>CM021767.1:56772386-56872458 GCA_011076525.1 Nettapus auritus | reverse complement strand
CTAGAAAAATCTTTACTGGACAACCATGGGATACCTTATTAATATAAATAAATAAATATGCAGTGACATGCAAATAAATGAAAGATGCCAGCAATCTGGAAGACAACTATGCTTTCTGTCCATGATGGATAAGCTGGAAATGATAGGCAAGATAACTATGAAAACCTCATAATGATAAGGAGAGCAAAGATTTGAAATGGGTTACTTACAGAGGTTATAGAGTTGCAGTTGGTGTATGTATTAGGTAGACTTCTGTGAGAAATTAGATACATATTGCTGGTTTTGTTCGAGGTGCAGTAGATGGAACGTGATCTTTCAATGTTCATTTCCTCACCTAAAATTCTGGGATTTACCAATAGTTTGGTATACATTGTTCTGTCAACTTAAGGCAATGCTGGTTTGGATGATGGATTGAATTATGATTTCAGTTAAGAACATCAATTAGGCATATGTCTGGTGGTTTTACCAGATGAAAATGCAGTTTAACTACCTTGAGAAATGTAGCATAGATGGGAATGGGAAATCTGTTTTTATTTCAGTTTCTCTCTCTCTCTCTTTTTTATTTTTATTTTTATTTTATTTTATTTTATTTTATTTTATTTTATTTTATTTTATTTTATTTTATTTTATTTTATTTTATTTTCCTATAATGCTGATGTGTTTATTGGCTGATTAGAACAAGAAACTTCTTGTCAGTACGGTAATGTCCTGTCTACATGCAAGACAGATTGACTACCAACCTCTTGGAAAATTCAATGACCACATGAAATGAATTTGAAAGCCACAGAACATGTGTTTAGCTGTGTTTTATTCTTTTGCCTATTCCCACTGCAAAGTCAGCATCATGGGACTTGATCGGTCTCACAGGTTTCTCCATCTGTCTGAGACCCTAATTTTAATCTGTCAACACCCAGACCATTCATCACCATGGCTGTCAAATGTGACATCTGTATCTGAAGGAGGAAGAACGGTGCACATGGTGGAATCTGGATAGGATGTCTCCAAGTTCACCTTTAGGAATGTCAGTTGTTTTATATTCATACTATTTGGGCTTGTTCAGATGTCAGCAGCATTTGCAGCAGTGAGACAATGCAGCCTGAATAAAAACCAGAAAGTTGAAGAAAGAGGGCTTGGTTATCTGTGCTACTGCAACCGAGAGGACAGCTTTAGTTTCACTATATGCATGAAGCTAACTTCTACTCCGCACGTGTTCCTTTGTCTTGTTAACTAGAAGTAGCTGGGGGTGGAACTGGAGTTTTGGACTATTTTCTGTGCTCAGTTGTGAAGATAATGTTTTAAGAAGAAGCTTAGAATCTTAGAAGTTTTTCCTTCATATAAAGAATTCCTGAAACTGGAAATCACTCATCACTTTGACATGTATGTATAGGTGAACTTTCTAGAGAGGATAACAGTACATAATTTCCTCTTATTCATGAAGGACGATCAAGGAAAGTTGTCCTTTCCTAATCAGGAATGATCACCTGTACTGAAAAACAATATGGCCTCTAATTATTAACATAGTCTTCATATATACCTCATTTCACTCTATTAGCTCCTGGAACAGGTCAAGAGAATTCATTCAATGATAGTGTATTCCTGCTTCATATTTTGAAAACTTGAACTACAAGAGAGAAAGCCCTTTTGGAGCAAATGAGTCAGATGGTCACTTTTTTCTCAAAGAAACCATCTTGGCAGGTCTTTACCTACTGCCTCAAGGCAGAAAGCTACAAGAAGATTTTTACCATTGTAAGTATATGCTGTAGGATCAACTCTCTTCAGCAAAATAATACTTCCTGATGCCTTACAGTTCAGGAGTGAGTCTTTATTTCAGATTTCTTAGTTTTAATGTATCTAGGTTCTCAAAAGAGCATTTTAAAAACACCATTAACTAACTCTTATTCCACAGTGAGTTCTGAATGGTAGGTGTCTGGAGCTTTCTCTAATTGGTCTTAGCACTCTGACAGGGAGAGCACAACGGTCTGTCTTTGATTAGGATTGGAACTGAACACTTGTATCAGTGAAAACATTTGACTAGTACAGTTGTGCTTTTTGGGATTAGGAAACTGTTATGTGACAGTGGTAAAAAATCATTCAGAGTTACTTTTATTTTTTTTATTATTATTATTATTATTATCTGACAGTATATGATTATATTTCATAGAAGAATAAAAACAATATCTTAAACCTTAAATTTACTCTATCTTCTTCAGTGAAGAGCTTATTCCTTAAACACCCACTCTGTCAAGCTGACAAATAAACATTAAAACAAAACACATAAGAGTCACTTGTTACTGCCTTGGATCACAGTTTTCCTGCCGGCAGGTACATTTTTATGGCAGAAAAACTTAAGCAAAAGCAAGAAGAAATTTGAGGAACTGGGATTTCAAGAACTGTTCTGATATCTCTGAAACATTCTGACATTTTAGAAATGGTTTCTTTTTGAGTATTAGTACTAGAATTCAGGGAATTAAGGGCTAAATTGTAAAGAAGCAAGACATGATGTCTGAAGGCTTAAAGACTAAAGGTTAAGTACTGTCCAAACTGAATTATCTGTGTATAGTAAAATAAACAGTGTCATTGTCATTTTCTGATCTTGTGTCTTGTAGCATACTCTGGTTTCACACACATGATTAAATTTTGCTGTTTCCAAAGCAGGTAAGAATTTGGCTACATCTAACTGCCTGCCTGGAATAGCTCGTGTATTAACTTCTGAATCACAGCTGGGAATCACTTGGGAGAGTGCTGGGTGATATTGGCAAAAATCAGGCCAGACACCATTCTCACCATTTAGCAGTGCAGGAGAAGAGCTCTAGCAACACAACCTTGAGCCTTGCAATGTATTTCTTGCTATAAGTGCTGCTTGAGACTTTGTTTGATCTAAGCTAAATTGAGTACCACCTGCTAGAGTATAGATCTGCACTGAATGTTCTAAGGTAGCAATGCCTTCCCTGTTGCATCATAAATTTAATTCTTTGAAGAGCTCTCACTGAGACTAGAATGGCATAGACATTCAGGAGTAAGGTCCTCTTTCGTCTCTTGTTGTTTGAACTCACAGTGTTGACACTGGTCATATAAGGTGGTACCCACAAAGAAAAACAGGGCAGCTTTTCCTTTCAGAACTGTCTTTAATTCTGGAAGATGACTCCATCTCTGCTTTCCTTGGGAAACATTGTGAAGCAGGTTAGCCTGCCTTCCAGCTTGTTTCTGGCTGATGTGTAAACATCTCTGGAATAATTTTTCTGTTTGGTCTGAGGTTGTCACACGTGGTATGTCTACACTCATCCTGACTTGACTTGGGTACAGTGTTGTGATATAGCAGTATCATTTTTAAGGCAAGTTTCTATCCCTTTGGGGAGCTGTGCTGTGT
This sequence comes from Nettapus auritus, assembly GCA_011076525.1. Classification (NCBI taxonomy): domain Eukaryota; kingdom Metazoa; phylum Chordata; class Aves; order Anseriformes; family Anatidae; genus Nettapus; species Nettapus auritus. The sequence continues at coordinate 56,869,091 of CM021767.1, read as the reverse complement.
GGTACTTTCTGGGCAAACCATCTCATTTGCAACTAATCTAGGATTTTTGTTGTACATTGTAATGTACAATATTAACATATCTTTGATTGCTTTACATCTCATTTGCCTATTTTTAAATAGGACTACTAATACTTCAGTTCTTTTATTTATTGGTAGCATTCTCTGCATATTAAGCTCCTCAGGGTAGCCTGATTTTCTTCACATACAGAAATAGTGTCCAGCACTACATAAAACAATAATTCAATACAATTAAATAATATCATTAGGATGACTCTGACAGGTGTTAGCTTGCAGGTCAGTTAAGAAGTTGGCGACTGCATTAGATAGGTACAGAATTTTGCAGCAAAATTTCACTCCTTGGAAGCATTAGGGCATGATATTTTTCTCTAAAGAAAATTTCAAATTTTAAATGCTTACTGTCCATCACCTACCAAGATTCTTCCCTTTCCCTCCCTCCTTCCTTCCTCCCTTCCTTCCTCCCTCTCTTCCTTGGTGGAATTTTTTTTGCATTCCTTTTTGATTTCTGGATTTTTCAAATCTCCCCAGAGCTGAAACTTTTTCAGGAGTTTGTTATATCTAGATTATCCTGAAGAAGTTTCTTATATTCTGATTGTTGTGTGGCTTATGTGAAAATTTACTTCTTAGAAATCACCCATGGACCTCTTTGGAGCATGCTGTTGATTCAAAATGAGTCCATGTGTCAAAAGTTGAAAAACATTGCCATAGGTAATTATCACAAAAATTGATGATTGTGATGTCTATATTTTTTGGTGAAATGTCTCAAATTTTCATGAGGTTTCTGCTTTGTCTGTGTGAACGTGTATATAAGTATTGCTGAGACTTGTTAGCTTTATGACTCAGACCTGTGCATCACAAAAAATGTAGGATCTTTATGGTTTTGTTGTATCACTTTATACCTGGTGCACCTAGGTATTTTTGCTTCAGATACTAATTGCATAATATAAAAGAACTTGTAAGTTCTTAGACAAAAACTGCTTATGGCTCAGATTTTTAATCCCAGTCACCTGGACTCAGACCATAACTAGACTAGTCATAAAACAGGTGACAGCAACCTGTGAAAAATTTTCTGATGGATGACTGGGAACAGAAAAAAAAACTAATCTTACCAGCACTTCTGGGCATCCCACACTGTCATCTTTATCTGTTCAGCCTTTAGGTGGGAGGATAGGATGAGATTTGACTGAGTGGCAGTGCAAACCTCATTATCTTCCCACATTATGTCATGTTTTTCTGGTCATTATCAAATATATCTACTGGTGAAATATGTATTGAAATTCCATTGGAAAGAATCTGGAACAATTCTGCCAGACCAGTATTTTTTTTTTTTTTTCATCTGCTTGGTTAGCACAAATCGAATGAGACTACAGAGCATTGTTAAGATCCCCTTTTGAAGAAGTCCATTAGAAATGTACTGACATACATTAGCTCTGTGGAGTTTCTTTGTTGAGTGACTGTGTAGTAGCTAAAGTTTTCTTTTTGTAACCTGAATGAGTAGCATTGTTTAATATATTTAATTTCTTTCTCTTTTGTTAGCACACTAGAGTCATGGGGATGGCTGCTTTGTTTGACCTCCCCTCCACGGGAATAGTAACTATAATAGGTTTAATTAACTATGTGGTATTGACGTAATTAGTTATCCCAGTTATTATACTTTAATAAAAACACTTCATTTGGATGCATTTCTCTTCTGTATATGCAGAGCCCTACACCTATATTTCATAACTGTCTAGACATCAGAAATGTGTGCATATTTTAGCACTGGCCCTTGAGAGAGAGGTTATCTTTCATGGCTTAAGATAATTGGGAAGTAATGATTATGCTACCTGGTTTCAGTCTTGCTTGCCTACTGAGAGTAAAGGAGATGGGGGGAGGGACAGTAGCTCAGTTTGGGGAAACTAAAACTGGGGAGGTGGGTGTGAGAGGTGGGAGAAGGGTTGTTTGGAAACCACTCAGTCAGACACTGTCTCTTTCTAACTTTTGGAGCCCAGAGACAGTAACTTGTAGGCAAAATAGATGCTGAATATCTGGTGTATTGATACATATTTATGTACACAGAACTATTACTGTAGGTGTTTATGACCTAAACCGATATCCATTGTACTATATTTACATACATTAAGCCTCAATAATTAAGTTACTGTTATCACAGAGTCAAAGTGACAATTGGGAATGAATTTTAGTTTTCAATTTGTTTTTGCTTTTTAGTGGTGTTTTTTTTGTTATGTTTTGCTTTGCTTTCCTGGGAAGGCATTGTTCATCATATCTAATCCCTCTGGCTAATCTTAAAGAGTAACACTACAAGGAGGAGAGATTACTATATGAAAATGTCATTTTATATCATATGAATACCTCAAGAAAAAAAAAAAAAAAAGAACAATTGTAAAGGTCTAAGGGAAGAAATTAACTCACTGCTCATGGATCAATCTACCGCAAAATACCATGCGTGAACTGCTTTGGTTTACCTCTCAGTTCATAGCTGGCGGGAAGGATTCCTAGCCAATAAAATATACTGAGATTAATGCATTCCGTGCACAGTCTACTTCACAGGTAGGAGGTGTTATCCCTGTTCCTGTTGCTGTGTTTTATCTAGCATTTTTAAGTTTTTTGTTTGTTTGTTTGTTTGTTTTTTCCTATCTGCTCTTCTTTTTCACTTCAGTTTGCAGAATTGTGCTGCAGTCCCTTCAGTCTTTCTTTCTTTCCCTGTTGAGAGAGACAGACTGAAATCACTGCAGGCATTTGAATGCTTCACGCAGCACAGGAGTGAACACTGGGTCATTGTAGCAGCCAAATACATAAACAAATTCCCAAGAAACAAGGAAAGTGAAGCAAACAGGGAAGAAGTAGTTCTGAGACCTGTGGACGTGGCTAGTCCTCTGATCACAAGGGATGCTCCTCTAAAGCTCTGAATCCTCATTAAATCAACAAAATCAAGTGTTCTTCATTTTAATCCTTTATTCCCCCAAAAAAGGTAGAAGATGGAGCTTTTTATTTCACTGTTTTTAACAAATTACTGAGAATATATTGACAAAGGTTGATTCCTCTACCTTTATGTTAAAGAAAATGTCAGCATGAACGCCGCTGCTGGGCATTCAGTCACTTTTTTTTTTTTTTTTTTTTTTTTTTTTTTTTTTCAGAAGCAAAAAGGAGATCTGTGACAGCCTCACTGCAAATACTGTAGCTTTCTGAGATATTTTGTTTGGTTTGATGTTGTGCTGCAATGATAGAGAGGAAGGATCTGTTATGTACACCTGCATGAATCTCTTGATAGAAGTTTTTACAGCCTTAGATCCTCTTTTATACAATAAAGGGGAGATAAAAGCAAATAACTCACATGCCGTGAAATAGAGGTACAATGGGATTCTGAAAGACTTATCCTTCCTGCTAAGTATTTGATCAAAATTCAGACAAGGGACTTTGCACTGTCATTTGATAGAGTGACAAACATGGTAAAAATACCTCAAAAATCTTCTTGTTATTTAGTCAGCTTTGACTTGATTGAATTAGCAAAGAATGACTCACAGATAAAAAACATCTATTCTCCCCTGAAATTTATTAGAGTTTGGGTGGTAAAGAAGAACATGTTTATTTTCTGAATGAAATGCAGGCAGAATATACAGAATATACATTGCAGAATATACATGGCAGAATATACATGGCCATATCAGGCCATGTAAACAGCAGTGCCACTTTCCCATGCAAGGCATGCTCAAAAATTACCTTTATCTGAGATAATAAAATGGCACCAAATTTCATTGTGAATGAAGTTTCTATTCCTCATAGTTATTTATCCAGTGTCATATCTTGTATATCTTCCATGAAAAAATGCTTGGATGAAAATGGTGCAAATGGTAGATACAGGCTGGCTCTTTACCAGATAATGTTAATTTTCAAGAACTGTTTTTTTCTGAAAAGTGTTCTGTGTGAATAATAGAATAATTTCCTGAAAGATGTCACTAAGAATATCTGCTCAGTTTAGTTAGAGTCTAACCAATGTACATGCTAGTCACAAAACTACTATAAGTTACAAGTACTGCTACTTGTAACTTCAAATACCTCAGTTACTGACCGAATCTGTTGTTTAGTTTAGCTTTCAAGAATGTCAGGTGGTTATAGATTTGAAAAGACCTAACTAAACCAAACCAAAACACCCTCACTGGGTGAGTTTACCGATTCTTGGATAATGCGTTGTAATAATAAAGATAGCATCAATAAAAATAATAGAAGTAAAAGAAGAGCCCCTTAGAATAATGTGTGTCATTCTCACCTTCACGTAACATATGTTACCACACAGCCTTTCACTGAATCAATGAGTAATTGTAGTCTGGAGTCAGTAATACCCAAGCAAAAATCCTTGAAGTGTTCTAGATGTGATCATGGACCATGACGGTGACTACAGACCTATTAGACACTTGGATAAACAGAAGTAATATAAGACAGAAGGGTGGCTGGCCCACAGATTGTCTTAAACTAATAATTTTTCTCCAAGAAGTAGCTTTAAAAACAATCAATCAATCAAACAAACAAAATCCCACAACATATTAGTTAAGATAGAAACTAGCTCTTGCATTCAGAGTTCAACTGTTTGTTACAATCCTCTGTAGCACTAAGTTGTAAAACAAAAGTTCAATTGCCTTAACAGCTATAGAAGCAGATATGTTCTATGGCTTTATCTACCATAAAACTTGTAATCAGGAGGAATAAATGGAGCTGCTTTCATTACTGGGATTACAGAGCTCTGCAAGGGGGCAAATGTAAATTATCCCAGAAAAGTTCTGCATATTACTGTGGTTTGATAGGCAGGGCTGGGTCTGGGACCTGTTCATCACCTGTACTCATGTCTGCCATATCTTGGAGTTACTAACATCTAAGTCAGCTTTTTCAGGTAGTCACAATTGTTACAGGAGGTTTTGATGCCTGCCTATCACAACAGTTTCTTCTGTCAGCAGCATCTTGGGCTGCATTAGGAACAGCACTGCCAGCAGATTGAGGGAGGTGGTCCCTTTATCCAGCACTGGTGAGACACATCTTTCGTGCTGGGTCTAGTTACTGGCTCTTTAATACAAGAAAGTTATGGACACATTGGAGAGAGTTCAGTGCAGGGCCACAAATATGATTAAGGGGATGGAGCCTCTTATGAAGAGAGGATGAGTAACCAGTGATGGTTTAGTCTCTTCTCTCAAGAAAAGAGAAGTCTCTGGGAGAACTTACCATTGTATATCTGATGGCAGGGAATGAGGAAGAGGGATCCAGGCTCTTCTCAGTAGTGGTGCATGGCAGAAGAAGCAACGTGCACAGAATAAAACACATGAAATTCCATCTGCACACAGCAAAACCCTTGTTTACTGTGAGAGTGGTCAGACATGGGAACAGTTTGCCCAGAAAGGTTGTGGAGTCGCTAACTGTGGAGATATTCAAAATCCAATTGGACTCAGTTCTGGGCAACCTGTTCTATAGGACCCTGTCTGAGAAAGGAGGTTGGACTAGACAATCTCTGGAGGTCCCTTCCAACCCACTTATATGATTCTGTCTGTATTGGACACTTCCATGGGAATAAAATATTATGAACTGTAAACAATCTTTTGTTGGTAACACAGGGTCATTACAGCCTGGAACTTCCATCCAGAAGAGTGGTAAGCAGAAAGCAGAAATAACAGAGCACCCTGTCTGTCAAAATGCACTTTGTAGACAAATGAGGAAATATCAAGATACTCCAGAGGGACATTCATACAAGCTCAGAAAGAATTTGTATGTTGTATGTGAGCTGTTTTCTCCACTCCCCGTAGACTGAAATTGCAGCCAGGGCGTCAGAGAAAGCTCAGAAAAGGTGCCAGATTAGCACTTGACCATTTATTTTTATTTTTATTTATTTATTTTATTTTATTTTTTTTTTTTCAAGTAAATTAAATCTTTCTGTGCTTAACTTCCTACTTGTAAAATGAGCATAACTGCTAGCAATGTTTCCTTTTCTATCTTGTATGTGAGTTCAAATATAATAAACATGCCTATTCTCGTTGTGTGATGTTGGTGCAGCTGAATTACACATAAACGTATAGTGTATAAAAACATAATGATGATGGCAAAAAAACAGGATTCTGTCGGAGGAATAGCAGGTTTGCAGCATGTTTACCTATTAGGGTTTTGGTATAGAACTTCACTTGAAGCACTAAGCACTACTTTAAAAAATATTCTTGAACTCCAGCTGCTGCTCTTGCACTCTTGCACTCTAAATTAGATGAAAATGATGCCATCAGGAGATATCTGTCTCTACTTTACAGACCCTAAGAGATTGCTAGATGACCCTTCAACCAGTCTCTATATCAATATAATATGGTACTCAGGAATAGTTGCTTCTTCTTGTGTTAAAACCATATAGCACAATATGTCTACTGATAAGTCACTAACAATTCTCATGATGTATTGGCTCCTTTCTGCTTATATTAACAAGGGCTGGCTGGAAGAGCTAACTCAATAATTCTTTCAGATAATACAGTTTTATATAAATCCAACCACTTCACAGAACTGAGTCTTTTTTGCTGAAATTCCATTTTAAGGAAAAAGGGAAAACTAAAGTTTTAATAGACTTAAACTGCCTTTTTTATGATAGCATCAAAAGGAAAAGCTGCACTTTGAAACATGAACATTATATATATTATTAAAACAAAGTAAAATTGTATTTAAAATTCAGTACTATTCTGATTTGTCTGAAATGTAAGGGATATCTTAGTCAATAATGGTGAAAAATTTTTTCTTTATTTTCTGATTTCATTCAAAATAAATTTAAAATCTTCTAAGGACTGGAAATTCCCTTATTCAGAGAGTTCACAGAATGTTTCCTATATGCTTGAATCAAGTCCTCTGGTAAATCAGTTTAATAAAGCTTTATTCTGCTGCTAAGTGACACTTTGGCTGTGGAAGATATAGAGGACTCTGACATGTTTCAGTTTGTACAAGATGTGAATATGAACAATGTGAAAGATGCCACATAACAGGAAAGATGATACAAGCTACCAAAGACTGAGGGTACTCTTATGCAATCCAATTGTAAAGCATGGCTGAAATAGATATCTACTGTGCCAGGCTCTGCCTATTGATAGTCATAGATTTAACTTGAGTTAAGCATAATCTATATTCCATTAAAGATCCCTGGAGGAAAATGGTATAAAAGATAATATTCTTTAAAAAATGTAAGTACAGGCTTCATTCATGCAAACCTTTGACTAGCATCATGATCAGTGATGTGAAAGTAAGCACTGAAGAAGGATAGAGGTGGGAAGCCATATTTCTATCAACTTCAACACCTCTTTATTTTTGGCTAAGTATCATGGGAACACATTCCATTCTGGAAAATCTCAAGATTTTTTTTTTACAATTTACAATTTAAATGCATTTTCTTATTCAAACCATTTAAGCATTGAATCCAGTCTATCATATTTATTCAAATTAGTGGCATAAACATAAATCCGTATTTCTATTCTTTCACTTTAGCCCTGTAGAGCCAACATACTGTGACTGAAGGATCTGAACTTTTTCTGTTACGCCTATGAACAGAATAACCATCACGAATCTGTGCTTTTGGCTCTGCCCAGGAAGGCAAGAATTTTGTGCAGATGTAAGAGACCAAATTTTTTCTGCAAACTCTTACAATGGACTATGAGGCAAGAGTCCTCAAAGACACATCTGAAAGTCAGAACAGAGGTTAAGTTTGCAGACCTGGCTGTTAAAAAATGTGTCTTTTAACATCATGAGAGAATGAATGTGACTTGGAGGTGCAGAGGTCTTGGTGACACAGCATCAGATTATATATAGTAATCTAGTAGGAATAGCATTTGCAGATTTGAAAATGTATGAATAACATATTTTAATTTGAGGAAACTGACTTACAGTCACTTGTAATATGGCAAAATGTACTCACTTTCAACAGATGAACAAGGATCTTATATCTAAGATATCCCTGGTCAAATGCAGTGCAAAATAGTCCAGAGCCACCTGAAAAATGATGACACTCAATTACAGATAGAGGGGAAATAAATTAATTTTGGAGACTTTTCTCCATACTGACTTTGACTGCGTGAAAATCTTCCAATTACATTTAATATGCTCTCAATGTTAAGTTCCACTGAAAAGCATTAGGAAGGTGAAGCAGTAGAATTCTAGCAAGTAATATAAATTTGTTATATTAGGCAGGAAGGACATATCAACAAATATTCAGAATAGAAATAAATTCACAGGACTTAGGGACTGAGAAGATCATGAAAGTTTCTAGTCTGATCACAGACTTTTGAATTACACCTTTTACTCTCTATACTGTGTCTATAAAACTCAATGTTATCTCTCTCTGACTTGAACTGTTAGCTAGAAATCCAGATTCTATTAAGTTGTTTAAGTCAGAAGGAAAAAGAAATTGATGCTAAAATTCTATTTATTTATATATATATATTATACAAAAGATCTTTTTCTTCAGTGCAAGAAAAATCAAATGGGGAGAGATGTTATCTTTCCTTGAAGCTTTAAACCCTTTCCTAATCAGAACTTATCCCAAAAGCTCTCTCTAGGTTTGGATGTGGGCTGCATTCCCAGTTCTTGTTCTGGCTTTATCTGCTTCTCTCTCTCTCTCTCTCTCTTTTTTTTTTTTTTTTTTTTTTTTTTCTGTCTCTGTTTCAAAGGCAAATACAAATCCATAGACAACATTCGGCAATAATTTATCTTTTTCAAGCTGGTATATTCCAGAAAGATAGCTACATATCCCAGAAAGTTATAGCGATTTGAAAACATCAAGAGATGTGAATCCTGTTCTTCCTTTGTCTGTGTATTCATAAGTTAATCACCCTCACTATCAAATCCATGTGCTTAATTTCTCACTTGAATTTTCTCGACATCTGTTTTCAACTTCTGATTTATTTATTTATTTATTATTTCTCTACAACATAAAGAGTCCTTGAGTACCTGGTAATTCCTCCTTATGAATGTACTTATGTGCTGTGATCAATTAATCTCTTGGCTTGTTTTCTGATGAACCAAATAGAATAAGCTCCAACTCTCACTGCAAAATATTTTCTTCAGTCCTCATTTATGTGACTCTTCCTTGTACTTTTTCAGGGTGTCAACTCTGTGAAAAATGTTAACACTAGAAGTGAAAAATAAGCTATCAGTGTCCTGTATTAACTACTCATCTCCATTCTGCTCTTCTGCATTACTCTTCTGGTTAGACATCCAAGAGCTGAATTAACTGTTTTGCTGGAGCACTGGCATTTGTGTGGAGTTACGAATCCAGTGTAGGCCCCACAGTCACTGCCTTCAGAGACGTAGTCCCAGTTCTAGATTAGTGAGCTTTTAAAGCCTGAATAGTTTGCCAAACAACCCCTCACATCAAAAACAGCAGTTTGTCTGCTGTGGTATTTAAATTACGAATGGATACTGGTGTTACAAATTAACAAATGCACAACTTTCTATTTGACTTTATTATTACCTATTTGCAATGAGTGGATGTGGGTTCAAACACTAGTGGTCTGTTTTGTATATAAAACTGGGAAACTTGGATTTCATACAGAAGGACTTTACACAAATGCCAATGGTTTTGCGTACTGGTCCAAGGAAAATCTTATTCAATTGCAGAGTCTTTAAAGAAACCATGGGGAATAACCAACCTGATTATTCACCTACTAGAGAAAATTGTTAACTACAGGGTCATACCCTAATTTGCATTGTTATTTGAGGATAGATGAAGGGAAAAGAGGAGACATCTTTCAGCATGACCAATGGAAATGTATGAAGGAGTGACCTACATGAAGGACTGACCAATGTATAATACAAATTAGAAAACAAGATAATAACCCACTAAAGAACTCCTTTTTCTATTTTTCTTTTTAATAGTAAAAATAGTCAGTATGTTTCTTCTAAATATATACTAAGAATCTGGAAGAACAAAGTCATGTGACAGGAGTTATGACACTAAAAATAGAGAAGGATGGTGTGGTATAAGAGTTTGCTTCACAAGCTCTATTGTGCTAAATGGGAGGATGAAGTCCTGTTTTCACCTCAGGTCTGGAACTATGAGCCTGCCAATTTAAATATCCACTTTCTATTTGCCTCCTCTTACTTATCTGTTTGATCTTTTAGTTCATAACATTACATTGCTTGCTCTGTCTGTCTGGATGTTCTGATGTGCAAAATAGGTCAAAATAAACGAATCAACTACACAAAGATTTGCTTTCAAGACAGGATCATGTGGGTAATATCTATTTTTTCATATTCTTTCATATGTAAACCAGGAGGTGCAACTGGTCCTCTCAACAGAACATCAGGCAGACTCCAGTATATTATCAATGAATATTAATCTGAAGAGGAAATCCTCATAAAGATTTTAAGTCCTGTTCAACTGTACCCATATTTTAAAAGAGGTAATGATTCTGTATCTGATACTGCAATGGAATACTTGCAAGACCTTTTTTTTTTTTTTTTTTTTTTTTTTCCCACATGGATAGATAGGAGAGATATATAAGGCTAAGTGAAAGTAAGGCTATTAGAGAACCTAAGTATATGGCCCTTTGTCAGACAGCTGCTTTAGACACATTCTCAATCCCAATTTTATTTCTACAAAGCCTCTCTGAAATCCATGGCTTTGACAGAATTTAAGGGGATGGATTTAGGCTCAGTTGAGGTATTGCTTGGCCATTCTTTATTTAAAAAAGAGGTGGTACTTTATATACTATATTTTTGTAAAATGTACTTTGGAAAATAAGATTTACTACAATTTGAAGTGGAGGTTCATGCGATTTACAGACTACATACACTGGGCTTATTTAAAGGGAATTCCATAGGCTTTTCCAGGATCATATATTTTGAAATATCCTTATCAAAGTACTATTATTAATACCTTAGATTTCTAAAAGAACATTGAAATTTAGAATTAGAATTAAAAATAAATTTCCATGCTAGGATTCAAACAAGTAATTTTATTTCTTTCCCCAGCAATTTTAAAATTAGGAGTGGAAAGAGTAGGATTTAATAAGTTAGCATCAAATATGGAACAGAGAAAAAAAAATCCCTGGATGTAATTAATAAGTAAGGTGATTTTATATTTATTTATTTTTTTATCATATGATATGGATATGTATGGCAAAAATTTGCTAAGTTTGTAATTATTTTTCTAAAAAAATAATCTAAAACAAAAACAAACAAACAAACATAAAAACAGACAACTTTTACTTCTGAAACACATTCTGAACCTGGTTTGCTTCAACAGGTCTGATTCTGACCCCCAGCCATGAGCAGATAGTTTGGGTTGGCCTTTTCCAGTCCTTGAGTACCCTAGGGTAATGCCTAGTGTCTGTGGCTGGGATTGCCCCAGTGCTCCTGTCTACCCACCTCTCACTGCAATGAGGAGCCCCTGCTGCTTTCTGAGCCCAGGGAGCCACTGTCCCTCACAGTGCCCTAACACTGATCAGAAAGAAGAACTTGGTGAGGCTTTCAGACAACTAGAGAAACCTTATATTCACAAGCCTTCATCCTTAGTGTAGACTTGAACCACCCTGATATCTGTTGTCAGTACAAGGCAGCAGGGCACAACAAGGCACCCCAACAGGCTGCAGAAATGGGTCAACAGATTTCATTATAATCATTTAAATAGATATTTTTATGAGAAAGGATATATTTTTACAGAAAAAAAAAAAATAATAGAAAAAGTAAAGGCATGTTTTTTATAACATACCTTTCAAGTATACAGTGGCTAGGGACACAGGCCAAATAGAATCTAATGCATCTTTCCAGATTAGTGCATAACAAAATTAGCCCTGGATGGCACACATTCAAATAGAAACATTTGAAATTATTACCAAGTTACTAAAATCATGCCGTTCCCTAAAATGACACATTATACATAGGTAATTTGTAGGCAAGATGCTATTAAGGTTCATGGATCAAGGAAATATTATTCCAGCCTGTTGAGAAAATTTACGCGATAGAAGTTTCAGTGAGATATCTGTTCCAGAGATGTTACTCTAACTTGATGTGCAAAAGAGTAGTAAATAAACAAAGAGAAGTCCAAGGGCAATCCAAAGGGACTTCATGGCTTTGGGGCAATTGGCTAAAGGATCAGGAGCATAGGTTGTTTTACTTTATCCTTCCAGTAGCAGGGAACAATAATGAAAGGGACAGATGCAGCTGATCAATTTGTGGCTTCAAAGTTGCTGTCACCAGCAGAATTTTGGATTTCTTCATCATGGTATGGTCCACACAACACCAGGCCTGTTGGTGCCTGATGGGATGCACCTTTCTCAGAAGAGAAGGATTTTTGGGCAGGAGTCAGCAGACCTTTAAACTAGATTTGAAGGGTGAAAGGAGTAATAGCAGGTTCACCAGTGATAAACTATGGGACAGCATGCCACAGGTTGAGGGACTGTGTGTTAGTGAAATCCTTCAGTCTGCACCATGAGGTTCTGGGTAAAATGAAGCACATTTGAAATGTTTCTACACCAATACATGCAGCATGAAGAACAAACAAGGTAAGATAGAAGCCTTGGCTCAGTCCAAGAACTACGACATTATTAATATAAATAAAACCTGGTGGGGAGAATCCTTTGACTGGTGTGTTGTGAAGGACTATTATAGGCTCTTCAGAAGGAACAGGCAGGGCAGGTTAGATGGGGGAGTAGCACTGTATGTAATGAAGGGGCTGGACTGTAGGGAGTTTACAGTGGGTGATGACAGAGTTGAGAGCCTCTGGGTAAGGATTAAGGACAAGCAAATAAACTGGATGTCATTGTGGGAATCTACTATAGGCCACACAGCCAGGATAATGATACCAATGAACTATTATTTAAGGAACTAAGAGATACCTTAGCCACCCTTTGTCTTTATGGGTGACTTCAACTTGTCAGATGTTAACTGGGAATACCATATAGATGATACAAACAGGTTCAAGAGATTCTTAAAACACCTTGATGATAACTTCTTGGTACAGGTACTAAAGAATCTGACTAGGAAAAATACTCTCCTAGATTTGTTGCTTGTAATCAGAGAGGGTCTTGTGAGTGAGGTGGCAAATAGTGTTTTTCTTGGCCATAGGGACTGTGAAGTAGCAGAATTAAAATGTTCAGTAATAGGAGGAAATCTGCCACCAAAAATTCAACCCTGGGTTTCGGGAGAGCAGGCTGCTCAGGGAACTAGTTAGTAAACCCCCTTGGGAAACTGTTTTTGAAGGCATTGGAGTCCATCAGTGTTGGTCATTTTTCAAGTACCACCTCTTAAGAGCACACAAACAGGCAATTCCAAAATGTCAGAAGTCAAGCAGGTGGGGCAGAAGGTTGGCTTGTGTGAGCAGGGATCTTCTTCTAGAGCTTAAGTGGAAAAAGAAAGTGTATGGCTACTGGAAGTGGGGTCGGGTTAAATGGGAGGACTACAGAGATGCTGTTTGCCATTGCAGGTAGAAAATTCATGCAGCCAAAGTTCTGTTAGAGTGGAAACTGACCAGTACTGTGGGGAACGATAAAAATGGGTTTCTAAAATAGGATAACAGCAAAAAGAGGACCAAAGAAAATGTTGGTTCACTAGCTGATGGTTATGGTCACCTCACAAATAGGGACATAGAAAAAACAGAGATGTGTAATACCTTATTTGCCATTGTCTTCAACACTGATGATGGACTCTCAGATCCCTGAAGACCTGAGTTGGTGGATCATGACTGTGGCAACAACATGCTGCCGTCCAACCCCAAATGTGCAGGATTTGCTACTCCAGCTGAATCTGTATAAGATTATGGGTCCCAATGGTATTCATCCCAGGGTATTCAAAGAGATGGATGATGTCATTATGAGAGGTCTCTCAATTATTTTTCAATGGTCTTGGGTAACTGGAGAGGTACCAGTTGACCGGAAGCTGGCAAACATTGTTTTTGAGAAGGGCAAAAAAGAAGACCCAGGTAATTACAGACCTGTCAGTCTCACTTCAGTGCCTGGTAAAATTATGGAGATTATTCTAGGAGTTACTAAAAAACATCTGAAAGACAATGCAGTCATCACTGGTGACAGCCAGCATAGGTTCACAAGGGGAAAATTCTATTTAGCAAACTTACTTTCCTTTTATGACAAGGTTACTCATCTAGCTGTCCAAGGGAAGACAGTTGACTCAATTTTTTGGATTTCAGCAAAGCTTTTGGTACTGTTTTTCACACTATCCTTTTGGACAAAATATCCAGCATACAGTAAGTATGTGGACTACGCTAAATTAGGAGGAGCTTTTTGACTCCCACAAGGGTAGAGAGGCCTTGCATCTTGACAAATTAGAGGGCTAGACATTAACCAACTGCATAAAATCTACCTGAATATGGGAAAACACTTATTTACTGTGAGGGTGACAGAGCACTGGAACTGGTAGCCCAGGGAGGCTGTGGAGTCTCCTACTCTGGAAATATTCAAAACTCACCTAGATGTGATCCTATGCAATGTCTTCTGGGTGACGCTGCTTGCCAGGGTGGTCCCTTCCAACTTCAACCATTCTTGCTTAACTGGAGCAAGTGCTAGATTCTGCACCTGGAATAGGACAACCTTGGATATGCATACAGGCTAGAGGGCAATAGGATGGAAAGCAGCCCCCCAGAAAGCGTTCTGGGTGCTCTGGTTGACAGCAAGTTGAACATGAGTCACCAGTGTGCTCTGTAAACCAAAAGGGACAATCATATCCTGGGGTGCATTGCTAGTCCATCGAGGGAAGGGATTGTCCCACTCTTCTCCCTGCTGGTATGGCCTCACATCAAGTACTGTGTGCAGGTTTGGGTGCCATAGCCTAGAGCAAAGGAGGCTGAGGGGTGGCCTCATGATGGCTTCTATCTTCCTCACAAGGGGAGTGGACGTGCAGGTACTCATCTCTGCTCTCTGGTGACAGCGACGGGATCTGAGGCAGTGGCTTGGAGATGCGACAGGGGCAGTTCTGGCTGGATACCAGGAAAAGATTCTTCACCGAGAGGGTGGTTGGACACTGGAAAAGGCTCCCCAGGTAGGTGGTCATTGCAGCAAGACTCCTGGAGTTCAAGAAGCATTTGGACAATGCTCTGACATATGGTTTGATTATTGGGTGGTCCTGTGTGCAGCCAGGAATTGGATCCAGTGATTCTTGTGGACTCCTTCCAACTCAGGATATTCTATGATTCTATAAAAATGTCAAATATCTGGCAGGTATACATAGAACAGGGAAATCTTTTTTTAAAAAATGTAAATGTTACTGAAGCTTTTCTTCTTCTTCTTCTTCTTCTTCTTCTTCTTCTTCTTCTTCTTCTTCTTTTCTTTTTCTTAATACAAGTTTCTTAGCTTTTGATTTGATATAAACAATCCATGTATAATGTTCTTCATTAGGTCTGGATAACCACTTTAAACCTATAAAAATATACAAATACCTATTACTTTGCAGGTATCATGAGGTGGAAGTGACAGTAATAAAATCTTGATATCTTTTTAATAATAGTATGGTAAAATGTTGGTAGTTTTCATTGACATGACGTAAAATCTTGCTTCAAGACATGGTGTGCATGTTCAAGTTTTTATTTATTTATTTATTTATTTGAAGAACTTTTTTTGCTGTGGCTCCCATAGTAACAGAAAATCATACCTTCATCATAACACATCATATTCATTCCTTTCTTGGAGAGTTAACAGTGAATGACATTATCTGTAACTCTCCAAAACATGTTCATTCCAAAAGAATGGGCTCTATTCATAAGTGAATAGTTAGTCTGTATTGTGCTCAAAGGACAAATGCTTCATCTTGCTTGCACAGAACTACAGGAGTGTGAGAAACATTGCCTGGGATCATAGGTCCTTGTAAAAAGAGTGTTATGTGTTGGAATATACAGATACAACAGTTCTGATTCTCTTCTCCATTCAAATAATATTTCTTCAGAAGCAGTACCTGTAGCACCACAATGTGACTACAACCCCAAGGAAAGGCCTTCTGCAAAGAAGTATACAGGATAAATATGTGAAAGCAAATTGCTAGAGACAAGTAGAGTAATTTAAAGTAAGGCAAGTCAACACAACAGGCAGGAGTCCTTTGTCACACCAGTACCTAAATCATTGCCCATTCTTTCTACAGACTGAGTGGTAAGAGAGATTATTTAGAAATAATTTTAAATAGTTTAATTAAGTGGAGATGTTATCTGGCAACTTCTCCCAAACATAAAGGAAAACATGGGATAAAACATGAAGATTTGAAATTTTAACAAGTGAATAAAGGCTAGTATTGTTGGAATAGGAAGAAATGATAGGAATAATGTCTTTAGACAATATTATACTGTCTAAGTTCCTATACTGTTTTCAGCATAGTAATACTGTCATACAAAGTCATGTACTTGTGTTACCCATGTAAGCAGATGCCTGCAGTGTAAGACTTGCCCTGGAGATATGCAGGTAGAATCTGCACAATTTAAATCTACCTTGTAAACAAAGACCTTAGGAGTGGTCTAAGTGGTAGATGAAAGTCCAAATGTATGTCTTATACATGTAAAATGGTGGTACAGAGTGAATAAAGGAAACTGTGATTTTGTGAACAGAGAATCAGCCTATTTGATCTAAAGAGATAGATGTTTAGCAAAAAGACAGCTAGTTGTCAGTTCACAGATAGTAACTGAATGAATGTTTGCTAAAGTGATTACCCAGGCTAGAGGTAGTAGCTGAGTTAATGTTTGCAGACAAGATTACCCAGAAATATGGTAGGTGTAGGAGGTTGGACATTTTTCAGTTTAACACTTTACTTTTGAAAATGCTAATTGGTTAAAAGTACAAAAATTTGTAGAACAAATTATTCTTCAGTGCCAAGAATTTGTCACTGGTAAAGATAACAGGAATTCTGATTTATGGAAACAGAATTTCAGTTGACTCACCAGGATTTTGTTTGGAGTTTGTGTAGCAAGAAATTGTATTTCTTCTTTGGAAAAAATAATAATGGTTTTGGTGAAGGAGAAATCCTGGTTCTTGTCTAGGTGGAACCCTGTGGATGATGTCATAACAAGACGTTGTTGCATGTATTGAAAATGGCAATTCAGTCACGGAAAATAAGGAAGAAGTGCTGGTTGTTGGACCAGGAAAGAGATTATTACAGATTTTAATGTGGGGTTTCCACTGAGTAGATTCTGTGGTGATTGGCAGAGCTAGGAAGAGATGAGTGGATCGAAGACAAGGTCATCTCCCTTGGACAAAATCAGTAGGAATCTCTGACAGCATACAGACAATGGCTCTGCTCATTCCCATTTGAAGATTGCTCTCAATGAAAAAAAAAAAAAAGGTCTCTAGGAATCACACTTGGGTGGGTGACTTCATTTCTGTGACAGGCTGTCACAGAAGAAAGAAATCTATGCCAAACTCTACTTAGTCTTAGCCAGCAAAGACAATAACATTGTTTGGATATAAAAAAGCAGGACTCCTTCATGCTGTGTTCTGCCTGATCTTTACTAACCAGGTTCTGTGTAGGAGACCAGGCGGGTCCCTGGTGACTCTGCTGGAAGTGGAGGTGTCACCTCCTCTGCCCTGTTCATTTATGTTCACAGAAGTAGGAGTGGAATAAAGACGGATGATACTCAGAAGTACAATGGCTTTCTGAAATATACATATATATTTTTTCTTGTATCTATCCTTTCTATCCTACAACTTCAGCATTTTAGCTTATCTTGGTGCTCTCTTCATTTTATAATGTTGTACAGCAGAGATGACGAGAAAAGACATCTCACATTACATGCTCAATAAATACTGGAGAAATCTTAAATGCTCTGTTCTGTGTTCACAGAAAAAGAGTGAATTTGTCCTAGCTCATCTCTTGCTAGCAATCTTTCTCATTGGAAATTATAATCATATGAGCTATACAAGATACATTCATGGGAAAACCTTTTGTGTGTATGAACCAGCTGAGTGTGTTCACAGGGGGCAAAATTCAGCTCAGCAATGTTATGCATTTAATAGCTTTATCCATTCAGCTTTATAGCTTGCCATTGGGTGCAGATGTTTTATGACTTGTAACAGTTTAATGTGTCCTGGTGGATTATCATCCAAGTTTCTCTTCATCAAAGCACTTGCTCCAGGTAACCGGAATGTCAGATTTAAATGAAGTGCAATGTGAGAATTGGGATTGTCAGATTTTTAAATGAAGAACCCAGTGGTGCTATGTAAAGTTTTGAGTATTGTGTGATATTTCCATGGCCCCTCTCACAGAATCTCTACAGTTCTCATCCTTTCAGCGTTCAAATTAGAGTTGTGAAGAAATAGTCATGTTTCATATTCCACTATAGCACACAACCAAGCTAAATAATATCTGAAAAATGAAAGAAAATGTTTCACTTGAATTCAAAGTCAAATAAAAATGGAACAGATAGGGCAACACTCTTTCATTCCCCATAGTTGAGGTCAAAACCCTTATAGGCATGTTTTTCACCAGCAAAGCTGTGAGCCTTTGACTCCTCCTTTTCTCTTTCTCCTGTTATTCACACGTCCCTTGGGGCCAAGAATATCTGCACCCCTGCTTTCTATTTCTTTCCAGAGGTTTCTCCCATCCTGTCCTTCCAAACATGCGTCCTCTTCCTTCCTGTCTGTCTTCCACCCCCTCTTTTACTCATCCCTGGCTCTGGCTTAGCACTGGTGGAACAATTGAACCCTCTGGAATGCTTTTGTTACAATGCAGAGCTGAGCAGAGAGTGGACCCATGCTGGTAGTCCCCAGGGTCTTCAAGTACCTTTTTTTTCTCCTTTTGCAGAAATTTACTGGAGCAATAAATCTAGTGCAATGATGGAGAAAAACTAAAGCAGGGGATCTCTGGAGAGCAGGAGAGGAAAAAAGAACACTAGCAGTGCCATAGTGGTTGTGCTACTTCTGCCTGTCTCATGTCTTACTGGTATGTTTTCTTGTAAAGCTTATCTACTATGAAAAGGTAAAGGAAAAAAAATGTTGATAGTGGATACATTGCCATGAAGTTCCCACATGGCAGTAAAGTCTGCATTTCTCAACATCTGGAGAGCCAGCATTAAGTTGGTTATCTGATACCTAAAGAGTCACAAAGGTGGCACTGTAAATGATATCTTTTCCAGAGGCAGACAATGAGGCAAAGACAATCACAGTGCCATGAAGACAATACATGTCACACTAAAACAGAAAGAGTACAGACCTCCAAGAACTCAGAGTGTCTTGGAGAAGCGACCTTCAGCTATTTTTGACAGGTTTTAAGTGTTTGACTATTATTAACACAACAAAAGGTTGCAAATGGTTATTACTGAGGTGGCAACATTCACTGTTACATGTTTTTGTTTGTTGTTCTAGGAGCAGTGCAAAAGAGTCACTTATTTCCTGTCTGCACATTCAAGCTGTGATGGCTGGAAAAAAAAATCAGATTAAAAAGAAAGCTAGGAAATATTCACTGATTTAAAAAGAAACAAAGTCATTTTATTTTTAAAAATGAGGGATTCTGGAGGTACTCAAAATGTTGCTCTACACACCGAGCAAGTAATTTGTACCAACAATATGTCCTGGTTTCCATTAACAGTATACTTGTAAACAAAATATACTATCCTTCTGACTATGGTTGTCATTTGTATTTTGTAGATAGTGAGAGCATCTTGGGATTCCAACTCACATTGTTGTCCTGATGTGCTAACTGTTTTTTGGGCATGTAATTTTTGGGTCTCCTGGCCTGAAATGTCTCAAGGTGATCATATTTAAAGCTCTATGACTTGTGTTTTATTGAGGTCTGCCAACTGTAATTCTTCTTGTATTTAGTATTGTTTCTGTTTTCTGCAAAGATAACTCACAGAAAAGTTATTCCTGTAACTGCAGCAGGCAGCAAAAATTAAGATCTGAGGGAATTTCAGTGTTTAACCTCAAATTCTCTTTCCCATGAGTATTTCATACATGTTACATTGAAAGTGAAGAAGGAAGGACAGGGTGAGTGTGACTTTATGTAAATCTGTTGAAAACTTGATTTGAGTATTCACAGAAAGGCTTTTTATGTATTATTTATTCCTCCATATTTAAATATATGATGTTCACTTACTATAGCTGGTAAATGTAACCAGCAGGAAGAAACTGGTGAGAATATGATAAAGTCTTGCTTGGGTGAAGCACAAATTACCACTAGACTTGGGTATAGAAGTAAATCTTGAGATGATGATGATTTGCTTGGGGGAACTGCGGTGAGTTTGTAATATGAGTTATAGCAATTTGTATCTATTTCATAAATGCAGTTATTTAAATGGAGTACTCACAATAGTTTGCCACAATAGTAAAAAACTATGGTAGGGGAAGGATTTTTTTCTCTTGATATGCATCTAACTTCTGTCCAGGACACTGTACACTCCATGGAGAGATACACACACTTTCAGGAAGTGATTCATCTCAATTTTAGATGCCTAAAATAACGCAGATGGAAGAGCTTACTTCTCTCTGTCAAACTGTTAGACTGAATCACATTGCTACAGTCTTCCTCCCAGTTAAAACAATATGACCACCTGCAAGCAAAGACAGTTTGCATCTTAGAACCCTGACACCAGTACAAACACAAAGCGATATACTTGACTTTATAAAAAATTTCCCTTTCAGCTGCAGCACAAGTAGCTCACCTGATGAATCATGTTCATATATAATCATGTTCAAATATATAGTCAAACTTCTCCCAACAAAAAACATAGTAATCCAGTCTGCAAGAAATTAACCCCCATCATGCAAAACAACCGTTTGCATCTGTGGAGTTCATATTAAGTTAAAAAGAACTCCATTGTGGCTGTAAATGCTTTTCTTTTGTTTTGTTTTTACTTCACTGTTGAGATTTAGGATTTGATTTTTTAAAGACTTAGAAGAACATTTTCTGGATGCTCAGTGCCTCGGCGGCCTTCAGGAGAACAGAAGGTCACATGTGAGATCAAGGCCATTCACCAGGTAGAACCTGCATTTCTGAACTACTGCCTTCCTTAGATGTGCAAAATTTTGTAATGACTCGTAAAACTATCACTTTCCCTCCACTAAGGCTCTGAGCTGCCAGCCAGCAAAAAGTACAGTGTCTAATCTTGGCTGATTGGCCAGGCTCCATCTATAATTGATGGAGACAAGCACTGCTGAGGGGAGATTCATCTGGTCTATGGAGGCTGTAAATCACACTTTTTGTGTCTCTTGCCCCTGGCTGTTTGTGGGCATCCTTGCCTCACATCATAACATCTTTCTGGTTGCACTGATATCACTGTGGCTGTGGCATTAATCAAGTAGCTTAAGTTGATTGGGTTAAAAAAAAAAAAAAAAGTAAGTAAATAAAATAACGCCCTGTCCAACACATTACTGAGTAAAAGGAAATCAAAGGAAATCTATTCCTTGCATATACTTTTTTTTTTTTTTTTTTTTTTTTTTTTTTTTTTTTTGGGCTGGGGGTGGAGGGGTTGAAGTGGGAAGTAGAATTTTAGCAAAATCAAGGATTTTTAAAGCAACAATGGCAATCTATACAGGGAACTAATTTAAATTAAAAAGTATGCTTTTAGTGTGTCTTGAGTGCTTCAGGCCAGGCATTAAAAAGAAAATAGAGGGGTGTGTGTTAAACAAAATTGCTTATTCTTTTTCTTAACTTTGCTAGTTCTTCCCCTGCCTGGCTCAGCCCTTCTC
The DNA here is from genome assembly GCA_011076525.1 of Nettapus auritus. Lineage (NCBI taxonomy): Eukaryota > Metazoa > Chordata > Aves > Anseriformes > Anatidae > Nettapus > Nettapus auritus. Next base: position 56,847,462 of record CM021767.1, on the reverse strand, counting down.
AAGCCCTGCAAATCCTGGGGGAGGGAGTATGTATGAAATTCCTTTCAGCCTTGGTAAACATACTTTGCACAATCTAAACTAGGGTAGTGTTACATTGGCTTGCTGGACCCTTTCAAGGCCTGGAAAAAAAATGAAGAAAAAAGAAGAGGATATTTGACATGCATTTTACTGGAGTAGCTACAAGCACTGTTTGTTATGGAAGAATGGGACAATGCTCAGGATTTTGAACAGAAATAACTGGCTTGAATTTCCTGGCCTCCTGTCTCCCCTCCCTTCTAGCCTGAAGGGCTGCTAAACCTGCACACATTCCCACCAGAGCAGACTGGTCAGCTCTTTCCTCCAGTGCTGTGCTTAAGGTGGGCAGGCTATGTGAGGGAAATTTTACAGGAGACAAGGGACAACATTTATTTCACATTCTTGGTGCAATTCTCTTACAAAACGGTTCAGCGTGGTACATGGATCATTTTGTTGCTGGTCTTAATTTCAAAGCCTTAGCCTTTCTCTGCTAAGTTGATGCTGTTCCACACAGTTGGTTATGATCTGCAACAGCAGTAGCAGTTGTAATGAAAAAAAATAACATGTTTAAATAAATGCTAAATTTAAAGTGAACATAATGGATACTACCTATGACTAGTCTAGTATTATGGATAGCATGTCCACTGTAGCAGACATTTGAGTCCCTGAAATTTTAATCTAGCTTTGTTTTACATCAACTTTAGAGAGAATGGGATTTCCAACTAATGTTAAGCCCTCATTGAGCTATTCTTTGGGCCTTCTGATTACTTATACAACAAGTTTATCTTTCTCCTTTGCACTTAGGATGTGTGAGAGTGGACTCTTTCTCTTCCTCTCCGTTCAAATGTATTCATTATTAAAAATAACAGCCACTCTCTCCTTTGTCATACCTGTCTACAAACAGGTAGCTGCAAGTGTTTGGTATCTGGAATTCAGGCTGTTGGTGACTAGCCACAGAATTAAGTGTCTTTGTTTCTATTCCTTAACTGATCAAACGTAACTAGCACACAGGAGAGGGGCTTTGGGAATCCACTAAGGATTTGCTTTTCCCTGTGAGAGTAGCAGATAAACAGGATTAGAGTATTTACAAAGTCTTTGAATCTGGGTCATCCAGGTCTTGCCCAAGGCATCCTTCTTATTTAACTGCAAGTTCTTACTGAATGAATGCAGTGTCAACATTTAGTTTTCCATCCTCACTTTACACAAGCTAATAATCTAAATGCACGTGGCTCCAACTGCAAAAGGTGTGGTCATGTTTTTTCACTTAGTTTGCTAATTGGCTTATCCCCAGGTCTCTGCTGAATGATTTGGGAAACACTTGTCTTTACACTGCATCAAGCCATGTCCCAGTTCTGAAGTGGGAATTTCAGGTCTTGTTTTAAAATAGGTAGGAAATTAATTCAGTGGTAGATTTGCCTGTGTAAAAAGGTCTTGTAAGGGCCTGGCTCACTTGAGCTGTAAGATGGTTGTGTTATGTGCCTACAAAGAGGGCAGTGGCTGCAGCTCAACTTGTGTACATGATCCCAGAAACCACGTGTTGGCGCTGGGGTTGCTCAGGAACCCCTGCTTCCACCAGATGCAGTTCTTTCCCCCATTTTGTCTGCAGCACCCTGATCTCTTTCTTTCCCCCCATCACTAGTTACTCCTTTCACTGGCATGGCTGCACTATCAACCAGGCCTCCCAAGCCAAAAACTTCAAAAACAACCCCCCTGTTGCCTTCTCTCTAAGACAAAAACAAAAACAAAAAAACAAACAAAAAACACAACCAACAACCAACATCAACAAAAAAAAAATCATCAACAACAACAAAAAACACCTTGAACACCTTGAAAACAACCTTTCACAGAAGATCCCATCTCAAATCTAGTTTAAAGTACAACCACACAGTTAAGATGGTACCAATGGAGGAATTGTAGCTGTTTGTGAAAGGAAATGTATTGTGTAGCATGACAATATCTTACACAGCATCTAAAAGCCACATGAAATGTAGCCCAAGACTGTGATTTGATGATAAAAAATAATTAGTGGCAGTACCGGCCTCGGCAGTTGATTTTGTCTCTGCTCCCATCCATACATCTCTGTCTTTTCTAATTGTATCAATTTCCCAGTGTGTTTCATGGTGTAAGCACCCAAATGGATGGGGTGATGGAAACACAAACAAGCAGTTTGCAGCATGAGCAAGGACAGTTTAAGCCAGGGCTGCTTTTGAATATCTGGTGTCATTAACCATCACCTCAGTGTTTCCCTGGATAAATAGTAGAACTCTATCTCCTCATCCAGTGACATTTCACATGTTATCTTAATTCTAGTTAGACAGACTTGTCTCTGTATTTATTTTGGTGTCTATTGAAACTGTGGAAGTTAAAATAAAGACACCAGTCTCAATTTTTTATGCTATTACCATCAGCTTAAAGAAAACACTGTCTTATTCAGCTTTTCTGGGCAATTTCTTGAGCTAATGCACAGAAAACTAGAACTGGGCTGCAAGGAGAGAAATAAGCCACTTAGTTTTGAATGACCTGTGTGGACTGCTCACTTGGGAACAAGAATTAAAAAGTAAACTACAGTTTATCACAAAAGATCTTTGCCTTACTGCAGCAGTAAAAGTGATATAGCAAAAACATATTGATTCTCCAGATGGAGGAGGATTCATTGCAGTAAACCTGAGTTTAATTTTTCCATCCAAATATCTTGAATAATTCAGCCTTCATCTTCTGGTCGCTTATCTGCAGCACTCTTTAAGATGATGATAGCACTGTTTATTCAGCATAGGGTCCTGAATCTTTGATCTTTGTAAATCAACACAGTCCCCAGAAGCTTCATTGTGCAAAGAATGCTGTATCACATCTCATGTGTTTATCTGAGAACTTGCCCATTGCACACTACAAAGGTTCTGCAGTCTTTCTTTCCTTCCTTCCTTCTTTCTTTCTTTCTTTCTTTCTTTCTTTCTTTCTTTCTTTCTTTCTTCCTTCCTTCCTTCCTTCCTTCCTTCCTTCCTTCCTTCCTTCCTTCCTTCCTTCCTTCCTTCCTTCCTCCCTCCCTCCCTCCCTCCCTCCTTCCCTCCCTTCCTTCCTTCCTTCCTTCCTTTCTTCCTTTCTTTCTTTTTTATTTTTTATTTTTTTTTGGCTGTTGTTCTCAGCTTATTGGAACTACTGTTGAATTTCCATCAAAACAGCACGCTTGCATGTACACGATACATACACATGCACTTCAGACGGCCTGACAATCTGAACTCGTTGAACATTCATTTTGTCAGTCCTTTTACCCAAAGCAACTATGAAATATGTTAGACTAAAAGATTTATCTTCAGTGTGCCTATGTGTATGTGTGTAAGTATACGTGCAAATATATAGAACGGAAAGCAGTAGGTATTCTAAGTGTCTCTCTGCTTGAATTGTATCATATCCCATAGCCCTGCCTCCCCCCCTCTGCTGTGAAGGATTATGATGTGGTGGAAACCTTGTGTCTGTGGGGGGAAGGGTTTAAAAGCATTGCACTGAGGCTGGGCATCCTGCCAGGGGGAAGGGACAGAAGCGAAGTGCTCTTGGAGGTTTTCTTTTTTTAGACAGTGATTACTGAAGGGGAAAGAAGGCCAGTCATCACAGGAGTACAAAAAAAAAAAAAAAAAAAAAAAAAAAAAAAAAATTGTTGGGGGGGGGAATTTTTTTTTTTGCTGTGGGCTATTGGCAAATACTTAACCCTCACTTTAAGCAAAAATTCCTCCTTATTGGGGGGTGGGGAGGGAAGAAAAAAACACATAATGGTTGTGCTTAAAGAAGATAGACCAGTCTGACCAGCTGTTTCAAAATTAGTGATTAAAACGAATGATATTTCTATCATTTACTTTCTTCTCCCAAACATGCACACGTATTCACACTCATACATTGTGCGTCTCGAAGGTCCTAAGGACTTAAAGGAAGGTGCAGAGAGTCTTAGAAAGAGAGTGATTTATTTTTAATAAAAAACTGAAAATTCAGTATATGCAGGTCCCTCTGAGAGATAAAACAGAGTTATAGAAATGGCAGGTCATTAACTCTGATTTGCCCTCAGCTCTCTACAGAGTCATTCAGCTTCTTCTTGCACTGAAATGTGGAATATTTTTACAACTCTGAACTGATGGCATCAGAGACAAAGCCTCATGTCTCATAGGCAAGGCAGTGTTGTGAAAAACCCTGATTATTATTATTATTATTATTATTATTTGGTGGGGGGAATGGATAGAAGGGGGGAAGTCCCCACCATCCATATGAAACCTGTCATTGTATTAGCACTTGCGGACAAGAATATTTAGAAGCTTGCACGGCCTTTTCAGCACCTAAAGAAAATCATAATTATAAGCTTTGAATTCACATTCCTTGTTATATGACAGTATGTTTAGGAAGCTTATGTCCCCTTTAAGCTTCTGACTTTTGAAATTAAATTAGGCATGGCAGAGGGAGGGCTTGGGGGATGAGGGAATATTTTTTGGCAAGTGAATGCAAAACTGAAAAGCCGTATTTGCCAAACATCTTTCCAGGGATGTATGCATGATTTACATGTCCCACTCAGCCTCTTAACACAACTTCAGTGTGAAACTGATGGGGAGCTGTAGCGAAATGACAGCAGTGGCTGAAGAATTAAGGGCAACATGAAAATTATTTAGGTTTCCTTGGTACAAAGTAAGTGATGCTGGTGAATCAGTGGATTTATTTTTTTCCTCTCTCCCAGAGGAAACTCTCTTTTTAGTAAATGCTTAGAACTGGAATGGTAATCATTGTATCAGCAGTGGCTAGTGAACCTTGGAAAGAGGTATCCAAATATTTTGAAGCTGATCCAAAAGCACAACAAAGCTTTTTAGTGTAGAAATCAGCCTAAAAATCTTTCAAGCTCAAATTCTCCTGTGAGATTTCCACTTTTACATGTGCAGAAAGTATCAAGACACTGTTCTTGCGTATCATATTATTGCAGTAATTCTCACTGCAGGAATTATAGTTTTGTGTGAATATTAAAATAAATAAATAGCCAGAATGTTTGAGTTCATTTCAGGTTTTAGGTAATGGCTCTCCATTGCTGATACTGTTTCCAAACTCTTCTTTGTCCTTAGGAACTCTTATAGCAAAACACTTTTAAGTATACCCAAATTTAAGCATCTGGATTTTCCTATCAAAGACTCTACTTCCTTCACATATTTAAAACCAAACAGATGCCTGACTTTTTTTTTTTTTTTTTTTTTTTTTTTTTTTGTAGATGATATATAGGGAGACTTTCAAAAAAAAAAATAGTCAAAGCTGCCTACTGAGGAAGCTGGAAAATCTGCCCCTCGCTACCTCCATTTACTGAATTTTAGAAAGTCATGCTTTCTGATCTGTCCCAAAATTCAGCATGCCTAGTGAGGAATCGACCAAATTTCTAGCAAGACTGTGAAGATTTTGTGAAGATTTCCCTTTAAGTATTAAGTTGTTCTTCCACCTACAGGATATAAGGCAGCAAAAGTCAAAAACAACACTATGACCCCTGGGGAAAAGTAAGTGCAATTAGTGTAGCTCAAAATAGTTGTAAATTAGTGTGGAGTAAAATCATATTTGTTATTTAGAAATATGGGAAGGCATTGAATTTCAGACTTTTGGGGGAGAAGTGGGACTTGTCGTAGCCCCCTTGTTGAGAAGCAACAGTCTTTTGTGTTATTTGGCTTTATTCAGAGACCCTATACAACTTTTGGCATGGATGAAGTCATACATAGACTCATTCATTGTGTTCTGGAAACCTTACAATGTCAGTCAAAATGCAGATAAATCAAAGAAGATGGATCATGGAGAAACAAGAAGAATTGAATTATGACAGAAGATTAAAATAAACATATTTTATTACCATATGTGTCAATGTTGTGGTTTAACCTGGCTGGCAGCTAAACACCACACAGCCGTTTGCTCACTCTCCCCCCCTCCTTCTCTGGGATGGGGGAGAGAAACGGAAAAGTGAAACGAGAGTTGAGATAGAGACAGTTTATTAAGATAGGAAACAATAATAACAATAATAATAATAGTGTGTATGAAACAAGTGATGCACAATGCAATTGCTCACCACTCGCTGACCATGCCCAGTCTATCCCGAGCAGCCAGCACCCCATCCTGGCTAGCCACCCCTATATATTGTTTAGCATGACGTCAGATGGTATGGAATACTCCTTTGGCCAGTTTGGGTCAGCTGTTCTGGGTCTGTCCCCTCTCAGCTCTTGCTGCACCCCCAACCTGCCTGCTGGCAGGGCAGAGCGAGGAGCTGAAAAGTCCTTGGCTTGGTACAAGCACTGCTCTGCAACAACCAAAACATCGGCATGTTATCAGCATTCTTCTCATCCTAATCCAAAACACAGCACTCTACCAGCTACTAGGAGGAAAACTGTCCTAACTGAAACCAGGACAATCAATTAAATTAAATCTCAAATCATGATGAATAAACACTTTAAGGCTGTGAACAGCAACATTATTTAGGATTTTTCATAGAATTATCACTAGGAATAATAAGATAAAAATAACCAGTAGTAGAAACTGGCTAGATATGAATAGAACTCTGAAGAACAGGTTCACAAAAACAAACAAACAAACAAACAAACAAACAAAAAAACAGGCCAAGTTATTAGAAGTTTATTGGACAAACCATTAGAAAACTATTAAATCTCTATTTTAATATCACCTATGTCATTGCGATTATCACTTCCCCTTTCAGAGAAGAAAATTTCACTTACATAAACCCATGACAGTGGCCTATCTTTTCCCCCCCCTTTTTTTTTTTTTTTCTCCCATCAGTATTTCTAATTACTGTTTTCTGTTTTTCTGTTTTTGCAATCTATTTCTTGTTGAGAAATGTATATTGGTTTTGGTTTGCTGCCTTCACCCAGTTCCTTATGCCTTCACCAATACCTTAGCTGTTACTTTTTTTCCCACTTTTTCAAAGAGTTCTGAATTGCCTATGGTGTGTGATATTTGTCAGTATTATTCTTCTAAGTCCTGTCTGGTATACCTAATATAAACACTCAGGACTGATGACACTGACATCAATTACTAATATTATAAGATATTCATATATTCATAGAAGGTGGAGACTGAAGAGCTCTGTTTAATCACCTGTTCTAGCTGCTGCCATTGACTGTTTCAGCTTCTTATTCAGGTTTACATACTTTGTCCAGGCTTTGTGAAAGTAGTCCATAATTTAAATGGATAATTATAATGGATATCCATAATTAATGTATAGGCATGTTATTTCTTTCCATTGGTCTACTCTAATTTCTGTTCTTCCCCCATATCCCTAAATCAAAGAAACTTCAGTCTTTGCTGTTCCAATCTTCCTTCCTTACTTCTCTTACCCAAACTACACAATCTCCATCTCTCCATCTTAAATGATTCTCTTTAGCAACGTGAAAAAATAAAATCTCTCAACAAGTGCAGCCTCTCCTGGGCTTCCTCCACTATATCTATACCATATTAATACTAATGACATATAAATCTTACTTGTAATAAATATTATATAAACCCAAACAGAATGACTTGGACACAGATCCAAGAATACATACATTTAACTGTAAACAGGTGAGAAGTCTTCATGTTAAACTTGAGCTTTATTGCAGATATTATAAATTGCATATTTTTTCATCATTCTCAGGTATATTATGGGAAAAAAAGCACTACAGAAAGCCTGCACAATGTGAGCAGGGGAAATCTGTGCAGGAAACTAATTCCAGAAATGATGCTCACTCTACCTATGCCTAGTGTGTACAAGTGGGTGTCTATTGCCTTTATCATTTCTGAGTTTTGCACTTGGACTGTGGAGCACTGTGAAGAAGGGGTGGTCTCTCAGGTGAAGGGATGCAAATCTCAGATGACAGTCCAGCTTACACCTAAAGCTGCCCTCTGCTTAACACACTTGTTAAGAGATCAGTATTCCTAGCATCTTAGAGGCTTGGGTGGTACTACTGAGATGCCAATAGACAGACTGAGAAGTTTGTCTCAGACCTCCTCTACTGCATAGCAAGTTTGAATGTGTTCAAACTCAAATACATCACAACCTCTCCTTTCTACTATGTGGAAGGATAAGAAATGCTATGATTGTCTGATTCTAGCCTCCTTCTCCCAAGACTTGGAACTAGGGCTATTTTGATTTTCTTCAGTCTTGCAATACTTCTTCAGTATCTGTCTTTGAAAGTCAAGCAATACAAGCAGTTGATTTTGTTGTTCTGACCACAGCTGAAAAAAAACAGAGTTCCTCACTGAGTTGGTCATAAAAATGCCCAGTTGAGATTTCAATAGGAACCACCAGCCTAGCAGGTTTTTTAATATTTTTCTGCACTGGATCGTTCTGCTTCTATTGAACTAGACCCTCCATCATGTTGCCCAATTTCTTGATTCTCTTAATCTCTTTTCAGTTTTAACCCAACTGTTTTTCTCCTCTCAAAGAAGAAAATTCTCTATGAAAAGCAAAATTAATGCATTTTACCTTAACCCAATTTCAGCGTACTCTTACAGGTATGTGTTTACTAGTGCGGCACTTCTGTTTCACTAGATGAAAGGACCTTGCAGAAGCATCTGTTCCCTTGCCCCAGCTGTCTTACATACTACAGTGGAGACCTCCAAAGCAGCAGGACCTCAGAGAGGGCAGCCAAACTTCAGTGATAATCCTGGCAGCCACAGGAGAATAATGAATTGACTGTATGTGAAGTGAGAAAGGCTTGAGTACTCTGCTTAGAGGCACTAGCTGTGTGCATGCATATGTTTGCGTATGCAAAAGAGTTAGAGTAAGAAAATAAATGACTGCCCTTGTGAGTGGCAAGTGTAAGTGGGACTACTGTTGCTGGAAGATCACTTTTATCTCATCTTGTATCTGTGGCAATGCGATTTTTATAATGTGACTATATACCTGTGGTTTGTTTATGACATTACATGGTACAAGTTTGACTAAGGTACTGTTTTCCCTCAGCCCCGTAAGCTTAACCAAATTAAGCAATTTGGTGTCCTCAGTACATTTGGCAAGTGCAAGAATCTTAGTACACTTGGCACATACAAATGGATCAGATCCTCATGTCTTTACCTCTTTCCCTACCCTTCCCTATAAGGCATGTTTGGTAGACCCCATGGCAAAACTGGGCTGCATTGAGCCCTGTAGGATCCAGGTGGACAAAACAATGTAATGGCACTGACCTCACTGCAAAATCATCAGTTTTTACAGATTCTTGTCCATATAACAAACTTCACAATAATTCTTATGTTACTCTGAATATGAAGCTTTGCCATATATCACCACCTTACCTTTGTGGAAAAGGTAAAGGTTCAAACATTTTGTACTTTTGGATAGTACATGCAGTCATCAACTTTGCAAACTTAGTAAGAACAAGGTGGGAGGTAAAATTTTAAATAAGAATGTGAAGGACATCCTGGCCATTGTTATTATGAAAATAAGTCGTCTTCCTGCCTCTGCTTTTAACTCTCATAGGAATGAAAATTGCTTTATTACTGAGACAACTCTCATTCTTGAAATCAAAGAATATAACAGACAAAAAATCTTTGCTATTTTAGGAAAATACCTTTACTCTTTTCTGAGTACATAAGGCAAGAAAATAGCATAATTTTTGCTGGAATCCAAAATGTGGAAATTGCAACCTGTATGGAGGAAAGCTTTTTATTCATTATGTAGGATATAGTTAGCCAATGACTACCTGTAGCTCATTGCACTTTATCCTGAAGCTATCAACAGACCTATTTCACTGAAAGGCTGTTGGTTTAGTTATTGGTTTTTGCACATTCGAAACAAATGATTTAACTACAATTTTTCCAAGTCTACAATTGTTAAAATTGCTCAAGGGTCTCTGTAGGTTCCATCCCAGATGGAATTCCTCTTCCTATATTTATTTACTTAATTATTTTAAATAAAGAAAAAATCATGTGGAAAGTGTTAAACAAAATACACAATACACTTTATTTTTAATTTCAGAACAATCTCATGTACTAGTTCAGTTGACCCCATTAGTCTTTCCATGTTATACTACTGCAGCAGCCTCTGCTAGAGAAGGATTTTTTTTTTTTTTTTTTTTTTTGACTTTGTGTTTATCTCTTCTTTCTTTTCTTCCTCTCTTTTTCTTACTTCCCCCAATCCCCATCCTGACTCCCACCCCTGAGGTCAATAATTGACCTGCAGGAATCCACTCACAGCTGAAACGTGAGAAACTTTTGTGAATTTGGAAAGTTGGCTGCAATTCATTTAATGTTAATGGGTTAATATTTATAATTTTCATCTTATTTCTTGAGATTTTGACTTGGAATCTGTAAAAAACATAAACAGTCATAAAATTAAAACAAAACAAAACAAAACTAAACAATAAAATTATCTATTTGAAAGGGCAATGTAATGAGTTTCTTGGATATCTATATGCTGCTTGCATTCCTGTTACTCTTTTTAATGGAATTCCTATAGCTGTTAGAAGATTTATACATTGACTGTTTTGGAAAGTTTAAAATTGTTGTTTCATGAAACAGACAGGTTCTTTTTGGTTTGTTGTAATAACTTATTTTTCTACCCTTCTTAATCACAGTGTGATTCTTTAGGTGCAGAATAACAAACTGTGACATTGAGTAATGGACAGCTATTAAGTTGCTCCCATGAAAATACTGACTAGTCCAGAATTCTTGGCAAACAAGAAGTATCCTAGCCTCCTTGGTAAAGGTATTTTATATTTGACTTTTCTAAGTAACTGGTGACCATTTGTATTTCAAATCAGAAGAAAAAGGAAGTTTGTCTTTTCTATTTGGAAAAAGGACACAACAACTGTCATACATATCTGGCCTGAGGTTCCCCTCTCCCTTTATCTGTTTTCTCATGTAAACCTGTATGTGGATGGATGCTGACAGGTTCATTTATGAGAAAACTTCTGGAGTGGCTAGATGCATAGCTACTGGCCTGATACTGGAGGATTCTTGCTTAGGCCCTCTTCACCCTGCTTTCACATAGTGGTATGAAATGAGCCATATCAGTCTGTTAGGTTCATTTAACAAACATATTTCAGGGAATTCTTTTGTTGTTGAAGTTTTTGAAAAACATACTATATTAGGAACAGAAAAGTTGGAATCCCTCATCTTTTCAATTTTTGATTTCTGTCTGAATAAAATAGCTTTCAAAGCTGGGATTCAGTCACCTCTGAAACCTGATTTAGTCTGTCAGCTTAACTAACACATTACACTTGACGTTTGCAGTAGACTGGGAACTTGCTCTTTGTCAGTCATCATGTCCTTCCAAGTGGTGCTGAGCTGAACAGCTTACAGGGAAAGGCATTGAAACAGAATCAGTTGTGATCAGTGAACTGTAGCCTTCACCTGTGTCTACACTATGTCATATCCCTGGAATAGTTATGTCTGTAAGGAGAGTAAAAACATATATGGGGATGTGTGCCAATCTTACACCAGAAATCTTCTCCTCACCCAGGTAGATTCAATTAATTTTGTCTCTTTTCTGCATAATTTTGACTAAGTGTTAAAATATCTGTTGCTTTGGCTTCTAAAACAGTCTCAGAAATTATTTTATAGCATTATTTTCAAATTCAGACTTGTTAATGCTCCAAGTTGCTCTACACAAGGGGGGATACTCAGATAAAGTAATCAAAACACGCAACAACTTTGTGTTAACCATCAAAATAACTAAAGTATAAACCAAAAAAACTCCATAAATGGGTCCTCAGATATAAGGTCACTGTAGCTTAGCTGTGAATGAGATCATAAAAAATTTCTGTTATCCACTTGAAGTACATAGAAGGCACAGGGCAATTTCAATTAATTTTTATATAAAGTGAGCTGTGTTAATAGAATTGCTTTCGTTTGCCATAGTATAGGCAGAAGGAAGACTGGCACCATTTTCCCTACTCTGAATATTTTAAATAGTTTATTAAAACCAATATGTCTATATCTCTTATTATTACTTCACTGTGGTTGTGTTTTATCAAACAGGAATGAAATTCTCTCAGCAGTGTCCCTGCTGGAAAGACTGCTCCCATTTCTCAGCCAGGAAGCTGAGGCATGTAGGTCAACAACCTAATCCAAAGCCCAATTTTTAACACTGTTATGAAAGACTCTTGAATTGTTTCAATGTGAACTGAAGATAGGATTGCCTACTTCTAAGCTGGAACACACTCTGTAATTTGCCTGTAAGGCAACAAAAGTCTCAAGGTTATGTGCAGAAAAGTCTTAGTCTTAAGTTTCAGTCTTGCTGAACTTTTCTTTGCATCCTTTGTGACTCTTACAGCTTATTTACAAACTGGGGCACTGAAACCAATAGTGGCATGGAGGTCAATTTCTTAAACACCAGTAGGGCTAACATAGGGCTAGTTTTGGGGCTGTGCCATCTGGAGAGATATGTTGGTGTCTCCCACCTTCTGGCTTGCTCTGAGTTCTGAGAGCAATGGGAACTTCTTCCTCATACAGATGCAATTTAATTATGATAGAAAATGGTATCATATTGTTTTTGTAAGAGGCAGTCTCTCATGGATCCCACAGAGTTCCTACCAGCAAGTTTAACCTCTAATCTGGGAAAGAAAAATGCCATCTGGTACATACCATCCTTGAAAGTTTTCTGTCCCCTGACTTGAGGTGTACCTGGAGAGCTGATGTAAGTGCTGCACTGAGCTGCCCATGCTGAATGAACCTGCCCGGGCCCAGGAAAGAAAGGAGCAACATTAGTGTGATGCAGTATCTGAGTTAACATAGGTGACTTTGCATCAGGGCTAATGAGCTGGTGCAGAATGCCATATTTACCTGGCTATGCTGCTTTCAGTAGTGGAGCTAACTTGTTTAGAGCTTGCCTAGGTATCTCTGTCCAGAACTTCACTGGGTCATGTTGGCAGATCCATAAACTCTTATTGTTTAATGAAGAACATTTTGTTGCTTGATTTCATTTATCCCATCAGAGAAAACACCCTTTTTGCCCTAAAGAACCTATGCTTCCTTACTTGCTTATTTACGCAGTGTTGATCTTATTTTCACTATTAAGGCCAGAAGGATTCTGTCAGCAAAGAGAAGTTGTTAAGATCTGACAGCCCTGACCCATGATTCCTGTTAGACCAGTCTACACTTTACCACTGCATGGTCTCTGTAGCAGAGGGGACACAACAAGCTGTGTGCCCAATTTTTATTCAAAATATGCAGTCAGCTGGCCTATTGATTTAAGTCATCAACAGTCTCAATACATATTAGTAGGTAAACTGGTCTGTGCTGACAGAAACTGTACTGCTCTGTTTCCAGGCCATGTGGGTTTCCCTCTCCATAGGCAACGTGATGACCTGAGCTCTCTTAGGATCACCAGACTGATGCCAAATATGTTGTGGAAACTTGACTAGCCCAACATACATAAACTCTGGAGCTCATGGACACAGACCTGCTTCTTAAGCAACTGGGATTATAGGAATGGGCCACCACACCCAGGTTTCTCCTTTGAGATTGATGAAAATTGCCAGTGCTGAGTATATTTCTAGTCATGAGGGAAGGATATCAGGAGCAAATTTTCACTAAGCAAATACCATGCCTTAGATTGACCTTGCCAGTGAAGGTTCTAGCACTGCGTGAACACACGGCTCATTCTCATACCTCTGTGAAACAGATGAGGTGAGACTTACAGGTGTGACCTCATGAGCAACCATGAAGAGTGTGAATCAGAACCCCAGGCCCATTGGTGGCATGTGTCCATTGCACAGAATGTTTTTTCCTTATCCCAGTTCTTCAGTTCTTTAATAATAAAGTGTTCCTTCAGAGGCAAATAAAAAATGTAAGATAGACAGAAGTTTTAAAAATGAAGCTGTGTTATTGGCTTTTGTGTGTATAGGAACAGAACTAACAAGCTGCTACTTCGCTGTATTTGGAAATTTCTTTCCTATTACTGCTGTCATTCCTTCAACAGGTTGCAAATAGAGCTATTTTGGTTGAAAAAGATTCTTCATATAAGTGATAAAATGTGCTTATTTCATTTTTAAAAAGTGCCTGTAAAGTAGCTTGAAAATGATTGTTCCTGATATTTAATTAGGTAGTGTTTGAAAAGCACTTTGAAAATGAAAAATGCAGTAGAAGTGCTAAATATTCTTGCCCAAGGTTGACTAATTATGGACAGTAAATTTTACATTAGCCTGTGTGATAAATGTGACCAAGTAGACTGCACTATCTATTAAAGGAAAACTAGACATATACACTTTTTTCTTCTGTATATGGATCTGGGGCTGATAACCTAGAGAATGGATAATTGTGTTGGCTTTGTAGCTTCTCATCCCTTTTTTATTCAATGCTACTGAAGACTTCAGCAGAGTATTCAAAATCTGGCTTTTAAGAGCTAGAAAAGGGGAGATCTGGGGCATGGTAACCAGCTGGGTTCCCTCAGAAGTTTACTCTTTCAACTTCACAGACATATGTTAGATAGCAAGGCTACATCTATATTAGTAAATCAGATGTGTCCAGCTCTCCACTACTGAAGCCACCTGGCATTGACTGCCCACATCCACATGATTATACATTGTACCCTGTGAGCAAGCTCCTTGCAGCCAGACACTCTGATGGGAAGAGTCCCTGGCCTGTGCCAACTCAGGAAGTCTTCCTGGAAATTGTTTGGGTAAGTACAAGTTGTCCAGGGTCAAACAGTTCTAGAAATTTAACAGTGGAGATGATGGAAGTTCATTGCCTAATCCAACACAACGCTGTTTAATTTCAGCCCTGAGGGGCTGTGGCCTCCCCTTGAATACTTTTATCTATAGTCTTCAGGGCACCTCCAATGGAAGGAGGGGCACAAAGCTGCTTTTGTACAGAACAGATCATGTCATATGATATTTATATCTTGCCTAACTCTCTCAGCTGTGGCTGTTCAGGGGCAGCAACATTATTATCTGATTTGATGGAAATAACAACCCAGCTTCGCTTGCACTGCAGAATAGATGATGGACTGCAGGACTGCTTGGTGTTTTTGACAGGTTTTAAGTGGGGCTAATGTATAAAGAGCAAATGTTCTTATCACACCTAGACCAAATATGTGAGAGGTCTGTGCTAGTTCTTGCAAATATAAGTGCCTTGAATAAACTGACAATCACTTACCTCAGATAAAAAGTCTGGAGAAGCCCACAGAATGAAGGCAGAAGGCAGAAGAGGAAGGAGGAGCTGAGTACAGGGAAACTGCATGAGAGTCTGTGGAAAATAGAGCAAGCATCTGTGAATTCTTTTTTTTGTTTGTTTTTTTTTTTTTTTTTTAATGTGACTGTTTGTATCCTGTAGTCTTGTGGCCTTCTAAGGCTGGAGGAGTAGATTTTCTTCTTGGAAAAGAGGGATCAGGTCAGTTGTTGACATTGGCCTGTTGGGGTTAACGTGAAGGACTGATCTGGAACTGTTGGTTTAAGAGATAATTATTTTGAAATATATTGCAAGACTCGTGACTAATCATGAACTGTATTGACTGACAAAAAAAAAAAAAAAAAAGAGGTAGCACACATAAAAACATCATAACAGCAAAACTGGTGATAAGGTCTCTGCTACAGCATACAGAGGGAGAGCTGGAATCATTGGCAGATTGGTCTGAAAATACAGAAGCCTTGTTTTTCCATTCCAGTATATAGATCCTAAAATGTTTAATTCTGGGCTGTTTGGAAAAAAAGTGATCATATATATCTGAAAATGATTAGTGATGAAAGATTCAAGGAGATAAAATCAAGGGAGCTGTCTAGAATTTCCCTCCTTGTACATCTATTCTCCAAAAGAATCCTAGTGGGAGAGAGCTGAGAGACAGCTCACACCTGAATGTGGTATCTAATCTGCAAATGCAGGGGAAAGACTTAGATCATGAAAACACTGCTGGAAACAGGGAGCTGTTGGATTGATTCAGGTGTGCTGCTGAAAAGGTGCATGCTTGCTTCTTCCCATATGCTTGTCCTCTCACATCATTTTCCCATGCTGTAACATTTCTGTTAATGCTTCATTAACAATGCGATGCTTTTTGACAAGAAAATTCATCAAGAAGGTTCTGCAGAGCTCTTCAAAACATCTCTGAGGAGATGGTGAGCTGATTTGCGAGAAGCTGATGAAATGGCAAATCACCTGGTGAATCAGAAACTTTAATGCATGGTTCAGAAAGATTCAGAAAGGAGAGGCAAGAACTGGGGAGAAAACAGAGACTTGGAAGGCAGGATCTTTTTAACATTGGAAACGGAAATCCAAACAATATGAATCTTTGCTGTTTTTTGGACTCATAAAAACTTCTGAAACCTAGTTAATTAAAGGAATACTATTTAGCGCCCCACTTTTGATTGATCCTTCTCTCAGGAATGTGTGAATGAGATGCCAAGGTGTAAACAAGAACCATGAGATGTACATCTACAGTGAGCTAACGTACCCATTCCATTAGCATAATTCGTGTCAGATGCTTTAGGCAGCAATTTATTTATTTTAGCAACTTCATCCGTTGCAAGAGATTCAAAGCTAAAAATCAACAGAAATGAAATGCTTGGCTTATTTTTCACCAGGAATTCCTGAAGATTTAATATGTGATGGTATCTTCTTCACAGCGCTATGCAACTCAGTCACAAGCTATCACAAGTGACCTATAAACCTGATTTATTTGACACTAAATTCAAGCTGAAAACAACTTCCCCAAATCCCTAGAAAAGACAGTGAAACTCTATATTCTCACTCTAAAGAGACATGCACAAACATCCAAATGTGCATACTTTTATGCACAGATATCATAATGTATCATATTCTTGCTGACCATCTATTTGCTCTGAGATGATTCAGTTGCTATGCCTTTAGGAAAAACACTGGCTAAGACCCACATGCATATGTGCAAAGACACATTTGGGGATATGTTTACTGCTGTGTACTGGGAACTGGACTGCTATGCCTGACTACATCTATCCTATCAGCCCTGCTGGCTGGACAATCAAGATGGCTCAGAACCTCTCCAGAGATCCACTACCTTACAGCAAGGGAGGGTATGCAGTGTAGATGGTATAAATTCTGACTAAAGTTTTAGTTGTCTGTGGGAGCTGAATAGGGTTCAGGAACACACAGGAGGCAAGTGGCTTTTTCTACCACTTAGATCAGACAAAAAGAGTTAAAACTGCTGTATCTTATATGACAGTACAGAAGCATACAAAAGCAGGACAGCAGGACTATTTTTTTTTTTTTTTTTTTTTTTTTCCTAGGTTGGAATCAACAATGGGAAAAATAAAACACTTTTAAAAAGTGAGGGAGACGTTGAATCCAAACTGCATACTAAATATAAGAATGTCGCCTTACATAGGTCAGTATGGTAAAATCTTGCTGTCAGAAATTTAGTTTAATCTAAGGCAGATTTACCTGTACATCAGTCTATAACAAGTGAGGTGTACCATTAACTGTGCTTCTCCACATACTCACAATGTACCACAGGACTGCAATGATTAATGCTTAATACATATCTGTCAGCCTTCTTAACTGAAAGTATATTGCTGTTCCAATTATCTACTTTGCTTTATGTATAGGGGTTTTAACTTCTGGTCTAATTTAGGAATGTTCAGAAATGATATCATAAGTCAGGAGGTAGATCCCTCTATTTCTTAGGGGTGTTCTGTTGGGCTTTTGTTATCAAGCATGTTATAACCAGAGTTACTTGTAAGAAACCCACTTTTTGCTGCTCTGCAGAGACCTTTACACAGGCAGTAAATTGCATGTGGTCACATGCAGTATCAGGGCCTAGTGGATTTGTGTTTAGATTATTTATTTATTTATTTATTTATTTATTTTATTTTTCCTGTCAAGTCAATTTACAGTTGCAGGCAACTGAGATTTGATATTTTGATTAGGGGTTTTCCTTATTTTTTCCTTTTGAGTCAGTGATGAAAGAAGCTTTCAGATCCGCCTTGTATTTTTGTCCCAACGAAGTGGAGATTCCTATGGCATTTTCTTTGCTCCAGAGCTATTCATCACTATCACTGTGTTGATAATGTGATGACAGTTGTTGCCAAAACTTTCCCATTCATCCTAAATCTTTTTTTTTTTTTTTTTTTTTTCTTGGTATGAAAATAAAGACATGCAGAGAGAGTGCTCTGTGGAATGAAAGCTCAAGGTGACTGTGACAGAGCAATTATCCAAGGACAAGCCCTGGTGATGGAGGCATTTTCCAGATTCCAGAGGGAGTGAGGGAGAGAAAAGGGTGTGGGGCTAAAAGGGGTGGGGGCACGGGGTGGGATTTGCCAGCGGGGGGGTTGAGGAGGGAGGCAGTGCTCCTCTTTTAAAGAAAAATGAGCAGCCAGCAGAAACTAGATGCGTCTCACTATGGGGTGAGGGTGGAGAACCCACCAACTGCTGAGACAGTCAATAGGCAGATTATTCATCACACATTACTAGGAGATTAACTGAGCAAACGTTCTGACAAAACTGATTAAAGCCTTCATCCTGTACGGGGGAACAAAGAGAGACCAAGTTATTACACTCCAGCCAAATGCCAGATGATGACTACACACAGTGGAAACACAAAGTCCGTATTTATTTTTCCCTTCCCAAACTGAGATGACTCTATATTTCTTTATCACTGCTGTCATCACAAATTAGGATTTGTAAATACAGCTACCCACAGAACATTTCAAAAGACAGATTGCTGTGATGTAATAGATAAAGAATACCCCCCACCCCCTTAGTGTGCTTCTTTTAAAAAGTTATCTCAGAGTGTTATCATGTCTAGAGACTTCTCTCTTCTGAAGTGCATTCCTTCCAGGTATTATCACCACTGTTTACAATTGCAGATACTTAAAATTAACAAAATACTTGACTTCCCATTATAGTAAAGGTTGGATGTTACTTCCTCAGCCACATGTAAACTTTGAATGTGAGCACTTCCAGTATTTGCTCAGTTAATGAGGAACAAGACATGATTTTTTATAGTATTCACTAATTACCACAGTTTCTAGCCTTAACACCTCCTGAAATAACACCAATAAAACTAAACCACTTAATTGTAAAGTTCTGAAGACTAGGAAAATCATTAAAGGAATCTCTTTCCAGACAACTCTGATTGTTTTCTTTTGGCAGTCAAAATTTTAATGGGTCATGGAAATGAACAGACCAAAACTGTCAAGTGTCTACTAACTCTAACAAGTGCCTGCTAACAAGTGTTTAACCTAAGGCACTGCTGAAGCCTGTTTTTTTTGAGGGATACTAAGTCCTGAGCTCAGCATTGGTTTAGATGTACTTATGTATGTATGATTTTTCTGGCATAAAAAAATCAGCTGCTTTTGAGAAGGAAGGCTGTTGACTGTTAGGAGGTGTAAAATTAGACAGTGCAGCTCGCTGAGATGAGAGCAGTGGAGGATGAATTATACCACTGGTAGCTCTTACCCCTCTACACCCCTGACTCTGAATGTCCATTACAACTAATTACATTTTTGGACTGTGATGACATGAATAAACCATTGGAGGTTAACTGTCATGCTTCTTAATGTCATCAAAACCAGATTATTCTAAGGTAATAACAGAAGTCTCTGGAAATTAGGGAGAACATTGGTGTGGTTAGATATGCTCCAAGACTGTTAACTAAATTATCATGTTACCCCATGGGGATTTTTTGTTTAATGGATTGTATTTATTAAATTGCACTTAGATGTGGTCATCAGTGCCATCTCTTTAACAACAGCCAGGAGGGAAGGAGATAGCAAATAAGAAAAAGATCTTCCTGTTTTAACACTGTAAACCTTAGGCATTGGGTTAAGAAACAGATCATACATATTAGAAGTAGAACTGATAGAAATATTAATAACAAAACCAGCAAAGTACTACTTGTAAGACAATAGAATAATATATAGGCTGGATTTTTTTTTAAATATAATAGAAACTCTTATGTACATGAATGGTTCATTGATCCTATTTATGTGTTGAGGTGAAGCAGTGAAAAATTAAAGAAACCCTTGAGAACTGCAGAGATACTTTACTTAATTCATCACTGATTTTAAAATGTTCTAAAATAGTTTTATCTTGCAACATGTTGCGTATATATCAGCATTTCATAGCTAACGTAAAACTGCAAAATATATATATATATTTTTAAATGTATAATAGCCAGCTTCTTCTCTCAATTTTGAGACAATCCCAATCATTATACAGTCTTTGAAAAGGCAAGTGTATGCAACTGGATTGCTCTAGCAAGGCAAGGAGCTTTTTGAAATGAGGGAAACAGCTTCTCTTTTTTTAAAACCTTTTACACTCTTTTAAAGGCAATAACATATATAATATATATAATATAATATATATATAAATAATATCTAATATAGATGATACAGACTGCTCTTTAGAGTCACTATGAAGATTTATGATTTATGAAGTTAAATATTGACTTTGGCATCACGTTGGTCAATATTTATCTCTCAGATCAATATATCTTAGTATTGAATGCAACTAAGTCACCATGCTTCCCAGTGTTAGCTCTGAATGATTGATATCAAAGTATTTTCCTCTTCCCTCAATATATCTTTTACTTTCCTGTATTCCAGTTTGATGGAGTTGGAAGATCTTTTTGAATGAGTAAACTTTTTTTTTTTTTTTTTTTTTTTTTTTTTTTTTTTTTTAAGAGTGCTGTTCTTCTCATCAGGTTGTTTAAATACATTCCTTACTTCTTTAGAAGTTCTATTATAACTACATAAACTGCCTTATCATGAAAAGATTTTTCCTAGTGCCTAAGTAAATATATAATTTCTGAGACTATACTATGCTATATTACTTTCATTATGATTTTACATACTGGAAGTTCTAATCATCATAATAATCCTAATCAGTATTAGTGCTTTTTCTTATTACCCTTAAATTTCTATCTTAACATCTGCTTTTCTGGTTCTCAGTGCTGTCCTTCAAATACTATTTATTTCACAACATAACTAAAAATTCTAGTTTATTTAAAAATTAAATATTTTTTCCCTTTTAGTAAATTTATATGTCGGATTTTTATTATCTTGATTTCCCCAGTACAACTCAGTTTATGAAGAAGTTAAAGACATGATTACAACGAACTTTTCATATACATATATGAAATCATAACACTGGAATTATTGTGTTACAAAGACCTTTGGGGCTAATTGAACAAACCTGCTTTTCTGAGTCCAATTAAAACTGAAGTTCCCAGTGAACTCTTCTGTACATGATACGTAGACACTTGTTAAGACAAAAATGGGTTGCTGGCTACCCTCCTTGTATTATCCTTGCCCAAACCTTTAAAAATATCCAGTCTCTTTACATAAAATATGCATGTATGTGTTATTTCCTCAACTATAGTCTTACCAATAGAAAGGTATGAGAATATTTCACTGAAATATGTAGCCCTTCTAGTTCTTTCAATGTCTAAAAAATCCCCCTTTCTTTTGTTCCCCTGTGTGAAATGCTGCCTATGTCCTGACCACGTTGTGTCCGTAGCAGCCCTGGCACCCCACTGCCCTGCAGTCCTCTTTGAGGGGCTCTGCATCAGAACCAGCCCCGACATGATGTGCTACACTGTGAAGCCAAGTGTCATTCATCTTCTCAGTCTTTGTTGTGTTGATATTTTCCTACTGCACAGCTCCAAGCTTAATCAAGGAAGGGATGGTAACCTAGATGGTCCCTGCACCCATTTCAACTCCAAGAGTAAACATTTGAATTCTAAAGAATCCTAATTTTTTCCACAGTGTAATTTTTTCAAGTGCCTGAGACTGTAAAATGTCTGTATGAGTAGTGCTCACTCTTGAACAAAGGGGGAGTAGGAATTTTGATAAACAAAGTTTTATTCTTGCCACTGGGAAAAGCTAAAAGAATTTCTAATATTAAATAACAAAATGAAGGATACTGCCAAATAATCAGCTAAGCCCCTTTTTTTTGTTGCTGTTGCGTTCCCATGTGAGGGCTGCACCCAACAGAATAAAATAGCTCTCTTCTACTTTTACTGACAGTGTCATGGAAAATTTGCCAAACAGAAACAAAGGCCCTTCTTCCACTTCCGCCTTCTGACATAAACAGCTGTACTGATGCATGTAATAAATTATCAGAATGGATGAAAATCTTCCTTTCCTTCACTATTTTCTTTAAAATGAGTTCAGAGTGCTCAGAGGAACACAGCTTCTTTCCCTGTCTGAGAAACAAAGTGAAAATGGCTTCTGATGACCTTCTACATTATTTGGGTAGCTCAGCTAATTAGGGACACAGCAGAAATCCCTTGTGACTTGCCCTATCATGATCTTTCCCAACTAAGACAGTTCAAGCTCTGAATGCACAAGCAAAGAGCTACTCCAGGATGTTCTTTGTGGTCTAAGAGAAGTATATTTTCTTCTGTTCAGATGGAAGTGCAGTGTCTGGAAGAAAAAAAAAAAAAAAAAAAAGAAAGAAAAAAAGAAATTCACCAGTACATTCGTGAACAGGGAGTGAGACTGAGCATGTGCTTGAAGGCAAAATGCAAGGAGTTGTATGTCTTACTCCTTATCATTTATTAAGGTCCAATATACTCTCTAGCAGCATTTTTTTTATTTACTTCCTTTCAATAATTTTCTTTACTTTCTGCTTTAAACTCTTGTGTAGTATTGATGTGCACAGCCCGGAATCCGCAGCACTCCAGTCCAGGAGAGCCTGCATTTTCCTAGTGGGTGAAGAGACTGTCTTTATTTACAGTGGACTGTTAAAAACTGCAGCAACTGCAGATGATAAATGATGGTTTATTAGCTTTACTTGGTATTATTAAAATGAGTACTATTTCTATTAATGGTGACATTGATATTGAGGTTTAGAAGTAGGAGGGAAATCAGGTTTGAAGGTCCTGTACAGTGAAAATTCTTCAGGCTGTTTAGAAGCAGCTTGTGAAGATCAGTAAAGGGTTTCTCAGCATCATGCAAGGCAACCCGGAACTTCCAAGCAAGGCAACCCGGAAACGTTCCATAAATGCTGGAATAATGATCTGTCTAATGGTACAGCTTGCCATAATTAATTGCTTCTCAGATCTCTAAGAAAATAGGACTGAAAATACTAGTGTCCTTGCAGTACCTTCGAAAGCAAGATGGACAAATCTTGCTCTGTCACTGAAATGGTGGTTGCTGATAGGATAACAATGCTAATAGTAAGTGGGGATGCATGCCTTCATCCTCTATCACAGCCTACTGGGTTAAAACACCCCACTTGAAGTCACCTCTGACTCCTCATCTAACTGAAGCTGAGCTGAGTGAGACTGAAGATGATGTTAAGATCCTTGAAAAATCATAGGGGGAACATCTCTGCCAGTTTTATGAACAAATTCTATTTCTTCTTTCTCAAGTCCACTCAGCAATGAAAAAGAATTTCCTTGGTTTTGTCCTTCTAACAAGCAATCAAATTTGCAGCCACTTAAAACATTTAGACACACGTGACAAGCTTCCAAGTCCTGCTGTTGATGTTAAGAGGGTCCTAGCAAATACTAAAATGTTCTGACTGTCAGGGCGATGAGGCTGGAAGGACTGATCTGAGAACAAATTACAACAATCAGATATGTTTAGCTTGGATAAACAACAGTAATGGGCTGGGAATGCTGACAAGTTTGGAGATGGCTGCAAACATCAGCAAAAGCAGTGACATAACTCTGAAGGTTCAAGCAGATTCAGCTAAGAGTGAGGGCTTGTTTACACCAAGAAATTCACTGGCATAATTATGCAGCATAATTATACAGCATAATTGTAATTATCCTGGAATTATTCTGAAGGAAAAGAGTCCACATGAGGAGTCACACTGATACAAAGATACCACTAAATTTCCCTGTGTAGACCAGCCTTAGTAAAAGAAAGGATTCTTCTTGTGTAAAGCCTGTGTGTGCTATTGTTACTAGTACCACAATGCAATGCAAAACAGAGAATGTAAATTACAGCCATTTATTTCTTTTACTTGATATAATCTATCCATTCCAAGTTCTATCCACAGAGAGAGAACCCCTACCAGCATTGGCGTGTGTGACAGATATTCCCGTTTAATATGAGGAGTCTTTGCAACTTTTCCGCCCATTTATTCACCCAGGACTGTGTCTTGCTCTGTAGTTTAGCTCAGCTAAGTAGCTTGCATGACAATAGCTCACTGTCTGCCTCTGTGGCACTGTCATCCACAGATGTAAGGCACTTGTGATGAGGTTGATTTACTCCATCCTATTGCTGGTGTGTCATTTTCTAATAAGGATTGTTTTTTCATACTTCTCTAGATTTCAGTTAACAAACTTTAATTTTCCTTTGGGAAGATGTATCATATGCCTAGGCCTGTCTATGCAAAATGTTGTTCTGCATTAATATTACCAGAAGAGCCAAAATGATACATTCTCCTACATGTGAGTTATGGACACTCCTATAAAATCACATTTATAAACCATTTCCATGACTTCATTTGCATGTCAGCTGTGGGCATTTCATTGGATTGGAGAACAAGTTTAAATGTTTGGTCTCAGTGAACAAATCTGTCACTCCCATGCTACTCCACAAGCAATGGTGCCACTGGCTGAGGAGGGACAGTGAGGCTTCAGGATAGTTAGAAAATGCTTCTTGCAGTGTAAAAACACCATAAAACACACAGTAGATGTATTCCTATGGTTTGTTTAAGATTTCATGCTGAGCTGCCCAGAAGAGTTTAAATATTTGAAGGAAGGTTCAGAAAGCAAACAGTATAGCAAGGAGTTGCTGTGATAATTAGTTTGAATAATAACATTGTTGCTCTTGACTAGCATTTTTTACTGTCTTTTCAACAGGAAGACATTGTCATAATCTTTGTTTTATATATGAAAAGCAAATAGGAGATATGGCTTACTCTAAGTCCTATACCAGATTCTAGCTGAGAAGAGCAAACTAGTGTGCTAAGTTCTTGGACAGGTACTGCTGAGAGACCATGCACCAAGAACAATTTCAAACTGAGATATATTAAATAATTTAAGAATCTGTGTGGTTGCATGCTGAGGGAAGCCACCTTCACTGTTAAAGAAAAGGTTAGAAATAGATAGTTTCATTGAAATTGAGAATTTTAAAATGCAACTGACAGTGGGATGGGTGAAATAGATCATTTCAGAACTGTGTTTTTCTATGGCTAAGCGTTTGCTGTTCTTTGTTAATACAGAGTTTTGCAAACCTGAGTGTTCTGCTTCCATATTGCTTGTTCTTTGCTCCTTTATTTAAAACGACACCTACCTCTTATACATTTCCACACATCCAAGATAAAGAATGACTTTTATTTTTGTCTTCAGCTTGACACTGTGAATTTCTTTTGTTTTCAATTGTGCTAAGAAAAAACACCAGAAATAAGATAACTTTTATCTATCTGTAAAGTCTAGCCTGCCACACACCTCAGATCCAAATGTCCATCTTAAAATGAGGGAAAGAACGTAGTATGACCTTTTCTTTCCTAGACTTTATTTTCAAATTTTTGACATTTTCCCTTTCATTTCTATGTCACAGTCCTCTCCCAGTTTGGGGACTTAATGTTAGAGTCACAAAATGATTGAGGCATCATCTGGAAAGCACTGTGGAATGTATGACTTCAGAGCCCCAGACTGTGCCTGTGTACCATGAACAACACGTGGAGAATTGGTTGTGAATGAGATTAAAAAAGGCCAGCAGGCTGATCTGTTGAATGTAGCTCTGGGGAAAAGCTCAGGAGAGTGGTACCACCCTGTTGCACCACTGGATATCATAGTACTTTGCTCTTCTGCATGGGATTTGCTGAGAGATACACGTCCAAACAGATGGGACAAAAGGCATGGGAAAGGTTTTGCCTTTATCTACTATTCCAGTGAGCAAAACACTCCCTTAGGATGCAGGAGGCCCAGGTTTGTCTTTGTTTATTCGTTAAAAAGACCTGAGTCAATCTCTTTCACTTCTCAGAACAGAGTCATTAGCACCAAGCACTTACAGGAGACTTCCTCTGGTGGACCTACTAGCCTTATTGCACTCCTCATAATTCCTTAATCACACAGCTGTTTAAAATTAGTTTATCCTCTGCAAAGCACATCTGTAGAATAAAACGTCTTCCAGATTAAGGACCAACTGTGTGAGATTCAGAAATGTTTTCATGCGGACAGTTTGACAGTTTTGCAGATTTATCCCTTCCTATAAAACTGCTTGCCTCTTCTTTAATTCAAGCTTCATCACTAATGTGTGGGTCCACCAATTACTAGCCCATGTTGCAGAATCCTCCTTTTTCTGAGCCATGATTTCATTTGCAAGTAGCCTGACTTTTAAAAACACTATGTCTTCATTGTCATGTGAAGTTAAAGCCAACACTGTTTTATTCAAGCTAACACACATATTCCAGAATTTGAACAGTCTTTAAACCAGGTAAACAGTTTGAAAAGCACAGGTCAACGAGCTCAGCATCTTCTATGTTGTATGTTGACTGAAAGGGAAACTGTGCACTGTAAACAAAATCAAATTTAAGAGTTCAGTCAAATTTTCTTCCTTCAAAAAAATTTCTTCCTTCAAAGACAAGCTTGGATTGCCAGTGGTTTAAACACACACACACCTCTGTGGAGTTTGTTCTCCCAGAAAATATAAAAATCATAGCCTTAGGTGGGATTCAGGTGTTCAGAACACTTCCTTAATTCAGGCTTTACCAAAAGTGCTTATGTGCTGAAAATGTTCTTCTACCTGCTGGAGTAGGTAAGGAGTAGGTATTACCATAACTATGGTAATATGTTATGAAAAAACATTTTAAGTTATTGCTGCCTAACATTACTAGTAACAGATTTTGCTGTGGGGAGGAATTTGTCAAGTCAAATCTTCTGCCCTAAATGCTAATTATTGTTGTTTTTGTCACTAAGAAATTCTGTTATGAGACTAGACAGCTTTGTTTAGTTAAAATGTTCCAGAAAAAATTCAACACCAATCACACTTGAAAATAAATGTTCAGTAGCACAATGAAGAACTATGCAGTAGCATACCTGCTACGTTTACATTTCTTTATCTCCAAAAAAAAAAAAAAAAAAAATATATATATATATGCTTGTATTCTCTGTCTTTTAAAAACAAATATTGTGTTGATGGAAGATGTACATTTGACTGTCAGAATGATCTCCACTTTAGTGAGTTAGTAAGGTATGCCTTCTGCATGTGAACTAAGCATTGCTTATAAAGCTCTGCAAATATAATTTTTTATGGTGAGACACATTTGCAAACTGCTTTAATTCTGACCTTGATAAAATAAGATAAAATTTTATGCAGCATTGATCTCCTGCCCTTCTGGGGCAACTTTACCACTCTTCAAAAGTTCAAAATTTGTCTCACTCTGAAATTTTCCCCTCAAGCTCTAAGTGTGCATCCACTTGATGAAATTCTTGTATAAAGAAAGACTTTCTATTTAGAGTAGATCAGAGTAGAGTACAGTAGAGTAGAGTAGAGTAGAATAGAGTAGAGTAGAACAGAACAGAACAGAACAGAACAGAACAGTTCAGTCGGAAGGCACATTCAAAGGCTATTTAGTCCAATTGGCTGGCTAACCAAATGTTAAAGTATATTAATGAGGGAATCGTCCAAATGCCTCTTGAACACTGACAGGCATGGGAGATCAACCCTCTCTCTGGGAAGACTGTTCCAGTTTTTGACAACCGTCACAGTAAAGATTTTTTTCCTAGTGTTTTCTGCTTGCTCCCCTGTATCTCAAGAATTAGATTAGGACTAACATTGGTTGGATATTAGGTTGGATAGTAGGAAAAGCTTCTTTACTGAAAGGGTTATTAGTCACTGGAATAGGCTGCCCAGGGAAGTGGTTGAGTCACCATCCCTAGAGCTCTTTAAAAGACGTTTAGATGTAGAGCTTAGGGATATGGTTTAGTGGAGGACTTGTTAGCATTAGGTCAGAGGCTGGACTCAGTGATCTTGGAGGTCTCTTCCAACCTAGACTATTCTGTGATTCTGTGATTGCAGGAGTGAGCATTTCCTCATGCCTACACATTTAAAGTTAGGTCCCCTTTATACTACCATATGCTGTGTTTTAATGAAATCTTGCTGATCATAGCTCTAGCATTAACAGAATTCAAAGGTCACACATATGAATTAACTATGGTATTTTACCACCTTGTGAGGCATCAACTACCATCAATTTGTTGATGGCTTAGGCACATGCTCTGAGTCTACTCTTTGTGAAATGTGTATTCTTTAGTTCGGCCTTAATGACTGTGAGCTAATTTGCATTATCATGTATACCATTGCTCAGCTGATGGGAGGTAACTTGTGCAGCCATAATTTCATTGTGCATTTACACATCAATTTTCATCTCATATCTTCCATAACTGGTAGAAATGCTGGTATCAGTTAGGGAGAGGTTTAGTGGCTGAGAATGATGTAACATTGTAACATTTTGTAGTCCTGTATGGATAGAAAGATTGAAACCACCAAGACTTCATTTAGCTCACCCTCAGCTGTCAGTAACACTTTTAGTTTTCAATACCCTGAGCTAGATTATAACCTCTGTGGTAGGGATGGTCACTTGATTAGTACAGTATGCACTAATCAGACCCTTTGGGTAGTGACACTGTATAAACATAATTTCTGCTTTATTCTATTCAAATTTTCTCATTGTAATACTACCCATCTCCTAAAGCATTCAGAATCTAGCTTTCTTTTCTCAGTCCACATCACTAGTTGTTTGTGCTGTAGATCGTGATGAAACATATTTACATATATGGACCATAAGGTAAATTTCAACTAACTTGGTATGAAGAAAGTCTGTCTGAACTGTGTTTAATATCTGTCCTTTTTTTCCCCCTCAACATCAGTCCAAAACCACATGATTCCAATTAGTTCCTATCTCAAACAGTTATTGGCAGCAATCTGTTCTTAGTATTGCCAAAATACATAAAACTGTTGCAAGTCCCATGATTTTTCATGGTTTTCTTTACTGTTCAATATTCAGATGAATACCTTAACATTACAATGAGATGAAAAGAAGTGAAAATTACCTTTCAACTCAGAAAAACAAAACAAACCAAAGCTTGGATCTAATTAACCTTGGCAAGAAAATAAATCACTGAGAATTAAAATCTCTCCAACTCAAAGCATCCTAAATAAAGCCCTCTGAAGTCCTTACAAAACTCTTGCAATAGGATTTAACTGGTACATCAGTGCTGCTCAGGCTGATGTTGATGATCTGTATGGAGATTAATGTTACCCTCCGAAAGGAGGCTTCTTGCCAAATACATGCACTCTGTATTATTTATCTCAGAAAATCCTGGAAGTTCTCTGCTTGCTCCTCTGTACATCATAGAATTAGGTTAAGGCAAACATAGCAGCATGTGAGTATTTCCTCATGCATGGAAATTTACTGACATTTTAAGTTCCAAAATTTATGTAGGGCAAAGATTTCTGGGGCTCTGTGTTCATTCTTCACTCCATTGTCACTGCTGTAAAATTCTCAGATTTAAATAAAGTTGTACTGAAGTTGCCTGGAAATTATAGTCAGCTTCCCCCAAGGGAGCTAATAAGCAAGACAATATAAGCAAGTCCCCAGAGTATATGTCTTTACATTATGTCCTAGAGATGTGCTTTGATGGCTTGTGTCAGTAATAAGGAGAATCAGGGACAGGATTTTTAATGTCCCCTTTAGGTAACCAGAGCATCAGATTACATTTCAGTTTTAACACAGGTAGGATCTGTTCCAACTATGAAAAGAACTGCCACTTATAAGTATTTTAATTGGACTTCTCTGTTGACTGACTGACTTTGGGGAATGAGAGAATAAAAACAAGGCTAAGAAGTCAGATGATATTTGAAATAACTTTACTAGCTCCTCAAACTCTGCAGACACACAAACAAAACACTGTAGAGGTTGTATCAGGGTACAAGCAGAAGAGGATAGAAACTTTTCCCTGTGGCCCAGACAGTTTCATGAATCAGATTCAATGCTGCAGTCAGAACTGCAGTACCTGCATTCAAAATCTATATAGAAGGTTGCAGAATGGTATGTCACAGAGGTCTTGCAGGCTGGGACCCCCAGCCAGTAAGTTTTGTTGAAAACAATAGCAGATTCATTATCTTCAATACAATTTTTTACATATGACTACTTTGCTAGGTTCAGCATCTGGATGAGTATCTTTGCTATATTTCCTCGATATCACTTCAGGTAGCAGAAACTGAAGCTTCTCAGCAGGCTTAAACCAAGCTTCAAGTTAGGCCTCAAAAATAAAGAAGTCGATATAGCGTGAAAGGGACTTGCGGGACTTCTGCCACTGTTTCCACTTTGCACCATGCCACATGCTTAATTGGTGGATTTCTCAGTATTTCCATAAATGGTGGGAAGAATAGGATGAGAAAATCATTATATTCCATTTTGTTTCAGGATTGCTGAAAGTTGAAAAGACAATATGGAATCACAGTTGTTCTAAGTAATAATTCCAGATAATGGCTTCAAGGTCATTTAGCAAGAGTAATGTAAACTGTACCTGAAAATTATCATTTCTCCTGGTATCTTTCTAGGCCTGATGGTTCTTTCTTTTAAAAGCATAATGTATTCATGAAAATGGAAGAACTCTAGCAACAAAAGTGACAAAACTGGTTCTGGACTCTGGTTTCAACAGTGGGTTTGCCTGGTCAATGAGTTCTGTCTCATCTCACAGAGACTGGATTCAGGTGTGAAAAACCCTGTTAGATTTGTTTACTCCATCTTGTATAACATAAACCCTTCTAGCAACTGAAGGCAGTAAGAGAAATTTATGACTATTGAAATGTCCCATGAACACAACCAATTTGCATAGATTGCATGCAGGATGTTTTTGGTGAAATTGATTTTGGAAATTGGTGCTCTGTTTTATTTTCAAGATCCACTTGGATTTCTACTACAGTGCCTTTCTAAAGTTACCAAAATGAGTGATTCAACCCTAACCTTACATGTTTTACATAATTACAATTTATATTTCTTAAAGTGGTCTTTAAGGGAAAAAAATAACTGTATGAAAACTGTTCTAGAGGATAAAATATATAAATATTCTCCAAATCAGCAAAAAAATAGTTGTAAACTCTCAATGAAGTGCTATTCTGCAGGGACATCTACAATTTTATAGGATGCAATTTCACAGTTCAGGCTTGGCTTGCCATGCATGGAGAGCAGGCTGATTGCATCAGGTGGTGGAGCATTATCAAGTAATTGTTAACTCCTTGCCACAGAGGACATAAATGGATTTCCCCACAGCAGCCACTAACAGTGACAGAGTCAACTGGTATGGCCAGTCTGATATGGGTAGAGGGAATGTTTTCCAAGCTGAAATCTGAAATGGTTGGAATGAAATATATATATATGAATATATATATATTTTCCTAAATAAGATCTTAGGATTTCTGTAGCAATTACATGCTATACAGTTTAACAATAATGTCTCTCTCCTGTCCTCTCCAGCTGCAAGGCATTTGCTGCCTTACCACTCAAAATACTTTACTGTTTCTTTTTAAACTGCATTTAAATTTCTTTTTCACTCCCACCCCTTTAAATATCTATTGGTTATGCCACTGGCAAACTTTGACTCTTTTTTCTAACTACCAGTTCCAGTAATTCTTGTATTCTGAATCTGTTTTTAGCAGGAACTTCCCCATCCTTTGCCCCCCTCCATATTTACACACTATCTTGCATTTATTTTGGTCCATAAATCTGATGACCTGGACTAATTTAAATAATAAATACATATCAGAGTAAGCCAGCTGTACCGACTTGTAAGTTTATATTATTCAAATACAGATATTGACATATAGACCTACTGTAACAAATCATCACATTTTTACGAACAGGATAGAACAAAATATAGCAGCTGAATCTTAGGAGACGAATATTATGTGCTGAAAAAAACAAGTTATTCCCCTAAACTTCTACCTGATAGAAATTAATGATGGGCTGATGCCAAACTTTTTTTTTTTTTTTTTTTTTTTTTTTTTTTTTTTGTCAAAACCAATATGGGAGTCAGCTTTTAGGTTTATCATGGAAATAGGACGTTGCAATTTTTTGCAAGACCTTTTGAACATACTTAGGGTAGTGTTTCTTCTTGCTAATATTATTGGTTTTATTTATCTACCTTTTCCCTCTGTTTTCCTCTCTGTAGCCCAGCAACATACCTAGCATCTCTACATGCATTTAACACAACATAGTAAATGTAATCAAAAGCTGACAGTTCTTAAAGTGGTGTTCAAAACTTCTAAACCTCAGTTGTTACCTTATTATGGGTTTGGGGCTAGAGGTGTTTCCAGTGATTCCCTCTGTGCCAGATAAAGCATTGATGCTCCTGTAGCACTCCTCTGCCACCAAGGAAACAGGTAGGTAACTTCTGTGACTGCATTAGGTCATGAAACATCAGGGAGGCAAAAAAACAAAATAAAGTTGATTGGCTAATAAAGGAAATACTGTGTATAATATTGCAGGCAGGGAGCCAGACCATTTTTGAAGGTGGCATGGGATGTATAAAAGCAGATGATAGAGGATATTCATGGAGGCCAGAGGACCACCCAAACATTGCACAATAGTAATAACAATAGGAACTATGAATAATATTTTTGTTAGCAGATTGTCCAAGGCAAACCCCAGATTGACACAATTGTATAGGCTTTGATGGACTAGCCAGTCTACTTGGGGGATAGTTGTCTCTAAGGAAGCAATTGCCTAGACAGATGTGCAATTGGTTGCAGAGCTCTGTTTTAGTTTGTTTTAATTTTGGTAACCAATTTTACCTGAAGGTCATCATAAGTCTGGGATCTGTCAGAAAGAATGACAAAAATTTCTTTTTAGTGGACCGGGAAACTGTTTACATTTCCACACTATAGAAACATTATAGAAGTAGGAAATACATACAATTAATTTGGAAGGGGTTCAGTTTCAGTTCTCAGTTTAGGCTATAGCTGAGTATTCACCTGATTCGTGTTTAGAAACCTGTACCAATGTTCAGAAATTATCTGATGGCATTCACATAGCTGTATTCACTGGACAGACTTACAGTTTTTCAGACACAATTTTATTCAGTTAAAAAGAAATATTGCTGCTGTGGAATATTGAGATAGGTGGTTGAACTAGGTTTTCTTGGAATTGTGTTGTTTATATGGCTTGTTTTATACTAGCAAGTGTTCTCATATTGAGGAAAAAACAAAATACATCCAGTTCCTATTCACCCTTTTCATGCCATTGATTTTATAGACTTCTGTCATGTCCTCCCTCAGGCATCCTTTTTTGAAGCTGAAAAGCCCCAGTCTGATTATCTATGTCTTGTATGAGAACTATTCCACACATTTGATTTCCCATATTTCCCTGTTTTTATTTTTTTTTTCCAGTTCTTGTATTTAGTGATAGGGATCCAACACAGCATCCTACAAGCAAAATGTCAGTCACCATATGTTTAAATTTAATAATGGAATAATAACATCTTATGTTTTTTTCTCTCTGTCTTTTCTAACAGTTCCCAACACATAACACATTTTGACTAGTCCTCTAGATCAGCAAATTGCCAGTTTTATCTGCCATTATTTGATTAGCTGTATCTATGTTATCTGTGATCTACATGAAACCTCAGATACAAGTGATCTTACATTCATCCCTCTTATGAGTGATGTGATGGACTTTGGAGGTATTATGAAGGTGTGTAAGAGCTTCAGATAATATCCTGTGTTATTGAGAATCTCTTTGTCAAAACCACTAGCTATATGAAATACACAAGAAGTCTCATGGTTAGTTGTCCAGTCCCAACACCTATATTCTCCTAAAAAACTAAAGCTCAGACAAGTCTTTGATCATCAAGGCATGTTTCTTTTTCAAATGTTTTGTGTCACTAAACATCATATTTCATGCTAACTAAGGCTAGTTCATTATATTGGGTTGAAATACTCTTAACTCTAGATGAGTTCCATCAGAAGAATGATTTCAAGTGAAGTTTTCTCAGAAGTTTTGAAATCATCTGGATCTGAAGTTTCCAGTGAGACTGGGAAAAGGATAAAGTTGGAAATGTGTGAACTGAAATCAAGAAAAAACAGTACACATAACCTCTCCATGAGAGCAACGTCTTGAGTTTCAATGAAGTCTAGTGAAAATTAGTTCAGCTAGTCTCTAAGTCCTTTACCTGCAACAGTACTTTCAGTACCACCTCTACTTTCATTCTTTCCTTGATTTGGTTTTCACGGTTCATTGTGCAAGACTGAACAAAGATTTCTTTTGTCAGGCATCCAACTGAAAACTGTTTTTCTTATTATTCAACAGGAATTGTTCCTCTGTTAAAATATAAGATACCAGTATGTAAGGATTTATTTCCCATTTTTACCTCTCACAGTTCTAAAATTTGAGATCAGTACTTGCTGCTTTGGTAGAAAAGAATGGTAAAAGATGGAAAAGTAGGTTTCACTAAAGAGAGAGTGTTGAATAGTTCTCAAATTTGCTCTAGTTCAAAACATTAGATTCAGAAATCCATTATTTTCGAAGAGGACAGTGGAAAACTGACATTTTTGTGCCAAATATGCAAACAAGATTTTCCAAATTGTTTAGGTGAAATAGGAGGCAAAATCCTGTTCACTCAGGGTCCTTTGAACTTGCAGGTCTCAATGTAGGACTGAAAATGTTACAGCTGAAGCTCTGTGAACTGAACACAGTTCAAAACACCTGCGCAAATAACAGTCTCTGAGTTATAACTGAGTCTGGTAAATTGTCTCTTGGAATTTATAAACCCAGTCACCTTAAATTTTCTCTTGAGTCACTGCACACCTATGATCAGAATTATTCTTTATTGTAGACAAATGAGAGACCAGAGATCTCTCATTTTTAGTTATAGTGAGGTTTCCTTTTGCCTTTGAGCAGGCTCTGAGAATATAATGCTCATGAAATACATGAAATACTTAGAAAGTATTGCCATGAATCTCCCTAGGTCATAGCTGAACCAAGCTGCACATAGCTGAACCAAGCTGAACTCCAGCAGAGCCAAAGTGGCGAAAAAATTAGCTGGTTGGTGATCCAGTGTATGTATCATACATATGTATCAAGAACTTTTCCAGTCCGAGTTGTAAGAGACAGAAGGAGGAAACTGATTCTATTTTCAAAGATTTTTTTGAACTGAAAATAATTATTTGAATGAGTCACTGGGGATGGCTGTGGAGAACTGCTGTGCTTCTGGCTCCTATTTGGAAATGAGCTCTGGGACTATATTTTAACTCAGTAATGTCAGAAAAAGTTCTGTTGGTGGGTACACTGATGCACAGAATTGTTATCACTAGTGAAAAACCATTCTGGAAGAGCCCAGCCAGGGGCTTGGGCTCAGAATAGATACACAGAGATGAAGGTTAGAGAGATCATCTGCTCAGGCGAAAATCACTAAAGTAATATAACCAATGTTGAAATTTTCAGAAATACATACCTAAGATTTGGGGTAGCTGCAAGACTGGGGTCACTCCTTGAAGGAGGGCAAGGCAGGATCTAAGTCTTGACCTCCACACAGGCAGAGTACTCTCTAACAGGGTGCTGTCCCACAGGGTCTGAACACAGCCAGGTTGGAGATTGTGGCAAGCTCCATCAAGGCAAGACCTAGGGATGCCTCTGAGGTCATGATATAAAGATGCTATCATCTGAACAAAAGCTGTCATGAGTCTAAATCTCACTGTTTTTGCTTTTAAATTATTCACACTAGTATGGATTCAACTCGAAACCACAGATGAAACATCCGAACACTGGTGACAATTTGTATTTGGATCCAAAGACCCTTATCACCAGGGGCTGGTTATTTGGAAGCAGACTGGAATTTTGTGCTTTGTTGCATCTCTTCAAAGCAAATTCTACCCATGTGTCCTCAGGCAGTTCACAAATGGATGTCACTTGAAGGATTCTTGGTTTCAGTGGCAGCTATTCATGGTACCACAGGATGCTAAAACTGCTACCCAGTCCTTGTTATTTAAGTAGCATACTGCATCACTGAGAATTAGTAAAATGTAACAATGACCATTACTTCTGCATCTTGGAATTAGATTTGCCCCTGTCTTCTGATTCCAAATAATTAAGCATGTTATTTTTAAGCAATTGATAATGCTCGCAAAAATGGGATAGGTGGTTGGCATAAATAAAGGTGTGTTTTAGCAGAAATATATAATCAAGGCCTTGATTACTTATAAGCAATAAAATTCTAAAATACCATAGGAGTTTTGGTCTGATTTCACTGGTTAGGAAAGAACTGTAAAGAAATTATATTACTGCACAGGTCCTGTTATATAAACTGAAGATATTAAACTGAAACAGATGTGTTGATTTCAGCTTGGCTCAAAACATACACAAGAAGGCAATGTTTGCCAAATGGAAAAGGATAAAAATCAGTTGATAGAATGTTATTTTCATGCATCTCAGATAATTAGAACCAGTGGGCAGTGAAACAAAATTAAAACCTATAAAGAATAAGCTGGCTGTAGCTGAGAGTAGATGTTTCGGAGGGAGGTAAAATCTTTGTCAGTGAACCAAGCCAGTAGGTGAGTGGTACTACATAAGGAAAAAATTGCATTTTCTATTTACCCCATGACTTAATATGTAATACTCATTTATGATGACTTTCATGTCTATAAAAGGTATTAATGGTTGTAACATTAGCTTCCTTTATAAACGATATCCATAGTATTTCACTTAATGACCTTGTGCAATACTACGTCAGTCATAAGTAAATACTTTGCTTTGTAACTGGAAATTAGTGTCCTTTAATTTCTGATTTATGTTGTTATATGATGGGACAAGTTTAATGAAAGGAGAAATCGATCAGTTTATTACTATACCAGTAGCAATTTTGTACACCTCTATCAAGACTCCTGTTACTCTTGTCCTGTCTAGGTTAATCTCTCATCCAATATAAATACCACCTTCCCTCTACCTCTACTCTGGACTTTATCAATCTCTACTTTATCTCCCTTGAGAATGAGTAAAACACAACTGAGTCCAGTATTACAAGTGAAAATCAATCATTTTTATATGGTGTTATAAATTTCCTATATTGTTTCCACCAATTTCAAAATGTAGTCTTTTAAAGTCATTTTTAAAATTTGGCATTTTTCTTTAAGGCAAGAAGTCTTCTTTGTACCTCCATCATGGAAACAGATGCATCCAAATTGAATTTTTATTTGGCCCTTTCAAGAGGGCCAAATTTTTTTATAGCTATACGTTGTTTTCCTCAGGAGTTGGAAACTAATGAGCTCAAATTGTACTAGGATACTGTTAGAGGAAATGCTGATTAGCTAGTGAGCCAAAATGATAGCCACAATTGGCTGTTGATGGCTAAGGCAGACAATTTGTTGAGTTTATCTACAAGCTAACTCTTAAATAGAATGTATTTAGATAGCTAGATTCAATAACAGTGAATCACATTAATTCAATGCAGGGGATAGAATTAAATTTTGAGTGATGGTCTAGAGGTAATAATAGAGTGTGTGTTACTCTTTTTGGTTTAGAAGTGGTTATTTTTCTGAATTAGGGTTCTGAGTATTACGGAACTGGGATATGAAGACAAATCAGTAAAGTATTCAGTTATTTAAATATGGCTCAAAGGCACTAATATGACGTTCTCATGGAAATCAGTAGAAGATGGGTTTGGAAAATTTCAACAGTGACCTATCCGCATCTTAAAGTGTATAGATATGGACTTCTTGTTGTACAAATATCAACCTTTCTCCATTGTGTTCTTAACTTGGAATATAGAAAAAAATGCAGGTCTGTATGTTAACCCCAATTCACTCTATGTCTTATGACAGATCTCACAGATCACCCGCCCTGCTGGTGAGTTATACAGTTATCTAGCATGAAGTTAATGCTAGATTCTGCTTTGCGCAGTGGAAGCAAAATAATACAGGGGTGTCTTAGGATCTATTACTTTTCAGGAAGTCATGATTGAAAAACATTGCATGGTCAGTGATTATCTAAACAAGATTAGCATTACATTACAGCACTATATATAAATCATATATATATATATATAATATTTTACTCTGACTCTGAGG
Organism: Nettapus auritus; assembly: GCA_011076525.1. Classification (NCBI taxonomy): domain Eukaryota; kingdom Metazoa; phylum Chordata; class Aves; order Anseriformes; family Anatidae; genus Nettapus; species Nettapus auritus. The sequence continues at coordinate 56,809,531 of CM021767.1, read as the reverse complement.
TTGTTTTAGCTGCATTTCTGAAGAATTTGAAGGATTTTTGGAGATTTGCGATTTTTTTTTTTTTTTTTTTTTTGCTACTAATTTACTCTGCCACCTTCTCTAAAACAGTATAACAATATGGAAAAAAATTATTACAAATTATTTTTGGTTTGATTTTTTTTGTTGCCATAATATTGTGCTAAGAAAATAGATATCTTGGTGAGAAAATTCATTCATTAATGGTACTGTAAAAGGTACCTTCCTTATATAATTTAGTTCTGTTTTAATAAAGGCAACTTGTAAACAGCTGATCTTTTTTTCTTTAATATTGAAATATGTCACAGTAAGGCATTTATAAGGAGATGCCTAAAAGCTATGTTGGAACAGTCATCCTACAGTCTCACGTCTTTTTTATTTATTAGATCTATAATTAATCCTCACTTATACCAAATGTGTGTGACTCAGACACACTGACAGAGGGCTGCTGACAAAACGTGTTATTGTTGATGTTGTCGAAGATGCGCTGTGACTGTTTTCCAAGGCCTGGAGAACATCCCCTTTTTCAAGCTGTTTACTCAGTTACAACTCAATTACAACTCAAAACGTGAATTGCTGTTGTCCCCCACTTTATTTATTTATTTATTTTTTAATTAATTATTATTATTTTAGTTTTCATCCAGTCCTTAATGAAATTCCAGAAGCATCCCTCTTTCCAGATTTTTTTTCTGTATTTAGACAGTCAGCAAGAGTGACTAACCTAGGTAAAGAATTTGACCAGCCAGGCTTCACAAGTCTATTTACATCTCCAAAACCCTGGAGGACTGACAAGTCTTTTAATTGATGATGCAACCTCAGTAGGAGCACATTTTTAGGAAATGAGGCCTACACTGGTGTCTTCATACTGGGCATTCTAGCTCTAGTTGCCATGGTAATCTGCTAGAGCATGCTAGGTCCATTGATGTGGAAACAAGATGGCTTCCTCATTTGTTTAGCCTTAAGGAAAATTACAAATATTAACAAATCATTAAAGGGCTAACAGACACTCGGAAGACTTGACCTAAATAAACAGCATCATGTCAGACTACTAATAACTGCAGAAGTTTCTCTTGTGTGACTCCCTCCTGAAAGTCCTTAGTTAATTTTGTTACTCTAAATATTTGTTTTTCTGTACCTGCAAGTAAAATCCTGTACTTTGAGTGTTAAGGTGGACCTCCTGTTCAGTGAGATGGATTTAGTTTTTCAATCAATTGGCAAGGAATTTTAAAGCTGAATAACAACCAATACTTTTATGAATATAAAACCAGTATTTTCTTGCCACTTTACCCAGGAAGGATCTCCCATATTTCACAAAAAGCTTTTTGCTGGTGTGTAGTGGCTGACAAACACATGCATTCCTCATCCCCACAGAGTGAGGTCTCAGAGACATCAGCTTTGGCAAGGCTGAGGAGGGTGACACTTGTCAGGGAGAGGAAGCGTTGCATTTGAAGTCGTGTCTTTGAGGTTGGGGGAAGAGGAAAATTAAATGCAGACGTGACAAAAAGCATACTAATGAAAGAACCCATCTGTTAAAAATATAGGCGGAAGTGGTAGCCAAAATCCCTAGCTGCAGATACTGTGGTGGCAGGCTCATATGGGGGAACCACAAGGTCAACAGAAAAGTAGATTATATCTTTCAAGATTCTCAGTCAAATGGTCTGTAATTTCAAAGCAGCTGATTAGTTGGTGCAGTCCATTTCCTCAGTGCCTGTTCCCTAACAAATAAAATATTCAGGTGAGGAATTTCACAAGTTACTGAAAGAAACATTTAAATAAAAGACTTGTTTTGGTAAGTCTTACAACATATGAAGTCTTCACTGGGTACTTAACATTATTTGGAGTCTCAGTGGTAGAAGAAACCAATTATCAGAGAAAACACATGGGACAAATTTACTACTTCCCTGCTTGAAATGACAGATACATATTTGTAGGCCCAAGTTCCCCATCTAGTTCTGCATCCTTTTGTACATAAACAGAGAAAGCATGCCTTTGCTTCCTTAGCTAGTTGTAAAATCTAAATGCTCTGTTTTTTGTTTTGGCTCAGCAATCAGACAAATTTCTGGTGGAAATTCATGCATGTTGTTTTCCTAATAGGGGTGATCTTCTAAACTATAGAAAATATACCAACATTGAGATATCATTTTTAAAGTAGAAAAGCTGTCAAAGTAATGCAAGATTAAATTAAATGAGATGACCTTCCCACTAAAATCAAAAACCAAAACAACAACAACAAAAACCCACATTCCAACATTTATGTTGAGAATTGGAACTGCTTGGATTCTTATTGATTATTGGAACTGTGATTCTTTCAATTTCTATGAATTTTCCTTCTCATAAATTCCCCCTTACAATGGAAATAATAGTATGTGATTCAGTTGTTTTTCAAGAGTATTTATTTAAAATTTCAGTAGTCAGAGCACACATTCACTTTCCGGAGGGAATAGGAAATATAGTGGATCAGGACACATAACATGACAACCTGAATTTATTTATTTATTTATTTATTTATTTATTTATGGCTTTTTTACTATTTTAATACATTAAGATGTAGTACACCTTATTCCAGGTATATTGCTTGTGCACATAATTGCACTTATATCTTTCCTTTTTTATAGTTTGTCAGTTAAACAAATCAGTGGCCTCTGTGATTGCATTTCTTGGTGTAATGAATTTACTTCAAACAAATATCCTTAAATAAGATAAAAAGTTGTATGTGATCTCTCACCACTTTTGGCCCAAAGGTCTAAAATCTTTTTTGTTTGTTTGTTTGTTTGTTTTGTTAACACATCTTGTATGTGGTTATGTGGGTCTTCCTAAATGTAACTATGGTAACTTTGCATTGTGATTATCTCTGGTCTGGCATCTCAAGTGTAAAATTTCTGATGTGCTTTGTGAAAAATTGTGCCAATACTTTGTCCTTAAATGACCAGTAAGATTTACAAATTGAGGAGAATAAGGAGAATTCCTGTTTGATTCTGAATGGACACAAAACAATTTGGTGTACAAAATAATCTAGTCAAAACTTTGGGTTTATAATTCAAATGTATCCAAATTTGGGGTATTCAAATAGAAAACTACAAATCTCCTGAGAAGAATTCAAGATTCTTTCATGAGAATTCTGCATTTTTTTATTTTTATTTTTTTTTATACATGTTCCTTGGAAAGACCTGTCCTGCCTAGCCCTTGATTCTAGATGTTCTAATTTGAAACATGAGCAAGTGTGAACACATATATGAATCACAGAATCACAGAATCACAGAATTGTAGGGGTTGGAAGGGACCTCGAAAGATCACCAGGTCCAACCCCCCTACCGAAGCAGGTTCCTCAGAGCAGGTTGCCCAGGTAGGCATCCAGAAGGGCCTTGAATATCTCTAGAGAAGGAGACTCCACAGCCTCCCTAGGCAGCCTGTTCCAGTGCTCAGTCACCCTCACCGTGAAGTTCTTTATCATGTCGTTGCATAACTTCCTGTGTCTGTGCTTCTTGTGGCCATTGCTCCTTGTCTTATCCCCACAAACCGCTAAGAGGTTGGCTATATCCTTGTGTCTCCCACACCTCAGGTATTTATACACATTGATGAGATCCTCTCTCAGTCTTCTCTTCTTCAGGCTGAACAGACCCAGGTCTCTCAGCCTTTCTTGATAGGGAAGATACTCCAGGACCCATATCACCTTTGTGGCCCTCCGCTGGACTCTTGCCAGGAGATCCCTGTCTTTTTTTGTACCGGGGAGCTCAGAACTGGACACAGTACTCCAGGTGAGGCCTGACCAGGGCAGAGTAGAGGGGGAGGATCACCTCCCTTGACCTGCTGGCCACACTCCTTTTAATGCACGCCAGGATCCCATTGGCCCTCTTGGCCACGAGGGCACACTGCTGGCTCATGGTCAACCTGTCGTCCACCAGGACCCCCAGGTCCTTCTCCTCAGAGCTCCTCTCCAGCAGGTCATCCCCCAGCCTGTACTGATACTTCTGGTTGTTCCTTCCCAGGTGCAGGACTCTACACTTGCTCTTATTAAATCTCATCTGGTTTCTTCCTGCCCATCTCTCCAGCTGGTCCAGGTCTCGCTGAATGGCAGCACAGCCTTCTGGCGTGTTGGCCACTCCTCCCAGCTTTGTGTCACTGGCATACTTGCTAAGGGCAGACACTATTCCCTCATCAAGGTCATCGATGAAAATGTTGGACAAGACCAGACCCCTGGGGAACACCACTAGTCACAGATCTTCAGCCTGACTCTGTGCCACCGATCACCACCCTCTGAGCTCAGCCAGTCAGCCAGTTCTCAACCCACCTTTATCCCACTCTGTCCCATACTTTCTCAGCTTTGCTAACAGGATGTCATGGGAGACAGTATTGAAAGCCTTGCTAAAGTCAAGGTAGGTGATATCCACTGCTCTCCCCCTACCTACCCAGCTGGTGATGCCATCATAGAAGGCAACGAGGTTGGTCGAGCACAACTTCCCCTTGGTGAATCCATGCTGACTACTCCTCATAACATTCTTCTATGAGAAACAGTTTCAACAGTGAAAGCTCAGTTCTGTCCCAGTTAAACGTTACAAAAAGCTCTGGGTGCACTGTTGTTTTCATTTTAAGTAATTTGTTTATCACAATAGGATTAGGTTCTCAAACATTTGGTTCTGGAAAAAACACAACTTTTTCAACTTTTTCCTAAGAGCTTCAACAGGATGAAAATCACCGATAGATGTGGCAAGCAGAGAGGTTACATATTAAACACAGAGTGGGAAAGAAGATTTGAAAATGAAGTATGAATGGGAAAAGAAAAATGAACTGTTAGACAAAGATAGTAGTAGAAGATGCTGCAAAAAGGAATGTGATAACTTAAAAGATGAAAAATATTTATAAGACCATTCAATTACTTTTTACAAAGAAAGATGTGGTTGCTGGATATGGCTTTGTGCTGCGTTCCTATTTAAATCTCTCCTTGGTAATTAATCACCTATTTTGATACAGAAGAAGAGTAACATATTTTTCCCTTTGAATTGTTTCATGAAATTCTTGGGTGATAATAACTACAATGACTGCCAGGAAGGGACAAATTCTGGCTATGAGTACATAATATATGTACCATTCTATTCTCTTTGAGTGAAGAGCTCTGACTCTCTTTGGAGTCCTCATTGCCATTTCTAGATATTTTTTTTTTTCTTATGAAAATAAATTATTTTATATGGTGGAAATGGTTTGATTATTCACTACATTTTTGTGTGGTGAATTATGGGAATCAGAGGTTTGCTTAATATGAATTAGCAAAAAGGCAATCCAAAAAACAAAAAGGATAAAAAAGGAGGAAGAAAGCATTTTCTGTCTGAGCAACTGAGGTTATCCCTGCAGTGAAGAAAAACGTGAAGGATGAAGTTACCTTATCACATGAGGACTGGATGAGGGAACCAATCTGGATCCACTTGTCAGAGGCAGCCTGAAGCTGTTAACTGTGAACTGGTTGTGAGTACTTGTCCTATTGGGCAGAAACAAATGAGATTTCCCACCCTGGGGGTAAGGTGGTAACAGAGCTTTTTTCTTATCTATCACCCATGTCAAAGCCAGGCTCCATTCAAATCAAGGTTAAACTCAACATGGCTTCCCTATTGGTCTTTTCTTTTCCCATGTGTATCAAGAGTTTATTACCTTTTGCCATGTCCAGAAGCAGCTGCTACCTTTGTGTGCAGTTCAGCTTGTATTTAGGAAATTCAAGTCTTCTTTATTATTTCAGAGAGAACTCTTAATAACAACTAGTTAATATTGTGGGTTTTGTTTTGAATGCCTCCTCCCTAGTATAAGCTGTTTGTAAATTTCTAAACTGAGTATTGTCTTGAATTCTACTGATACTGATCTGCCCCAATACGATTATTTAATTATTTATTTAGACCTTGAACACAAAGGAATTCTTAACAAGTCAGAGAAAAAAAAAATTACATTCCTTTTTGTTTCCCTTTTACTCTTTTTGCATTTCCTTATAAAGGAGATTTGAAAGGTGTTGTTTGACATAGAAACAGTCTTCACTATGAACCAATGAACCTTAGTTTGTTGGAGAAATAAATATTTCTTATGCTATGTTGTAATTCTGAACTCCAGAATATGATCCAGTCATTAAGAAATGCACTGCAGCATAACTCCACATAGAGCTATAAAATTGAAAATAGATGTGAAAGTCTGGTGATGACAATTCCTTTATTTTCAAGGAATAACTGTGCAGACTTCATTTTGTATTAGCTTTTAATGCATGTTACTGAACTTTCTCTCAAATTTTTGCCCTCTGTTTCTAAAGATTTTTCCTCTTCTTCCACAATTTACCTAATATCATGGTTTACAACAAAAGCAGACCATATTTAATCTTATTCCTCTTGATACCCTTTCTCCCTTGCAAACTATTCTCATTTGATTGCATATACAACAGATATCAGTGGCATTCACCTCTAAATGTCAAATATATGTGGGCATTAGCCACTCTGACCATGCATGTCATTGATAGACATGATAGACATTTTGGCATTTAATATCTCTGCTGTCTTTTCTATGACCAGTCATTGTATTTTAAATTATTTTTTTTCCATGTACACAAACATGGATTATTTCAAAATCCCTTGCTTCTCTCTCCAGAGACCAATCTTCATTGTGTCTTTTTTTCATTAAATTTTACCTTCCCTACCTCATTGTGTTATTTTAAATTATGGTATATGTTAGTTGTGTTTTGATGGACGGTTGCCCAAAACACCAGAATGATGTTTAAATTACTGTGGTCAAACATCAGCTGCTTTTTCCTGAGAGTGCACTTCCTCCTCTTTGTAAAAGTATCCCCTCTATTTCTGCTCAGCTCCATGGAAGAGAATGAATAACACTTACCACATGTGTACTACAGATTGACATTTATAAATAATCTTTTTCAGAAAGTGCAACAGCTTTGCCGCTATGATAGTCCAGAGAAGTTTTCTTCAGTGCGTGTTTGGATCTGATGAGACTGATGTGAATCCTGTCAGGAGTTAAGATCAGGAAGACCTGAATGATGGCAGAAGAGATTCTAGTTTTCATTCCGGCATTCCAGTTCTTGTAACATGTATGCTTTATCCATCCTTTTTCCTCTTTTTTTTTTTTTTTTTTTAAATTTTTTATTTTTCCCTTTTTCCTTTCCTATTTCCTTTTTTTTTTTTTCTTTTTTTTTCAAAACAAAACAAACAGCTGGAGTATATATCCAAACATTAAGCTGAATGTAATCTAAATATCCTCTAAATATTTCATTTTAAATCAATCTGTTACGATTAATGTGCATCCCAAAACCTTTACCTTTGCACATATCTTTACAAAAAGTGTTAGACTGGCTCTGTGCTTGTCAATGCAATACTAGATTGAGGTAGCAAGAAGGGGGCAAACCACCAACTGATCAGAAGCATCAAGGCAAACTGTCCCTGGGTGGCCTGATATCCATTCTTCATTGCTCTAAAGCCAGGTTGGGGAGTATGGAGATATCATTTGGAAAGGGAAATCATACTCTGTGAAAACCTGCTTAGACACAGACATCTCTTGTTGAAGAAATGGCCTGAAAAGGAAGGAAGAACATAGCAAGGAGTGGTGGAGGAAGAGCAACAGCTCACATTCTACTCAGTGCACAAAAGTCACATCCTTCTTTTTTTTTTTTTTTGACAGTCTACTTTGGTCTTCATCCTACTCTCCAACATCACATGCTCAGCTATTTCTCAGATTTCTGTTTCAGGCATGCACTCTCTTAGGTCACCTAAAAAACCTGCAAGATTGTGGGAGCTGGACTAGACTACTCATAATATAACATGAACACTGACAGTGTGAGTCACATAGCCCACTGTGCATTCAACACATAAAGCACATTTGACTGGAGAATGTTGTTTTTTAGTAGTCAGTAGTCTTTTACCAAAAAAGGATGGATAATTGTATAATGCATTACACTTTCTAGATGCACACTTTGCTTCTCTGGCTCCCTTTTGAGCAAATATTTGGAAGCTTTGGTATGTGCCTATGTCTTTATTAGCTGCAATTCTAAACTGTGTGTTGAAGGCAATGATATAGTATGGTTTATTCAGAGCCACATATTGAGGAAGTTATGCAAACTGGTGAAATTTTGCACAGTAAGGTCATGATTTGCACTTTGACCATGTAGGCACTACAGTTTTTTACACAAAGTAATCAGTGAGAACCTGCAGGAATTGAAAAATGAGGCCTGAAACATACTGTTCTTGTGCAGCGTTAAAAGGAAAATAAGCTATGCATATTTTCAATCTGGCAAAAATCTGGCAACAACATTAGAATGCTTGTCTCTAGCAAAGCATTCAGAAACATTTTTAGGTAAACAAAGCCAGTGAGCAGCAGACTAAAATTGATTTCCAGTAACAAGCAAAAGCCAACAAAATGTAGTTAATCCCTGTTTATTGTTAAATATTTTGTTGTACTACTATTAACTATTAATGGGCACGAAAAGCCATATGTATAATACCTTAGGTTTGCATACTATACCTACCTGGATTTGAATTTTCAGAACTGTCAGATGATGTGGATTTGGTTTGTTTTATTAAAGCTTCCAATATATGTATACATAGACACTTGTATGTAATTTGTATATTATTATCGGGGGGGGGGGGAATATTTAAATAGAAGGATTATGAGAGTTATGCTTTTGTTTATCCCTGCAATAGAGGACCAAATAGTAGCCTCTCCTCTCCTCTCCTCTCCTCTCCTCTCCTCTCCTCTCCTCTCCTCTCCTCTCTCCTCTTTCTTTTCAAATCTTCATTAGCTGGGTTTAATTTTTATAAACCCCAAAGCAGACACAGGCTGGTGCCAAAGTCATCCAATGTTTGAACTGGTGAGAGAGTCCTCTTTACATTCATGGTCATCCTGAGAGGTTTAACAGTGGAATTTCCAGAAGTGCGAAGTGCCTGAGAAGTAAAAGTCTTACTGAACTCAATATGATTTATCTATAGAATGCTGGAAGAGGGGCAGTTCTTATACCTGGCTGCTTCACAAACAGCCTCTGTGAAAAATCGGAAGCAAAAGTCTAAACACAACGCACTCCAGTAACTGTCCCTCTCACTATGAATCCAGCCCTGGAGGTAGGACTTCCTGTCAGCATCTTGCAAGAAGAGTGGGCGGGATCCATCCTGAGACAAAGCTATTTCATATATCTCATTTATTGTGTCAAAAAGTGTTCATTATCTAGTTATGGTTTAATATACAGGGTGAGTAACCATACTAAAGACAATGGTTTCTTGCATAAGTACCTGAAAGTTAGAGATGGAAAGACTACTGAAGTGGCTCCTGTTAAGCTGAGAAACAGGAGAACCTGTTTAAGAGTCTTGTGTATGTGAGAAGACTGATAGTTCTCTTAGTGCTGCATGTATTCTTATAAAGAGGTGAACTAACAGAAACAGCCATCAGTTAACTGACAGAGTTAGCAGAGAGGCTGGTGGGAAAGATGAAGGCAGAAGAGTAGAAGCAGCTTGAAATGACCTTTCTATGTGGCCAACATTAGCTTACCTATTTGTTCCTGGGAATGGCAGGGTGCTGAGGAGACCAAGCCATTATGACATAAGGCAAAGCTGGCAGTAGGGAAGCTAAGTTCAGTTGAGTCTTGAGTGTGGCACAGACACAGTCTTACCTACCTCTCAAAATACAAGCCTGGAAATATTTGAGGATTCTCTCATTCGTTCTCTCATGTAGATTCTTCCTTCTCACCAGTTGCAATACCATACCCTCAGAGACCTTCACACTCTCCTGTTCACTCAGATGGAAATGAGAGATGTGGAACTTTGTACCTATAAAACCTCTTTCTCTCTCTCTCTCTTTTTTTTTTTTTTTTCCTTAGAAACTACAGCTCCCTCCAAAGAAGATATTAAAATACCTGTGACAAGGTGTATGGGCAGGCCTCAGTCTGTCAGGAGTTAAAACTAGCTCCGTCAGTTGGAGGCTTACCAGCCACTAGCTATTAGGATTGTCATTTCCCCTCAGGAAATACCTGCTGGTGTATCAAGGGTAATTGCTAGCAGTCATCTGTATCCCCAGAGGGTGTGTATATAAAATCATCAGGAAAAGAGTAAACTGTTCCTGGTAGGAGGCAATAGGTACTGTGTGTATATGTCTTGGGTGTTTATCTTAATGAAGGATCTTAATGAAATGTGGGCTTTTGTTTCAATTTTAACCCTGTTTGTGACTCTTCTATAGTTTTTTGCTGAAGCTTGAATTTTACGGACTCCTTTTTCTTATCTGAAGCCACCAGTTGCAACATTGGCTGGTTTGTCACAAGTATTCTCCAAAACATAGTAGATAATTATAGCTTCCTGAATGGTTTGGTGTCACTATGTGGTTTTGGTTCTAGGATACTTGAAATAGCATTCCCAAATACCCTTCATTTTGTTATGCTCTTGTCAATCTTCTCACAAAAAAAAGGAGTAAAGCCCTTTGCTTTCCTGAGTCTTGGTTAAACTATCCGTGAAGCAGGTATATCAAGTAATGCTTACTTATTACCTTTTAAAGTTCTTTCTAAAATTTATAAAGTTCAGCATTATAAAGATGAAAAGTGAGGCAAAGAAATTCAGAAGCACTCATGCAGTCATTTTAAAGATTTGCTCATTCTCCTGCCCAGGCAGGGTTCTCCTCTGAATATCATAGCCCATTGGTTTCAGCCTGTCTTTACTTCCATCCTTTCTGTAGTAATAAAGTTCCCAGGAGGGCAATAAAGCCAGACACTGAATGTATTTCATCCTATCTGAACCTTGTCAATTTCTTTGATGTATCCCTGCATGCTCAAGCTTTCAGTTATGTTACCTGTGCTTTTTCCCCTCTTCCAAAAACACTCCTCCAGATAGCAAGTTTTCACTTGGCAGCAACCTTACTAGAAGGCTCTCCCTGCCTCTCCATCTCCTTTCACTCCCTCTTCCTGCCTAGAATTTGTGGCAGATGTATATGAGTATGACCAACTCCCTCTTTCCTAGTGAGATACCTTGTATTTGTCAAACAGTGAAGTGAACTCCACTTGGCTGGGAAGTTTGGGTTAGGTGCTTCAGAGATGGACTCAACACCTGCATAGCTCTCTGAAACTATTAGTAAAATCTGTCATGACCAGGTCATGAACAGGCTAAAGTGCTTTTTGAACTAAAACCAATGTCAAATAAATATAGATTAATAGTGTTCATGAACCATATGATAAGTCACAGCTAGGAAAAAAGGGATAATTTAATGGATAAACTGTTCACAGTGCAGGTGCTTCTCCTGCAAAAAGGATTTTTTCATCAGAAATTGAGATAGGCTTCAGAAGTAAACCATAATTACTTACTGTGTGAGAAAAAATCTCCTCTCAAACTGCTGTGGTTATCTTATGACTAGTGGGGCCTTCTGTGCATCAAACACTTTAAATACTCAGTTTATAAGAAATTCTTAAGCTTCTGCATGTATATGGGAAATATATCATCTGCTTTATTCCATAACTCAGAAAAATATGAGGTTAAATTCTAAAAGAGTGCTCATTTTTAAAGTTTAAAAAAATGGAGAAGGAAGTCTTACACCCCAGGCTTTTTAGTAGATAATAGTTTTCCTTTTGCTGAGTATACTCTTCCTAGAACATTCTGTAGGATAATAAGAAGAGGATCAAGGAAGACATGATTTGCCTCAGATTGGCTAGTTCATTTCTGAAACACTGTGTTGAAACTCATTGCCTTGCTGCAATTTGTGAGTGGATGGGATCTATTGATGGGAAGAGATGAATTCTCCCACAACACAGCAGACTTTTGTGAAAATGGATCCCCTTATAAAAGGCCCAATCCTCTCTCTGAAAAACAGATGCCAGAAGCAGTTGTGGGACATTATGTTTCAGCTCTAGAGACTTCCAATTCTAAGAATAGAGTAAAGGATTCATTATTTATCTAAAAAAGGCCTTTATGTTACAGTTCAGCGGCTGCTGAACAACCGTGTGATCTGTCTTGTGTAATGCCCTTACCCCTCCTTTCCCCATTTGGAGAAGAGTAGAGACTTGTAGTAGCTCAGAATATAGCACAGCTCACTGTCTATTGTACTCCTTCACTCTGTTTATTATGGTCCATTAGATAAACATGGTGTTGAACAGCCACTCAGCTGCTGATATATACAGCAATGCTGATAATATGCTCTATGTTTAGAAGGAAAGCAGTGAGTCGCAGACTATGTGGGATATGTTTACATATATGTGTGTGCTTTTTCCTCAACAACAGAGTGTTTCCATCACAAAGTCCCTCTGTCTGAGGAAACAGGCAGTTTTTTAAATGATAGTCTTTTATCTTTTGTGATGGGTATTTTTTCATGTTGCTTCTCAGAATATTGCCTTGCATTTCTGTGTTTGGGTAAATGAAGTGAGATACAGACCCCTAATCTTTCCTGTCTCCTATAGGAAATTGTAATTTAAATACAGAAGGAAGGATGCTACTGCCTAAATATGCACTTTATATGTGTTACTGTCAGAATTTCTGTGTATACGAGGCAGATGACCTCATTCAGGAGCCAAGTGGTTGAACAAGTTACATTTTACAAAATCACCTAATCCTATTTTTCAAAAATGGTTTAGGCACTTAAGGGCCAAGATTTGAGAATGGGACTTATCTATTCCAAAGGCATACCAGTTTGTTGTGTTCTGTGTTGACATCCAGATATGTACACAGCCCAACACAAAAGCTCCTCTTGTGCTTCTGAAAATGTCACCCAAAGCACACATTACTCTGAAAACCATGGTCTGTGGTGGGCTGGTCCAAGATCAGTGAGCACAAACTTGGAAGGAGTGGACAGACCCAAGGAAGGCTGACACTGCTGCCAGTGTGGAAGGGCAAATGGTCATTCAAAGCACAAGATGATTATACAAAACACCAAATAGAACACTGACGTTGTCCTTAAATTATAAGAAATGGAGTCTTATTCTCATTCTGCACATGAGAAAGGATGGGGATTTTGCTTTCAGCCCAGGGTAATAGGTGCAGCGTGGCAGGAGTTCAGCATCACCTTTCAGAGGTCAGCCTTTTATTGAGCAGATGTCATGATCAGACCATCACTGTGGAAACAAAGATACTGACTACAGTGATGTGATTACTGCCTGTTTCTTGCTGCATGCTGGATAAGCTGCACACACGGTGCATATTAAGAAGTATAAAATTCTGGTAATTCCTCTGAGGCCTCATGAGAAATGACCAGGTTCTTTCTGAAACAGCCTATCATGTAATGCTCCAGAGCAAAGTAGTAAAATAATGTGATCATTCAAACATACCTTGCATAGTATTCAAATAGTCATTTTAAAACTCTCAGATTTCAGGCTACTATGCTAAAAAAAAAACAACAAAACAAAACAAAACGAAACAAACAAACAACAACAACAACAACAAAAAACACCAAACCAAACCAAAACCCAAACAACAACAACAACAAAAACACACCAAAAACACCTAAAATGTGATGGTTCATTACAACAGAAGGAGATCAGTCACTGATGCACTCTTCCCCTCTCCCCATAATTGTGGTGTTATTAATAAAACAAAACAAAAGTAATTCTGTTGAACCTTTAAACATTTCAAAGTTGTTTCCATGAACTCATGCAAAAGAGCTCAAATTGTCTTTCAAAATCTTCCTTACAAAAATACATTCAACTACAGTGAATCTGTTTTACAGCTCATTTTTCATTACAATGCTTTTGATTTCATGTAAAAATTGTATTGATCACAGCGCAGGTGTGTTAGGTACCTTTCCGAGTGAGAAGTACTAAGAGAACTAAGAGTACTAAGAGAACTAAGGGTACTAAGCATGACAGCCTGAAGTGTCATGCCTGGTGCTTCTCTCAGCTTATCTCAGCTTATCTCAGGTAGTGACGGACACCAATCCATGCACAAGTGTAACGAGACTCACAGGCTACCAGCTCTGCCTTCCCCGCTTACAATGTAAGGTGAAACCTCTGCCTCCTATGGCCCACAGTGTGACAATGGGAAGAATACACAGAGACAGGCATTCAGGAATGCACAGCTCTAGGTGGGAGATGACCTCTTCTTGCTATGGATGCTTCACTGTGGAGGGCTGTAGGCTGGATGAGCCAGGGAGAGCTCTGACTCAGGACTAATCAGTCCCTGTGAGCATGAGTAATTTGGGTTGTCTTGAGTCCAAGTTACAGATGGCATGGGTGCTTTCCCACCAAACCACAGAGAGTTTAAAGAGAGCTGGAGAAAGAAGAAATAGATGAGGAAAGGACAGGAAATGTGAGGAAAGAGTGTATTCTAGCCTAAGCACTGAAATCCCACCTGACTGTACATTCATGAAGCTCAGCTGCGCCCTAGAAGGGTGGTGAGGGCAGGGGCATGGCTGCAGTGCATGAGCTGCAGTGGGGCCACCCCTGGGAGGTGAAGGACTGTGTGAGGCAGGCCCTGGTCTGCTCCCAGCTATGGAGTCTTCCCCGGGCAGCGCCCAGCAGGGCTGGGGAGAGTGGGGAGAAGCTTTCAGGGCCCGCCAGAAAGTGGGAGAGAGTGGTGGGGGCTTCTCCAGCCTCGGTGCCAGGCCAGAAGGGAGCAGCCCTCAAATGTTGGGCCTGGAGATGAGCCCCATCCCATAAACTCCCCCTAAGTAGGACATAATATGGTGTAGGCCTGGGGGAGGTGGGAGCATGGAGAAACTGAAGGAACTGCTATGTGCCTGCTCTCCCTCACAGCTGCTGAGTGGCACTTTCAGTATTGCCTGTAACTACCAGGGGAGGAAAAATGCCAGGGGAGGTTCAGGTTGGAAATTAGGGGACATTTCTTCTCAGAAAGGGTAGTCAGGCATTGGAATGGTTTGCTCAGGGAAGTGGTGGAGTCACCGTCCATGGGGGTGTTTAAGGAAAGGTTGGGCCTGGTGCTTAGGGACATGGTTTAGTGGGTGATGCTGGTGGTAGGGGGATGGTTGGACCAGACTGATTCTATGATTCTATGATTTAGCAATATAGCCCATGTAGAATTTATGTTAATGCTAGTAATTTTAGGCATGTTATTCTTACTAGGAGGACCTACTTCCAGACGCTATCAAATCATCAAAATATCTGCAACTAGGGACTTAGTTTGCTCTTATTCCCTGATTTCCACCCAATCAGATGTTTCTTACATCTGATGGTCTCTTTTACAAGAAGTTGCATAGTGTAAAATAGTCTTCCCAAGTACAATTTACATCAGTACCTTTCTTCTGACTTCTTCAGCTGACCTGCAATGGTTATAAAGTTTGGGTAGGGAGAAAAGGCAGTCACACATAGGAAATATCCCAAGTATATTCGTGATTGAATGTTGAGTTGCATAGAATGCCTATTGTCCTTGCATGCCTCCCTAATGACAATAGTAATAATATACAGTAAATCTAAATTGTCATTCATGCACAGGAAAAGTGTGGTCAGGACAGAAGCAAGTAATCTGAAGTGTTAGTGTACATATACAATCAAATAGTATAAATCTTCTTTCTCTACAGTAATTTGAATGAAGAAGAGTTCAACTCAATAAGCAAATGCATTCAGAGTGTAATGTGATTCTGTTTAGACAGAGAAGTCAGTAAAACAGTATATTAATTCTGGTTTAGATAGTAGTGCAAGATTTCTTCAGATCTTTAGGCAGTGTCAGTTATTGAAATAATTTCTAGTCTGGTTTTATTTTCACATGATTCACATAACACCTACAGCATTTATACAGCACATTTTTATTAGGACTGTTCAGGGCTGCCAAAATTAGCACTGCTCATTAAAATGGAATGAAGATAGATAGAGGAGTGGAGTGATGGAGTGGCAAAATACAAGCCAAAGTGAATCATGACATATCTTCTAGTTTACAATCTCATGAAAATTTACATTGGCATTTAATTTCCCATCATTCACTTCCCAGTTTCCTGCACTCGTAAGGTTGTGTGCTCTCTCCATACTCTTTTCTTAGAAAAAGTCAAATGAAGATCAGTAACAGGAAGGAAAGATTTCTCTTTGATACTGCAAATTCTACATGACCGTGATGGGAAGCTGACCAGAAGAACTGCTATGTCGTTGTCTGGAAAGATCATAGTAATCATCAAGTAATGTCAGAAACATTAAAAACCTGAGCTATTTCAGTGATAAATACAATGCGTTGTTGATTAAATCCATACATAAAATGATAAACTGCTTTTATGACAACTATAGCTACAGCTGACATAGTTCTAGGTGATTCTACTTGTGCCCTGTGTACTTTTCCTGGTCTAAACAGTTCCTGTGTGCCAGTGGAGTCTATAGTTTTAAGAACAAATGCTTCATGATGGTGACTGTCATAATTGGTGCTTTCATGCAGTTTAATAGCTGTATTTTGTACAAACATTTTCAACTGGAAAGACAGAACTTTGGAGATATTTGGAAGAAAAGGTTGTACAAAGGCCAAAGCTCATCTGGAGCTCAATCTGGCTACTACTGTTAAAGACAACAAAAAATGTTTTTATAAATACATGAATACAAAAAGGAGGACTAAGGAGAATCTCCACCCTTTACTAGATGTGGGGGGAAACAGTTACCAGAGATGAGGAAAAAGCTGAGGTGCTTAACACCTTCTTTGCCTCAGTCTTTAGCAGCAAAACCAGTTGTTCTCTGGACGCCCAGTACCCTGAGCTGGTGGAAGGGGATGGGGAGCAGAATGTGGCCCCCCACAATCCACGAGGAAATGGTTGGCAACCTGCTACAGCATTTGGATGTACGCAAGTCGATGGGGCTAGATGGGATCCACCCGAGGGTACTGTGAGAACTGGCGGAAGAGCTGGCCAAGCCACTTTCCATCATTTATTGGCAGTCCTGGCTATTGGGGGAGGTCCCACTCGACTGGCAGATAGCAAACGTGACGCCCATCTACAAGAAGGACCGGAGGGTAGACCCAAACTACAGGCCTGTTAGTTTAACATCGATGCCAGGGAAGCTCATGGAGAGGATTATCCTGGGTGTCATCATGCGGCAGTTGCAGGGCAAGCAGGTGATCAGGCCTAGCCAGCATGGGTTTATGAAGGGCAGGTCCTGCTTGACAAACTTGATCTCCTTCTATGACAAGGTAGCACACTTAGTGGATGAGGGAAAGGCTGTGGACGTGGCCTACCTTGACTTCAGTAAGGCATTTGACACCGTTCCCCACAGCATTCTCCTCAGGAAACTGGCTGCTCATGGCTTGGACTGGCGCACGCTTCGTTGGGTTAAGAGCTGGCTGGATGGCTGGGCCCAGAGAGTCTTAGTGAATGGAGTCAAATCCAGTTGGAGGCCGGTCACTCGTGGAGTCCCCTGGGGCTCGGTACTAGGGCCAGTCCTCTTTAACATCTTCATCGATGATCTGGATGAGGGGATCGAGTGCACCCTCAGTAAGCTTGCAGACGACACCAAGTTAGGTGTGTGTGTCGACCTGCTCGAGGGTAGGAAGGCTCTGCAGGAAGATCTGGATAGGCTGGACCGGTACGAAGTTCAACAAGGCCAAGTGCCGGGTTCTGCACCTGGGGCACAACAACCCCAAACAGAGCTACAGGCTGGGAGATGTGTGGATAGAAAGCTGCCAGGCAGAGAAGGACCTGGGAGTTTTGGTTGATAGTCGGCTGACTATGAGCCAGCAGTGTGCTCAGGTGGCCAAGAAGGCCAACAGCATCCTGGCTTGCAGAAGAAACAGCGTGGCCAGCAGGTCCAGGGAAGTGATTGTCCCCCTGTACTCGGCTCTGGTGAGGCCGCACCTCGAGTGCTGTGTTCAGTTTTGAGCCCCTCACTACCAGAAGGACATCTTGGTGCTTGAGAGAGTCCAGAGAAGGGCTACGAAGCTGGTGAAGGGTCTGGAGAACAAGTCTTACGAGGAGCGGCTGAGGGAGCTGGGATTGTTCAGCCTGGAGAAGAGGAGGCTCAGGGGCGACCTTATTGCACTCTACAGGTACCTGAAAGGAGGCTGTAGCGAGGTGGGGGTTGGTCTGTTCTCCCACGTGCCTGGTGACAGGACGAGGGGGAATGGGCTAAAGTTGTGCCAGGGGAGGTTTAGGTTGGATATTAGGAAAAACTTCTTTCTGATCGAGTTGTTAGTCACTGGAATAGGCTGCCCAGGGAAGTGGTTGAGTCACCTTCCCTGGAGGTCTTTAAAAGACGTTTAGATGTAAAGTTTAGGGATATGGTTTAGTGGAAGACTCGTTAGCATTAGGTCAGAGGCTGGACTCGGTGATCTTGTAGGTCTCTTCCAACCTAGACTATTCTGTGATTCTGTGATTTAGAATGACCATTGAAGTATATTCTTCACACCAAAAAGCCAAGAATGCCAAGTGCATAGATTCATCTTCAGTGCATTTCCCATTATGTAAATGGCATCTTTTTGACTGCACTGAATAGCAGTGTACTTTGGTGTGCAGCATCTGCTAGTTCCAGTGATTGATTTCAGGATTTGGTCTTGAGGGAATTTTTCTTGACTTCAAGATCTGATTGACAAAAGCCAACTGTTAGTCAATAAATGGTCATTTTTCATCAAATAATGTGTTTGACAAATCAGTTATTCTGGCATTCAGTCAGCTTTTTTAGGTTGTTCATCAAATGTATTACTTGACATAGAAAACGTTTGTCAAACAAACATAGTTGATAAATTTCTCCAACATTCTCTCGTGTCTTTATCTACCTTACAGTTTTGCCTTACAAAAATCCCCCCACGCCTTACATCCCCACCTGCTCCCCCTTCATCACCCTAACAGGAATAGGAACAAATATTTTCCTTGTCATCACTTCAGTGTTTCTTCAGAAAGTTTTGGAAGAGGATATAAGCAGGAAGGGCAGAGATCAGATTTTTTAATCTTTCATTGCAGCAGTTCCTTCTAAAAACACCACAGTGTTAAACAGTTTATTTATGACTTTAAGAACCATTGGAGATGCTGTTGGAAGTGGAGAATCAATTTAACTCCATTAAAATTTGTGGTAACATATATATCACAATATTGTGTTAGGGTCACATGTTGGAAATTGGTATAATACAAGCAGGAGGATTAGGGAAATAAGCACATATCTGATTTGCCTGTTGAGACTGGGCAGGCAAAGGATGGATTGGATGACACCATCCATTCAATGGAAGCCTGACATGGGCTAAGGCAAGCAGCTTGGTCTTACAAAATGGGGCTCTGTTCCCTGCGAGTAGATTGGATGCTGCTTCTGTAAAGCTCTGAAAGCCTGTAACCTCTGCAGGTTGAATTTTGAGGGGAGGTGTTCTATGTCTGTCTGTGTGTGGGGAAGTAGTGGTGATGAGAATGAAAGTCTTTCCAGAGGAACTTTGTGAGTTCCTTATTCCTGCATGCTGTGAAAAAAACCAACCAACCAACCAAAAAAAAAAAAAAAAGTCCCTACATCCTACTGTCCCTAAAAGTTTTCCATCATTGAATTGACATATTTATTATTAATGTATATCTTTTCTAAATCACATGCAAAGGAGATGACCTATCCACAAGGACTCCTAATATTCATGACAGTAGAAATTCTCATGGATACTTTATCGAAAGCCTTTGTCTACAGGGTCACAGCTGCCTCCCTAGACAGACTGTCTGGCACTAGCCATTTCTTTCTGTTGGAATCTGCAGTTAGAAGACATTAGTATATAATCCACACAAAAAAAAGGCAAAGGGCCAATTGCTATGCAATGTGGTTGCAGCCAAGACATACTACTTAGCTTCAGGTCCAATGAGTGGTCCTGTTTTGTTTGGCAGTAGAGGTGCACACAAACTTTAATTTCTGAAGAATGTCTTTAATAAAGAAATCTGCTTTCTTCAAGTGCCTACATCCTTAGAAAAGGATCATGAGGAAGAGAAAACATATGTTGGCTTACATATTTTGCCCAGCTTCCTCAAGAAATTGACTTATCAGTCATTTCATCTCTCCTGTTTTCTTCCCAAAAGCAAACTCCCAAGAGCCCACATCTTTCCCGCCCAGTAGCTGTGTAATCAACGTATGTGTTGGTAGAAGGATAAAAAAAATCACCAGGATAGATGGCATGCAATGGCTAAATAGAAACTGTAAAGAACATATGGAGAGAAATCCTGCTTGAGTTCAGTCCCTTATCCATTCTGAGAGCATCTCAGTGGCCAGTCAACACACATGTACTGAGCAGCTGCTCAGGACAGCATAGCTCTCAGTCATACAAGCCACATAATGGTTTATGTGCAGCAGGAGAAATGAGAAAGCTAGGTGAAAGATGATGTGAAAGGGACTGCAAGCATTAAGAGAGAGAGAATTAGGGATTTTTTTTTAATTATTATTATTATTTTTTTCTAATAAGCAAACAGTTATGTGTTGTGCATCATCCTGTTTATCATTGCTGGTGTTCCATGCAGCCCTCCCACAGGAATGCCTGTTCACAGGATGTATTTAGATTACAGTGATCAGATTTCATCACACTGTTCCACACTGAGAGTCAAAACTGTGCTGCTTGTTTTCATTTTCAGAAGAAATATTAAACATTGTCTATATTGGTGCATAAACTCTTGTTTTTCAACTAAGGATATAAACAATAATATCTCTTCCCTAGATTTTCTTTCTGTAAAAATAATTGTCCTCTAATTCAGTATTACAAGCATTGACTTTTATTATGGGGCCAAAGCTATACAGCCATATGTAATAGTGACTGAAATATTGGAATAGCTCTGTACTGTCAATATTAACTCCAACCCTGACTTCATATGCCTCCAACCATTAAATGTTTTGTCTTACATGTCTTAAAAATCTTTTTTGTTTAATTGGGTCTCCAGACGGAGAAAGCTGGAAGGGTCTGCAGAGCCTGACATGTAATCAACTTCACTCAGCTGGGTCTTGGTGTTATAGCAGGTTTTGACCATCAAGCAGTATCAGAGATTTACTGTGGTTGTCTCTGCCTTCAGAAGTTGCTCAGAAAGTTAGTTACTTGTGGTAAGAACCATAGAAGACAAGCTTTTTAATCCTGGGAGGTATGTCTGTCATTATCTAACATTTTCTCATAGTCTTGTAGGAGGGCTCTGAAGGTATTATTTCTGCAGCTAGTGCTTTGGGTGTTAAGACAACTGTCCTGGAAGTGGTTGGAAGGACTATCATCTTATCTGGTGATCTTAGGCTCTGTGTAAGCAACAAATGGTGCCAGCAGGTACAGTGCCTCTGAATTGGAAGATTGGTTCACACTCCAAGCCTCATCCCAGAAGTGGAAGCATTATAAATCCCCGTCTAACCATGTGCACGGGATGCTGGCAACCTAGACTGTCCAGAATATGTCAAGCAGCATGGTCTGACCTGTTTATTGCTGCAAAACAATCAACACACATAGGACTGGTACGGTCAAGACTGTTTGCTGCATTCAGAAGCCTGGCTTCTGGAAGTACATGTAGCTTCTTGCAAATGTTGCAAATTGACAATAAAGATGTGGTGTGGTTGCAGCAATCACTTCAAACTGCCATTTATCTCTAGCAGCTTGTAGGCTCAAGGATAAGGTCAAATCTATTGCATAGCAATGACTCCAGGTGATCTTGGACTGTCTTGAGAAGACACCAGTGATTAAAACCAATGGTAGCACAGAGTGGGCCCAGGGCTAAATTTTCTCTAAGCCAGCTTGTGTATAGCAGCCACTGTGAAATGGGCTAGATGTCCTTGGCTAGTCAAGTATGCCAATACCTGCATCCAGAGGGTCACTTGGATCAACAGGATACCTTCTATCCAACTATCAGGCAGCCAGTGGTGAAAAAAGAGCTCTGTCTGCAGTGAATCTCACCAGGAGAGACACTCTGGCTTTTCTTCTTGCCTGGATTTACTAGTTTTCTCTGCTCCCGCAGTCTTGTTTAGAGGCATTAGTACTCTCTGAACCTGTGGAATACATGAGATTCACCTTGTTTTGATTACAATCCCTTAAAATTTAGGCATATAATCTGATATTTTGCAGTCAATGAAGAAGAGATTAATTTTTGCAGCATGTAATTCACCCTGTGAAACTTAGGCACCTGCCCTGGTGTGGTTCACTGTGCCAAATCTAGCTTTAGTCTAGCTAAAGCTGGATTGTAAATTTCTAAAAGGGTGGATGATGCTCTCTGCCAAAGCCTGTGCCAGTGTCTGTAAAATGGCCATGACCAGGCATAATGATTAAACTTATTTTCTTTATGATCAGTAGAAATCTGGCCAAGTACAGCTGATGCCGCTACTGTGTGTGGTGACTGAGATGAATGTTGAATTCTTGGTCAGGAAAAGCAACCCACACAGGGTCAAGAAAGAAAATTTATACGTTGGGGACCATCTGGTGGATGCTGTATCAATGTTTTGAACTGCAGTTCAGTCTTGTATGACATTTCTGAGATGTAGCATATGATTGGTAATTATCCAGGAGGGAAAACGTGAATGCAGACTGGTCTTATTTCACCAAATGAGTTACTGACTAATGAATTGTCTCTAAGATTTTTTTTTTTTTTTTTTTGTACATGTATAGATGTCCTTGGACTAAAAAATCACTGTCTTTTGTTTTCAGCCTAATCAAGTGTGAAGACTTATGGAGTGGTTATGTCTTAGAGTGGTTTCCACACCCCAACTGTAAGATTCTTCCGCTGAGAAACCTTTTTGTGAAGTAGAGTGCGAGTGACTTTCAACACAGAATAGATAGTCTTTTGGCAAAGCATTAAGGGCCTAACTGCATCTCCAGAAAAATTATATTAAGGTTTCCCCACTGTCCTGGTTTCAGTTAGGACAGAGTTATTTTTCCTCCTAGTAGCTAGTAGGGTGCTGTGTTTTGGATTAGGATGAGAACAGTGCTGATAGCACACTGATGTTTTATTTGCTGCAGAGCAGTGCTTATACTAAGCCAAGGACTTTCCAGCTTCTCACTCTGTCCTGCCAGCGGGCAGGCTTAGGGGTGCAGCAGGAGCTGGGAGGGGACCACCCAGGGCAGCTGACCCAAACTGGCCCAAGGCCTATTCCATACCGTCTGCCGTCATGCTAAACAATAGAGAGGGGTGGCTAGCCGGGGTGGGGGGGCCATCTGCTCAGTGATAGGCTGGGCATCAGTCAGCGGGTGGTGAGCAATTGCATTGTGCATCACTTGTTTCGTACACATTATTATTAGTAGTACTATTATTATTATTATTATTATTATTATTATTTCCCTGTCTTAATAAACTGTCTTTAACTCAACTCACAGGCTTCACTTTCCCGTTTCTCTCCCCCATCCCAGAAAAGGAGGGGGGAGAGTGAGCAAACGGCTGTGTGGTGTTTAGCTGCTGGCCAGGTTAAACCACAACACCCACCATAAAGAAGACTTCATTTTCTAGCCTGTGACAAACTGATTGCTTGATCTTGGTAGTAGGTAATGGCAAAAGATCCAATCTCTGAATATCCCTATCATATTTTTGGGGATGTCTCTCTTCCTTGACTGAAGAGAACTAGCATTAAAGGTCATCCTCATGCTTCCTACTAGAGGTAAGGTAATCTTGCAGCACCAAATTGCCTCTTTTTTCCATTAGTTTGAGGTCTCATATGGAGCCTAGTCTTGACCTGCATTATTCCAAATAGATTTAGAGCCTACTCTGAAGCATCTGTGCAGAAGGGAATGATAGATCATTTCCTAAAGTTCATTGCCAGAGCTCTGGAAGAGCCAACAGTTCCTGTTTGAATTTCGATGGACAGAACTTCAGGAAAAGCTAAGTCACCAAACAAACAACAGCAAAACCATGGCACGTATAAACTAGTGTGCTGGCTTGTGCCAGCTGCTGGGTGTTGAAGCTCTAACTACTTACAGCTGGAGCAGGAGTCCATGTTCAGGAAAGGCTGAGCCATAGTGAGCAAAAAAAAAAAAAAAAAAAAAAAAGATGCAGCTAAGTGGAGAAGTGGAAGCTCTGAGATCATGGCTAGAGGAGGCTGGTGGCATCAGGAGTCTTCTGAAGACACAGAGCAGGAGTGACAGGACCAGACCAAATTGTCAAATCCAGGGAAACATTGGCATGGACCAGACATTAATGAAAAAAAAGATACCTGTATGGAAGCAGACTGCCAAAAGAAAGGGGGTGAATTTTACACAAAAATGTAAGAGCAGAGCTGTACATGATATTGACACAACAGGAAGTTGGAGACCTCAATACAGATTTATGGTGCTATCAAACCACAGTCTTCATTTTACTAGCTACTCTGTCTGTTTAATGGTACTTAAGGGCTTTACTGCAGTTGGCCATTTTATTGTGTTTAGACATGGTTTTAACAACTGAGTTAGCTCACATGATGCTGTCAATTGCAGTCAGAGCAGAGAAAAATGTCTTTTTTTTCAGCACTGTAACCTAGTAGACAGGGTTATATTTTAGCCTTTACAGAGTTTAAAAATGGCTGGAGGCCATTGAACCGAACAGAGCTTCTCCCATGTTTGCTGATGTCCAGTTCATATGGTGTCAACTAACTTCATTTGTTAAGAATTTTATTTAAACAAAAAATTTCTAAATGAGCCAAACTTCAGATTGTTATTCCAGCCTTGAATGAGTCTAATGGAGAGCAGTGAGCTGGGAGGAGGAGACAAGGACAAAATAGGAAAATGAAGACAGATCCAACCTAAAATCAAAACTGTTGCATCATGAGCAACCAACTATTTTCTTCTAACTGTTCTTTTTTAAATTGTTGAACTTGTTTGAAAACTAATAATGTGTCTTGCTTGACTTTCAAAGGACAAGATCATTTCAAATTTAAAGGGTGAAAACAGAATCTAAAATTCATGCAAGGAAGAGAGGAAACTTAGCTGCTGTCCTGCAGCTTCCATGTCAGCACAGGAGTGATATGCTCTGCGGGAAACTGATTCAACTTTTTTATGAACCATCAATGATTTATTAGAAATCCTGATGTTCTTCCCAAGAAGCATTTTTCATTGGGTGACAGGAAATGACATACTGCACTAATCTGTAATGCTATTGTCCCTCTCATCCCATGCTCTCTTCCCAAAATACTGTTACGTAGTGTTGGGTATGGAAGTAAGTTTGTGTCATGCTAGTGTAATACCTAGTTTTCTTAAAATCAGATGACAGGAAGCATACTTTAGATACTTTAAATAGGGCAGAAACACGCTAAATTTATCCTAAAAATGATAACTTAAGGTTACTATTTATTATTAGCCACAGATGATTATTTCAGAGGTAGCTTTGGCTTTATTCAGTAGTAAAGCTGTCACCAGCTATGCACAGTGGCCACTCTTCAGTAGCCAGCTTTGGGCAGTGGATCAACTGAATGCCTTAAATTCTCTGTTGAACCTTGGCAGTATTATGGAAGAAGCCTGCAGCCAATTCAAAGGTCCCTGGTATAGCTCCAGCAGCTTAACAGATGGATCACTAGTAAGTCTCTTCTCTATTTCTCTGTTAAATATTCATGGAGCCAGCATGTATATAGGCCCAAACATGCCCCTGTAGGTGCCAGCAAGGGTCTCTGATCTGGGGAAGATGTTAAATTGGCCAGTGGAAGTCTGAGGGTAGAAATGTTTTCTGCAAGAATCCATCCTTGAGTGCAGAACATGGAGTGACAGCCATATGTGCAACTGTGCTGGTGAATATGTCTGCAGTGCATGCTTATACAATCTATTAATAGGCTGGTGGCATATTGAATGTTAATGTGGGGAAATAGGGAGTGAAAGACAATAAGGAAATGCCTTGAAATAAGTTGAAGCATCAACCACAGTAAAAAATTTCTGGTTTGATTGCAGTGAAGTTGAAGAAAAAAACCCGAAAACTGCATTCCCCAACCCCATTAGAATACACAGCTCTTATTTTCAGAATACACTGCTGAAAACATTGCTAAATTCAAGCCCATACAGCCCTGTAAATAGCTTAGTGTTTTTAGATCCCAGTCAGAGCCAGAATTATGTTTTCTTCTTATATTTAATACCAACATTGAAACAACAGCCAAATATACCTCTGGAGTATTGGGGTCCATATATAAGTATTGGGTTGCCTTATGGGGCTCTACTACATCTAGTTTTTTTTCTTAACTCTGAAATATCTACAAAGCCTTAGGATTGCTCTTTTAAAGGCTCCCTTCGGTGAAATGGAGGGTGCAGTTTTCTGATCTTGACAACTTTCTCTTCTATTTCTTCTGCTGTATCAAAGAGAGAGTTTTTCTCTAAGTTTCATTACAAATGTTGCAGGAAATTGATTTGTGGTAGTTACAGTGGACTCTACTGCATGGAGTATGTATAAAGAGATAAAAAAAAATCCTGGGAAAGATTATACCTAGTCCCTCTTGAAAGGTTTGCACCCAATTCTTTGAAACTACATAATACTGGCCATCTACTGTACAACCAGTATTACTGATATCATCAATTTGAATAAAGGTGAAATATTTCAGGTGAATACAAGCTTCTTCATAGCATGATAATGTAACATGAACATGTTGCAATGAAGAAGCAAACATTCCTGTGTGTTTTGCTTTAACGCCAGCAGGCATCTAAGTACTACACAGCCACTGTCACTCTCCCCATGTGGGATGGGAGAGGGAATAGGAAAGGTAAAAGTGTGAGAACTCATGGGATGAGATAAAGACAGTTTACTGGGTAAAGCAGGAGCTGTGCGTATAAGCAAAGCAAGCCAAGGAATCAATTTTCTACACTACTAGGTGTTCAACCACTTCCAGGACAGCAGGGATCATCAGACCTAATGGTTTTGTGGAAAGACAAACTGCATTACTGTGAACATCCTCCCTTTCTTCCTTCTTTACCCCAGCTTTTATTGCTTAGCATGATGCCACTTGGTGTGGGACATCCCTTTGGCCAGTTTGGGTCAGCTGTCCTGTCTGAGTCCCCTCCCTGGTCCTCATGCACCCCCAGCCTCCTCACTAGCAGGGCATCAAAAGGAGCAGAAAAGTCCTTGGCTCTGTGCAATCACTGCTCTGTAACAAGCAAAAAACATCAGTGTGTTATCACCACCACCTTCATCAAAAATCCAAAACACAGCATCCCACAAGCCTCTATGAAGAAAATTCTGTTCCAGACAAAACCATGACACTGTGTTCGCTAGTGGCATGATAGTCTTAGGTACAATAAACATTTTAATTAAGATGGGATACCTGGAAAAGGCTGCATTGCAGACTGTTCTTTTCTTTTACTCAATTGTGTAATGTTTTATGGTTCCTAAATTAGGCTAGAGCTGTTTCCTCTTTAGCCCGGGGTTCATATAGCTGCCTAAGTTTTTTAACTCCAAACCAGTTCTAATACATTTGTAAAGTAGCTACATTAATGAAAGAAAAATAATGTTCCAGTACTATCTTTTATTTCCCAAAATAATGCAGCAGAGAAGTTTCTAAAGACTAGGGCATAGACTGTGCAAAAGCTCTGAGGAGTTTTAAATAGTGCTCAGATACACTTAAAGTATTTGTCACAGCCTGAGTGGTATAGCATGACAATTCTTAAAGATGCAGCTTTAGTGAGGTAATAGACTACATGTTGCAGCTAATACACAGTTAAACATTGTATCCAACATAGTGTTGTGGTTCTTGTAGCTCAGGAAGATCTTTACTCTGTGATGAATAGAGATATTTCTGAAAAGTAGTTGTTCAGTTAGCTCAAGATTATCACAAACGAAATATTTTTGAAAATGAGCCTGAAGTATTTATACTGAATTTCAGTTACAAAAGGGACTGTAGTGAGTATCAATGAAAGGAGGCAGTACAGCAGAAGGAGATTAAATTGAACACTTGTAAATGAACATGCTTGAAAAAATAAATGCATATATACATTCAATATTTCTGCTGTTTTTGCAACCAGCTGGGAAAGGGAAGGAGAAATAAAGTAACCCAGAAGGAAAGTTGTCTTCTTTTTCCTTCAGTAAATGTTTGTTCCTTGTGTCTGATTGTTCAGACCTTCCCTGATTTTTTTTTTTTTGATTTTTTTTTTTTTTTTTTAGAGAGGAATAGTAAATGAAAACTGATATAAAGAATGGCCAGACAACTGACATTTATGTTTAATCTAAGACTGGACGTATGATTTCAAAGCTTCTCAGTGGTTATGTTTAATTTCTTTTGCTGGAGACTAACACATTTTTGACCCACTGCGTGTTCAGGATAGACTGCTTTTATTGCTGATTCTATTTGTGACCAAGACCATCTCACTTAATTCTTCAGATTTCACTATGTCTATTAGAAAAAATGAGTATTAATTCTTGCCTAATTATTGATACATCGAAATGTTGAATCACAAAAGCATGGATTAGTGACTAATTACTTATTAACTGTATTCAAATCTTCAGTCAGAAAATCCCCTTTAAGAGTACAAAAACCATATTAATCAAGAACATAATATCACTTGTGCTTTTGGACAGGAATTTAGGAAGTATTCTTTTCCATAGAACCATAGAATGGTTTGGGTTCAAAAGGACCTTAAAGATGGTCTAATTACAACCTCCCTGACATAGGCAGGGACATGTATACTAGCAACTGAAAACCTGTTTTTCAGAAATGTTAGGTACCTAATTTTAAACATTCTTAGAGTGTAATTTTGTTGACCTCTCTAAATCTCATGGCTTGAATAATTTATAACATGGAGTGAATAGAATAGGTTACTTCTTAGTGAAAATGAATCTAGTAAATGAAAATTTATTTTTGTTCCAGAATATATCCTTCATCTCTTTATTTCTTTACATAAGTAAGACTTTTTTTTTTTTTTTTTTCCAATGGCTATCAACAACTTCCTATCAGTACTGCAAAATTTCTGTTAAAGCTAAGAAGGAAAAAATATGTCATGTTCTAATAAAATGAACAGAATTTTGAAACTCATCATTTGGTCAACTGTGAAGTGTTTTATTTCTGGTCACCTTTTTTTTTTTTTTTTGAGTAGTGAAAAAAAAATGTTGACAACTTCAGAACATCTCCAACATTTTTTCCAAGTAAAGAATTTCCAAAAACTGACCTGTTCCTGGGAACATCTTTGGCTTTAGTCAATCAGCTTTTAAGAGAGAAGCAAGCTATGGAAAAACTCTTGATTAATTTTTATTTTCAGGAATATTTCATTAGTATTTATTTCACAGCTGTACTGTTTGTTAGATAAACGAGAAATGAACTTCACAAACGTGTTAATTATAGTATGTTAAGATAAGCAACTGAAAGTTCTCATTTCCACTTTGACTGATACCAGAATAACTTATGATATTTTGACACATCTCTTAAAAACCCTCTGCTAAATCAAGAAGATAAAAAAGAAATGTGAGAAAACAGACAGCAGAAGAAAATAATTTTTAATATGAGTCAAGAAGCTTTAAATTCATTATTCTAGTCAATGGTTATGGTAAGTTGTTCAGCAGATTTGCATTGGTTCAATCACATTATGTCATACTCCATGAGAATTGATTTACACTACCATAATGCCTATGATTTACCTGCAATAGATAGTATTTTACACTACCATAATGCCTATGATTTACCTGCAATAGATAGTATAACATATATACACTTGCATATACACCTCTGTAAAACAGAATAATGCATAGTAAGAAGCCAATCTGCTTACACTTTGGATCAGAATTAGTTATTGTCTGCTCTTTCTGGTGGATGATCCAGCTACAAGTGAACCTTTTGGACAGGGGAGAACTATGAAGTAAATATGTATTGCAGTGTGTTCTAGGATCCTGTTCCCCTCATCATCCTGGCGTGTGTCCAGGATGGCTATATCACATTAGGTTGTTAAGGGCACCATGGTCAGGTTCATTTTCAAGGAAAGCAGTGATAGAATAGAGAAGCAGAACACAGCATAATTAGGTCTCATTCTAGCAGGGACCAAGATATGACTGGAGAGCTCACTTGGACTTGTGCATCTGAAGCATTCCTGGGTCACTGACCTATAGAGGACAATATTCATAAGGACTGTCTAGATCCTTAATGAAAATCTTAAATTACTTTTAAGGGAACCACTTGAAATTTGGGTCAAGAGGCAACACATATGTCCAAGCACAAAAAGAGTGCAATAGGATTTCTTTTCTGCATTCATTTACACCGTGAAATTGTTTTCTGCACTGCTGTGATATAGTTCCTTCCATTATTCTCTCAAAGGAATCATAGTCTCATATTTTTCCCCTTTGGTGTATTTGGCTTCCTGCTTTAATCTAATTCTCACAGCTCAGGGGAATCATCAGACCAGGCTGAGATTTGTATCTTTTCGGAGAGCTCATCAATAGTTTACATAATGCTGTGGCAGGGCCAGGGTTCACACAGCTTGAGAGGTACTTGGCAAGAGTACTGAGTTAAGCAGAAAAAGCCTTCTTGAGAGTCTGAACTTTATTTAGAGGTTTTTTTATTTTTATTTTTTATTTTTATTTTTATTTTTTTCTTCCTGAAGAAGAAGCCAAAACAACACAAAAGCGGTGTGTGCAGGTTTGCTGGCAGCTGGTGTGCTGTGACTGATGATGCTTGTGTTAATTATGCTCTCACTATTACCATGTGATCCACCCATCTGCTTTTGAAGCCAGCTGTTTTCCTTTATCTTTCTGTTTTTCAAGATAGTGACCATCTTTTTGTGGTGAGCAAGGAGTAAAGGTAGTGCAATAAAACTCTGATATAGGGGTTGCATTGTCAGATTCAGCTAATCAATCTAAAAAGCCAGCAAAACACAGGTTTAGCCATGTTATCTTTTCTAGCTTGAATGTCTTTAAATATTAATTAAGACTGGACCAAGAATGTGTTGAGTACTTTAAATCATTGAGTTTTGCACTTCCTGGAATTCAGAAAATATTGTTGAAATTATGTTGTTGACATGTTGACCATTGTCAGATGCTTAATAATGCAAGTTTTAATACAAACTGTCACACAATTCATACAAATGCATTTTATTCAGTTGACTTGCTTTAGTTTGTGACTGGTTGCTTAAGTCATGTAGTATTCTTGCTTCCTGTAATATTCTTGGATAACCCAGACTTTTTAGCCTAGAAAATAGTGGACATTAAGCACTGTTGTTTGAATGGAAATGGAACACTGACATTCACATGAAGAGCAGCCATTCAGGTGGGTATGCACATGCAAAGAAAAAATCATGTTCATGTAAAATGACCACATCTAAAACTAAACTAAACTAACCTAAACTAAACAAACAACTAATCAGAGCTAAAATGAGTGTCTGTATTGGTGCTCGGCAGTATTTGTCCAGTTCTTCACCATTCAGCCAGATATGTATATAAACACCGCAAATATAATAACGTAAAAAAACCTGTTCTCATGATTCCAGAATTACTGTCCTGGACTTTAACCAGCAAATGTGATCTTGTTCTCTCCCTTGGAAGAACACTCTCCCCCTTCATCCTGCCTATGATGGTCTCATACAACATTTTCCTGATCTCGTCAAATATTTTCGTTTAACACGAAAAAATCTCAACCATCCACCACCATCACCACCAAGAAAAACAGTTAACAAGACTACTTAAATATATTGCCCCTGCATAAAGAAAAGCCTATACAATATTTAGAATTATCTTACTGCTGCCCCATGGAAATTAAAGTAATATTATTATTATTCAGATTGTGTTTCATTTTCCTTATATCTCTGAACATTGAATTACTTTGCAGAGGCTACTTTTCCCTTAAACATCATTTCATCAAATGGGTTAAAACAGAGTAGACTTTGAAGGGGATATTTCCAGTCTCTAGTGGTGCATATTGGAGACCGTGAATTTCTGCAGGATAAACTTGGTTACACTGCACAAACCTTTAGTCCTTTCCTTTTATCATATATGGAAAGACTTAAGTGAAACTGAATTAACATATAAGGCACATTGATATATTAGAGTGTCAGAAACAGAAATTTGCACTTAACAATTTTGCATGTAGTTAAAGTATCAAAAAACTTGAACTTTCCTATTTTTCATGAAATTTAAAACAATATTCACAAATCTGACACAAATGTTTTAATTCTTAGATGAGTCAGTACTTTCTAGATCCTCTGAAGTAATCTTGACTAGCAAGATAGCTTCTGTAATTGGAAGCATCTTGAGTGTACATTTTTAATCAGAATTTTGGAAATAGATATTTTTTAAACAGTGAAAATCTAAACAATAAAAAGTAAGTTTTCAGAAATATTTGTAGCTTTGAACATGAATACTTGTGGATTGTTTTTTTTGTCTGATTTTTCTACACAATGATTTAATCTGTCTGAGTTACAATATGTTTTCTAACATGTTGTAGACTGGCTTTAAAACTAAGAAGGAAAACGTATTCAAAATTATCAATGAAAATATTCACAAGGGAAGACTGGAGACCCTTATTTGAAGATCAGTCTCCTATTTCTCTCTTTTGGAGGGATTTATGAAGAGTGGTTCCTCTTATTAACAGTTGGTTGTACATAATATCAGCATGGCAGCTAAGACAAAGCTGAAGATCGTCTCTAGTCCTAGTCCTAATGTGTCTAGTAGCAGATCTGGCACTCCATTGCACCTCAGATTTTACTCTTAAACGTTACTTCTTTCAGTTTTAAGAACCTCAATTTTTCATAAATCAGACACTAAACAAGTGGAATACAGTGGAATACAATTTTTTTTTTTTTTTTTTTTTTTTTTTCCTTTAAAGATCTGGCCTCTTGTTTATACAAAAAGTCTCTATGTGACATGTCAAATTTTCTTGAATAAATAATCTAATCTTTGAAAGAGATTCCATCTGCTACTTCCTGTCTTTTTCTCAGTAGCATGTAAACTTGATTCCATTTTAAGTCTTCCTGGATACGAATATTACTCTGAAGAGACTGGTAAATGGACTGCTCTGTGTGCTTCTAACAGCTGAAGCAAAATGGATCCTTTAAACATGTATAAAAGCAATTAGCCTTCTTAGCATGTACTTGGGAGCATGCAAGGTGAAGTAGCTCTCTGGTGACATCATTGTCAGGTCATCCTGCAAGAATAACAAAATCATATATAGAGGTGTGCCCTGAGGCATACTCTGTTGCCATAATTAGGTTGAAGGCTCTCTTGGATATGATGTCTTATTGCAAGAGCATTTGCAGAAACTAATCGTGGTATGTTTTTGCATCAGTATTGGTGTACTGCATCATTTATGGTCTGAAAATAGCTGTAATTGTGTGCAATGATTGAGTCATTTCCTGAATTTAGTATCCTAAGCAGAGTACGAATTAAATGACTAACACACTCTTGACTTTGTCATCTTTTTCATCTCCAGCTGCTTACTTAAAAAAAAAAAGAAAAAAAAAAAAAAAAAAGAAAAAAAAAAACCTCTCAGTGTTTTTGCATTTTTAAAACCAAATTAGATTTGGTGTATTTTAACGCTGCTGAGAGTGTCAGGTTAGTAATAATCATTGTTCACAGACAGAGAACATGCAGGTGTTGTGAGATCTTCCCACCCTCTTGCAGCTCTGCCAGTGCTTTTCTGGCCAGTACCACTTCTGTGCCACAGACTGCAAGTATATTCTAAACAGTAGGTGTAGAGAATTTTTAAAATGGAGAAATGTTCAGTAGGGGACAAGGCTGAGGGCGTCATTCCTGTTTCATATGCAGCTCAAGTTAGAAAAAAAATACACTCTCCTGGCATACCTCCACTCTTGCATTGTACCAGCCTGCATCTCAGGAGACCACAGCCCTGTTTCCTCTGAATTTTTGC
This sequence comes from Nettapus auritus, assembly GCA_011076525.1. Taxonomy (NCBI): domain Eukaryota; kingdom Metazoa; phylum Chordata; class Aves; order Anseriformes; family Anatidae; genus Nettapus; species Nettapus auritus. The sequence goes on along the minus strand of CM021767.1, from coordinate 56,775,990 downwards.
CTGTGTTTCTCTCCTACTTGCAGGGGCATGTTCTCTTAATTGTGAAGCTTTACTTTTGTCTTTTTAACTGACTGATCTTCCAGAAAGTATGATATGACAGTTGTTTGCAGTCTTGTGAAAGCAAAATAAACAACTGGCACTGGTTTTTAAAATAGTACTAAAGAACTAGAATCCAGCTGCCACTCAGAGGGTGCAGCATATTAATTATGAATCATCAATATTTTTGGTGCCATCATTATCACATGCACAAAAAAAAAAAAAAAAAAAAAAAAGCAACCTACACTACTTGCATTCATATCAAGCCCTTTTATTTCATTTATTTGGACTGTTTTTTATCCTGTACCGGTTAATCGCTAGCCCTATTTCAACTCAGAATCTGAATGTTATTTACCATCTGTCTCCAAGGGATGCACTTGCCAAGTCCCTTAATTTGCTATAATTGGCAGGTTTTCAGTGTACCTAATTTATATTAAAAAAAAAAAAAAAAAAAAAAAAAAGACACAATACTGAAAAAAAAAGAAGATTAATTAAACCATTTCTTCTGGGCCTCTAGAAGTGTTCCAAAAGGATGGCTTTAGGGCCACAAGGTCTGCTCTGTTTATGTGCTGTCACAGCTGATCACATTAAAAATGTATGTTGGGTTGGTCCCTTGTGCCTCTACAGTGGTCAGAAGGATGTCACTAGCACCTGGGTAACATCACATACAAACAGTGAATTAAGCATCTTGCGTTTGCATTTGTGTCTTTTGTTCACACACAAACACCTAGGCTGCAGTATAATTTATGGATACCTCCATGTAGGCAATTATGTAGCTGATATGATAGGAAATGCTATGGGAAACAAACAAACAAACAAACAAACAACAACAACAACAACAAAAACACAGAACCCTAAGCAGATGTACAGAATACTAAATAGACCTACTGAAAGACCACAAACGGACTGAAAGACATCACGCGTGGTTTGTAAACATGATTAATACCTTCCTTTCTCTTAGCTTCTTGCTCCTGACAGCACCTTGTTAATGAGTGCATAGTGCAGTGACGTAATGCCCTGTGAAGGCAACTGTCAGTCTAGGGGACATCAGTCATTCTCCTGAGTTACCCATGTCAGGATGTTCGTCAGGATGTTCCTGAATACAATATCTCTTCTGTTGCAGTTCTCCTACGGTCCTTTAAAGTGACAGAAAGAGAACAAGATGGTAGAGGATTGGTATGATTATTTGTATTTTGCCTGGAAAGGGGAGGATATTCACTTGCTCCTTTTGCCAGATCTAAGATGATATCTAAGTGATATGCAAGACGTTCACCAGCCTCAAAATTTGCTGTCGTGTGACCATACAACCTTCTTGTTTGTTTCAGTCACTGTGTATTTATTTATGTAAGCAACCTAAGAAAAGCAGGAATTAACAGTGCATTGTGAAAACCAAACTGGCTAAGTCTGTTTCTGTCCTGTTCCATTACAATTTGGCATATTCCATGTCAGACTTAGTTGAAACATGCTTTTATTCTTGGGTTGCTCATTTTCCAGCATCTGGAGAGGCTCCATTTTCAAATCAGGAAACTGTTTATTATATATAACTGTTTGTTATAACCAACTCTCCTGAGGTATGATGAAAATGTAGGTGAAGATGAGAGGAACTTTTAGTTCTTTTCAGTTTTCATGAAATTTCAATCTTATTTTCTGTTAAAGAAAACAGCTTTTCTAGTGTCAAGAGATAGTTATTTCTTATTGTATTTCAAATGGAAAAAGTCGTATTTTGGAAGTGGACATAACCTATTTTAATATTAATGTTTTAGGAAGTCATTCTGGTGGAAGTAAACGATCATGAATTGTCTCAAAGAGATGAGACAGTTGTTGGAATGTTCACTAGATTAGCTAAGTGCCAGCTGTTTGAAATCCCCAGTTTAGATTAGAGAAAAACACGTTAGATTTTATTCCCCAGTAAAATTCTAGAAAATTCCCTTCCAGGCCTAATTTATGTGGAAATTAAACATTTTCTAGTGCTACAGAAAAGTACTCAGATGAACACAGCAGTGGACATGATATCAAAACCTAGGTGCATGGAAGAGACAAAGAAATACTGTGAAATGCTGTGAAACATGGCAAATCTGAAGAAATTCATAGACTAAACTGCTTCTGTCAGAATTGGGAGAATGAAACTTGCTGAGACTGGCAGAAAAATTCAGACAGGTATCACACCATGGAGCAGCAAAGATCTTGGGGGAGATAGCAAGAACAAAGGGATCATCATTTCTCTAGACCTAAGGTGTGCTGTGACTCAACTTAGTAAGATTTTTGTGATGCTATGGTGTTCTACCATTCCTTTAGGTGAAATGGTACACTAAACAAAATCTTTTCCTTGTCATGTTAAAATCTGGGAAGTAACATGGACTATGACTGAGTTTCTGTATTCTGCTGGAAAAGGGAGTAGCTACTCAAGTTCTCTAGGATATTCTATACTCTACTGCTGTTCTGCAACTGAAACACACTAATTCAGAGCCAAGCTCATTAATAATTGACCTACATCAGGGATGTCATGCTTTTTCCAAAGAATATTTTATGCATGGATTAGGGTGTATATTGCCTGCCTAATTCTTAATGTAAAATTGAAAACTTTAACAGTGCCTTCAAGCATTTATACAAGATTTGAGTGACTGAATGACTAAATGGATACATTAAATATACAGAGTAAAGGACATATTCCCTTTTGCCTATTTGTGGACTAATTACAACAGGAGTTAATGAATATCTTTGTACAATATTGAAATCACAAAGAAGTATGTCCAGAAAAGGAGGTTAAGCTTCACAAAATGGGCATATGAAATCACAAATTACCATTGACTTTTTTTCTACTTGTTCTATGTAACTTTCTATATTATTATAGATCATTTATTAAGGCAAAGTGCTTAAAATAGTGATGTCATGACAATCTTATTCTTCTATTCCTTTTCTTGCCTGTCCCTTTCAGTGGTTTCAATTATTGCAAATTCATTATATGCTCATTTGTTGACGCAAGGACATGATATTGAAGTATATTAGAAAATGCTCCAACTTCCCTGTGATTTTTCATAGAATCATAGAATCACTCAGGCTGGAAAAGACTTCTAAAATCATCTAGTCCAACCTTTAATCTAGTATTGAAGTCCATGACTAAACCATGCTACTAAGTTCTACATCTACACATCTGGTAAGCAAGATGCACAAAATTTGTTCTGCTTTAGGTAATTGCTCTGGGTGTCTGAATCATTGACTGCTCAGAGGATTTTGACAGTTATGAGGGAAAAGGACCACAGATATTTTGCCCAAACTTCTGTAAGCATGAGTGAGAGAGATGTTTATCTTTCATAAACCTTGCACCTTAGGACAAACTGTCCCATACATGGGACATTTATGATGGCAGTTCTAGATTCAGTATTCTTCCTGACTGATTTCACACAAATCTGTGGTGAGACTGAAAGCACCTGAGGGCAAGACATTTCATGGAATTTCATTCCAAGTCCTGGTACTTCTGTGTATGTATGCATGTACCTACTTACCTACCTAATCTCCTAAAGCTTTTCTTTTCTTTTCTTTTCTTTTCTTTTCTTTTCTTTTCTTTTCT
>CM021767.1:56755882-56772376 GCA_011076525.1 Nettapus auritus | reverse complement strand
TTCTTTTCTTTTCTTTTCTTTTCTTTTCTTTTCTTTTCTTTTCTTTTAATGAACACCTACCTTCTCATTAAGAGATTTTTTTATTTAGATTTTCTTAAGAACCTGGAAGTGTAAACCAATCCTAGACAGTGAATCAAAAGAACACAAAGCATGTTTTGTTTATGTTGTATGTTTTTGCTGTCAAATTACTGTTTTTGGGTAGATCTAACAAACAATTTGGAATTTTCTGGAATTAAAAAGGCACAGATCTTTACAAAATATTTTCCAAAATAGAGATTAAGCTTGATAAACATACCTATTCCTTTCTTCTTTTATTTACATCTATTTTAAGCATAGAATTATCATCTCATTCTCATCAGGAGGACTTTAAAATTTTTGTGGTGCCCACATCTCATTTAAATACCAATGCTAGCCTTCTGGAATAAGATATGAAAATCTGACTTATAGAGTTCTTTAAAACTTAAATCTTTCCTGAATTTCTATAAGGAAAACTGACATATCTGGGCAATCTGGCTTTTGACGTAAGCATGGTGACATTTGTGCACAAGTCAATCCAAGGGTAAGATTTCAGTACTTGGTGTTTTCGGGGCAGTAGCTGTCCTTTAACCCTGGAAGATTTGTCCTTTGCACTATGGTGCCTTTATTTTGTTACTTGATTCATGCAGCTCTCACTGGCTATTCCAAAGAATGGCTGCAAGGTCATGGGAGTCTCTGCTGATTCAGGAAAGACACATTTCATTGCAAAAGACTGCTTTTATTTTGTTTTTGTTTTCCAGCATGTACGCTTGGAATGCTGTTGTGGTTGTTTCAATGTTTACAAGATATTTCCTTCAGTGATAGTTTCATCTCTGCCAAAAGAAAAGTTTTAAAAAAATCCATTAATGAGCTGACAGTGCTTTTAATGCTGCTTCAAAAGGAGAGGGAAAGCTCGTGTGCCAAACAAATGTTTGGAACAGTCTCAGACAGCGACATTTGTTCTTCAAGGGAATGATCCACAATAGGACACTTCAGCTGCTAAAGCTGCTAAAAGTATTCAGATGATGCAGTGCTCAGATGGTCAGCCTGTTTCCAAGAGAAGTAGCGTTTTTGTTAACGTGGCAAAAGGCAGTACTCTACCTAATGTAAACAGAGGAAAAGTCTCCCATCTCAAGGTTTAGGAGTCCCTGCAGGAAAAATTTACAGAGCTTTAGGCAGAAGTATGAATGTGGGAGTAGTACATGTCTTGGCTCATCAAGAAGGGGGATGCTCTTGACAGCATAGAGGCATATTCTTGATGTTTGTCAAACTTTCTGACACATTTTTACCCATTTTGGGACAGTGACAAAAATGTTGCAAGCATTTCTGTAAAATGTTCATCTCATTTTCTGACCAGAACCTTATGAGAAAATGACAGCAAAAACTGAAAAGTAGGATTTCTTGCTTTCACAGATGCTATGCTTTCTGAACTTATTCCCAAAAGAATAAGTATGAACTAGCAGATAACAAATACATCTCACTAGAAAGCTTCTAAAACATTCATAATCTTTTAATTATTGCTCTTCTTTTTCAAGTAATTTCCACAAAAATGGAACTGTTCATGCTGTTTTGAAGATGATTCAAGGGCACATTTGTTCTTTTCTAGTTTTCACAAGCTTGGGCTGGCAGTCAAACAATGTAGTTCCTCCATATGAAGACCTGAAGTCTTGAAGTTGCTGGCTGCATTGTTTTTGCTCATGTACTCTGAGTAAAGGCTTATGTTTTAAATAATTTGACTTTCTGTTGCAGAAGGCCTTAGCAATGAGAACCAATGGCTTTTGATTTACTTGATGCTTCCAACAAGTTCAGGTAACTGTTTACACAGAGCATGTTTTCAAGAGAATTATTCTGCAAGTATTAGTGAAGCTGCTTGTACCTTTCCACCTTGGAAAAGCATAAGAATATGTTCCTGTGTGGTCAGGACTGCATTGCTATTCCATCAGGACAACATATGTATATGTCCTTACAGATATTAAGGTAAATTGTATTCTATTTACCCCACAGATCATCCTTTGGATTCAAATCTCAGTTAGCGTTAACTGATGTAGCTCTGAATTTGATTAAACTTTGGAAGCCCTCAATGCCTGAGAATCTGTCCTGTAGATTGCTTTCGGAAAAAGCTTATATTCAGCTTGATCTATTTGCGATTGTAATTTATGCTTTAACTGAAGGTAAATTATGGCTATTTGGTGATTAATATCCCATTCTTGTGCCAAGTCAAGTTAAGAAGTGTTTACTTAATTTTTCATTAACCAATGGTTACTATCTAACAGTAATTATAAGAAAATGTTGACCTCTGAGCAATCAAGTGGGGAGACCATCCCTTAAAATTTGCCTTGTATTTTCTATAAAGGTAGCACTTCTCTGAGGAGAACTATGCAAATCCTTTGCAAAAGAGAGAATGTCAGGGAAGGGGAGGCTACAGTTTACAGGGTAGTTTATGAGAATGAAGCTGAAGAAAAGCATTTGCTGAAGGATCGAAGGCAGAAGATACATGTATATATATATATTTTCTGGACAAACGGATCAGTCAGTAACTTAAGCATTATTACACTACAGAGAAATGTGTGGTGATGGTAACGGTAGGTAAACTGCTGTCAAGCAAGGTGCAGATGGGTCAATCATAAATATATTCCATGAACCCTAAAGGGAAAAGGCTCTGGATGCCATCATTAGCTTTGCCTCTTTTAGAAAAGATGAGAAGTTGGACTGCTTTGAACCTTTTTTGGTCTTCTACTCTGAGCACTGATTGCAATGGTGTGATTCACCTCTGCACTGGAAGAAGATTTTCTGCCACCCACTCATCCCTAGTACTTTTTGGGGCGATGCAGTGGGAACTTTATTGTGCTATTGTGCATCACTGTGTTTTGAGAGCCATTAAGATGAAAAGTAATGTCTGCTCAGGTGTACCTTTTTTTTTTTTTTTTTTTTTTTTTTTTTTTTTTTTTTGTGTGTGTGTGCGTGTGTGTGTGTGTTTGTGTGCATTTATGTGTGTTAAAAATGTTCTGTATGTATTCTCATTTCCAATAACAGGAAAAACAAAACTACTTGCTTTAGCCCAGAAAAGGAGTAAAGAGGTGAGATTCCCTGTGGTTTGGTCCTTGCCTGTCAATTTTCAAAGGCAGGAAGATTATATTTTTTCAAATTTCCTCAGGCAGCAGTAGCCAAGCCAAGTTGGCTCTAGCCAGCTCTTGTTTGTAAATGTAATTCTGTGGTAATGAGCTGGTGACAACTTGAAGAAGAGAGTCTAAACATCCTGAAAACAATTCCAAACATGACTAAATGCAAGAAGGAAACTTCTAATAACTGCCTCATGGGAATCAAGAGCCCTACATATAAATGCAAAAACAATTTATTTTCAAGACAGGGTTATATATATTATGATCTTCTTCCTTTTTTTTTTTATCCCTGAATGTATGTGTAGGTAGGTTTATGTCTCTATACCTACTATCTGTACAACTTGTCTCTCCAAATGACCTATATTTCAGAAAGAAGCTAGTAGTTTTGTCATTGTGGGAAAGAGCAGAAATTGATGTCCTAGTGAACACCTGATGTAGCCACAGAATTAAAGCTTTGTGCATAATCATGTATCTGCCTGGAGATTTTTATGCTACATTGTTTTGAGTGATTTTTATGCTACATTGTTTTGAGTAATTTTTATGCTACATTGTTTTGAGTTTTGAGTGTTTTCATAAAAAAAAATTACTTCTCCCTATTTGAAGTGTTTTAAAGTTGTATTGTCAAACCAAAGCATTCAAAATCATGAGTTAGACTCCAAAACTTATGTAATGGCCTCAAAAATCTTGAGGTTTCAAGAATGACACAGTTTGACCTCTTTTTTGTCATCCTGATGGATGCTGCTGTGTTTTTGAATGAATTGTTTTCATACTGTTCTCTGTTGCCATGAGGGTTTAAAAACTGATTAAATAACAACAACAAACCATCAAATAATTACACAATTCCATAAAGGAGAGTAATAGAGGGGAAAAAAAAAAAAAGAAAAAAAGAAAAAAAGAAAAAAAGGCCTCACCGTTTATGACACCTGTACCCTAGGCAATGATATAGTAAAAATAACATCAAAAGTATGTCAAATAATAAATACATAAGACTGTTGCAATATTTATTTTAAAAAATGATAAAGTAATCAATACATTGCACATCAAGTAGAACTGAGCCAGTTTGTTGTCTATGAGTTAATCCACTGTATTCCAAAGCTGTACTGAATCTGTGAGGTCTTCTGATAGTCTTCCTGGTCTTCTGATGTTTTTTTCCCTACCCTTTTGTGTTCTGCCAACCTAAGCTGATGTAAATTTCTTGTATTCCTGGTATGTTAAGCTAAAACAACTAAAAGCCAATTAATTTTATTTTATTCTGAAACACTGCAAAAGGAACTAGTGGTAATGCTGAGGACACCACAGTCTATACAGTTTCTTAGGATGTGAATGCTAATTTTTGGGCCTCAAGATCACAGCATCCCACACATAGACCAGTTCCATGCCCCAAACCTCTCAACCACTTGCAGAAAGTACAATTGTTGCCAAATCCCCCCCCCCCCGGGGGTTGGTGTTTTTTTTTTTTTTTTTCTTACCTCTTGAACAGTGAAAACAGGTATATAGAAACCAAAGAATTTGGCCAGAAAAATTTTGGACAAGTGCTAGACTCCAGAGACAGCTTGCCAGGGAATAATCACTGTTGTCTGTGTGAGAGTGGAACTTTTTGCATTAATCACCTTGCATTAACTTAGAGCAGGTCAGCTTGCCAAGGGTTGAATCCTAAGTGTTACCTAGTCATGGATAAACAGGGTGCTAACAGTCAAATCCTCCTATTCCAGTGATAATCACGAGCACTGATTATAGTGGAAAACTGAGACTCATTCCAGGCATTCAAAAAACATGCTACTAATGATCACATTTTAAGGAAATTCTTGCATAAAATAAATACTTAGAGAGCACATGATGACTCATTAAACAGAAGTTCAGGCTTCATTCTGCTTTGTATAGCTTGCCTAATACTTATGTTTAATATTTAGGAGTTCTTCCAGAGTAATGGGAATTGGGGGGATGCATATTTCAGAGTACACTGGCAACCTATTTCATTTACCATAAACATTTTTTTTTTTTTTTTTTGCCCATGAGAATTGTTAGATGAATATCTATAGATGAATATCTGATAACTGTTTCATAACTATGGGCACAGAACTGGATTTCTAGCATGGCAATTACTTTTGGGGTGGTTTGCAGCAGAAGATAATCTAATGTTGTACATAGCGATTCTGTGTCTTTAACTTTCACACTATCTTCTCAACAAATATAGTCTTGAAAATTTTTATGGACTCCGACAGAGCAGAAATATAGCTGAAAGTTCTAAAACTTAAAAAAGCAAAAGCAACATATAAATTTTGGGAAAATCAAAACTCAGTTGCCAGATTTTTTGTAGCAGAGGCTGAATTGGCATTTGTAGATACTGCAGTAGTAAAAGCAATAATAATTCCAAGTGTTTAATGATCTGGCATCCCAGTCCTATCATCTTCTCCATGGTAGCCAACAGTAAACTCATTAAGATCTTCCCCTCCATATTCTGAAATTACCACTTAAGTATCAAGAGTGATATTATTTTTTACAACATTGTTTTACAAACCTATTTAAATTCCAAATACTGATGTCCACTGCATTTGTAAGCACATGGATTAAGAAGAGCTTTACCAAACTGTGTGAATGTGTTTTGCTTTGTTTTGTTTCAACAACGAACTCTCTGCAAGATTGATATAAGAAATTGTCACTTGTCTTACCAGAGAGATGAAGTATAAATACTTCCTGCACATGAATGCAAGTGTTCACCGTAGTGGCACTCCAAACCTGATGATTGGTTTATAGTTTAAAACTCAGTATAACAGTAGGTGCTCATCCTCACATTACTGCCTCTCATTCAGGAGATACAAAACCTTTACACTAGTTGGTTAAATGAGCCTCACAGATTCAGTACAAATGCACATCATGCAGCAAAGTTGGAGGGAGTTGCTTGGGGTGAGTAAATTAGTCAGCAGCAGGGCTGAAAACACTCAAGCAGCCCTCAGAGGGAGGTAATCATTCTTATCCATTTGGTCACCAAACTGCAGTAAGTGCTTGTTTAAGTGCTTGACTGCTGTTGAACCTTGGACTTTCAAGGACATCAGGGTAGCAGATAAATGCTGAGCAGTCTGAGTACAGGCACCCATGACTTAGTGGAAGGGAATTTGCAGCCAAAGGGTTAACAGTATCTGCTGGAGGACAGCAGCAGTTGAATCTCATTGCCTCAGCCCTGGGCCTTTCTCTAAGGGATTTCAGGAAAACAAGGCCAGGACTCTTTGAGAGGATCCAAAAGGTTGAAACAGAAGTTTATTTTGCCAGTGTGGCAAACATAGCTGTATATCTATTTATATTGTTTGGGAAACTTTCATTAGGTGGTGATCCCAGTCCTCTTGATCAGAGGACTAAGCACTCAGCACAAAGTATTCGACAGCCAGTGGTGGCTACTGTGGCTCTATAGCGTCCTTTTGGTGCAAGCCCTGCAAATAGTCCTGCTTTTATAATGCTATCAGACACTGCCTTTGTGGAAACAGATCCATTTTTTTTCTCTCCTTTCTTCATACTAAGATTTGTACAAAGACACTCCCAAGAACTCTGTTTATATTGAGAGGGCACCAGGCAAACTCAGTGAGCTTGGGCCCTTGAGTTTGGAAGACACAGACACATGATGTTAATGGCCCTGATTGCTGCACATGAAATTAATCACATATGGATGTCTTTTGCAGAGCCAAGGCTATGATGAACTGTCAGCCAGTATAAAACAGAAGAAGGGCAGATTTTACAGTTGCTGTGGATGCCTGATATCAGCTCCTCTGGAAACATTCAAGGGTATTTTTGGTTCAAGATTAAGGAGTCACTAGATAAATTATTAACCAACTGAATCCTACTTATTTTATGTATATGAGAAAACTGCACTATTGAAACAATATTCTGCACTCAGGGCTGTCAGTGGATATTCACACATTGCTCTTAATATGTTGTTTCTTTCCTAAAGCAAAATTAGTTTAGATGTTTTAAACATGAACCTGATTTTCATCTTCATTTGCAGCATTTTTTCCCAGTATTGTCAGGATGTGAATTTTCTTTCTACAGTGAAGCTGCAGGCCTGGATTCTTGGTCTTTACCTATGCTACCATACAAAGTATGTCATTATATTGGTCTAAAAATTAATAAAAAAGCCACCCTTGATTTGAGCCTATGCAGACCACTTGCAACATACCAAATGCTGCCACTGAGTCTCTTGCAACATTTTTGGAAATCTGGCTGAGATTATCTGAAGAATTTTTAATTTCAAATTTGTTTAGTTTATAAAGAAAGAAATGCAAACAGAGAGGAGACAATGCCTTAAAACAGAGAAGAATGCCAGGTTAGTCACATAAGAAAAACTTTTCTTCCCTCATCTCCATTTCCAGCTGGATCTCTGAGCAAAAAATGCCAGTTTAAAAGTGGCTGAAATCTTTGCTAAGACTGCCCCAACCCCTGGGGGGGGGGGGGGGGGGGTGTGGTGGTGGTGGTGTGAATGAATGCCTTTTGATAAAGCTCCGCAGCTTCCTAAATAATGAAGGAAAAGAATTCTCCTGAATGTTCCTGGATGACCTGCACTGCACAAGGAAAGGGCTGGCTGATTTTATCATTCAATGCTTCTCTTGCTGTTATCTTAGAACATGTAATGTCTTGTTTTTCCACCTACATATTGTTATGGTGATCCCTGGCTTCCTCCCCCCTCCTCCCTCCTTCCCTCTCTTTCTTCCTCCCTCCCTTCCTTCTTCCTTCCCTCCCTCCCCCTCCCCAGTGGTCATAAAGTCAAAGGGAGAAGGAACCTTTAAGAAGTGGTGTAATTATTAACTAATTTTGATCTTGGGAAGGAGGGCAACTAAAGTATTTCCTGTTTCCTATAATTAAGGACTCAAGACCTCATTCTGCCACACACACACTTGCATTGTTTATTTTTAATGTACTCTCCATGGAATAGAATCCACTGCTTTATTTCTATATCTTAAGCCAAATTCATAATTGGTGTAAACAGATGCTGCTCAACTGACAAGTCCTAAAATGGGAACAGAGAAAAAATAAGGTTATGAGGTTTCATCTGCTTACAGGAGGAATGCATTTGTCTTATTTGTTCTTTCCCTTCACTTCCCAGTGATCCTGGGGATAAGGACCAGTGGAGGCAGGGGAGTCTCTGAACTACACTGAAGCAGAATGATTTGGTCATACAAACTGAAAAGAACTGGAAAATCTATGTATCCATGGGACAGGTCATGGACACTCAGCTGCAGAAAATAAGTTGAACATATATCCTGCTGGTAAAATTTCTCCCCAGACTATACAAGCTGCTGCCTGCGTAAGAAATCTAAGTCTGTAAATATTGGGGTGGAAAAATGAGATCCTATAATTTACAATGACCTAAATAATTGCACTGTAATTTTCCCATGCAAGTCATTGAACCTATGTTGGATCTCAGTAAACAGTGAAATGCATGCAGTTTTTATTGCACTTTATGTGATATCTGTCTTCCTGTGTGCCTAAATGCAGGATTAGCTGAACCATTTTTTGAACAGTTTGTCCTTTTTGATCCATAGTTGCATTCATTGCTATTGAGAGCTGTCACATCATTGAACACAGAACGCCAACGCCTTCTGTCACATTTAAGTTGTCATTAATGCAGATTTGGTACCGGAAATAGTAAAGTGATATGGTATTGGAAATGGGTGCTGATGACTAGCAGTCAGAGGAAGACATAAGTGTGACTGTAAGTTCTCCTTGTACTGTTTCTTCATGTTGTTCTCTCCACTTTCCATCACCTAGGGTAGTGAGGTTGTAACAAGGTGTAAAAATTTTTCCCAGTCATACTTTCTCAAACAAGAGGCCTGAAGAGTGGTAATATAGAATATCCACTTCTTGGTTTCCCATTTAAGCACTGGTCATATATATATATATATATATACACATATACATATATACATATAATATTTCATTTTATTTGACATTAAAGTGTTTGTTTGCCCACTGTGTTGCCTGCAAAGTGTGAGATTTACACATTTGTGAGATTTAGTTCCAAGAGTCAGATTTGCTCAGCAGCACAAATCTGTGTGCAGTCTAAATATTTATCCATTTTAGCAGCTCTTTCACAATGATAGTTGTGACTTTGACTGTCACCTGCCCATATTTGAGTAATTTCTCCTTTCAGTCTGTATGTTCATTTTTGCAGGTGAAATCACTTCTCTTTTACCCCCAAAACACTAAAGTTACTTATCAGCAAAACTAAGCCCTGCTCCATTTAATGTTACAACAGAACAATACTGATTTCATAAGAAAGAGGAAAAGAACCTTGAAAGCAGCAAAACCAAAGTGAAGCTCAGTAACCATGACTCAACAGCACAGAATTCTGTTGCATCCTGTCTTTTTGGTTGCAGCATAGGTGATTGAATTGAATGAATTAGCACTAACTTGAGACTTTTAAGTTAATAAAATAAAAACAGGATGATCAGAAAACTTTGGCTGCATAACTAGCATTTTTTTCCACTACATTTGAGGAGATTTAGCCCTGGGTTTCTACTTGGATTTGGTAAACAATGGGACAGCCAAGAAGTATGACCTCATTGACATACTGCTGCCCGGGTGATGGGGACATTCAGGGATGCCTCCAGCAGCTGCGTTCTTTCAGCAGCACAGTCCTCAGCAGTACCTGAAATGGAGGAATTTTCAGAGGTACAATGCAAGGCAAAGAGGTTCACCATCTCACTATCCAGCCGTATCCTCAAATCAGAGGACTTGGTTATGTGGACCATTCTGAAAACAAGGAGAAATTGCCATGCTTCTTCAGCCTGCTGCTCATGAAATGCTGACAGATGAACTTCACAGTTTATGTGGCTCTATTCAAAAATAATAGTTTCACCAGTGTTAATTTCATTTATTTATTTATTTATTTTTCCAAAACCAAATATTTTTTATTTTATTTATTTATTTATTTATTTATTTTTCCATAGGTTCTCTTTGTAGACCATTTAGTCTGTAGATTTGTGGTGGTCACAGGTTAGAAACGACTGTTCTGGAAAATGTTAGTTGGTTCCTTCCCCTGACTGCCTACCATCTCAGAAGTCTGAAAAGTGTGAGGTAACAAGTAAGAGTATTCAGGGATGGTGAGAGGACCTGTACTGTGAAATCTGTTATTATTCTTCATATTTTTTAGTGATTTTTGTCATTAATATAAAATCTGGTAATTTAAAAATTGATTTAGAATAGTAAGGACTCCAGATTAGTAGAAGTCTCTTTCCAGTATTGATGTACTCTCAGAGGGTCATTCCAGAACACATTCATTACAGACACAATCCACAAATTCACAATAACACATCAATCACCAAGCCTTTTATATGGGGAAATGCAGTTGAAACTGTACAATATGATTCAATAAAATTGCTAGCCTTTTTATCTACTCATTTAAGCTATAGTCTACTCAGATTCTGCAAGTTGAATTGCTGAGAGCTCTTCTTATTTTTGAACTTTTGAGTGGTCTTATTTCACATAAAATTATTTTATTATTGTTACGCGCCCCCCCCCCAAAAAAAAAGATTGTGGTGAAGTTGGAATAAATTATAATCTTGGATCAAAGTGGAAACCACTGATTGTGCTGTTAATTTTATATTTGAAAATATGTGTATTTATGCAAACATGTATCCTTTTTCCAGGGGCCAGCAGTTGTGTCTAAGACTGCAGTTAGAAAGGAAAGGTTCCAGAAGATGACCTCAGTATATTGGGGCTAGTTCTAGGGAAAGCCCAGCTTCTCCTTGACTGTACAGGGTTGCTGCGTCTCTTCCCAATGCTGGGAAGTAACATGTCTGAGGCTCTGCAGACTTTTGTAGTTCACTGCAACTGCCTTGTCCCCATGCTGGCCCTGTGCTGCAGGACCCACAGTGCCAGCCTGGGTAGGGGCCATGGGATAATGAGAGTCCCCAGAAACCAAAGAGATGAACATCCCAGAAAACAAAGGGATGAACCAGTTGAGGCTGGCACTGGGGACCACCACGGACTTAATGTGGAGCTACCTCATGGCTGGTTCTGGTAGAAGTAATTCAATTACTCCACCAAGGGTAGTGTGCAGGTGTCCCCTGAGTATAAGGAAGGGAGGAATAAAGAAAAACTGAGGGGATGTGGAGCATCAAAAAAAGCTTTAGAAATGAAAGCTTGTGGAAATGGGAAGGTAAGGAGCAGCAGTGCTGCTCCTGGTGCATACCACCCCTTCCATGTGTTTCCCAGTCCTTACTTTGGTAGTAACAGCCAGGCTGTTTATTTGTGTATAGCCAGACTGTTTTGCTGCAGAAAAAATGGACAGTGTTGCCCTGGCCTTTGTGTCTCCACATACTGTTGCCTCCTTTTAAATGTTGCCTCCCTTTTAAATGACCAGATTTTCTATTAACCACAAAAATCACTAAAATATATGAACAATAATAACAGATTTCACAGTACAGGTCCTCTAAGCATCCCTGAATACTCTTACTCCATTGAATGCCTCCTTTGTGTATAGCCATAGCTGCACACACACTCACACATGCACACAGAGCTATACATAGAAAAAGGTATTGCTGTCTGTGTCCAGTGCAGCCCATCTCCTAACAGACTGGATCAAGGGATGGCTACTTTAATCCCACATTAGCTACTTGTTAGTTTACTCTCTATTTACCTTCTCAAGGTGGATAACATACAGGTCATGCAGTGGACTATATAGGAAATTTGCATGAGATTTACCTGTACAAAAAATTTGAGCATCCCTCTCTAATATCAGTAAACTTTGATACACAGAACACATACTCATGCAAATCTGTTTCACCCACTCTGGCAATGTTTGAGCCAGGAAGTAGAACTATGTTCCCTGAGGGAAATCAGACACCTGCTCTCTTCTAAGGATGAAATTTAAAGGAACAATGTTATTTACTGTTAATTCTCTCCGTTTACCAGAGAGTCTTCTTTTTTTTTAGAATTAAAGAATAATGGCTAAAATGTGGTCCTGCCATAAAATAACCATGGAGACTATATAAATGTTTTTTGCCTATGTTTTTTTTTTTATTTTTATTTTTTATTTTTTTATTTTTATTTTTTTTTTTTATTTTTACAAGCAATCCATATATATATATATATTTTAAAGAAGTTTTATTGTGCTAGGAATAGTTTTCCTCCACTGCAGAGAATAATGAATTACAAGTTCCAAAATGAAGTGGAGCCCCAGAGCTCCTTCATCTTTGCCCTTGAAACTTCTGAAAAGTATGAATCAAGGTCTAAAGGAAAGCTTTCTCCCCCTTCCATGCAGCTGAGCTTCTGAGAATCACATACACACTTTTCTATTTTTACTTTCTAGCCTGGGCCCATTTCCAAATTTAAAACTGTGGGATTCCTGCACTCCTACATATGTGGGACCCAGACCGAACTCAAAAGATTGGCCAGTTTACCCCCCTTTTCCTCCCAACCAGTTTACTTTCATAACAGTGCACAATTGAAATTGGAGACCACTTGAGTTTCCTTACTTTAAAAAAGCTCAGAAGAAACATTTACAACTCCTAATGAAAGACTGCAGAGAGGAGTTGAAATTAAGTAAGCAGAGATCGCGATTTCTTTTGGCCCAGATCCTAATCCAGTTTATAATCCAGGGTCTGGAGTCCCAATACCAGGTAGGTGTGGATTGTCCTCCCTGGGCTCTCTTAGAGCCATTGAGTGCTTTTGTGTGTTATCTTTGCTCTGTAAAACATCACTGCAGCAGCAAACTCTCTTCTTTCTCTGTTTTTTGAGGAAGAAAGATGTTGTCAATGCCTTTTGCTTTGCAAGGGATGATGAGCTTGATCTACAAGCTGGGTTGGTGTGGGGGAGGAAGGAGAGAGGAGCTTCCCTCCCCCAGCTGCTGTTTGTCTGACGCAGAGCTTGTACTTCAGTTGTTATCAGCTGCTTTGGTAAGATCACAATGTGCTCGAATTGCTCTGAAGGTTAAAATATGTCGACTGGATTTTCTTCAGCTACCAACGCAAAAGGCTACCTAATAGCATCACTGGCTGTCAAAAGCAGCCAGCCCCTGCATTTCTCACGGTAATGAAACGCTCTAGAGTTTTTCATGGCTTATATACATCACGATACCTGTGCTGTGTATGTCACGTCAAGGATAGGAACAGCAGGCATGCCAGCCAATAGATCCATCAGGGCTTGCAAACAAACATACAAAATTACCTCTTTCTGTGAATTACTTGGTTTGTATTGATTTGTGATGATGATTAGAGGGAGATGAAGACTTAATTTTGGCCTTTTTTTTTCCTCCTAGTCCTTCTCCCGTGAGTCTCAGCTTCTGTAACAGATACTCTGCTGTTTGCTTCAGTGACCTCCTTACGGTCTTCAAATCCCATTTCAAGAGTGATCTTTTCTCCCTGGCCTCTGACTCCTATAAGTCTGTCTAATAAAACAATCAAATAGCACTCCCTAATCCTTCCAGTTTCCCATGCTAAGTTCTTCTTTTTAAAGCTCTCTTTACTTTTTGTCTTGGCATTTGTTATTTGTGGATGCAAACTATCTAAAAATAGGTGTTACACAGCCATCAGCCCCTCTCCCTGAAAAGTTCAGCCGTGGGGCATTCATACACAGTGTATACCCCAGCTGAGATCCTTTTGCCAAAGGTGTTTTGAAATGATATCTCATCTGCCAGAAAAGTGCCTTTAAATGTGTGCTAGACTGGGGTGTGTTTTCTTCCACAGTACTTTTTACATTGTTATACACTCTTTGGGTTACTTATTTGCTGAGATGGGATACATCCAGAAATACCAGTTTTCAGGTAAGGAAGCTCTTAGGTACCATTTAAAGGACCAAGTACTTAAGTCAGTTGTCAGCATAATTCATATTTAAGGCCATTCCTATAAATCCATATTCATATTCATATGCACGGTGAATATAGCCTGAAGGAACATCCTATCTTTCATACATCTACTCTACCCCAGGATAACTTACAGAAAAGTCAGTTGGTAAGACATTTCCTTGCAAGAAGAAACATGCCTTCAAATCCCCTTGTGCTGAGGAGGGATTTTAACCTGAGTTTTTTTCAGCCTCTATAAAATCCCTAGTAGCAAGTCTACTGTGAAAAAATGTCACTTCTGCTGCTTCCTTCAGTACCAGTGTGGATTTAGCTCTTTATTTCCTTTGTGTTTATTGCATGTGCCTGTAAATGAAATGCTTCAGAAATGTCAGAACAGTTCACTTAGACTTTCCATTTTCTTTTTATTTGGTTGAAAATGTTGGGCAAAATATAACCTTTGCTATCAAGTCATTTTGGCTTTCCTGGAACAACTTATTAAGAATACGTGTCCAGTTTTACCAAGAAACTGTAGTCATAAACTAGAAAAAAGGCAGAACAACAACATCAATAACAGCAACGTCCTGGCAGTGATCTGTGATGAAATTTAACCTCTTCTCTGCAGAATTACCATGTTTCTTTGAGTAAGGTTATCCTGGCTTTACCACACAAAGACTCTCAATAGGTTATTTAGCAGTACTGTTTCAAATCCCACTAGCACTTAGTTTTGTCCTCATTTGTCAGAGGCGAATAAATTGACTTTTGGCCTTCTGCTTAACTTTAAAAGGCCTGTATAGAGAAAAAATGTTCAGTGGTCGTTATTGCAATCGCCATAGATCAAAATGTTCTTGATCTAAATTACCCCTCCCCATTAAGTGGAGAGTTTCTGTGGGGCTACAATCGTATGTCATGCAGGAATTAATTTCTTTCACGGGTGCTCTATGTATAAATATATAACAACACTAAACTGTTGTGGGCCAAAACCCCTTAATGTAAGTATGAAAAATTATGATATTTGTATTTAAGCTACGTATGAGTTGGGTGAAATGTATGTTCATATGGCACCATATAGCTCTATGAGATGATCCTGCAGTTAATATAGAGCTGCAGAGGTTCTGCTGTGCATTGAAAGTCTGAGCAAATAGAGGAACAAGGGCTATCTGCAGCACTCTCTGGCAACATCATCTAAAGCTCACAGACATTCACGGTGAGAAAGAAATGAATCATTAACTCTTGTGTGAGATTCTGAGGGAGGAAAGAGAAATTGTGCCTATCTGCAGTGTTTTAGAGATTCAATTAGATACTCTTTTTGGGAAAGTAAGATTTCTAGGCCTCTTATAAATAGAAGGCCACATCTCAGCTTGATTACTTCAAACAGCTTCCTGCAACCTCCTACTAGGAAGATGAGCAATTAGTATAATCACAGCAATAAGTCAAAGATACTTAACATTGTAACTTGTGTAACAACTTTTCGTTTCTTGGTTCTCTGCTGATCTATAGGAAAAGAACAGTTTAATGTATGCTCTTATAACTAAAAACACTCTGTCCAACTACATAATGTCTTTCTTTTCTTGCCAAAGTTAATTTCATGCCTTCAACAGTGTTGCAAGGTACTGTGGCTAGGTGGGAACTTTTTAATATGAAGTACAGTCATGCAGACGGAAATGTTGCCAAAAAAAATGGAAAGCAAGTCTTCTTATTGTGAGTCAAATTGGTAGTAATAAAGGTGACTCATGAGAAGATTCCACCTCATTTTCCATCAGGAATATTCCAAGAAGCCAAGGACTGTGGTAAGTGAATAGAAATCTTTTTGAAAAACATGAAAAAAGAATGAACTAGCTCCCTCTTTTGGCTAATTGGAAAACAGTACTAGGAACTGGTATTGGTTAAACTGCGGATCCTGAAACTCCTCCTTCTATCACCTTAGTCCATTACACTATTAGATATCATTTATGCACATAGCTGTGTGCCTCCATTGTAAGTAGGTGGTATTTCTAAATTCAGATCTCCCAGAAATCAAGATTTTGCACCTTAGGATTTAAACTCTATGTCCATGCACACTCTCTGCCTCTACTAGTTTTGCGGCAAATAACATTTTCTAGTGCAGGAACCCCAGAGATGTGTGCAAGATCATCCCAACACAGCATCCCTAGGAATAAATTAAATGTAGAAAGAATACATTGGACTTTGCTATGGGTCTGAAGGAATATTATGTCATGACATGGCAAAGCAGTTTCATTTTTTTTTTTGAAAGGAACTGATGAAAAATACCTGCTTTTGAAAATCAAAAAAATCTTTAACATTAAGCTGCCCACTTCCTGTTTCTGTAAAATTGTCACAGACTGATGACAAAATTTAACCATCACAGAAGCCATTAATACTTTACTGTGATTCCTAGAAGTACCTGCAATTTTTATTTTTATGTTTATTTTAAATTTATTTTTATTTTTATCTATTTTTATTTATTTATAAAAATATTTATTTTTATCTATTATTTCTATTATTTATTTCTATTATTTCTATTTAATTCTATTTCTATTTCTATTTCTATTTCTATTTCTATTTCTATTTCTATTTCTATTTCTATTTCTATTT
>CM021767.1:56723838-56747010 GCA_011076525.1 Nettapus auritus | reverse complement strand
TTCTTTTCTTTTCTTTTCTTTTCTTTTCTTTTCTTTTCTTTTCTTTTTTTGCCACTTCAACATTTTCAGCTCTACAGAAAAACTGGAAAGGTAAAAAATCTTGTGAATGTACTCTCGTTCTGTTAGCATTCTGGGCTCATGTTACAGGTTTGATGTTTTCTTTATAATTATTTTAAAGGATGAGTTTTGTGGGATGTGGAACATAGAGGTTTGTCCATGCTGAAGGGTCAACCTTTGTTCTTTCATGATGCATGAGTGGCAAGCTTAGCACTCTGCCCCTGCACAGGTGCAGAAGTATGTCTCAACAGTGACCTGAGAGGCTTTCTTTCAGAAAGATGTGTTCAGCCTCCCTGCTCTCCCAGTCCTTGGCCTTTCAGCTGAGACTGCCAACAAATTATTGCTGAACACTTGCCAGACAGCAGTAACTTTCAGTCCCTAGTTTATAATAATGCAAAATCGGTATTCTGCTGTCAACCCCTGGTTTATAATAATGCAAAATTGGTGT
Source organism: Nettapus auritus (assembly GCA_011076525.1). Classification (NCBI taxonomy): domain Eukaryota; kingdom Metazoa; phylum Chordata; class Aves; order Anseriformes; family Anatidae; genus Nettapus; species Nettapus auritus. Next base: position 56,746,505 of record CM021767.1, on the reverse strand, counting down.
TCTGTTGCTGGGAATGTCTTATTCATTATGTGCCACGTCCAAATCACTTGAATGTGAAGCTGTGGTGATGCACATCAGTTAATCTGCCAGAAATTGCCTCATAAAGGTGCAATTTGCCATACTGGTAACATGTAATTTATGAAGACTCCTTTTCAGACCCAAATGTAGGTTGGCTTATTCTGTAGAGGTTTAGAAAGATAAACTCTCAACCAGCTATAAAAATAAAAGGGAAATAGGCACCTAATTCTATAAGGCACCACTGAAAATTCCCATCTGTTATTGCTTAAACAATATGTCTTCATAAATATAAAATGGATTCAAATAACTTGTGCTCTCTTTCTCTCTCTCTCTCTCTCTCTCTCTCTGTCTGTCTTCACCTCCACCCCACCCCCTCCATTTTTCTCTCTCATGGTCTATTAACTTACTTTCCGGAAAAATGTAGGGATGATATCCAGGGTCAGGACTGACCTTATCCACTCGTGCAGTAGATTCTGATCCCACTCCCACCAGTGTCCTTTAGCATACATTCAATTAACCTCTGTTAAGAACTGGGTATGCAGCAGTGTGTAGGCAGCTGAAAAGCTCCTTTAGTTGTTTTGCATTCAGCATCAAATGAGGATAAATACAGGGCATGACCTGACCCTCTAGGGTACTGGCCTAAATCTAGTAACATACAAACTGGAATTTTTCTGCATTTGTATCTGACTCTGACACCTGAATTCTTAAAAAATAGTTCACTCACTAATAGGACTTTCCCAACATTGTTTAACATGGATGTGTGGTCATTCACATGTACACATTCACATACATGCTGTATTATATTTTGTTTGAAACTTGTAAATCTTTTTATGTGAAAAAAACAAAACAAAACAAAACACAACAATATCAAACTTTGATATAAAAATCTATAACAACTATCATGGAAATGTGTAGTGGTCTGGATTACATTTATACCCATAGTAAATCAGTGACCATCTGTAAAGGGCAGGTGAGACACTTATGAATGAATACCTGTTACTTTATATCTACTGGTAAATATTTGTTTAAAATGATTTAACATATGATTTTGTTTTATAATTTGTAGAAATGGCTTAATACAGAAGTTTGTGGTTATGAAAGGTATCCAAACTTATTAATCTTTTCATGTCTATAGCTTTCCCAGGCATGTGTAATGTGATTGCTTCCCTGTAAGTTGCAATCTTACTATATAATGGTAAAATAGTTTTGGTGTTCCCTCATAATCATATGGGGAATATTTTACAATACGTAATACACAGGGCACATCTCTCTATGGAAGCAAAACCACATATCTCAGTTCATGACCCATACACTGTCCATGGCTCTGGTACAACCTGAAATGCTATACATTTAGGATTGTAAAATTCCTGTTAAAATAAGTCCGCTGGTTAGAGTGCTAGCAAGCTTTGAAAGCAATAGTGACAAATGAATTAAACAGCACATACTAAGATTGTCTTTTCTTGTCCTTTGCTAGCTCTGTCTCAATATTGTTAAACTGGTTTAAATATGTCAGGAAATTAAGGCTTGCTGTATTCCCTTAAAACATTATAACAACTGTATTGGACAAACCCAGGAATACACATGTAATAACAACAAAAACAGTGCGTGTACAGCATTAAGCTTTACATCAGCCTGTATTGGTTTTCAAACATTAGCACTTCCAACAGGCTAGATTCCCTGCTGATTGTAGCATAATGAAATTTACATAAAGCAGGAAGTTAAATTTATTTCCATACCAAAAGACAGTGGGTTGAGAAAAATATAAAGTCACTAAAATAATAATGAAACAGAATGGGTGGAAGAACAACCCCCTGCAGCAGGCCATGTTAATTACCCTTGCAGCTGGGAGATCAATTTGCATATATATTCTTTGAAGTCTGTCAGGTATGAATTGAACCACTGAACTGTTACATTGGATAATCTAGCTCTCCAAAGATTTTTTGCTAAAGATGTTATGTTTTCTAGGACTAGTTATTTTTCTATTTCAGAGTAAAGAGCTGTACTTAATTTGTTCTTGTATAAACAATTCTGTGTTTGTGACTTCTTGGAGCGCCAGGTTAGTAATGTAACCTTATCAAAAGCATTGGTACCACTGATTAAATAAAGAGATATGAAATAGCCTTGACAACCAGTGAAAGCAAGGAAATTAAAACTTTAAGCTAGTGTTGACAAGCATGACTCAGGGGATTTTAATGAGATATAGAGCTGTTCAGCTCTAGGACACATATCCTTTTTTTTTTTTTTTTTTTTTTTTTCTTTTTTTTTCTGTACAACTGATGACAAAATTTTTGCCATCTGATGTCTACTTCATGACCTGATTGAACCTGGTGTGTGGTCCCAAGAACTTCACAAGTCCATTTGTATTGCTTCATCTGTTACTATAGCATCTTCATGCCCATGCTGCAAATTTTTTTGCAGTGGATGATAGCATTTTACTACCTGTTGGCAGCTGTTTCAAGAGAACATCTGAGATTTACAGAGCTCCTGGAAAACCTGCCTCTCAGCCTGAGTAATCCAGTGTTGTTCTACTGAAACCAGTAGAGCCCATGGCTTCCATGGAACAAAACTGGTGAGAAGGGAGAAACTGTGAATGAAAATTAATTTTACACAGGAACAGGGTATAAAGTAAAGTTTGCTTGTTCTAGTTTAACAAAACTGTGTAAGAACTATGTGCAACAGACTTCATATAACACTTCACTTTTTCTGAAGCCTGTTTTTTTTTTTTTTTTTTTTTTTTTTTTTGTGAGATTCAGAAAAGCCTATGACAAATACATTATTTTGCATTAATTTGAACACAAATGAAACCTGACTCATCAGAAATTTCTGAGCATTGGACCTAGAGTAGTGTTTTTCAATAACTGCAATAACTTAGTAACATGGTTTAAAATTAGTAGCATGGTTTAGCAGTAGACTTGTCAGTACTAGGTTAAAGGTTGTACTAGATGATCTTAGAGGTCTTCTCCAACCTGAATGACTCTATGATTCTGTGGTAATATTCATGTAGAACAAATGATCAGTTTATAGTTATAAACAGCCATGGAAACACATTTTTTTTTTTTTTTTTTTTTTTTTTTTTTAAAGAATGCATAACAGTCTGTTGCGAGATTTATTGGAAAGGACTTGGACTGATCCTTTCCATTCTTTCACTTTGGAACTAATGACACTGCTACTTACTTTTCTTAGGTTGCTTCTTTGTACGGTTGCCTTAGTTTCTTGCTACTTTGGGGGCAATTTTTAATGCAGAGGTCTCTTCGTGCCTGTCTTCACTGTCATAACAAACAATTATAGATGATTATTGGCTTCCCATTTCTGATTGCGAAGAATTAGACTGGTCAAGAATGGGCAGGGCAGGGTATGGAAGAAGGTAATTGGAGAGTACTGTTAATTAGTGTTTGCTTTGAATTAATAGCCCTAAACCTCCATCACCTATTTCACACATCATCTATATGACTTCTTTTTCTTCATATTTTGTGATTGTTGTTGTTGCAAAATTTAAGCATTTTTGAACTCAAATCCCACTTCTACAGTACTTGATGAAACATAGATTTGCTGATTAGCAAGTCTGTTTCATGCAGCTTGTTATTAGCAGTTGGAGAAGCTCAGTTACATTTCCCTTCTTCATTAACAATGTGGACATCACTGGACAAATTGGAGATTTGGGGCTTTTTGAGGAACTAATATTGGAAAGAGAAGTTGATACCCTGGTCTCATGGAAAGCTAGATGGAATTGTATGTTGGTGGTAGATAACTTAAAACAGAACTTACCCCAAATAAAATAGGAGTCAGAATCAATTTACCTGCCAGTGAGAACTGGCAGGATAATAAATCAAATAATGGAGTTTTATTTGAATAGTGAGAAACTTTTCTTATTATTTATACCTTTTTACATTAGCATTGCACTATTTCTGCACTTGCATGCAGCCTTTCAAAATAAAGAGTAGAGAGGTGCTCAATTTATAAATGAAAGAGGAAGTTTTGTACAGTAGAACTTTATAATGGAAGTGTAGGTAATCATAAACACTAAAATTTAAAACTAAAAAATAATTTAATTTAATTTAAATTTAAATCAGTCCAGTGAATGCAATCGTCTATGGAGAACATCTAAGATTTAAAATTCTGTAGTCATTTTTTGCCCCCAATTTCTTTTATTTTATTAGAAATAGCAACATGAAAAACAGAATGAAAGTAGAAGAAATGGGACATACATAAAAAAAATAATTAAAAAAATCGCAACGCTTGTGTTAAACAGTCTTTTTGAAATTCTTATTGTTTATTCATTTTTTAAAGATACCATTTGCTGAGTTCTTTTGCTGATTCTAGCTGGAGTTTTTCCAAGAACATTCCAAACTTTTTCCACATGTTTTGTTAGGATCACCCTAGGACATCTCTCTCTGTCTACCAGTCCCCCATTATGTTTGGTTTGTGTGATACATGATATATTTCACTTCATATAGAGCCACATATTTTATTGCTTTAGTTCATAGTTCTTAGCATGGAGAAGTGAAGACTGAGAGGGCATCTCATCAATGGGTATAAATATCTGAGGGGTGGGTGACAGAAGGATGTAGCTAACTTCTTCTCAGTGGTTTGTGGGGACAGGGCAAGGGGCAATGGCCACAAGATAGAGCACAGGAAGTTCCACACCGACATGCGAAATAACTTCTTCATGGTGAGGGTGATGGAGCACTGGAACTAGGGAGGTTGTGGAGTCTCCTTCTCTGGAGATATTCAAGGACCATCTGGAAGCCTAGCTGGGCAGCCTGTTCTGAGGAACCTGCTTTGCAGGGGGGTTGGACCCAATGACCTTTCGAGGTCCCTTCCAACCCCTACAGTTCTGTGATTCTGTGATTCATGTACAGAGTATTGACAGTTCCACGATTACTACTCTAATAATCTGAGAAATGAAATGGAAAGATGTTAAGATGAGACTAGTTCAAATGTTGGAGTTGAGGTTGAAGATATCTGACTTAATATCACAAGAACAGGAACTGAACTGCATTTATTTATGAGTTCTTCCACATGTTCCCCAGCTTTTTGTGTTCAACTTTGTTTGTTAGGGAAACTTTTCTCAGTATATTTTATGCGCTCAGATGACAGACTGGGTGGAAATATTCAGTGCTACCAGAGGTTAAAGAGCTTAACAGACTTGCTAATTAACTTCAAGCTGTCATTTTGTCTTAGAAATGGACAGTTTAAGGACTGAGAAGTCACTGAGGTAATCTCATGGTCTTTTTTGATTTAAATAAGCTAGTAGGGAAAAATGATATAAAGAGTGATAGTGTTACAGAACTCCAGGGATGGATATTTTATATGTTGAAACTATGTCTGTACAAATTTGAATAAAGGCAATGGTATTCATATCTGGCTAATAATTCATCTATACTCTACTAGGATGGGACGTATATTGAAAGACCGCTAGGGGCAAAGATCTCAAGTTTGCTTTGTTTGTTTATAAAGATCACATATAACCCTTCTGAAATAACTGACAATGCCGTTTTCTTAAATCTTGAAACACTCTAGATTTACAGCAAAGAATGTGAAACTGTTTTGCATAGATTTCAAAGGAGAATGTATTGATGTATTTGTCAAAGACTAAATGTGAAGATGTTATGTAAAAACCTCACATGGAAATATGTACATAACAATGTGAAAACTGAGGAAGAATCACCAGTATATTTTGTATTTAATATTCTTGTTCAAGCTGTCTGTCAATATTCTAGGCGTTATTTAGAATATTTTCATGACTTTTTTTTTTTTTTTTTTTTTTTTTAATAAAGATATTGCACTTTGGAGTGTGAAATCTAGTTAGTACATGATTTCAGGGTTTCACTTGCTGTACAAAGCTTAATTATGCTCAATAATTCAGAAAAGACAAGCATACTCTCTGCTCCAGCAAAGAGTTAAACCGAGTTTCAAGAAGGGAGTTTAACAGAGCTATACAAAATATAACTTCAGTATTCTTTCCCAGCCAGTTACTTGTACAGATGTGAATTAATAGGCTGTTATAAAGTTATTGTGATTTCTGCCTTTTCAGTTAAGGAGTGATGATGGCTAAAATTTCTTTTAGTGCACTACCATTAAGTAATACTAGTGCACTAATAGAAAATCTCTGCATATCTTTTAAGAACAAACTTAAAAAAAATATTAGTAAAGGTGTAACTTTATTTCCTTTGAGAAGCAGAGGTGCGCTTGCTCTTCCTCAGACATTAACTGAATCTGTCAGAACTGCTTATATCAGAAAGACAAATGGCTGGGAATGTTGAAGTGACTAAGGGAGCTGGGATTGTTCAGCCTGGAAAAGAGAAGGCTTAGAGGAGTGACCTTATCACACTCTACAGGTACCTTAAAGGAGGCTGTAGAGAGGTGGGGGTTGGTCTATTCTCCCATGTTCCTGGTGAAAGGATGAGGGGGAATGGACTAAAGTTGTGCCAGAGGAGGTTTAGGTTGGATGTTAGGAAGAACTTCTTTACTGAAAATGTCTTTAGGCATTGGAATAGGCTGCCCAGGGAAGTGGTTGAGTCACTATCCCTCAAGGTCTTCAAAAGACATTTAGATGTACAGCTTAGTGACATGGTTTAGTGGAGGACTTGTTAGCATTAGGTCAGAGGTTGGACTTGGTGATCTTGTAGGTCTCTTCTAACCTAGATGATTCTGTGATTCTGTGATACTAAAAGTGATACCATACATGGTTAGAAAAATCTAATGGTATGCTTATAAGCATTTGCTAGTGCATACTGATGTAATTGAAATTATATCAATATATTTTTACAGGAGGAAAGTTTACTGACTACCCTTAGTGATCTGTTTTCTTTCTATGACAAGATTCAGGGGGTTGGTCTAAGTCTCACTGAGTGTCATGAGGCCATGAATCTTTCTTCCTGGACATATGTACCACATTTGGGCATTTAATTGCTATTTCTATTAAAAAAAAAAAAAAAAAAAAAAAATTAAAAATATTCCTTCCCTGAACTAAATAACTCAGACTTGCAGATTTTTGAGCTAAACTTATAAAAGTTTGCTATGATCAGAGCACAGCTGTGGGAGTTAGGGCTCCCAAATTCTAAGTCAAGCACGGTTTGAGGTAAAGAATTTATGATGCTCTCCTCACTCCCCAAACACACTTATGTCTTTAAAATATAGTATATAGTTTAAATAGGAGACATATAAACTTATATGATTCCCTGTACAGGTTTCGATATCATTCAGTGTTTTTATAGCATTGTGTTTGTAGATGTTTCAAAACTGTGAAGCATTATGTAAGATGTAAATCTTCTTTTCATAGCTTAAGTAGTTCTAGTAAAATAGCATAGATTTTCTCTTATCACTTTAATTACAAAGAACAATCGATAATCTCTCCCTCCTTTGGGCAGTGAGCTCTTTTGATTTGCATTTCTACATATAACATTGTTTTCCTGAAAGCTGATATAACGTACAGAAATTGAAAAATCTTTGCTTCATAGAAATAACATACAAGTAGGGACACAAAAACTTTAATGTCATAATGACTATTGATCTTTTTGGAAAGCTTACTTTCCAAAAGTAAGGACTTCGAAAGTCCTTAAAAAGTGAATAAAGCTGATGTAGTCTTTGTTGAAGTGGTATGGCATCATTCCATTACACCTTTGCCCTTTGATTCTATTGGATAAAGCTCCTGTATAAGTAAACTTTGATTGTTCTGTAGTTTGTGATCTCAGCTGGTGCTTCATGATTTTCTGAAAGATGTAAATATATCTAAATTTTCACAAGTTATATAGACTGTGAAAAACAATACTTAACAGCCAGCTATGGACATACCTTAGAGTATCACATGTGTTTAGGATTAAGATCATCTCATTCTTATATGTTAGGGTTTTGTTCAAAAATTAAAATATAATAATAACAATAACAATAACATATATATATAAACAATACATTGTTCCTTTCATAATTCCAGAAGGACTGTCTGTGACATTATCTTTGTTGTTTGATGGCAATGATGTAAAAAGAGCATGAAGGGATGATAGGGACATAGCAGAGAAACTCAGTGAAATCTTTGCATTTATATTTAACATTAAGACTCCACACCAGATGCATTTCTGTTGAAAATATAATAGAAGATATAGATCAGTTTGAAGCAAATGCACTAAAATTGTTAGATCATCCAGGCAGGTTAGACAGGTCAGCAGGACCAGATAGCATACAATAAAGAGAATATGAAGCTTTCAGATTTCTGGCTAAGGGGTGTAAAATGTCATTACAAATGAGCTAGAAGACTATGACAGCTGTTGTAGCTGCAGTTTGCTAGAAGGTCTTGAAGTTGATGTCGAGGAATACAGACTGGTGAGTAAGACTTTTCTTCCTAGTGTGCTGGTGTATATGAGTATGGTTAAACAGACTGTTTGGAAGAGGTCTACATGGCTTCTGTAGATCAGTGGTGTTCTCAGTAATAATATGGACAAATGGGATCAAATACATATAACACACTTGGCTTTTTAAAATGTTTTAGATCAGGTTTCACAACAAAGTTATTTTAAAGAAATTATGTTGCCATGGTATTGGAGTAGAACTTCTTAAAGGAGAAGAGTTGATGGATAGGCCAAAATAATGGCAACTTGTCAGGATGGTGATTCTTACAGGGACCAGTTTTAGTTGGCATCTTCATCAGTGGTCTAAAGAGGGCAATGAACAATGTACACAAGAAAAAGTTTGTATATAAAAGCAAGATCTCTGTTCACTATCAATGCTATTTCGTTCAATGGCAAGGACCTCAAAAAGCACATCATAAAGCTGAGCAGACCAAAAGTCACTAGGTGAAGTTCGGTGTGAAGCAATGCATCTAGGCAAAAATATTGTAAGCCACGCTGTCATGAGGCTGAATTCATAACTAGCACTTACAATTCATTTCTCCAGAATTGATGTTTTGGTTTCAAATGGTAGACAAAAGCCACCAAAATATTGGACATATTTAGAAAAGTTAGTGGGTGAGATTATCCTTAGAAACAGAGAGCACCTGATCTAAGAGGACAACAGGGCATCAATCTAATTATCAATGTACCCATATCCTGAGTTTCATGTACAGTTTGGTCTACACATCTCAGGAAATGTGTAGCAGAATTGAAAGAAGTATGAAGAAAAACAAGTAAAATGTTCAAAATGATGGAGCAGCTGCTTTGTGCAGAGACATCAAAAGGCTGGGAGACATCATTTTGAAGCAGAGTAAGGTATGGGAGAATGACTGAGGTTCATGAAAACATGTAGTTAGTAGATAAACTGAATACACAGCAGTTATTCACGAAATCCTGCAATATTAGACCTATGGGAACATGAAACCAGTATGGGTTTTGTTTAAAACAAGTGAAAGGAAGTGTTTTACACAGTGAACTTCTGGGACTGTAGGTCATTTGAGAGGGTGGAGGCAGCCAGTATCAGCAGATTCACAAAGGGGTTAAATACATGGGCAACACTCACAAATGAGTCCTTTAGTCCTTTTAATGCTGGGCATGGATGTATCCATTTACAATCTTTATAAAATAATTCTGTATGCTGAGGATGTGTATGAGGGGAACAAACTGCTGAGATTTGCCAAGCTTGTGTGCTTTCTTTGTGTGTCCACTAATGAAGTCAGAACTCTGGGCTGTATGAGCACTTGCTTCCCCCTGAAGGACATTTCTTAATTGTCCTTGTTTTTATTCATCTAGAGGATTTTGCATGTGTTTTCCTTCAGTGGATGTCCAAACTACTCTTTAAATAAGACTGAAATTTTTATGGCATCATGAATGACGACTGCATATACCTCTGCAACACTCAGACTACCTCAGCCACTGTGGAAGGATTACAAGTAAGGGTTTTTTATTCAGACAACAAAGCAGGGTATATGTTCTGCTTAGTCTGGTAAAGCAACAAGTAAGTGATATGTCCTGAAAACTATAGTCAGTTCTAAGAGTTCAATACACAGAAATGGTGAAATCAGTGATCTCTTGACTGAAAGGTGAAGGAAGTTTCTTATGCCATTTTGTTTCCCCAGCCAGTGAAATAAGAATAAAATATGGACTAATATCACAGACAGTCATGCACAGCAAATTAAGGGGAAAGCAACATATTAACAGGCTTCTGAGTGTACAAGAATAACTAACATAGGCAAATAGTATTGGAATAAATGGGGTCCAATATTACATCTTTCACTGTTTACCTAAACAGTCGAGTTTTGTTTCCACAGGCCTCTGAAGGTAATAAGAACCTGAGTATGTGCTTTGGCACCAGTAACATATTTAAAAATATGTTGTTTCTTTCCAGAGTAAGTAATACGTATATAATCAGAGAACTAACACAAGGTTACAGGAACGCTTAAACTCCTTTTTAAAAGAGATTAAAGGGAAAAACAATAAACAGATGTCAGACAGAAGAGGTATGTTTGAATGTCCTTCACCTGCTAGGCACAGTAATCGCTCCTTCATTTTAGACAGTTCTGAAGGGTAAAGTATCACGTGAATTTCTTACATATCCAGGCATAGGAAACCTGATGTTGTACAGGGAAAAGATTTAAATCTGGATGCTACTGTGAGTGGAGAATGAATCTTATCAATTAATCATTGAAACAGATGATAAACTGAGACTGTCAATTTGTCAATTCAAGAATTACATGATATTAGTGGTATCTAACAAGTCTTGGCTGAAGGCAACTTAGTGAAAGTTTTCCATTCAGATGTGATTTTATAGGTACTTTATATTATTTAGTTGTGGATATGTGATGAGATTTTTTAATTAGATGGTTACATAATTCTAGTCATCCCTTTAATATGTCACTATCACCTTTGATAGTGATAACTCCAAAATACACAGTGGTTATGGTTACACAGGTAACATGGTTACACAGAGTAACCTGTGAAAGGATCCTACACAAAGATTTAAAAATAGTAATAAATTCTGATTTACAGCTCAATTATGTGAAAAAATAGCTAAATATAATTTTATCTTTCTTAAGAAAGTAATTTTTATTCAGGAAAATTATGTAACTAAATGAATCAATGGAACTTAAAGACAAGCAAGCCCTTTTGTACTGTTTGGAAGAGAAATAAAATTAGGAATGTGTTAAAGTGCTGCCCTGCATTCTTCAAAGTGTATACTGAAAAATAGTGCTAGAGAATTAATTAATCATTTTGTAGAACTTATTATATGTTTATTTAGATTTAATAAAAAAATAATGTTCACATAAAGTACATGGCAATAATTAGGCTTACAGAAAACAAACAAACAAAAAAAAACAACACTGTGTTAATATGCAGGTAAACCTACTTTATTATCTCACACTGAAATAATCAGTAGGTAGCAAAATTTAACTTAAGTATAACTGAAAGTATTGCGAAATTTAAATCAGGTATCCAATTTTTCAATAGACATTATCTATTATCTGTCTCTCCATCTCTCTGTAATCAATAACGTATGAATACTTACACAGCAAATCTCTGAAGTCATTTTGGACCCAGCATTGTGTGCAGAAAATATTTCATATATCATTTCAAATACTGAACAAATTAGAGAAAAAAATCTTTTGGATTAGAGGAGAAATTTGATGAATAAATTATATTTTCTGAATTATTTCCTCTTCTTTAGAAACAGACTAGATTAAAATGAGAACCCAGTGTAAATCAGTCACTGGAATATCTATTATCTCTTCATCCTTTTATCCTCTTGCAGTTCTCTTGGGGAAGTGTACATGTATATGCTGCATGAAATATTATTACCTGACGTTAAGTCTCTCATCCCCTTAGGCCGTGGGTTTTTCCTGCTGCTTTACTGACCATTAAGCAGCTCTTGTGGATGTGATCTGGAAATTGTTGTATTTATACCTTCCAGAAGACATGTATTAAACTGCTCGTTAGGTTCTGATATTACATGACTTCATAAGCCTCATATGAGTTACAGTAGCAATTATGTTTTAGTATGAAAAGGACAGAGTATTGGTTCTTTGTTATAAACATGTGCCAAAGTCTTTTAAAAAATATGTCAGTCATCTCTCATGTGTCTTTTACTCTTTGTCATGTCATAACTAAGTATGATTAAGGACAAATTAAAACCGCCTGTCCTGAGTGCTGGAGGAAGCAACAGGGATTCTTTTTCCTCTAGCTGACTTGCATTGGTGGAAGGCAATATTTGGTGGCTTGTGATTTTGTAGGAAAATTAAGATCACATTTAACGTCCAGGCATGCTTCTGAAGAATGCTGGCAAGGTGACTATTTTGAGTAAGTGCAGCAAAATGTTTGCTGAGAGATAGCATGAGAGGTAGCGTGGCAAGAAGGAAATTATACCTATTGCACAGATGTCTCAGCTGCATTCTCAACCAATTATTCTGAAAGTATTTTGCCTGTTTCTACCTTTCTTCTGTACAACAGCACCAGCACAGCAGCAACTACAATGTATCTCTTTCCTGTTTGCCTTAAATGTCTTAAGCTAGAAGCTTTCAAACAGTTTTAATATTAATTTGTATTATTTGTATTATTTGTATTTTTATTTATATATTTATTTATTTATTCCTGAGCTTAAAAGATCAAAACTTCTGGTCCTGTGGGAAAAGTAAAAGATTGTACAGGACAAGAATCTCATTTTGCTTTGCACCTGTACTGTCTCATTATTTTTATATTTTATGGTCCTGCAGTTCTTTCTACAGTCACACTGACTGCATTAAATTATGTAAAGGCACAGTCTTGTGACATATCTGAGCCAACCTGCAGGAGAATACAAAAATCTTTCTTTTGCTCTCACCCTGACTCAAAATTAAATTCCAAAAATTATATGCAAATAATATCACCAGTCTGAATTTAATGAATGGAATCAAGGAAAGGCAAGGGCAAAGACATCAGTTTTATTCTCTGCTAGTGCTGAAGAATTAGCACTAGAATTAATGTGAATTTGCATTACTAAATGGTCTTTGAATGACATGATAACTGGGTGCAATTCAAGTTTGGTCATATTCCTAAACAATACCAGATAATGAACTCTGCCAAAGGCTTAGGGCTGAAGACTGGAGCACTGACTTTCGTGTCACAGACTTTCAGGTTGACCTTGGCAAGTCACAGAACATATCTGTGCCTCAGTGTGTGATGATGGATATTAAAACATTTCCTATCTCACAGAGGTATTGGTAAAGCTCAATTAATCAAAGTCTTTCAAGATCTTCAGACAGAGGAGTCTAGATAAGAACAAAGTATTATTATTACTAAACTAGACCTCTCCTGAGCACTTAATTTTTCATTTTATACAAACTTTTTTAGCTTATATACACTGCCAGCATGCAGAGTGATAGATCCTTCAGACCTGGTTTGTGTGGAGCTTGTCAAGATACAGCTGTTTTTAGCACTATATGCCAATTAGGAAATGACACAATACATCATAACAGCTCCATCAGAGCCATTAGGGTGTAAGCTGTCAATGTGTAATAAGATTACTATGCATTACATCTGTTGGTGCTCTGATAATACTGAAGTAGGAACACTATGATAGAGTCTAGAAAGCCTTCAAATTTTGATGTTGCAATAACTTTCTAATTAATGCAGCATTATTATTTTGAAGTAGAAGTAGAATACTTTCTCTAGTGTATGCAGAAATACTTTTTTTTTTTTTTTGTAATAAATAACCATATCTTTTTATTGTTTTATGAAACCTAGATATCTGCAAATGTTTCTATTTACAAATGAAGTTGGTTTTGTATGAAGAAAAGGCAAAATCTACCAAAATCTCTATAAATAATAGCCAAATTGATTCAATATTCTATAGTCAGAAAACTGGCTTTGTGTGCCATGGACTGCAGGAAGCTTGCATTCAGAATGACTACAGAAAAACTGACAACCTCCAATATACTTTTTGTCTTTTTAAAAGGTTCAATTTTCTGATTAAAAAATAAAATTAAGAATAATGCTGTATTATCCATAATACTAGTAAGAGTATAAATGAGCCAGGAAAAAGCATTCAAATACTTTTAAGCAGGTGTCCAAAAATTTTTTTTGGTTGTCTAACTCCAATCTAGAAAAGATGTTATTAAGGAGAATAATCAGCAGAACTTTTTATTTCAGAGAAAGACTCTGTGCTTCTGGGTTTTTGTTTCCCTGTTGATATAACAGATGAGCATCAACTCAACAGTGGTGAATTTATCCTTCTTATATCTCTGCAAAGGACCTCTTCTTCGGGAGAACAGAGATGCTGTCTAGTCAAGGGTCACAATAAAGCCTGTAGCAGAACATAGATATAAAATGGTTTTCACTGATAATTTAATATAATCATTAGTAATCTGTAATTCTATGTACGAATCTCTTGTCCACAGTAATGCTTTATTCCTGAAACAATGCACTCCAAGTGAGCAAGGTGATAAAACCGCAGTAACCTGTAGATGTACAGTATGCCTGTAGATTTTGCATGAGTTCTTGCATATGCATGTGTCTGTATGGGAGGAGTTTGTGGTAAGCTTTTTATAAAGGGAGAGGTGAAGAGAAAGTTCAAACTCCAAGTGCTTATAATGTTTTCAAGCCTTCTCAGAGAAGACTGAACTGAGTGGCTTCAAATAAACTTTAACATATCATTTAGGCAGTAAGAGCATTAATGCATCTTCATCTCCTAGAAGTGGAAGTTATAGCCTCTCCTAATCAGATATCTGGTGACTGTGTGAGCTATATGGTCTTCTGTCTCTGTACTAGGGGCAACAGGCAGGTATTCTGATGATCAGAAAAGCCTGACAAATATTCTAGGAATATATATCCTGAAAGATACCGACTGAGTAACAACAGAAAGCAGTACAACCATTTTTCGTAATGATAAACAGTCTTGTTCAAAGACTTTCTCATTAAAAATTAAATACCTTTTGGGGCAGCAATGGAAGGTAAATAGGAAATGCAGTCAGGGACCTGACACTTATGCCGACTAACAACCAAAAAAAAACCCAAACATGCTGTGGTCCTTGAAGAAGACATAGAGCACAACTAAACAAGGAAAGATACAGAGGAAAAAAAAAAGTATATATATATATATATATATATATTTAGAAAAAGAAGCAAGCAAAATGAGGAGGAAAGTCAATGATATGATATGACAGGTAGCACAAATACAAGTTTATTTGTTATTACAGAAAACAGCAAGAAGTAATAAATTCAAATGCTTTATAAATACAGGCTGACATGGAAAAACAATGGAGTGAAGGGAAGACTTTCTCATTTATAGGACTGGCTAACAAAATTATGTGGAAATAACCTTTAATATTTTTGTCTCTGTCTAGAGTTTTCCACACAGAGGAGAGAAAAAGGTAAGTCGAATATGAATTAAATTTGATGCAGAATAACATTCCCTCATAAAAGTAGGAGCTTCCAGTGGAGTTAAAAGACATATAAAAATCTGGGAATTATCTACAATGAGTAGTAAAGAGTGAAAGCTCTGAGAACAAACTTATTTCAGGCATGAACATGTTGTTTCCTTCACATGGTGTTTTAAAAAACGTCATGGAATTTCGGAAGAGATCCCCAGTTCTTCACGGCAAAACATTTAAAACCCCTGTCTTGTGGAAGTGATATTAAAGGCAACTATTCTTATGTGCAGATTTGCAATGTCAAGGACAAAATAAATGTGGAAGAAAAAAAAATATTCAAAACCCCTCCTAAACTGAGCAAGAACACTGAAGAGCATATGTCTTCAAAAGAAACATTTGCTGAGACAGCAGGAATCAAATTCTTCCAGAAATGAAAAGCTTCTTTGCCTTCACTACAAGTTTGATTTTTTTTTTTCCCCCCCTTGGAAGGCTGTTTTTGAATGGCGGTCACCAGATGGTTAGAAATCTTCTTCCAATTTCCAGCCTAAACTTATTCATGATTAGTTTATATCTATTTGTCCTTGTGCCAGCACCATCTTTTTGTTTCAGTGGAACATCTATATTGTGTAGCTATTTGTAGATTAAATTATTTAGTATTACAAAATATAATATCATTATTTTTAAAAGAAATCACTACTGAGATTCTAAAGATAAAATTATTGTTGCAGCAGCTGTTTGATTATAAAGTTATTGCCTAAAAATCTTATAAATACAATAGGATGTGTTTTCACATCACTTTAGGGGAAAATAACATGCATTTTTTATTTCTTTTTATGATATTCATTAATGATATACAGTTAAAATAAATTTCAGTAAAACAGATCTTCATTTAAGAATAAAACAGACTAGATGGATTCATTGTTCATTCATTAAGGGCAGAAGCCTGTTCTTCAACCTTGGTTCTAGAGACATGATAAAGTCCTCTTTTGACCTGACTAATTGCTTGGTTAGAGTTGGTAGCAATATGACAATTGATTGGCAACTGCATAACAACAAGTTATTTCAGAAGCAGACTTGGACAAATGGATGTTTAAGGGAGGGAAATTGAAAGTGTCAGGCTGAGAGAATGAAGAGTGTCCAGGTCTATGCAAAAATGGTCTCGAGATTATATTGCTAGGTTGTAAGCTCTTCTGAGCAATGGTAGTCCCTGCACAGGTGCCTGTGAGTATTAACAATCCTTGATGCATTAATACATAAAAAAAACTAACATTAATAACAGTTCCTAGGTTTTCTCCCTTTCCTCTGCAAGTGAAGAATGCAGAGTAAATTGCAGTCTGTCAGAGCCTCTAGGAAATATTACAGGGGTTCCCCTGCAGTGCTTTCTCTCTGTGCAGGGACTGAAGATGTGCAAAGCAGAAATCATGTTTTTTGGCTGATTGGAACTTTTTATTTACCTCCCTATTCCCATTATTAATTACCTGCAACCCCTCCAGCAACATCTTCTATGCCACAACTGGAACACTTTGTTTTTTACCCTCTGTCTGCCAAAGTGTTGGTACTCTGTCAATGCTGAGCTGGTGTCTCCTTTCTCTTTACCCGTTTTTCCTCTTGTATATTCTAGCACCACAGGACCCTTCTTTATTAACCTTTTCCACCTGAACAAGCCAGAACAACTCATGACTTCTGACCTGAAGCAATGCAGACAAGTGAGTAGGTTGGCTTTCTATTTGTGCTGCCTTTCTACCTGATGTCTCTCCTTTTCTTCAGCAGACACAAGATACCAAAGATGTATCACAGATAAGGAAGATTTGTGCTTGCCTGCTCACCCTATAGCTTTAGGAGACAAAAAGGGTGAATATGAGTGTGTAGTGGCTTGTTTCCAAAACAATAAGCCTCCCACAAATACTATGAGAGGTAATACTGTGGTGGGTACTGTTGTTGGTATTTCTGCTGATCATAAATGTAAACAGGATATAGTAACCCTAAGGATAAGTTGAAACTGAAGGTACTTGTAGCTACTCTAAAACTTGTATTATTAAAATAAATAAATAAATAAAAGTCAGAATCAAGCCATTCATTGAAGTCCTGGTTTCCATGCACTTGTTTTCAGCATTGTTATTTTAATCTCCTGATCCAACCCCCTTTTTTTTTTTTTTTTTTCTTTCTGTTTGTCTTCTCTGGAAATGTTTAACTTTCTAGGTTCAAATTAGTCTTGTGTTATGGAGATGCTAGGCTCCTGGGATTTTTTCCTCCACAGCTAACCTGATCTTTATCGGTGATTGCTCAACATCTGCATACCTCCATGTCTTTCCTACATTTAAAAAAACACTTTTGGTAGCCTGACAGCTGATGGTGGCCACAGCAGTCTCAAACAAATGTGAGAAAAGTTTACACCCCACTCAATGTACTTTATCCATGGCATTTTTTTTTCAGGTACACAAAGCCTTCAGGCTTAATCCTGCAAATGCCTTTCAAAAGGCTCAACTGCTGAGGAGCTGTCTCTTCAAAGCATTCTCTCCTTCATGCCTGCGAACCTCCAGTGTGTTCCACAGAGAGGCTGTTGACATTATTTTTCTTCCATTACTGCCACGTAAACTGTTGGTTTTAAAAAAAATAATAATAACCTTTTTCTGCACATTAACTCTGTAACAACCTACCCTTCAATGTAACATTCACCATCTCCACCTATGCCAGTATCTTCCCTATTGTCCTGCAGTCTGGACTAGCCACAGTTGGAGATTTAAATCTAGATTTAAATCTAATAAGCTCTACATGCTCCACATAGTACTCTGAAGATGTTTTCTCTCTGAAACTGACAAATAACAAATAGGTTTAATCCAATGACTATTTATGTATTAAAAATTTAAATATTTCTTCTGTGAAAACATACTCTGATAAATTTGTGATGGTATCTTATTTACACAGTAATTAAGCATGATATTTCTTATTTTTACTAGCCCATGGGAAAAAGCTGCTTCTAAAGTGATCCCAGGTCTCATGCCAAAATTAACTAACCCTAGAAATATTTGTAAATTAGCCATTCATATCTCTTTGCAGTCCTTTAACATTAATACTGAAATTAAAATATGTTTATTTAGAGGGAAAATCCACTAATAATAGGCAATCTGATTATTTTTTGATATACAGCTTTTGAACTTTAATAAGAATTAGGAATATTAGGAAAAAGTTCACATGCTAAGCCTTCTAAAAAGAAAAACAATTTTAAAGAAAAAGTCATACTCATATAGATCAAGTTATCTGCATGGATTAAATTATTGGAACTTTTTTGATTCTATAATTTCTCTGCATAGTGGATCTTGAATATGAGTTTAATTTAATTGATTACTGGATAATGAAAGAACAGTGTAAATAGAATACACATGAATTTACTTAATACAAACAGCAGATTATCCTGATTTTGTATGAACTTGTCTATATTTATTTATGAGAAATTATCATAATATACAGACTATGTGAAATGAAATTTAACATGTGTGTTACCTATTTTTTCCTTATATAGCACAGACAATATTTTGCAGATGTACACAGCCTTTAAAAATAGCTTAGACAATCTATCTTAGAAAAACTAACAGATGCTTGAAACATAGCATAATTTCTAAGGCATAAAATACCAGAGAATATTCTGAATTTATATGTCAATCTTCCTGGAAAATATTCAAAGGGATTAAGAGTGTACATTCCTACTCATGAATCAGCAAGAGCAGATTCTGTTTTTATTTTCCTTATTCTAATTATCCTGTTTTGTTACAAGCATTTCTTATTCCAGCCACCATTTTGGTCTGATCTGTCAATCTTCTTCTCTTGGGTTGAGTGCTTAATCAAACAAGAAATGCCACCAGAGCCAGTGGATATGCTGGAATGAAATGTGTTTTGTCAAGTACATATTCACAGGGCTGGCTCCAGAATGTTCAATAGCAAGGCAAAAATGTTAAATGCAATTGGGATAGTGAAGATATCCAAGTGCCCACATGACCTTCCTTTAGAGGTGTACAATTTCAGAAAGCAACTTTGAGTGTCTAGAGATCTTAATCACAAGACATCATTCTTTGCCTCAACTTGGAGACCCACTTCTTAGGCAGATCAGTCCCTGGAAATGTACATGTTTCATTTCAGTGATTGTCTAGACTTCCTCCTAGGCTCATTCACCAGGGCCAGCTGTACATAAACACTATTAAAAGGAGTACAACTAGATGGGAAATATCTAAATAGTGACAGTTATGGGGTTACTTAATTATTTTCAGTTGCAGAACATAGGAATGTAAATCTGCAGTGTAGATGCAATGTAGAGCAATAAGGCTATGCAGAAAGGGCCTATCCATTCAACCCTGGATAACAAGGCTACTCCTACCCCTGAATTCCTATTTTTAAAGCAAAAAAACATATATATATATATTTTGTATATTTTAAGTTTACTTATTTAAGTTTTATGAGAGACTACAGTCAGGAGAGACTTAAGTAAATCATGAAAGCTGATGGGAAAGCAAGCAGGGCAAAGCACACAGTTGCCTAATTCTTCTTAATGATATATCCAGGCCATGATTAGAAAAGGATGCTAAGAAAGAGTGATTCTTTTCCATTTTTCCTTGGAAACAAGCTCATCATTAAAGCAACACACCTGATCTCACAATCCAAAGTGGAAAAAATCCCGATGTCACCAGATTCTCCCATAGGATTTTGGTACTGAGTAGATTGAACAAGGTTGAAATTTCATCTTTATTTATTTATTTATTTATTTATTTATTTATGTACAGCCAGGATCTATAGTTTGGCAGGAAATCATATCATATTACCTAGCAAAAATGATCATTAAAAATTAAAGACTACCTTTTTAGAAGACATGACGAATATAAGGGTCTGAAGCTTATAGCAGTAAAATAGTATCTGATGCTATGCTTCATGGAGATACAGCAGGTCTTTGCTGAAAATATTTGAAAATCTTTTGAGTTTATGTCAATTTCAAGAGGTTTTTGCTAATAATAATAATAATAATAAAAATAATAATAATAAGGGTTTGAGGATGTGACTATCTCTAACACATCATTCTTAATCTGTCTCATGTGGACTGGTCTAAGTTTGATAAATATATATATATTTTTTTTTGTGGCAAGATCATTAATCTTAAGCATAAGAACTTTAAACATCCTCTTTTTGTACTGTTTGGCCATAAACTGTGGGGAAACTACTATCTGCAGATATTTTTGAGGAAAGATTACTTTTCTTGTGTTTGATTAGTTCCCTGTTGTAGCAACCATGGTTTCCCAAAGTTTACATGTTCAAAAACATGAATATATTTTATTTACATTAGACTATAAATTGGATTAAAAACAAAACCACTTTATAAAGGCACTATATGAGAGTATTCTTATAAACAGAAATGAAGAAGATTGCAATTGGCTTTGGGATTCCCTTGGATGTGTCTTCTCGAGACACATTTTCACTGCAACGATGTTGACAGTAAGAGGGTAATTTAGGTTGTCTTCCTGAGTCAAAATCCATACAGAAAGTTTATGCACCACCTGTCTTTTATGAGTATCATTCTAAACTAAACTTATGAGAAGATCCAAGTTAAATAAATTTATTAAGTAAACTTCTGCCATCAAAACGGTTTGCAGAAATAGAGATAAATAAGAATATTATTTATTATTATTATTAATATTTTATTTTTATTTTATCTTTATTTTTAATACAAGAAAGTATTTTAGAGATTTTTAAACATTATTTTATGTTGGATGGTACTTTAACATTAAAGTACTAGGTACATAATTCTATAAAAACCCGACCTAGCTAACAAGAAAACAAAATTTAAATCTAGTATTGTTATCCAGGCTGAATAATATATAAGATGTAAGTGCTATTAAAAGCTGATCATCAAAAGATACTTTAACAATGCTGAGGAAGCAATTTAGTTACTATATATTTTGGATCACTTGTTACAAAATACTGACCTCAATCTTATTTCCCAGTGGCTTAACATCAAAATATACTGCCATAATATATGTAAAATATGTGTATAAGAAAAATTTCGAATGTTTTCAGAGCTTCTGTAAACTTGGAGCGAAGAGGGTCTTTGCACAGACATTTATAGAGGAGAATGCTCTTTCTGCCATGACTTAGGTGCAATGAAACTGCACAGAAGATAAGGCCAATGATGTGTTAAAAGAAGCAAAGATCTGATTTCTGATTGTAAATAGGTTTCTTATTTGAAATCACAGGCAGTACAAACCTCTCCACCCAAAAGGAATTAAGTATTAACTTAATGAAGCTATCCAAATAAGAAATTAAGGCAAAATTCATATTATTGTAAAACCAAGATGCTGCAGTGCAGTTGGTACTCTAGAGTTCTAGTGGAATGTTGTCATAGAACACAGGGCAGTGACAATACTGGAGTTTTATCAAAATAATTATCCCAGAGATTTTTTTAAAATATGTTTAATTAACGACACCTAAAAAAAACTAATATGTTAATAAAAGATTAACATTTTGTGCTGAAATATATTAGGTGCCTTAACTGCCAAGCAAGCAGTGAATGCCAGCTTCATGGAAACTGTTTGACATGTCAGTTGTTTAATCATTGAGCTAGACAAATCCTGTAAAATATCTTTTGTTCAATTTTGATTAAGCTTTTTTTTTTTTTTTTTTTTTTTTTTTTTTTTTTTTTCCTAAATGTGAGGATTGATCATACAGTCTTGTTTTGCACCATTTTACACAACAGGTGACATTTATTTCTGTATAAAGGAAACACAGAAGCAGCAAATCTGAGTGCAACATTGATTCAAGAATAGCTTTTTTATTATTAGGGATTTAGTGTAAGCACTTGAGAGACTGCAGTCTCTTCAACTGGATAAACACTACCTGCTGGCGTGCAAGTTTGATGTCTTGAGATACAAAAGCAGAATCAGAGACACAGACCACTTCTGGACATGAGCAACAGCTGCATTTGACCTCATCACTGAAAATGGGTGACTTCTCCAGACAAGGAGGTAGCAACATCATGCATGGACCATTAACAGTGGCTTCATACAATTTTTTTCAGTGTTGCAGTGGCTGTGGAGATGAAGAAAATTTGCAGTGCAAGAGAATGAAGATGTGCTACATGACAAAGCAATTAAAAGCAATATAGTAGACTTTTGTGTCCATGTCCCATTCCCCCCTTCCTCCCCCCCCCACCCCAAGGACATAGGAGCTTTACATACGTTTAGTTCAATTTTTCAATTTTCAGGAAATTTATTCCATAATAAGCTAATTTTGGTGGCTATGAATCCCTGAAAAGCTATGTGGCTAAAAAAGGACAAGACTCAAAGTGTTTTAACATTCTTTTTTATTTTATTTTATTTTATTTTATTTTATTTTATTTTATTTTATT
>CM021767.1:56655405-56723828 GCA_011076525.1 Nettapus auritus | reverse complement strand
TTATTTTATTTTATTTTATTTTATTTTATTTTATTTTATTTTATTTTTATCTTTTTCATTTTTAAACCTCCTGCACTGCCCCAAGAGTTTCAAAACCTATTAGAAACCATGATCATATATCAGAAAAAAAAAGTGCTCTGAACAGTCAGAACTCTTCCACTTTAATTCATGAAACTCAGAATTCTGTTGTGATGGCCAAATCTCTGACAGAAGATGTTTGCAATTTATCTAAAGGAATAAAGCAAATAAATTCAGGGAAATATAGATTTACTCTTGCACATTCTACAAGCAGAACAAACTAGGCTGGATGAATACATTGCTAATTGTGAATTATTCATCTCACTCTAGCAATCAGTAACATCCACATTAAACATTAAAGATTTAGATTTGCAAGGAGAGTTTAGCCACATAAATACCTCTTCAGGCAACTAAGCCTGACATTCAAATGCTTGTGGTATTCATTCTTCCGTCCCCCTTTCCTGCCTTTTCATAGGTGCTTAAAACTTGCATACATACTCAGATTTCTGTTGAAAGACATCAGAATGACTACCAAAATTTTAGCAGCAACAATTTAGTAGACACCTATTTTATTGCTTTTCCATGTCAATGTTCACATGATAAGTGCTCTGTTTTATTACTCTTCTGGTATTCAATTTTTCAATTTTTCATCTTACAAGACATACACTCTTTCACTAAAATATTTAGCGCTAGCTTAAAGTTTGGGAACTGTCTTTCTGTAATTCTGCCTGAGTGCTATTATAAGGCACAGAGTCACTCTCTTACACTGTCACTGGTCTGATAAATATTTAGATTCTACACGGGAATACACACACAAAAATTGAGCTTCAAGAAGAGAAATTAGTTACAGTTTGCTCAAATATCCTATAACATCAATACTGAAAATATTAATCTTATGAGTTCATGATGGTAAAGCAATTCTGATTGCTTTTTTTGAGTGTTAATATTGAGCTTATTAACACTGAGTTTGGTACCTCCACTTGGTTTGAAGGGAGTATTGACTGAAAGCAAGGATTAGTGATTTGTTATAAATAATTGAACTTGTGGTTCAAGCTCCTAAAGAAACAAGGCTGGGACCCATGTCTGTCTCCCGGGGTGAAGAATAATCCTTTGGCAACTGTGTTTGGGAATCACTTCCTTGGTTATTGAAGAGAAGTCTCAAGTTCCTGGGTTTATAGAGGCTATGGACAGAGGAGACTGGGCCTTCACAGTAGATAGGAGTGATCTTTTGCTGCTTAAGCCCACAAATATAAAAAACATTTCTTTATATCAAGTATGATATTCATGCTACTTTTTGTTATCCTTTCTCTGAAATACTGTTGTGATAGCTCGGTCTCTTCCTGACCCAACCCTCTGCCTCTGTTTTCTTCTCATTTTTTGTCACTGTGAATAAAATAAAATAAAATAAAATAAAATAAAATGAAATAAGGTTTTGTGATGATTAAATGTAACACATTTTTGGAGGGGTTTTAGGTTGCTGATGTTAATTCAGTATTATGTAAGAAGTATCTGTATATATAAATAATCAAATCTACTTTGGTTTACTTTCAAACATGGAGCTCAGAAATGAAGATTATGGAGACTAGACTTTCCTGAGAATTTTTCCTTTCTCTTCTTCTTCTCCATTTATTTATTTTATTTCACTTAGGGCTAATATTAATTTAACATGAGTCTGTCTCCCATTGTGTATGTCTAATAAATCACAATAAAGGAAGTGGTGGGAGAAAAAAACTCATCAGCTGTTTAAATTTATGTTGCATAATGTACTTCATATTATAGGTATATTATGGTTCCAATCATATAAATGTACATGTTTTAAATGATTATCACAGAATCACAGAATCACAGAATGTCTAGGTTGGAAGAGACCTCAAGATCATCGAGTCCAACCTCTGAACTAACACTAACAAATCATCCCCTAAACCATATCCCTAAGCCCTACATCTAAAAGTCTTTTAAAGACCTCCAGGGATGGTGACTCCACCACTTTCCTGGGCAGCCCATTCCAGTGACTAACAACCCTTTCTGTAAAGAAGTTTTTCCTAATATCCAACCTAAACCTCCCCTGGCACAACTTTAGCCCATTCCCCCTCGTCCTGTCACCAGGCACGTGGGAGAATAGACCAACCCCCACCTCGTTACAGCCTTCTTTCAGGTACCTGTAGAGTGCGATAAGGTCACCCCTGAGCCTCCTCTTCTCCAGGCTGAATAGTCCCAGCTCCCTCAGCCGCTCCTCGTAAGACTTGTTCTCCAGACCCCTCGCCAGCTTCGTAGCCCTTCTCTGGACTCGCTCAAGCACCTCCATGTCCTTCTTGTAGTGAGGGGCCCAAAACTGAACACAGTACTCGAGGTGCGGCCTCACCAGAGCCGAGTACAGGGGTACAATCACTTCCCTGGACCTGCTGGCCACGCTGTTTCTTCTGCAAGCCAGGATGCTGTTGGCCTTCTTGGCCGCCTGAGCACACTGCTGGCTCATAGTCAGCCGACTGTCAACCAAAACTCCCAGGTCCTTCTCTGACAGGCAGCTTTCTATCCACACATCTCCCAGCCTGTAGCTCTGTTTGGGGTTGTTGTGCCCCAGGTGCAGAACCCGGCACTTGGCCTTGTTGAACTTCGTACCGGTCCAGCCTATCCAGACCTTCCTGCAGAGCCTTCCTACCCTCGAGCAGGTCGACACACACCTAACTTGGTGTCGTCTGCAAACTTACTGAGGGTGCACTCAATGCCCTCATCCAGATCATCGATGAAGATGTTAAAGAGGACTGGCCCCAGTACCGAGCCCTGGGGGACTCCACTAGTGACCGGCCTCCAACTGGATTTGACTCTATTCACTAAGACTCTCTGGGCCCGGCCATCCAGCCAGTTCTTAACCCAACAAAGTGTATGCTCCATACTAAATGTTTGGATTATGATAAACATCTGATATGAAGCTGACAAAAGGCAGGAAATACAAAGGAGTCAACACTCCTCATTTAACTTATAATATTGACCAGCAGAGTGAGAAAGCCTAGTTATAATATCAAAATTATGATGTGACCCAAACTTTGAACGCACTTCTAGTTTTAGCACTTCTGGAGTCAGAGTATAAAATAAGTATTTAGCCACATTTTTTTGGTCTTTAAAGTTATTTCATACAAAAAGATTATTATTATTATTATTATTATTAACAATAATATAAGAATGTTACCTGCTGAGTTCCAATATGTAGTCTCTTCAGCAAATATAACTTTAGAAGTGAAATAATAATCATATCTTACTGGAGCAAACTACAGATTTTCCAGTTTACTGAGTAAAGTCTCTCATTTACATATGTAGTCATATGCATATGTAGTTGCATATGTAGTCATTTTACCGAAGCCAGAGATTAAATGGAAGTTCCATTTCATTAGAAAGTGCAGCAATATCGTGAACAAATCCTTTCAAAAAATTTATGTCATATTTTCTGCAATAGGAAGTATGCAATATGCAGTTACTGACTGCTACATTGCATGATCTCTGTCACTGTAGATAATATCTAATAATAGATAATAACTAATAATAATAATGTAGATAATAACTAATAATATCACAAGAATTGGACCATATTTGAACAAATAAATAGTGTTAATTCTAATAGAAATGTAGTAACAACACAAGCAATGTTTGAATTATTTATTTATTTATTTCTATTTAAATATATGATTAAAATGTCCAAGTGGATATTCCTGTTTAAACAGAAAAAACTGGAAAGAGAAGATTGTCCACCTTACCAATAGCAAAATAAATCTCAATGGAAAATTATTTTGATATTAATTCACTTTTATTCTGGAGTGGAGAATTTAATAAATAGCTATTCTTGAAGTTTTTAGGAAGAACTTATTCTACTGTAGTTGTAATGGGTAATTTCCCTGTGCAGAATTGCTTAAGGTTGTGCAGAATATGGTCTTTGGAAATAATGCTCCATGCCAACATGTTGTAAAGACATTTATTTTCACTTGTATTTTAAACATCTGAAGGTACTGAATTATGAAAAGGATGAATGTCTACATGTTGGTGGGCACTTAACAAATATTAATAGCCTGGCTTTAAAGTATGAGACAGCTGTTGCAGCTGGTTTCCAGATGCGATTTCAAATATTGCTGTGGGATGTGATCTCCGTATATAGTTCAGAAACAGGCATCCAACCTAAAGAATCTCTTTGGAAAAGTCTTCTTCATTTAGGAAGCAAGCTCTTAAGGTGAAGGAGCAGCTTTCAAATTTTCTGATTTCTGTTCTTTAAGGGAAATGTATTATCTTAACTATGAAGGACTAAGAAATATTCTGAATTTTTGGGTCATGTTGCATTTTAATCTGTGATATTCTACTGAAGTCTTAAAAAGTAAAGCATGGATGCTCTAATTTATTTAATGTTTGAGCAAGAAGCAAAGTGGAGGCATAATCAGCCTACTTTTTTTCACGTTGATCATCCATAACCAGTCCATTTCAGTACAACCCGAATTGCAGACACTTGTATGAATGCTGTGTGCCTGTCCAGTATAACCAATGAAGCTGTTTTTAAAGGATGAAGATTGCAAGCGTATTCATGAGGGAATTACTCTTAATAAACAGTGAGACTTCAGAGCATAATACTGGATCCACACTGCTTTCCTTTACTACTCCTTTATTCTGCTTAGAAGATTAATTTAATCTATTTGCAAAATCACTGGTCAGGTGTGTTTATATTGTGTGATAGCTATACTGTGTAGTGGCTCATGGAATGCTGGTCCCCTATTACATCAACATCTGCACTAGGTTTACATGGTAAGGGTTTGTTAGCAGGTGGTCTGCAGGGGTGGCCTCTGTAAGAAGAGCCCAGGAGCTGCCCCATGTCAGATCAGAGCCAGGTCCAGCCGGCTCCAAAAGGGACCCGCTGCTGGTCAGAGCCGAGCCAATATGTGATACTGGTTGTGCCTCTGTGAGAGCAGATTTAAGAAAGAGAAAAAACAGCTGTGCAACAGCAGCTGAGAGAGAGAGAAATGAGAAAGAGCCCTGCAGACACCAAGGTCAGTGAAGAAGGAGGTCAGCAGGTGCTCCAGATGCCAGAGTAGAAGTTCCCCTGCAACATGTGGAGAGGCCCCTGATGGAGCAGGTGGATGTAGCCTGGCAAAGACATCAGCCCATGGAGAGCCCCCACAGGAACAGGCCCCAGGCCAGAGCTGCAGCCTGTGGAGAGGAGCCCATGCAGGAGCAGATGATCCCACCTGTGGGGAATCCATATTGAAGTAGTTTGCTCTTGACAGATGGACTCCATGGTACCGACCCATATTGGAGCAGTTCTTGAAGAGCTACTGTCTGTGGAAAGCCCATGTAGGATCAATCTGGGAAGGACAGCATCCTGCAGGAGGGACCCCAAGTTGGAGCAAAGAAAGAGAGTGATCATGAAGGAGCAGTGGAGTGTCATGGACTGACCACAGACTCCATTCCCCATTTCTCTGCATTGCTCGGGGGACGACATAGAAGAGGGTGGTGGTCATGGGAGATATTGGGTGGTCATGATCTTAAACTTTCTTTCACTCACAGCAGAGTATTCCTAAACCCCACAGTATAGCTCTGACCTTCTTATTCAATAAGACCATCTATACAAGATGAGGGAAAAATTGCTTCAAACAATTATGAAGACAAATCGTATAAGCATCAGTGATGTTTAGCTTGAAAGCTGGACAGTCTCCACATTCCCCATTTAGCTTTACATACTGTCAAAGCTGCCTTTCAGTTGTTGTTGACTTGAAGCAAAGGATAAAAAAATGAGAACTAGTTTCTGGACAGCTGGTAGCTGTGCCATGTGCAGTTCCAGCCATGGTACAGAGTTCCCATGTCCCATACGAGCCTTGTGGTAAAAGCCACATGGGCAGGCACTCATTGTGGAGCCAGTTTGACATCTGAATCTCATTAATCACACCCAAAGAAGTTTCTTTAACCAAGTTCTGCTGCTACCATACTTATACAAGCACTTTTTAGATTTGCTTTCAGCAATATGACTGACATCTATCATACAGAAATGTACTCTGCCATTTTTCTACTGTGAAAAAATCATTGTGATATTTGAAATATGCTCATTTATTCCATGTCATTTTTTTTTTTTTTTTTTAATCTGGAAACAAAGCCAAAAACGAGTCCAGATCTTACGAGGAGCAGCTGAGACAGCTGGGATTAGAGAAGAGAAGGCTCAGGGGTGACCTTATCGCACTCTACAGGTACCTGAAAGGAGGTTGTAGAGAGGTGGGGGTTGGTCTATTCTCCCACGTTCCTGGTGACAGGATGAGGGGGAATGGTCTAAAGTTATGCCAGAGGAGGTTTAGGTTTGATATTAGGAAGAACTTCTTTACTGAAAACGTCTTTAGGCATTGGAATAGGCTGCCCAGGGAAGTGGTTAAGTCACCATCCCTGGAGGTCTTCAAAAGACATTTAGATGTATAGCTTAGTGGCATGGTTTAGTGGAGGACTTATTAGTGTTAGGTCAGAGGTTGGACTTGGTGATCTTGTAGGTCTCTTCCAACCTAGATGATTCTGTGATTCTGTGATTCTGTGATTCTGTGAAATATATCCTTTGCTTAGAAAGAGAACTGACAAAACTTCCACTGTTAAATTAAAGCAAATTATAATGCTTTTCATTTTAAGAGGCTTTTGACACAAGTCATGATCATATGTAAATGGATTTAGCTACAGGGAGTCATAGTCCATATCCTGTAAATTTGGCAAAAGTAGAAGGTAGAACGAAGAATGAAAAAAAAAAAAAAAATAATGTGTTGGTAGGAACTTTGCTTTGGAATGGCTAAAAGTCAAGGATAACAGTGTCAAAAGGAATGGTATTGGATATATTTGAAATAAGATGTGTCAAATCAATCAAGTACGAAATGTAGGAAAATATTACACAGCTAGAGTAAAGAAATTAGAATGTGATGAAAAATGATTATGCCAATCAGCAATTTAAATATCACATCTCCATTTTTGACTCCATCTCCTGGAGCCATAAATTACTTGTTTCCAAAATGAGCAACACCTGTCCAGGCAAACTGTGCTCCTGAGTGGCACTAGCTTGCATGGGCAGCCTTACAAAATTTGGTCTTGGAGGTATGTTATAGAAGCATAACAAACTTTCATCCATAATGGTCAGCTGTTAACTACAGTTGTGATTAATATTTTCAGACAAGTGACTCTCTGAAAAGAGCTATTTGTTTTTAGAATATATTTTTTATTTTAATATTAAGATTGATTGAATTAAACGAATGCTACTTGCCTTTTAAACAATTCTTCAACTTTGGTCCTAAATGCAGCTCAAGGTTTTCATCTTCCACCTCTTTTGTTTCTCTAATATCATATTTATCTCAAGTCCTTAAACTTACTAGAGCAATCTACATGGAACAGCAATCTCCCTTCACGCACACACATATATAATATGTATATATATATTCATTTAACATTTAATTATATATTTTTGCTAAATACCTCTGAAGCTGTTGTTCTATTAAACACATAAGTGGCTCACTTCAAGAAAATTATACACTAGCTAAGGTTTTGACTAAGATTGTTTTTATGGTTGCTTGCTAGCCTTGCAGCATTTGGGGAATAAACAAAAAAAGTGTACTGATCAACACAAATATACATTTGGTCAATATCTGAAAGGTAAATAATTATGTTGTTGCCAGAAAGATAGAGTGTTTTCCATTCTTTTTGTTTTTATTCAAAAAATTGCACCTGCAAAAATCTTAGAATAACTAAATGTACATTACTATAGATAAATACAGATAAAAATAAGTGTTGAAAGGAGAATGTGTGATCAGCTTCTGTGATGGTATTCACACATGCTCTTAATACAGCACTTGCATTTTGTATACTTTGACACAACAGTTAAGTTCCTGAGTATGTACTTACATGTGTAATCATGTAGTTGTAGTGTGTTGAGAGCATACAATTCAGTACAGGCTGAGAATTCAAGAACTGAATGAGAGATTGTAACAAAGCTGTTAAAACTTCAGCACTAATTTAAGGCCAACTTCAAAAGTCTATGCTCTGAATAGCTCAAGAGCTGCAAAAGAAATAGGGTGATATTCTATGCAAGTGGAGGTATAAGCATTTGTTCTGTAATTAATAACCACCCAGTGTACATTTCTTTGTGCCATCAGTGATGACATTTCTCTGTATCAGATCTTTGTAGATCTTCAAGGGTTCATTGAGTTCAATGGCATTATGCAAGTTTACATTTGACCAAGAGTCTGGCTTCTGGTGTGGTATAAATTTGATATTAACAAAAGCATAACATCATTTTGTTCATTTTTCTGTCACAAAAAGACTATTGTATATAGCATATCACTCAGTTCAGATTAATAAAATTAAGAGATTTCTCTTCCAAGGGAAAACTGTTAATTCGAGACATTAATTATGCTCACAATTACAGACTATTTCCTTGATGTTCTTTTTTTTTAAAAAAAAATTATTATTATTATTATTAGTAGTAGTAGTAGTAGTCATTTAAATGCTTTGTTCCATTCAGCATAGCTCTCTTCTGTTGAATGTGCTGGTCACTGACCTCTGGCCTATGGAAGTTAGGATAAATGTCTTAAGGCAGAGGAACACAATGGTACTGTTAGTGAAATGGGAATTTTTGGTAATCAAACCAAGTTGTTTTTTAAGTGCACTATTACCTTATTCTAAATCCTTTTTTTTCAAACTTAAATTTATAAAGGAGTGCTTGTATTAGAATGAGGGTTACATTGGCATCAAATCAAACAGACTGCCAAGTAAAGTCTGCCCAAGCACTTCAGCTAAATGTTCAGTAGTTTGGGGCACTAGGTTTAACATTCATTTTTTTGGGGTTCTTGAGCCTTAATCTTCTGAATACATTCCAGGACCTGTGCTTTTCATGGTCTCCTTAGTACACTTTATAGGCAAAGTCTGTTTTCCCAGTTTATAGAAATGAGAATCCAGAGCTCTCCAAGACTAGTTGGTATCTAAAAGTTCCCAGCAAAACTTCCCTGAAGATTCACCCTGTTACAGCTCTGGTTTACAGCTCACTGCTTCTGTGACATTTGGTTGTGAAAAGAGTCAGACCTATCAGCTTTTGAGAAGCCAACTGCATTTTACTTAGCTGGAAGAAAATTCCAGGAAGAAAATGAACAAGACAGAACAGAGGAATACCTCAGTTTTCTTAATATACATCACTATTTTGGGTCATTTAGGAGTCCAGGAATTTCAACGCAGTACATACTTTCATATACTTTGACTACCCTCCTTTGAATAGTAGATTTCTTTATTTCCTTTCATATTTCCCTCCATTGTTGTCAGCTTCCACTTTCACACATGCTGATGAAAATTTGAAAGTCTCTGTCAGAAAAACTTTCCCAATAATTCTTCCATCCTGCTCAAACTTCTTCTTTCATGTCTGGTAGGTATTTCCAAAATAAGGTTTAAGCTATCATACTTCAGTTGGATCTGATGAATCTCAAAGTGGCTTTATCCTCTCTATTAATTATAAAGGGAAACCAGGATGACTAGCTCAGATACGGATATCTTCATGGTATCTAACTAAATTTAATTAGAAGAATTTTGCATCTGGGTTGAGTGTTGATCATCTGAAATATATCTGTAAAGTTTCTCCTGGTAGATATTTGCTTGAATCACAGGCAGTGACCAAATTCCCCATGTTTAGGAAGTTCTGCCAAGAAATAGATTCCCCCTGAAAATGTTTCAGACTACTGCATGATTCCATGGGAGGATGGTGCATACCTACTGCCTCTGAGTGGAAGTGCTCTTTCCCATCCCACAGTTAGCTGACCTGTTGGGAGCACCAGAACTCTGTGAAAACTAGATTTCTAGCCGTAAACCTGAATGAAAATTTTGCCTAACTGAACAAAAAAGCACAGTGAAATGTGAAGTAAATTGTATTAGATGTGTGTGAGAGGTCTGCATACAAATCACTCCAATAAATAGCAGAATAAAATAATTTAACACCAAAGTTCAAGTTCAAAGCAACTAAAGTAAAATTCAATAAAAAAATGCCCGCTGAAGAATATATTCAGTTTACATGGGCTTATATTTGTGAAAAAGAGCTTAATTGCCTGCTCCCACCTACAAAGCCTGTCAGCTTTGTAGCCCAGCCTTTCACACCAGAAGAAATAAAGAGAACACTTATTAAAGAGCACTTTAGCAATGTTCAGCCAATCGGCTCATGAAAATTGGCTAATACTCTCAATCCTGTAATTTTGTGCCTACAGTGCCTTGCACAAAAACTGAACTATTTGTTGCTCCTTATTGTATGGGTGAGATGATACTCACCTGAACTGCTACCAGATCTCATAATAAAAACTATTCCATTTGAAGTCTAAGCATATGTAACCAGAGTCTCAGGAACACTGTAGTTTTAAAAAAAAAATTAGGATGTGCTGCGATGCTGATCTTTCAAAAGTGTTTCAGATACTAGACAGAGGAGGGGAAAATGATTTACTACCTACATGAATAGAGAATAGTGTAAATCATAAGAATAATTCTTTTCCTCTGTTGAAACAGTTTGTCAGTGATATATCTTATAGTGAGAAAGAATTATAATCGATTTATTTAATGGATACATTATAATATTTGAACATTTCAATCTGCCATTTAATAAAATGCACATTGTATACAAAGAAGTATACCCTTGGTTCAAAGAGGAGTTATAAACTATATTTCATATGTCAGTGTCCTCTTTTTTTAGATGATACCTTCTTAATGTTTAATTTGATAGTTTTTACATGAAAACTGATTAATTTGTAACATAGTAAGTAATTTAATGTACAGTAGGTATAATCTTTAAGAATTCACCACAAGGGGAAGTTGCCTACACAGTTTCTTTGCACTTTCTTCATGTATTTAGATTCTCTGCCCACTCTTTATCTATTTTGAACATGTTTTGAATTAGTCACATGAGCTGACGTTCAAGGCTTTCCACCAGATTTTAAAGTTTCTTTGCATCTAAGAATGTGTGGGGGCTTAGGAACAGATGCAAAGATCTAAATATATATGCTTAAGTACCATGTTGAGTTCTATAATAGATGTTCAACCTTTTTTTTTTTTTTTTTTTTTTTTTTTTTGGTTATATCTAGCCAATTAAATCTTAGCAAGCATTAGCTTTGAAAGGAAAACAATGAGGAAAGATTTTATAGTAGTAAACTACAACTGTGCTGTTTCTTCTTCCTCTTCCCTCTGAATATCATGTGGGATTTCAGAGATGTTAATAGGACTCAAGAAAATTCAACAGATTTTCTTCAAGTCCATATTTTTTCAGGTTTTGTTTTGCCCCAGAATTTTTCTTTAATTTAAAATTGAAGTACCCAGTTGTAAAAATGGCATCAAATCAACAGAACTATTTTTGTACTGTTTAGTGACTAGAATAATTTTAAATTATACATATTTAATGGTTTTCATAACTTGAATTTTCTGTTAAAAACACAGCTTGACTTTCTTGAAATTTAGCTGAAGTTTATTTAATCAATTTTCTAATGAGAACTTCTCAGTATTTCAAAATGCTCAGTTTATACTCCTAGAAGATTATAAATTATTAGTTAAAAACTGAAAATAGCAGATTTTTTTTTTCCATATATCTCAGAGTCCAGTCATCCTCTCATCTCAAATTAAGAGTCATTGTTTAAGAGATCTTACTACAACTTCAATTTCCAGTAAGAACTAATAACACTGATTTAGTCAGTACATTACCAGCTTTAACTCTTTCTTATTTTAATCGTTTCGTTATTGAACCTACAGTGTACAGTGTATGTTGCATGAATTTGCTTGCTTAGTTAACTGATTATCATTCCAGTGGAATGTAATCTTCTGATGGATATGGAATGGTAGGAAAATATTTATATGTGCTACAGAATAGACAGAAAATACAGAACTGTCCTGCACTTCTATTATGTGGCTGTCTAGAACATCTGCTCAATAATCTAAACATTATTTTACACATCTAGAATGACTGGTTATGTATTCAGGCACAAAGTCCGCTACCTACATAAAATCATGACACTTACAGCAAAGAAACAGAAGACTGGACTAATTGTTTTTCTTGTTGATCTTCAAAATGAGGATTGAGGTATTTTTCAGGGAAAGTGTACTGCTCTTACTCTGACTTTACTACTGCTGAAAAGAGTAACTAATTCCCATGAACAATTATTCTCTCTCTTTTTTTTTTTTTTTTTTTTTTTTTTTTTTTTCCAGAAATATCAAGTAAACATGAAATGAATTTATGGAATTAGAAAAGTTCCTGTCTTAATATTTCTCACAGCAAGTGTGCTATATCATGACCTTCCTTTGAAAAGCACAGGATTCTACTTACAGGGAAGGCTGCCACTATATCCTAGGGTTCTGGGGAGACAGAGAATGGCAACAGACATATAAATAGTGCATATATATTATTTGAATAACTAATTGTTAACAGTTACGGACAGCTTTTCTCTAATTTCAAATTCACAGCAAAACCTGGGTATCTCAGATCTTTGATTCTACAAAAAATCTCTAACAAGAACTGCATTCATAGACAGAACGTATTAAGTAAGTGTACTAAAACAACTTGCATCTTCAAATGAACATTAGACCATGGGTAAAGTAGCCAAAAAATTTACATGTGATGTTCAGCACCAATAATTCATTAAAAGAATATCATTAAAATTCCCAGCTAAGTCTGTATCTGGATGCATTTTACTGTATCCATTCTGTGATTCATCTCCCTCTAGGTGAAACATGAGTTGACGTGGCAGAGTGCCATAGGAACTAGAGATTAACCAATAATATAGGTTCAAATTAAGATCTGCATGGTGGAAAGACAATTCTTCATTACAAGTTTAAAAGCACACAATATTTACAAGAAAGATAAAATCACAAGCAATGCTTCCATCACAGCACTTGACACAACCTTTCTGTAAGAATAAAGAAATTGCTTGGGGAATTCTGTGAATTTAGGCTAAATGAGTCATCTCTCATATCAGAACTTGAATTTTTCTAAGTAAAATGTTTTAGGAAAAGCCTCACAGTCACAGAAACAATATTTGTCACTAGTGTTACTAGCTTATACATCGATTCTCTTTAGAATATTATTATTATTATTATTACTATTAAAAAAAAAAAAAAAAGTTCATTAGAAGTGTTAGCAACTCAATTGTTTTGCCCATAAATTAGTAAGAATTTTAAATCTGGTTTTAACATGGTGTATACACATATTTCTGGGTGTAACCTAGGCCAAGATTATTTCCAGAGCTAGCAAATACTTGACGAAACATACTGTGAACATTCATTTGTAACTTCAAATGAATTTCATTGACTATGTAGATATATTTATTTTATTCATTTTTCATCAATATCCACTCTTAAAACAAGTTTCTTGGTAAGAGTATTTTTCTAGAGCATAGTTTTATGTGCAAAATACAGACTGCTAGATATAAACAGATTTTAAATTGATAATCAAGAAAATATATAGACCAAACTGCATATTGTAAGAGTCACACTCCTCCAATCAGCAAACAAAAAAAATCATGTGATTATTTCTTCAACCAAAATAGCATGGATTATGAATTTAAATTTTTCACAATAAACCATGAATGAACTGTAGACGAAGAATTATAGAAATTAGTTGGAAAATCATTTCAAATAACAAATAAATTAGAGTGAAACACAATGCTTTTGAGAAAATGTCACAATTACTGTGCTAATAAATTTAAATTTACATAGTGCCTTTCATCCAAATGGATCTTAATAATCTCCATATCCGGAGGGGGTATGATGTGACAAAGGCTGAGAAAAAATGTCTAATATTACTTTGTTAATACACAGAAAATTATGTTATATTATATTATAATATATAATATATATCATAATATATATTATAATATATTATATATTATAATATATATTATAATATAAATAATTATATTATTTTTCAAGCTGTATTAATATATTTAATTGCTATCAATAAAATAATCAAATGGTTTAGTTTCTTTTTTTTTTTTTGTGATCCTTGTTTTAGTATTTAATATTTTTAGAATTTAATTTTTCTTTACTTCCCTGTTTATAAAATTTCTTTTACTTTCATTCCCATTGTATTTTTATTATTTTTATTCTTTTATCTTTTTTTTTTTTTTTTTTCTGTTACTTATTTTCTTTCTAATTTTCTGTATTTGCTCTGTGCTGCTTTTCCTCCGTCACAAAAAAATTATTCTATATGCTGTCTTTTTCTCACTGCAGGCTTATGTCCTCCAAGCTAGGAAACAGGAGTACCCTCTGTTCCTCCTCCTCTCACCCTATGGTTTAACTATTCCTAAGCTTTTTCATTAATTTTCCTTTTCGATTTTTTTTTTATTTTTTTTTAATTTATTTATTTATTTTTTTTTTTCATCATTGCTGCAGTTGTGTACTCCATCAGGGTTCTCTTGGCTTAAATATCCCTTCCCTTGGATTCACAATTACCCAAATGTCTCCTATTATGCTTGCCCATGATGCATCACAAAAATGTATGTAAGTTATATGTAAGTGCTATATATACCTAAATAGCATATGTTTTACATATTGAATTTATGTGAGATCATATATTGACTCATAAGAGTGGTTCCCTTTAATTACAGTCCACACACATACCATATGTTATATATAAAAAACATATGCCAGACTATCTCTGTGTATGAAGCACTCATGCCTTTTCCACATGGGCAGGTCCTGCAGTTATCCCAACCTCCCAAAGCAGAGTTGATGCTAGGTTTGCTTTTCCTTCCCAGCCTTCCAGGCCCTGGGGGTTTCCCATTGACATGTGTACCCACTTCTCAAGTTTACCTCTGTGTTGTCTTTCTTGTCCCATGCTGATATGAATCTTCATTCTTTTACCAGAAATGTTGTCTGGTAATCTGATTTACATCACCCTTTCTTTTATTCTGATTTCAGGGAGTTGCACTAGCTTTGCAGCTTTCTGCCTTCTCTTCTCAAAAATTGTTTCCCAGATCCCATTTCTCAGTTATGATATCAAGGGAATTTGGTGTCTCCTTCCATCCCCAAGCTTTCAAAATCTCTTCTCCTAATAACTATGCAACTGAGACTGTGTGCAGAGACAGTCTGATCCTTGATGTAGACTATTTTTTTTTTTGTGTGTGTGTATGTCAATCTTTGGTCATAGCTGCTCATGTTCTGTGTGTGGTAGCAGTAAAGCAATATATTGATTTCCACTTTCAGTTAGACATGTTTTTATTTTCGAGTTGTTTGTAGGGAAGGCTTTTTTTTTTTTTTTTTTTTTTTTTTTTTTTTTTTTTTTCACTAAACGGAAAGCCTAATAGAAGAGGATAAAATAAGGAAATAAAGGCTGAAGGGCCTATATAATGACCACATGCCACTTTACATGTGCAATAGATATAACACAGAATGTCTTATGACAATAATATGGTATGTCTATGGATATGGCACACGAGGACAAGAAATTAATTGCTGCAATATTGAGATATAGAAAATAAGCTTAAAAATGAAGAATAATACTGGAAGTAGGTTAAAATGAGGAGAAAATATATACAGATTTTGGTGAAATTTTGCATGTGTAACACTGGTGGATTGCAGGTGAATCTGCTTGTTACAAGACTGTAATGGTTTTACTTAGATGGGCAGCTGAGCTCCACCTCAGCTGCTCTCTCACTACCCTTTCTCAAAGGGAAAGGAGGAGAAAATACGATGAAAAGGGTTCAAGGGTTGAGATAAGGACAGGGAGATCACTCAACAGTTATTGTTATGGGCAAAGCAGACTCTGAGTAGGGAGAAAGCAAAATTTATTTCTTATTACTAACAAGCTAGAGAAGTGAGAAACAAAGGAAAGAAACTAAAAACACCTTCCCCCCGTCCACCCTATTTGACCTCCTCCCCCCAGAAGGCACAGGGAAACAGGAGAATGGGCTTGCCATCAGTCTAGTGCTTTACTTCCGCCACTCTTTCACAGTCACTCTCTTCTGTTGCTCCAATGTGGGGTCCCTCCCATGGGATGCCATCCTTCCTCAACTGAGCCTGCAGGGGCTTCCCGCAGGCAGCAGCTCTTCAAGAACTGCTCCAACATGATTCCATACCATGGGGTCCACCTGTCAGGAGCAAAATGCTCCAACTTGGGTCCCTCACAGGCAGCAGCTCCTTCCAGGTCATCTGTTTCTGTGTGGACCCCTCTAAACAGGTTACAGGGCTGGCCTGGGGTCTGCTCCATTGGAGGTTCTCCACTGGCCACAGCCTCCTTCAGGGCAGATCCACCTGCTCCACTGTGGTCTTCCTCACAGGCTGCAGCATGGAAATCTGCTCCACCATGATGCACCAAGGACAATCCCCAACCCCCCCCCCCACTATGGTCTTCTCCACAGGCCACAGAGGAACTTCTGCTCTGCCACCTGGATCAGCTCTTCCCCCTCTCTCCCCTCTTTCTGCACGGACCTTAGTGTCTGCAAAGCTGTTTCTCACTCCTCACTCTCCCAGCTGCTGTTGTGCACTTTTTTTTTTTTTTTTTTTTTTTTTTTTTTTTTTTTTTATCTCTGTATTCACCATTTGGTGATCTTTCTCAAAACAAAGAGGCAGCAGAAGATATTACAGAACAAAATAAACTGTCAGATTTCATCAGGTCTCTTGGTATTTACCCAAGAGTGTTAAAACATCTTAAAGAATGAAATAAATGAATAACTAATGTATTGTGTAACTAGATGCTTAAAATTGGCTTGACCCTGATATTCAGAAATCAAACATATATGACAGTGTTAAAACTATATTAAGCTATAGAGTTACTAGACAAATTTATCAGTGTAGTTTTACTAAGGAACAGTCAACATTATTAATGTGAACAGAGGCCATTCCTCACAAAACAAGTTGAGTTCTTTGAAGAAATTAACAACTATGAGAACAAAAGATTTTCTAAGCTAATATCCCAGGAATCAATCAAGAAGCATGAAGATAAAAGGGCATCCTGTTGATATAATTTGTCTGTTTCCAAAAGAGGATGATCTCTTACCAAAGGCTCTTTAAGAAACTAAACTGGCATGATATAAGAGGAAGAGTCCTCATAAAGATCAGTATCTGGTTATGGACTGTGAACAAAAAATGCACAACAAAATTATAAGCTGTTTTCTCATTGCAGGTTATCACTGTGTATCACAGGAATCTGTGTGAAGGGTTATATGCAGGTAAAGATTCATAAAACATCTAGAAAGGCCAATCTGTGGTGACAGATTTTTTTTATAATATCGAATACTTCTGTAAAAACACAGCAGAATTTTTTCAGAAAGATGAAGGAGAAAGATGAAATGAACACAACAACAAATGAAATTAAGAAAGTGGAAAAAAAAGACAAATATCTTAAGAAATATAAAATGATGCAAATGGGAATTATAGGCATCAAAATAACCTATATGACTCCAATAAACTTTTTTTTTTGGGGGGGGGGGTATTTTTTTTTTCCTTGGATATTTCAGCTATTTATAAAAAAAAAGAAAAAAAAAAAAAAAAAAAAGATTAGAAAGGAAATAATTGTAAACAAAACCAAAGACACTACTGTGTTAAAATTCAAGATGTGACAACATCTCACCTAAATTGGTCCCATAATTTCAAGAAAGATATAATAATAAAAAATATATGAACATGTCAGCCTGAGGTGATCAAAGGCATGAAACAGCTCCTATAAAATGGCTGAGGATTTCTTAGGGGAAAGGAAATAACTTGAATGGGTTTGTAAATGTATAGGGGAGGAAAGGAAGGTGTGAAGAAAGCAAGTGTGCCACTTGTGGCACAAGACACTGGGCTGGAAAGACCTTTCACTTACCAGACAGCATTTCTATTCTTATAAATTATAGAAGGTCTTACCCTCCTTCTTGTGACCAAGAGATGAAAAGTCTCAGTTATAGTCAGAGTCATTGTATTTTTCAAAAAGTTTGTTTGATTGTTATATTGTGCCCAAAGACAGAGCCAGACATGGATGCAAAAGGTCAGAAAAGACAGCGCACCCCAGCTTTTTTTTTGTGGGGGGTGGGGGTTGGGAGTTAGGTCAGATTGTTCCTTGAAAACTATTAAATTGTTTGGGATGCTAATTTCTTGTTGTTGAGATGGGCTGGGGAAATAAGTGATTTGGGTGTCAAATTAAGGATGTAGTGAATCTTTTGCATACTGTAAAGAACTGTGAGTTATGTGGCTGGGATTTTTTTAGTAGCTCAATATAAGTTTGTATTCCATATGAGAAAGTGTCCCCTATGATGTTAGTACTCTCAGAAATAAAATGGCCACTAAGAAATATGTTTTTCTATTTGTTGTTCATTTTGATTTTGGGTTTAAGCCAGCGAGCTGTTAAAATCCTTCTGGGAATACAGAATGCTTTTCCCTAGCAAATAACATTGCTTCATATTAGAGGATAAGTGGACCCAAAAGGTGTTTTATATGAGATTGAGAGCCCAGTAAGTCAAAAATAAATATTTAATACATGTCTCAGAATGTCACACTCCAGGATTATGGAGTAACACAAACACTGTGCTAAAATACATATGGACTAAGTTATAATTCTATTAAAAGGTTTATGCCATACAAACAATATGCTGTATTATTTCTTTAAGAAATGATTTACTGTGTTCCCATGAGTTAGCATACATTTCAAGATTGTAGTAATGATAACATGCATGTTTTATGTCAAGAATTTTAACTGACCTTGATAAATTATGATGGGGAGAGGGGTGTATTATATTCCCATGAATGTGTGTGTCATTCTCTGTATTTTTTCAATAAATAGTACTTAAACAGAAAACTGTTCTCAAGGAGAACAGACCGTTAGTGGCATTTATGTCAGGATGAGGATCCCAGGGATCCTGGTAATTGACATCAAGTGGAACTTTATGGTAGAAATTATTTATGCTACTGGAGATGCAAATGGGTGGCACATCAGCATAACAGTTCTGTATTACCCAAACATTCTTTGTGACTGACAAACCCTGCTGACCCTATCATACACAAAGGTGCAATGAATTAAATTCATTTTTGTGAAGCTGGGTGATGGCATATTTTCTTACAAAATGAGGGCAAATTAAAGTACTCTTCTGGGCTAGCATGCGTGTGTCTCCTGGTTCAACGATAGTGAAGGCTGTGGAATAGAAGACAAGATATATTGTTAAGTTACTTTAGTTTTACATCATATGGATCTATGCTATGAGCAGATTCTCTTGCTCTGTAATCAATACTGTCCTAATCTATTAATTTCTTTAATGCCCAACAGGCATCTCAGCACAAATTCACTCTGATATACCTATTATAATAAAAATGCTTCCCTGTAAAAGCTATTTTTTTTTTTTTTCTACCTAAGCAGTATATATACATATATAAAATGTATATACATATGCTATAGTACATATAAAAGCATACATTATAGTATGTATATATATATATATTCTGTTTGGGCAATATTTATGAAGTCTTCATCCCATTGTATTTCACAATGAATCATCCGATAGCTCCCTTGCATAATCAATAAAATATAGCTTCCCTGTATAACCAACTTTCCTAGTTTAGCAGTTTAGCTAGTTTAGAAGACAAGTTCAGTTCATCCTGCTTTTAATCACAAAGGCTTCATGTCATATAAACTTTGAACTCTCAAAAGTCATTGGAAGATGGGACTGAATGATATTCTACTCTCTTAGAAAAACTGGTTTCTTCCAAACACATAAGAATATATAACTAAAATATTTTATTCTCTATTTCATTTTCTGTCTCACTGTCCTAATATAATCCTCAGTTGGAAACTAATTGCTTGGAAGAACAGATTTTTTGTTACTGCAACATGATGCTATAGTCTCCAGATGCCATTATTATCCTCTCTCCTCCAGGCCCACTTCAGGGTTGATGCAGACAGTTCAGCAGTCCTCTCACAAGGTAGCTTTTTCTTGATGATGCAGCCCAGTGATCTCACCCAAGACTTGCTGGCCCCTGGGGTAGGAAAGTTTGTTGTTGATTTTAAAACAGATTTCTTCTATTGTTTAATGAGGAGCAAACCTGAGATAAGAAAGAGCTGTTCTGGTGAAATGGAGAGACAGTAGATTGTGCTGCAAAATGAAATCACATAGGACTCTAATGAGGTTCATACCCTCCTATTTGTGCATGAAAGGTGAAGAAAAGTGGAGTGGGTGAGGAGCACTCTGTACTGACTAAAGCCAGTATTTTTCGAAGCACGTGCAGCTACCAATTGACAGTCCCATATGGGGACTAAAATGGGATTTGGATATCAAGGGAAATTTTCAGTTTGGCTCTGATATCCAAGGAGATGTTCAGAGAGGGAGTTTGGCTGTGACACACTTGTCTGTGCACATGGTTCTCAAATTTTATTGTACAAAGGATATATGATGAGAATTTTAAGAGCTTTCGGTTGACATGAATACCATATAGGTGATCAATACATGCAAGCTATTCCCTCTCTAATGACTTCTTCTACATAAAGTTAAAAAGATTGATTCCTTAGTTCAAAAGGTAGAGAGGCAAGTGGTTTGATGCCAAGGGTCTGATGCTAGTTACAGTGCCTAGTGATGATGAATGTTTGGTATCAATTAAAAAAAGAAAAAAAAAGTGAGCGTTTTCCGTTACACAATCAATCTTTCTGCCTCCAAGTAAAATGTGGTAACCAGATTTTCAAAATCTGCTCAGCTCTCTTGAAAATCAGGCCCAAAAGCACCAAAGACAATATTTCAGGAACTTGTACAAGCAAAAACCCACAAAAATAATAATTAAAAAAACATTTAAGCATCATCTAAATTCCAGGCTGGTAAGCATAAGTCTAAATGGTCACTTTGCTGTCAATACATTGCACAAAAAACCTCCATAATGATGGAAATGTTAGAAAATTGCTTCCTTCTGCTAAACTTACTTTGGACTATAAGGAAATCTAATTTCAAGATGTTGTCACATCCTGGCTGGAGGTGGCTGTTTGTTGACAAAGAAACTTTTTTGCTACTTTTTAGTGTGAACCAGAAAATTATGTGTGTACATTAAAATCAAAATGAAAATAGAGAATCTACTAAACTAACAAAAGTTTTTGCAGTATGGTTGCTGATTCAGTTGAAGCAGACTTCTGTTCATCAGCCAGGTTTGTGGGAAGAGCTACTATTGTCTATTAGAACAATTCATGCAGCTGAAAAAGCACAAATGTTTGAGCACACAAGCTCTTCTTATGTACTGCACTCGGCTGTCTTTTGAGGACTAAATACTCGCAATGCAAGAACGTTCCTTCTGTTACTCTCATGTTGTTCTATGATAA
This sequence comes from Nettapus auritus, assembly GCA_011076525.1. Lineage (NCBI taxonomy): Eukaryota > Metazoa > Chordata > Aves > Anseriformes > Anatidae > Nettapus > Nettapus auritus. Next base: position 56,702,551 of record CM021767.1, on the reverse strand, counting down.
TGTTTCTGTCTGATTCATCTTCCATCCACAAAACTACTTTTAAAATCTTAGTGCTAAGCAGTACCATTTCTCCAGGGCATCCATCCAAACAGATTCCTTGGGCATTCCTTGGCCAAGATTCTCTTGCACCCCTAAATAGGAACAAATGTTAAGCTGACAGTGGAAGCATTTGTGATTTGGTTACAGAGTCTATTCCTCTCTAAGGATTTTTTTTTTTTTTTTTTTTTTTTTTTTTTTTCCCATCAACCATCAAACTAGTGAATTTGCAGAGGGAACGTATCTAGAATGAGCTTTCTTTTAGGTCTTTGCAATGTCATTCCTATTTTTTTTTTTTTTTTAATGGTGTTTTCATTTTCATGGCAAAGTAGCACTAAGAAGCTGTAAAAACATACAGCAGATTAAGTGTTCAGTAATATAACCAGATACCGCAACTGGCATGTAACGGGCTAACAATTCTGATTTATTTTTTATCACTTAATTTTATTTTTAATAGTGTTATATCAATCTGTCCTGACAAAAATCTAAGAAGAATTTTTTCCTGGTTATCTTAATGCATTAGACTCCAGGAGAAAACCTGAGTAGTTTTTTTTTTTTTGTTAGTTTTGTCTGGGCATTTGGTTCACATATGTCTCATAAACATCTCCCACCCCCACCTTCTTCCCTATTTCCTGATATACTTTGATGTTACATCTTTTCAGAGGGTGTGTGCGCTCCCTCAATTGATTGTTGACTTTTCAGATGAGAATCAGCATGTCTGCAAGTATAGTTTTGAAAGATCTGTTATTTAGCTTGCCACACTATTCAGTCATGAGTAGTAGCAAGGAAAAGATGTTCTTGCTTGCTTCAAAGAAACAACCTTAATGCATAGGCATTTATAAGTAAGTCTCCAGTGCAAGCTATCACTAATAAAACCATTCCTGAAAGGGTTTGGGGTTTAGATCTTTGTATCCCTCTCCATGGATATAATTTGGTGGCTTCTTCAATAGAAAAAAAAAAAAAAAAAGGGAGGGGGGGAGGTGGAGTTCCCTCAGGTAAGGGAAAAATCTTGTGTGTTACAGCTCTATGTCAGCTTCCTAATGGTGGCAATTTGGGTGAAAAAATGCAGTTAAGAACATTGAGGTAGGACACCAAAAAGCACCACAGATATTACTTAGGTGTTCATGAGTTCTAGCAGTGTTTACAGCACCAAAACCACTAAATCCATCATCTGTCAGTTGAAGTCAACACAGTTGACTTCATCCATTTTCAGCAAGGGTCCAGCCACATTGAAAGATCTCAGCTTATAGTGTGAGACCGGAAAGCAAGAACAGGTCTGGGCAAAAATTCTTGCAAGGCATTATTGACTGTTTTTTGTCATGCATAAATTAGTCAATTAGTAAGAGGAATTACACTGTGCTGTACCTGAATGCGGCCTAATGCTAAAACAGATTCTGCACTATTTTAGACTTTAGACTGCATCCATCTCTTTTAACATAAATTAACTTTCTCTGTGCAGTAATGTACAGAGCTTTTATGCTGTCATGAAGCCTAAGGGGAATGTTTTCACCTGCTTTTTTTTTTTTTTTTTTTTTTTTTAGGGTGGAAAAACAAAGCAGCTGGGGAGGTTCTACTTCTAACTAGACATCTTCATTAGTATGCATGAAGCTGTTTATCTAATAAATTCTGGGCTGGTCTGGAGGGGGCAAAGGTTGTTTGCACAGAAAAATACATCTTATTTGGGATGTCAGAAGGTGTTGAGGGTACCAAAAAAAAAAAAAAAAAAGTGTTTCTCAGGTTGAAAGATGAATAAAATAATTGCACTTCCTTGGATTTCTGAAGAAGGTGGGCTCTCTGCACTTAAAACAGTGTTTCCCCTCTGAAAAATAATGCTTCAGAAGTAGAATAAAAGGGATAAATAGTTGTACTGTGAGTGAGTAGAAAGCAAAAAGATTTTACTACCTTGGCTACTTATGGTATATCCAGAGAGAACTTTGGCTCATCACGTAGCTGCTGTTCATCCCTACCCTTCAGAGGCTATCTGGGCAAAAAACATCACAAAGCAGTGTAGGAAAGGGCTGTATGGCAGTCAATCTTCAAGCATGGGTTTCTCATTTTGAAAGAGGGAAAGCGAGGAAATATTTCAACATGCTGTCACATTGTGCTCAAAAGCAGGGTGCCACGTGATATATTTTTCACTGAGAAGTTGCACAGCCTTTACTTCCACATGCCATGTTTTTTCTTTTATTCTGAGGAGGGTTGTGCTGGATCTGTATAATGTGAAGATAATATGTGAAACACAAATTACGGAACAGTACTGAGTAATAAAGCAAATGAAGTGAAAATCCAAATAGCATACTGGGGAATTCTTGATTATAATGTGAGTAAACATTACATGGTGAGCTAAAGTTTCAGGCCAGTGAATGGTCCCCTGCAGAACTCTTAACTCCTTTACTTCTTCACAATATGTGTTTATGCCAATGGGAATGAATGTATTTAAATTATGGTGTATTATGTTTCACATTTTAGAGTAAAAGTATTTTTATCCCTTTCCCAACTAAAATGTCCAGAGGGGCTGAATGTGGTGAATCCCATACCAGTGACTCAGTGCCATAAAAAGAGTGGAGATAATCTCCATGCCACTTTACTTGGTACTAACACATATACTCCTCTGCAGTACATAATGGGATCAGAGACACTTCAAGAAATTTGCTCTCCCAGTTTTCATTCCACCAGTCTTACTCAGCTTCACTTAAAACTGAAGAGCTCCAGAGGGCATGGAAGGGCACTTGATAAAATCCACCTTTAGGGAATACTGTCTACTAATTAACATCTGTATTCACAGGATGTTTACAAAGAAAATAGTGTAGAAAGCTTGGAATGGGAGAAGCTGATAGGAATTTCAAGAAAAGCTGTTGAAAAACATGCCACTTACAGAGGTGGAGAACAAAGGCAAAATTGTGTAATCATAATTTACTTCATATCTTCTTAATCCTTCTTGAAAAAAAAAAAATCTTTTTAAAAAAATGTCATTTCATTGCTTTATAGAAAGAGATAGGGATAATTGGAGGGTAAGAACAGTTGTAATGGGGAAAGAAGTTTTTATTTTTCTATGTCTCCTTTAAAATTAGGTACAAGCTATTCTTGAATACAAATCTTCAGATGGGAAAGTGTGAAAAATTGGTACTGAGAGATTAATCAGGCTCTAGGAAAGGAAGAAATGACTCACCAGCTTCTTGAACTTTGCCTTCTGAAGTTTTCTCTATGTCAATAGAGTTGTAAGACCATAATATCCACGTCAACAAAAATTATACAAGAACTAACTATATAGAAGGCAGAAGCAATCTGCATTTGGGTTTGTAATGCCTGGACTCCCTTTGGAGGGTAGAGCATATGACAGTGGACAGAAAATAGTGGACAGACATGCTAAGCATTGCTGTAAGCAGGTAGCTGTTCACAGATGTTGCTAGCAAAAAGGAGAAATGAAATCTAGTTTCTAATTTCTTAACCCTTCAGTTCCTAAATTAATATCACAAGGCGATTTATGGGAAAAGATGAGAGCCGTGAGTGGATATGATTGCTGTAACTTTAATTAGAACATTAGGCATAAAATATGTGTGTTCATGCCTATTAGTTTCTAGGGAAAAAGGGAATAAAAATTCAAAGCTAAAATTTTCTAAAATTTAAAAGTGAATCACATTTTAGCATACCTTAGCCCACAACAATTTTCATTTATTTTTGCTGGCCGAGGCTTCATTATCCTTCCAAAAAGAAAACCAAATAATGAAAATTGAGGAGCAGAAAGTCCCCTAGTCCTTTCTGACTGATTAGACTAGATCCTGAAACACTCAGTTGCACTCTTCCTTAGTTTGTGCACCTAATCCAGACACAGTGGAAGCTTTTTCTGAGTGTAGAGGTCAGTATTAATATCTTCAGCAGCAGCTACAATAGCACAGACAAGGTAGGGTCTCTTGGTGTTAGTATGTCCTATTTATCAGCAGAAGTTCATATCTGCACCTTGTTCCACCTAGAAAGGATTTTGTTAGCAGAGATGGGCTGCATTATTCCTACATGCCCTGACATTTTGAAACTAGGTTCTTCTTCTGGCAATAAGATGCCAGAGCCATGGAGTGTACTGTGTGCAGCACAATTGCCTTTCTAAAAGGTGATGTGGAGGGATATGTAAAGAATGGTTCACAGGGATTTAACTGAAGGGTTCCCACTGATGTTAGTTTACCCCCTGTAAGTCTGACAGGGTAGATTAGACCACATTGTGGAAAATAACATTCATGCTCAGTCAATCACAAAAGATCTCTGTTGTTGTGTCACTCACTCCAGAGAGGAGACAGTAAGTATTAGCCACTGCAGTCCCAGTTTTGTTGACTTGAAGCTTGTTAAGCTGGTTTTATATTCATTGAAGGAGTGCTTGTGGTAATAAGGAACTAAACTGAAGGTCTGTGATCCTGTATCTAGGGCTCACAGAGCAGCTAAAGCACATTTATTTAGTTTAGTGCTGAGAAAGGGGCTATTTTTTCCTCCCTGGAGTTCATTTGTTCAAAAGAAAATCCACTTTAATCAGTTTAGAGAGCAGCCATGCTGTGATCATACAGAGCATGATGGTATGGTCTGGGTCCAGCAGTGCTTCCTTCTCAGGCAGCCTGGACATCTTTATCAAGTCCTTCTCCTTTACAGTCACAGAAAGGGTATCAGGGCTCTGATTTGTTCTTCCTGCTTGGCTGACTCATCCTCCCATACTTCTTTTTTTAGCACTTGGCTGTTTACTTCTCTAACTCTGACAGATACTAAAGAGTTAAAACTGTTTGAATCAACTGTGGTGTCTCTTCCCAGTGATGGGGGAAAAATAAATGTTCTGTTTCTTTACATGAGATATGTCACAGAGGTTGCAGAAATATACAGTAAGTGACAGTATCTTTCATGTTATCCTGTCATTTTTCTGAAATAAGAAAATTTCAAGCACTTATGTGTAGGAAAACTGACTCATTACCAACAGAAACAAACAATTCCAAATGTATGAATAAAAATAATAATAAAAAAATAATAAAAAAAATCTCACAATGTGGCTGCTACTGTCAAATACTGTCAGAATATAACATGCTGGTAATATGTTTTTATGGCCTGACTTCCAGAAATGCAATATAACTAGTCTTCTTAAAATTAATTTGGACTGTGATTATCTTCTTACTTTAATATTTAAAGAAACACAGGAAAATGCATATTTTTACTGTCTTACAGTAGACTATCTACACATGCAAAATCATTCTTCAAATGTAAATCAAATGCAAAAAAAAAAAAAAAAGACAAAATATATCTTACGAAAGGATAACACTTAAAACTTATATTTTGAGAAATTCATACAGCTTCTCTGTAGCTTATTATATTGTCACTAAGTACTGGAAAACATTCCCATGTATGTTTAACAAGTAAATGAACAGCCAATAATAATAAAACTAACTTGGTTTTATTTTTTTTTGGGGTAAATGGAAAGAATTAATTTACACTTGGAATTACCGTATCTGACATATAAGCAAATTGTCTCCCTTGCAGAAATAATTTGAAGTCATATATAAAGTTATATATTTATATAAATATATCTCTTTTCTGTTTTCCCTGAAATAGCTATGATTAGGTCAGGATTCCTTGTTTCTTTGAGCGAAATCCATTTGCAGCTTTTCAACATTTTTATTATTAGAAGAATAATAAATATAAATCTTTTTAATTTTGAGTAGTGATAAACTGTTCTGAATTATATGCTTCAGAGGGTATTTTTTTTGACCTTTTAATTTCTTCTCACAGGTTTTAGTAATTTCTACAATTTTAATTATTTGCTCTTGTCTTTAAAGAATTTTAAAAGCATTCTTGGCTAAATCTGCCAGTAGGTTTGTATATAGTCCTTCATGGTTTCCTCTTAGAGAGCAGGAGCCTTACAGTAGGAATTGCAGCTAGGAGAAGAGAAGTATAATGTACTTGCAGAAATGTTGCAAGTTACTGATCTGAATGTTTTATACACTAAAGGTTTTATATTTAAATATCTTGGTTAACTCTTCTCTGAGTTTAAACTAGAGCTTTTAATAAATAGTCTCTGCTGCAAAATTCACCTTTCATTGATGTCAAAATCATTAAACTATATCTAACAAATCTGACCAACTGATGAATAAGGATTTGCTCAAACTACTTTTTAAAGCCATGGAAATTTTATATCAAGCACAGGAATGATTATTTAAATTCTGGTTAGTTAACAGGTCATACTCTTTAAAATGACACTATTAATTTCAACAGCTCTATTGATTTTCCTCCTATCAAATCTGAATTGACTGCAAATTCACAGGTCAGTGTTGTTGGTTTCATTTGATCCAGTAAGTTGTTTTAGCAAAATCATTGTGAAAAATATGTATTGTTAATGTGCAATAACTCCCATTTTAAAGTCATTTTTTTCACTCAAAACCAAAAACCAAAACCAAAACCAAATTAAACAAAAAAGAACATTCAGACTAAGGTCTCAAATGAAAATTACAAATAAATGATATGTGTGATATACACTGCTAGATGTTCAAAAGAAAATGAAGCACAAATATTACAGTTCTATTGAAAGCTTTGTCCAAAAGTTGAGCTAGAAATCTTTGAGGAGTACATTTTGTATGAGAACTAAAATACATCCTTTGGAGTACTCACAGTATCTGATCTTAGTTTTGACTGAAACTAAGCAATATAGAGCAACTGGCTTTTCCTCCCTTTTTTGCCCATATTCTTTTCCACTCTTTTTTCCTGTTTCTGGACAAACCCATAAGCTTCATGAAAAGACCAAAGTCACTGCATATGAAATCTAGTTTTTGTTCGGATATTTCACAGAAATATGACAGATTAGTCAGGAAGAGAGTCTTCAAAATCATAGGAAAGTGAAGTGTTAACTGAAATAAAAATCTGGTGTGTGCACCTAGCTCAGAAGAGTAGGCAACATGATGGATAAATTGCAGCAGAAGTGAAAGATACAGGTTTTCAGTGATTCTCTGAAAGCAAATCAATCCAGTGATCCATATTTTGTGAGTCAGCCATTGTTTTTCTCTTCCTTTTACATATGTGGCCCTGGTAAACTTCCACTGGCTGCTGGATTTGAATTCTCTATATCTAAATATCTGGGAATTGAGTGCTTCTCATTTTTCTCTGATTGATTTGATTGAACTATATTTTATTGGTTGTCTCGGAAAAGCTTCCAAGAAAGAGGAAGGAAGTTATCCTTCACTGCAAAGTATTTCATCAGTCCACTGTTCCTAACATTTTTGTTTCTTAGCCCTGCCTGCCCCTGAACATCAAGAGACAAACATCCTTTACTCTCCTGTTTTATTTTGTCGAGAACGTATTACAGTGAAAGAGGATTTAGACTCCATTAAGGAGTATGGTTGCTCAGTTCCTGACTTCAGATGCTGTTTGAAATTGCATCTCTCTTTTTCTCTCTTATTCTGCAGCCATCACCCTCATCTCAATCCTACAGTTTAGGCATAAGCCTTCCTATTTGCTGCTGAGTTCAACAGCATTTCATACATTGGCTAAACTATAAAAAAAGAGTTATGGATCAGGCTTCATCTATAACACTGATTCTTAGAAACTTTGGCATGTACTTTGAAAGTATAATGTTACAGGATGTTAGGCACATAACAACTGACATATGGTTAGAAACACTGGAGATGTCAGTCATACAGTGGAATTTGGAAGTACTGATCAATAATTTATATTAGCGATCACTTGGCCCTTATCTAATAACCCATTCTGTACTTTCCACAATCTAATTTCATTTGGCATTAGTGATCACTGCTTTTCCACTTAAAGTGATCTGATTAGACCTTGAAATACTTCAATTTTTCAAGATATATCACATCTTCTGCAGCTCTATGTAACATACATTCAGGTGGAATTTGATTAGACCGGGCAATTTACTTGTGATTCATGCCTCGTTTAAGATACTGAAGCATGCAGGAAGGCGCCAGTACAATTTTAAGCCATACAGGGCATCAGTTAAAGAGACTTTCTGTGTCATTGATACATAATGAACACTTCAGTTACTTTTAAAATCACTGTTAAAACTCAAACAAACCTGCCAGGAGCTCTTGTGCATATATATATTTTTTCTTTTTTTTTTTTTTTTTTTATTTTGTGTTTTTTTGGCTGGTGGAGCTAGGAAGGCTTCAAGAGTTTGAGATGTGGGTAGAGCAGACTTAGAGCTAGGATTAGATCAAGATCAACTAGCAGGATCAGGCAGCATGGCTAGAGGGTAGTTTATGATCTGTGGCTCTGGAAGTGGCCTCCAAGTTGAGGTTAAGGACAGAGAGTGTTGAGGCTTGTACAGGTTGGGGGTGGCCAGATGGAACCATGGTCACATTAGAACTGTTCCCCTCTGACTGTTTTTATCTTTTCAGGGTTAATGTTTGGGCTGTCCCTAAAGTTAGGGTTCAAGCACTGGAAACCAAAGTATAAATGTCAGAATTGGAAACAGGTTGCAAAAAATATAAGAGGAGAGACTACAGCAATGTTGGGCTGTGATACCAGGGGTTGTCCCTGGGTACAACTGGGACAACAGGCTTGGCAGTTACCAACGTGGTCAGTCTTTTCTGTTTTATCTCAAGATGTGGAAGAATTTGATCTGCATTAAGGGATCAGGTAATGCCTCGCACTGTTATAGGAATTTGAGCTTGAGATAGGTTTAATGTGGAAATCTCAGCCCACCTGGTTCACTTTCAGGCATCTGTTCAGAAGGGTGAGATGGACAGTGTAAATGCTTTGGTAGCCTTTAGGTGACCCATGATGACCTTAACACTTACTGTACATTGGGACTGAGTGTCATTTTAACAAACAAGTCACTGCCTTCATCTCAGACTTTATTTTTTTTTTTTCTTCTCTTTCTCTGTATTTATTAAGTTGGAATAGAATTTGCTGTACAAAGATAGGAAGTAAACAGCTTAAGCTAACTTTCTTATAGTATGCTGATCAGTCTGTTTCTCTATTCTGTAGAACTTTAGCTTGCTCTTTCTTTGGAGTAAGACTTGATGTTCAAATTAATTAATTTTGAAGGAGCCCTAGAGTGGACTGGGACATAGAATAATAACCTTCAATAATAATTTCTATTGGGATAGGTGAAAAGTAATTTGCTGAAGCTCATGAAAGTGTATAGTTTAGAACACTACTGTGCTAATGTGACATCCATCTATAAGAAGGGTCATAAGGAGGACATGGGGAGCTACAAGCCTGTCAGCCTGACCTTGGTGCTAGGAAAGGTGATGGAACAGGTCATAATGAGTGCAATCACATAGCATGTGTGGGACAACCTGGGAATCAGGCCCAGTCACCATGGGTTCATGAAAGGCAGCTCCTGCCTGACCAACCTCATCTCCTTCTATGACAAGGTGACTCACCTGGTGGATGAGGAAAAGGCTGTTGACCTAGTCTACTTAGACTTCAGCAAAGCCTTTGATGTGGTCTCCCACAGTATTCTCCCAGAGAAGTTGGCAGGCCATGGCTTGAACAGGTACACTCTTTGCGGTGTGAAAAACCTCTAGATAGCTGGGTCCAGAGAGTAGTGGTGAACGGATTGAAATCCAGCTGATGACTGGTCACAACTGGTCTTCCCCAGGGGTTGGTGTTGGGGCCTCTTTAATATGTTTATCAATTATTTGGATGAGGAAATTGAGTGCACTCTCAGTAAGTTTGCAAATGACACCAAGTTGGGGGGAAGTGTTGATCTGCTGGAGAGTAGGAAGGCCCTGCAGAGGGACCTGGACAGGTTGGATCGATGGGCAGAGGCTAATGGAATGAGATTCAGTATGGATAAGTGTGGGTCCTGCACTTTGTTCACAACAACCCCCATGCAACGCTACAGGCGTGGGGCAGAGTGGCTCGAAAGCTGTGCAGAGGGAAAGGATCTGGGGATGTTGGTTGATGCTCGCCTGAACATGAGCTGGCAGTGTGCCCAGGTGTCCAAGAAGGCCAGTGGCATCCTGGCCTGTATCAGGAAGGACCAGGGAGGTGATAGTCCCACTGTATGCAGAAATGATGAGGCTGCCCCTTGAGTGCTGTGTTCGGTTTTGAGCCCATCACAAGAAAGGCCTTGGAGAGTGTCCAGAGGAGGGCTACAAAGCTGGTGAAGGGTCTGAAACACAAGACTTATGAGGAGCAGCTGAGAGAACTGGGGTTGTTTAGTCTGGAGAAGAGGAGACTTGGGGGAGACCTTAATTGCTGTCTACAACTACCTGAAAGAAAGTTGCAGGGAGCAGGGGGTTGGTCTCTTCTTGTAGAAAACTAGTGATAGGACTAGAGGGAATGGCCTCAAGTTGCACCAGGGGAAGTTGAGGTTGGAAATTATGAGACATTTCTTCTCAGAAAGTGTAGTCAGGAATTTGAATGGGTTGCCCAGGGAAGTGGTGGAGTCACTGACCCTGGATATGTTTAAGGAAAAGTTGGATGTGGTGCTCAGGGACATGGTTTAGTGGGTGACATTGCTGGTAGTGATGGTCGGACCAGATGATCTTGAAGGTCTCTTCCAACCTTAATGGTTTTATGATTCTATGATTCTTCAAATTTGTGTTTCATTCTGATCCCACAATTGTCATAAATGGCCACTGTTGAAAAAAGGTGCTTTTCATCATTATGGGTTATACTAAGCATTAGTGTTGTTATATATAAGGTGATTTAACATAAAGAGCTTCTGTGGTGTTTCAGACAACAGTGTACTGGTGTGAAAACTCTCTCTCTCTCTCCCTCTCTTTTCCAAGTTTTCCATGTGAATTCAGTAAAAAAAAAAAAAAAAAAAAAAAAAAAAAAAAAAAAGTAAAATAGTTATTTATTATGCTTCATTAATATTTGGTGTACACAATTATGAATGTTTTAGTATTCCTATTAGTCATGTTATCAAAACCCAGTCAGTAGTAAGCACTTTAATGGAAGTAATATACCACCTTCTTATTCCACTAGTTTGATCTCTTTGCTTTGTAAAGCATTGTGTAGTTTGGTTGTCATTGATGATGTGATATTCGACAAGTGGAAATGTGTGGTCAAAACTGCTGCCTACAATGATATTTTACTCTTGAAATATCCTCAGAATTGTTCTGTGTTATGTCCCTGGACATTCTTACCCTCAAAAATCTTTCACTTAGCGCTAGGTTTGATTAACCCTTTATACTTCACTCCAAGTTTAATTAACCTATGTAAAAACCAAAAAGCGTTATGGACCAGAGTACAGGTATCATTAAATGTCGTGTCTTACTTTTGTCTCAGCCATTTTAGGCCATTAATTTTTGCAGAAGTATGTACAAGATCAATGTATAAAGTACAGATTTTGCCATTTTTACTATTATTGTTATTTTGTAAAGGGTAAGGATCTCTTGCCTATGCTTAATTAAAATGAAGCAATTAATATTCCAAAATAACAGCATTAGTCATATGTCATATGTTTACAAAAAGCACTCAAGGATATGTATGAAATTGCTTTTTCCATTGTTTATCTCTTTGGATTTGGAATTGATTGGAAAGAAATTCAGATTCTTATGTTAATGAGATTCTCAATTTTCTGAAATCAGGTTGGCAGTAATCTATAGAGGTATCCATATATCTTCAATGTTTCATCTAGAAAACAAACAAACAAACAAAGAAAAACTGTAAAGAACAGTGTAAGAACAGTTTCCAGATGAATAAGTGTAAATAAGCTACAATGGACTAACCCCTTTGTGCTACGATAAAACTGCCTTTTATTTCACTAAGAAAAAATCAGAAAAAAACTTGCTAATCTACACTACAGACACACCCAAAGACTTTACAGTTTAAACAACCAAGAATATATCTGTAAAGAAGAAGACATGAGGGTAGATAAGCTTGTTTTCCTGAGTGCGAACAACAGATCCCATGATGAACACCAGGTTTCCCATTCTAGTTCCTGTCCTCAGACTCCTTTAAAGTAAAACAAGATTGAGAGGTGACGACTACAGCATAGGTATGAGTAACTTCACAGGCAGAAAACACTGGGTATTGAGTGTTCTTTAATCTAGAAGAAAAAGTTTTTGCAAAGTCTAATAGCTGGGTGTCCTGGTTTCAGTTAGGACAGTCTTCCTCCTAGTAGCTGGTGGAGTGCTGTGTTTTGGATTAGGATGAGAAGAATGCTGATAACATGCCGATGTTTTGGTTGTTGCAGAACAGTGCTTGTACCAAGCCAAGGACTTTTCAGCTCCTCGCTCTGTCCTGCCAGCAGGCAGGCTCAGGGTGCAGCAAGAGCTGGGAGGGGACAGACCCAGGACAGCTGACCCAAACTGGCCAGAGGAGTATTCCATACCATCTGACATCATGCTAAACAATATATAGGGGTGGCTAGCTGGGTTGGGGTAGCCGGCTGCTCGGGATAGACTGGGCATCGGTCAGCAGGTGGTGAGCAATTGCATTGTGCATCACTTGTTTCATACACACTATTATTATTATTATTATTATTATTATTATTATTATTATTTCCTATCTTAATAAACTGTCTCTATCTCAACTCTCGTTTCACTTTTCCGTTTCTCTCCCCCATCCCAGAGAGGGAGGGGGGAGGGTGAGCGAACAGCTGTGTGGTGTTTAGCTGCCGGCCAGGTTAAACCACAACACTGGGAGCTGAAGTCAGATAATTGCAAATAAGAAATAAAGTAAACATCTTTACACAGAGAAGGTGATTAAGCAGTGGAGGAAAAACATATCAGAAGAATTTGCAACTCCCATCAGTGAAAGCTTTCCATATCATTTTCAGATTAAAATAAAAAGTTTCAAAAGAAAATATTTATCTTGAAACGTGTTTTTTGATGAAAACAGAATCTTTCATCTGTGAAAATTTTTGTTTACAGTTTAGTTTTTCTTCCACCAGCTGTTATATCCATATTAAGGAAGGATGGGCAATGTTGCAACTACATTATCTATTTGCTTTACTACTTTAGAAGATGGCTTCCTAGAGTTATGGAATTTTGTCAGAAACCCTGTTTCAGAAGAAAGCATTCAAAGAAAAACAGCTTCTAGCCCTCTTCACTGGAGAGGAAACATTAAAAGTGACTCTGTATATCTCAAAGTCTCAGAAATCAAAATATAATTAGTAAGAGTGGTAATAAGAAAGACCAAATAGTGTTTAAAATTTCATTAATGATTTGTTGACTACTTGAAATACAATGAAAACTGTATTCCAAGAAAGAAGATAAGGCATCTGAAAATATTTTAACTGTATTTTAATTAATTTTGTTTGGAATTTTTATTTTTAAAGGAAAATGAAAAAGTATTCTATTTGCAAATAGTGAAGAGACTCCAAATGACTGTTGTTAAGAAACATCAGAATTATTTAAAGCTTATGAAAAGATATATCTAATTTCCATGTCTTTCCACTGTAGTTTAAACATTTTATTTTACTCTCAGAAATCAACAGCTTTTAGTCTTCTGTTGAAATTTTCACCTTCTGAACTCTAAAGCTGGCTAGGTCTTAACATTAAGGGGGGGTTTGCAGCGCTAGATGGACATAAGATTTGCTATTGTTACGTTTATATTTTTCACTGGATTTTCACTGGATTCCCTCCTCTAGATAGTCACAGGAAAGGCCTGAAATGCTCTGGTTGACTTCTATTATACCAAAAAAAAAAAAAAAAACAAAAAAAGCAAACAAAAAAAAAACAACAAACACCACATAGGCCTGCGATCTGACTTTTCTGATAGCTCAGATGAACAGTAGTCTTCCTAGTACAGTGTCCTGAATAAAAGTGTGAAATTGATCCCATGATGTCAAAAGGCTTCAGCTATGTTATTTGTTTGTGCTCTGCTTGGGGAGGATGGGAAACTGGAGATAGAGGGAAAACAAATGCGCTGCCATGCCAGTTGCATTGTTCTCCTCTTATAGCCTTGTCCCAGTCTTCACATAAATTGTCAAAAGCTATGAGTGAAACGCAGAAACAGTGTGGTCTGCAAGTGATGACTACAGGCAAAGAGGACAAGGAGGGAAAAGGTCATATCTTATTTTAAATTCTTACATGGTTGCCATATCTGCCCACAGCTCCCCAGCCTTTTTTAAGAAGGTATGTTTTCACAGCCTTAGCAGACTTCTAGGAAAAAAAAATTAACAATCCTTTTCTTATATAATGCCCTGGTTGTTAATTCATTCAGAATTTCAAAGGAAAACAGCCTGTTGTGCATGGAAACTTGGATTTTCTTTCTTCCATCTGAAAAAGTCTGGGCCTCTATTGGCAGTATGTAATTTAGGCTGGAGACCCTGCCCACCACCTCTTCTAAGATCCATGGTTTGCTCTCATGGGAAAGGAAATGCTTGTGAACTGCTAGTTGTTTCCAGAGCTTCCCTAGCAAATGGCAGCTGTGGGAGCAGGTATCAGAATGGAAACGTAGGAGATGGCAGGTGAAGTGTTTTGAAAATTTGCAGCTATCTTTCTCTTTCTATTAAGAAAAGGGTCATAAAGCATTCTTCTGTCTTGCCTTGATGGACTTAACTGCCCAGTTGAATCAATATTATAGAAATTAATTTCAGACTCCCTCTACAACTATTCCGGTTTCTGAATCAAGATACACCAATCTGTGCACTCATTGAAAAGCTGCATTTAGTTTATTGTCTAGTAAATTACTTGCCAAAATTGTGTAGAATAAAGAACACCTTTCTTATCTGTGTGCATTGTCAAGGACCACAGATTTTTACTCCATGTCTGGGACTCATGAGTATTAATAACACATGAATAAGAAGGTATAATTATGAGAGGTCAACTGAAATGAATAGAAGATACATTTGCCATGTGTCCTGTAGCTGGAAAAGAAAGGAAAAAGATTGAAAGGTTGGAAATTTTACATGGTTCACATGACAATTCATAGACATCCGAGAAACCTGGCCTTTCAACTTGATGGCCAAATCTCTCTCTCACTTTCTCTTGTTAAAGTCATTGAAGAGCTCTTATACAGCCTTTTTGTTGCTCAGGTGTGTTTTCTGGTCTAGTCAAGGAATGACAGTTCAGGCTTTACTTTTCAAGCTAAATCAATGAGAAATCATCATGTTGGGAAAAATCGTGTAACGACTGAACAAGATGAAGGATTGTAGTGACTACATACATTTTCTTCTGTAGGGTTCCTTACTCCAAGCCTTCTCAGTTTCTGGCCAGATGTGTCTACCATCATGGACAGGATATTAAGCTATATTCCCTATTTTGTCTGACTAAATGACTATGAGAGTTTGAAGCTTATAAACCTGAAGTATATATAGTTGCTGGGGTTTGTGAGAACTTTTGCTAGGATTGTTAGTATTTGTTGATTTTTTGAACACTTCTGAACTTTTGGCAATGAAGATAAACACTAAAGAAATTCCTACAGAAGAAAGAAACCTCTAGATGAGATTAACACATTGATACCTCAAAGGCTTCCAGACGTTTAAAAAAAAAAAAAGGAGAGAGAGAGAGAGAAAAGGGGAAAAATGATAAGGTATGGTGCAAGCACAATGCCTCACACAAATGGGTAGCCCTGTGACTGATTCCTTTTCACATGTAGCTGAGGTATCTTTCTGGACACAGAAGTGCAGACTGCATTTAGTTGTGGGTTTACTCTCTCAAGTTTTCTCCCTTCATAGTATTTAACTCTTTCCTGTAACACTCCTGCACAAACCTTTTGCTGATGTAAGACAAACAGTTCTCATGTTCTTGCTCATCATGTCCGAGGGCAGATGCTGACTTTAAAGGTGTTAACATAAGATGTTCATAATCAATACTCCACACTATTTTACCAACATCTCCAACTCTTTTCCTTCATGGTCCCACCACATTTTTCAGAGGTAATGAATCAAGTATTTTTCCTCTAAATATTCTCATTTCTTCTTCCAGCTGAGCCTTTTATGATTTTATTTCTCACTTTCTTGGGGAATTTTTTAACAATACATTGTCCAGCACATTGTTGAGGAGTCACAACACATACATACTCTTGGCTGTCAAATCCTACAGTCACACTCAAGATTCTATAGGCACACAGCAATTACACTATAATTTGTCTTTGTATCTCACATTTCTGTGATATATGGTTGTACATTGCAATCTGGGCTCTAAAAACACATTAATTACTCAGCACTGTGATTATGCACAGTGAATTCATCACTGGTATAGTAACCTTTGGTTACAGGATTTTTTTGGATGGTGTTACTAAGTGTGCATCCAAATATAATATACCTGAATTTCAAATGCATTTGAAACATTAAAACTATTAAACTGTGTGATAATGTTAAGATATTTTTTACTGCATTCCAATTTTATTAATGGCAACTGTCATATAATTTGCTGTGCAACTGTTATATAATTACGTTGTACCATGAAGTGCTTCTTTCTGAATAAATTCTGCAGTGATTTTCCATAAAATAGCTGTTCTACTGATGATTTTCTGATGGGGTTATCTCCATTCTCATACATTAACTAAATTATGGTAAAGGCAGTTCTCTCACCACAACATCTTAGAGAAAAAATGCAATGCCTTCTTTTCTTTCTAGTCATTCTCAAGGAAAATCTTCTTTTCTTTGGGGATATGTTCATTATAAAATGATTTCTTCTGTTCTTTTTTATCAGGGGATAAGTCTTTATACTTTTTGCTTTTCCTTGCTTTTTCTCTCCCTTCTCTCTTCTCCTTGTACTCTTCTACCTCTCCCATCTTGTTTCTCTCCCAGCTTAATCTGTGCTCATTCATCTCCTTCTCTTTGTCTTTTCTTAATAAAAAGTGGCATCAGAAAGAGACTGCTGATCCAGCAGACTGTTGGGAAGAACTTGTGTTTATGTTTTAAAGTCTTTGGGAAATGGTCCCTTCATCTTATATGTTTTATCACAAGTGACACAAGAGTCCAGGCTACCTAATTACACATAAAAAATGATAGGATACACATACTGTATCTGAGGATGCAAACCCCTTATCAGCCTTGATAAAGGAGATCTTTCGGAGAATGAAAGAGACACAGAGAAGGTATCTTAAACTGCTTTTAGGGAAATTGGTTATTTTCTCATTTAATGACTACTGTGGATAATTGTCCAATACTCGGGTCTAGTCTGTAAGGGTAGGATTCATTTAATTTGGTTTTAAAAATGATTCAGAACACAGTATGAATACTTAGTGATGTACCTTAGGCAACCATACCTGACTTCAGGCTGGGGATCCAGAAAGTCTTGTATGAATGAATGTATGAATCACATTTGTAGTTTTATCAGATCATTTATAAACCTAAAATGGCACTATATACCTATGTTTAGTGATCTGAATCTGTTCCTTAGTCAGTTTTTAGAACTTTTTATTTAGGTATCTTTTATTTTGTGTGAAGACTTCCAACCAGGTTCATATGCACACTTCCTGCATACACAAATACTTACTGGTTAATATGGTTATTGTGGACTGAAAAAAAAGCTATTAAATTAAATATTTTAATTTTTTCCAACTCGTGCAGATATTTGGTAAGTCTCTGTTGTTCAGGCAGTTGGAGCAAAACATTGGCTTCCATTGCTCTGGGGAATGGGTTCTTCCTCAGTTTTGTTGAGTTGCTTTCTTTATACTTCAATATTTTATTTTATATTTTGTTTTTCCTCCAGATTCTCATGGCTTTTCATACCTTTTTTTTTCTCTTCTGGAACTGAATTCATATCTTATGAGCACAGCCTTACTACTTCACTCTGTTCTCTTAATCTTTACTACTTCATGGTTAACACATTCTTTTGCTTACAAACTAATGTTGACAGCTACAGGTCAAAGTTAACTGGGCCATAGACACACAATGGATTTTCACAAAACTGGTCACATCCTTGAGCAACTGGCTAAAGTTCAGCCTTAAATGACCAGACCCTCTCTCTGCAATAGATGGAGAAGACAAGTCTTTCCAGAAGGTGATTCAACTGTTTCAGGATGGGGATCTTTTATTCAGATCTTTCAGGCTTATTTTAGGTGAGAAAAATGCCAAATTTATGAATCATATATAGATGTCTGAGTGATAGATACATGGTTAACATCCCTAAATTCATGTGACTATTAGCCACCTATAGTCAGGCTAACATGGCCTATAGTTAAGAGGACCCACAATGTGAAAGTGTAAGGATGTGAGAACTGTTTTACTATGTCAGATGAAAAATGTACCAAGCCTGCCTCTGGAAGTGGTGAGTAGCAAATCCTTATGGAAGACTACAGGAAAATAAAATTCAGTCTCCAAACTTCCAGTAAACAGAAATATTATTATTATTTTCCTCAAAGTGTTTGAATTTTCTGAATTTAGTTGGAGATGTATTTATCTAATTGCATTCCCTTAACTGTGTTCCCTTAACTGAAGATATAGTCCCTTAATAACAGAGATGTATGGCTTTTACATATGGTGTTTACGTGTATTTATATCCATATTTCTTTTAGAAACAAATTAAAATGAAATGTAATATTACTGCATCTCTCTGGTTATTGGTTACAGGAATACAGCAATTTGGCTTCTGTTCATTTATTTATTACTTACTCACTTATTCCAGAGACTTAAGCAGCTGTGGAAGATGATCATATGGTTGCAGGGCTATGAGCTCCGTGAGCTTGCTGCTTAAGTTATTGCTTTCTGCCTTGAAGTGGTTCTTCCTAGCTCTGCTCCATTTCCTCCACTCACCCAGTACAATACACCGGAATGTGATCAAATTTTTCTCAGTGTGTATTGTTACCAGAGTGAAATATGGTATTGATTCCCATGACTACTGGATGAGGCCTGAAATGAGTGGAAAAAAAGAAAAATAGAGCTGATGGTTTATTCAAGAGAGCAAATTATAGATGAAGCCAGGGCTATTACTAAAATGGAGAGTCCCGACTTGTGCCCAGCCTTGACTCAGAAGTGACAAAGATTATCTAAACTGATCAGAGTCTGTGTTGGATTAAGACATATTGATGCTGGCTGTGGTTTGCCAAAGGAAAAACAGAAGCCAGCATGGAAATGATTTATACATGGAAGAAAGAATATCACAACAAGCAGCAAATGAATGAATTAGTAATTGTTCAGTGCTGGGAGGAAACTGTAACATTCTTTAAAGAAGCAAGCATGCTAAAGAAATGGAGCAGTAAGGAAACCTGGTCTCAGAGAAGCAGCAATACTTATTTGACAAATCCGCTGAGGAAATATGAAGCCAGCCTCTTAAATTAAGATAGAAAGTGAATAATTAGAATGGGACTATTAATACCATTAAAATTGATTGCCTTACAATTTGTTGTTGTGCTGTTAGATTAAAAGATAAATCAATGTCAGTTTTTTATGGGAGACCCTCCCACACCAATCAATCAGTGACTTTACAGATGCTGTCTTCCATCCCTCCCAGCACATTCTTATTTCTCTTCCACCATTTTAGTTAGGGGATGATCATGTCCTTAAGCCATTTGTTTTTCCAAGAGCACAAAATGCTCCACATCGGGGATGGCAAATCATCTTTCCTATGGAGCCCTCCATACAGTGTGGGCACAGTACACTGTGGGTAGGTGCAAACTTACTCTACAGTGCCCTGAGTTGAAAGGAAAAAGGATATGTGAGAGCATTTATAAAGTACTTAGCTAATGAAAGCTGTTGAGAGGCTGAGATTATTAGCACAGGATGGATAAATCACTGATATTTGTCACTTAAGGTTTTGGATTTTTTTTCTTTTTTTCCAGTTCTGGGCACAGAAAGAATCAGTTCACATGTGCCCACAGCAGCTCCCATTGAAGGTGTAAAACATGGTGTAAACATACAGCTAGTGGCTGGCTTTTTTAGATTCAGAATGCTGGATATTAGTACTAGTAACTATAAAATACGAATGATACTGGTGCTGACACAGCATTATGGAAATCTGACCTTGAATCCTTAGCATGACCTCCTAAAACGTATCAGTATTATTAGTGACAAGAATACCCCACAAATTTTCTGTAGCTCAGGGCTTAGTTTGTGCCTTGCTATAAAAGTTCTATTAAAGTGTCCTTTAACATACTGTCTGGACCTAGTGTCTGGGCTCATCCATGTTCCCCTCTTGCCATTCAAATACTGTCTTGCATTATGCATTTATGAACCTCAAAAACCTTTGCACAGCATGCAAAGCCATATACTGTGGATGTCCATGGGTCAGATGAAAATGGTGTGACTGCCTCCAGGCTTGTTTTGTGTTCAGAAGATACCTTTGTGAATCTGCTTCTGCACCCAGGATATTGCTGCTGCTGCTGCTGCCAGCACTGCGAACACTTGAGATAGGAGGAGTTCAAATTTACTGCTGCATCCTCTGATGCAGCTTGAAGTACTGGTCATTTTCCTCTAATGGGAAGGTCTAGCAAGGCAGATTTATCAGTACTGGGTTAAAGGTTGGACTAGATGATCTTACAAGTCTTTTCCAACCTGAATGATGCTATGATTCTATGACTCATGCTTTCTTTTTGCCTGCTAGTAAGAAGGTGTCAAGGAGGGTACATTTTTGTCACGGCTGCCTCTAAGTGCCAAAGCCATTGAAGAAGACATTCTCAGATGACCCTCAGCAATAAACTTTGAAACTAGATTTTAGACAACAACAAAAGGTGTGACTACATTGTATAAGTATGCCTGATTGATAGAAATTGATCAGTAGCACAGACTTTCTCCTCTTCAGAGAAGTTTTGCATGTTATAAGCTGGCCTTAAGTTTGTGATGCAATACCTCCACTGCTATCAAAGTTTGATATATAGATTTTATTTATTTATTTTTTATTTTTTTAAGTTTTGGAAATAGGAATCACCTCTTTCTAATGTTAACCTGATTTCACTGTATACAGAAATATCTATACCACCATATTCTGGCAGTGTTTTGAGAACTGTGTATGCATGCATGCACTGTCAATATGGTGCTAAAATACTGACAGAAGTCAAAATGGGTTCTCTAGTTTAGGTGTGAAACTTATCCCAAAACATCCTTAGTGTAGACAAGGTGTGAAGTGCAAGGTGCAGCCGGAGGATGGTAACATTCACCTTCAAGTTTTATACATTCACCCTTTTCTGGAATATATACTTGCAAGGGAATAGTTCTATTCACAGGAGGAAGAGCTCTCTTGAAAATCGTCTGGGAACTTCCTGCAGTAAATATGATAGAGTTAAATATATTGCTCAAAAAATAAGAGGAAAAAAATATGTCGCCTCAAGATGTTAACCATAAAGGACACACTTTTCTCATGTTACATTGCAATTATTCTATATTCATTATATCTGCTATGGAGATTCTGACAACAAAGTAAAAATCTGCATTTTGGAAGGGCATTGTGACGAGCAGTAAAAATGGGAATATACTCAGGCTATTTTATTTTCCTTTAATGCTAACATCCAGTCATATTTACCCACAAAAATAAGATAATGCACAGAAATAAACAAGAAAAAATGTAAGTTGTACCTACATCTCTGCATGTCAGAATCACCCAATTAAATGAATCCGAACTATTGCTTGTTAATTGCACAATATTATAGTGAAGGTCATATATTTTCAAAGTATCATGCTAAAAGAAAAATCCCAGAAAAGTTAAACATTGGTTATCAATAGACTACCCTGAGTCAGAAAATGAATATATATTCAACTTAAAAGAAATCCATAAGTCTGAGTCTGTCAGAAAATACTGGTGATGACCAGACTTCTGATATATAAAAATGGATTAAAACATCATTAGCACCATCCCTGAACAACCATCATATTAAAACATTTTATAAAAAAATATTTTTACAGGTTCCAGTGGTGAATTAAAAGTCATAAGAAAACATTACACTGTTTTCAGAATATCACCTAGTTCTACCTCGTGTTGCATTTAGCTGTCAGCTTAGAGGTGGAAGTTTTGGTAGCCTAGTATTGTTCCCTGAGACACCTAGTCTCTGCATCTGTCAACTTCTCTAGAGCAAGTCCACAGTTTGTAGCAAAACATGTACCAGGGGAATAAAACTTATTAGCTGCAGACTTTTTTTTTTCTTTGCTTTGGAATGTAGGTATAAAATTCTGTGCTTTTCTCTCTTTCTCTCTCTCTCTCTCCTTCTTTCTTTCTTTCTAGAAATACTTCTATGTACTTCTGTAACCTTATTTCCATCAATAAGCACTTTTTTTCTTCTTTCTCTCTCTCTTTCTTTTTTTTTTTTTTTTTAATTATTATTATTTTTCCCAATAAAAGGGGCAGACTCCTTAACTTTTAAGTCATAAATTTTTGAACTTTTGTCATATTTTCTCAGGGAAGTATTTATTCTTATTGTAGGAAAAAAATGTTAGTCTGCAGGGCTAAAATATTTTTAATTATCCTAAACTTAATAAAATGTGCTTGTATATATTTAATCTGGCTTTTTAATGTAATAAGCATTTTTTTTTTTTTTTCATACACCAATCAAACTGGCAATTATCATTATGGGCCAAGCATCTAGGTAAATCTTGGTTTACTGGTCTCCTGTATTGTTTAATGTATGAAAAGATTCTTCACCCCTTCTTAGGGCAGATCATTACTTAAAAAGTGAAAAAGTTCCTGAGAACTAGGTTTCTCTAGTCTGTAAGTACTGACTCTTGAATTTCAGGATACAGTGAGGCACAGGATGTGACTGTCAGATTTTTGTAAAGCACTCCAGGTAGAGTTCCTAAGACCAGTGGTGCCTATTGAAGTTTTATTCGAACAGATTTGAAAAAGCAAATTACCTTATTATTATGGAAAAACAAGCATACTTAAAGACCTCCCAAACAGGTCTATGTGACTTTCAAAAGAAATCCGTCTATTAGTATCACATGCAGCAATAACGTGGCATTCTCCTTGTGATGGTTGATGCCCGTCATGCTTCAATGCTGACGAGCAATTATTAGTATTTTTTTCTTTCATTCTACATATTGGCAAAACAATCACTGCATGGAATTGGAGAGGTAGAACAATTATTTTTGCACTATAGTGGTAACAGAGCTACTAGGCTTACTGAAAATATCCATTAGGTTCTGTTGTCTTGTCTACAAATACTTTATATTTTGCTTTTTGCTGTTCCAGGTGTTGAATCATCAATTTCTGCTGCATTAAGAAAGAATAACCTTATTCTTTCATCAGGTGTCTTTAATTTTCATTTTCTACTGGTCTTTGTTCAGGGCTGAAGGCATTTTTCATGTGTTTTGAGTTCCACTGTATTAAATATATTTTGGATATTGGTTTTAGAGTTGTTAAATTTGAAGATTTTGGTTTGCTTTTTTTCAGTTGTGATGTGATATAATATTCCTATACAAGTTTTTTTATTTAAAAAAAAAAAAAAAAAAAAAGAACCAAACCAATCAAGCAACTGACCAAACAAACAAACAAACAAGCCCCAAACCAACAATACTAGACTGAGCCAGTTTTAGCTTCTGAGCTGGGAGACAATTTTGTGAACTTCACTCTGCTCATGGTCATCTCTGTATGACTCACATAAATTATTTTTCAAGTACTCTTAATAGCCTCCAAGATCGTAATCAAGACTCAACTATGGAGAGCAAAGATTTTTTGCAGGTCTCTCTAAATTAAAACAGAGACAAGTAACCAAAGGTCTTGTCTCCTTCAGAAACTGTCCTTCATTCTAGACAGACAGTTACAAAAAAACAAATTACCCATGCAGACAAAGAAAAAACATTTTGTACCCATAGCATTTATTTATGCTCTAATCTCTATAGAGGTTCAGCTATGGTTCTGGCTATGGATTTTCTTTTTCTGGAAAAAAAAAAAAAAAAGTGATTTTGAAACCTCTTGCACCATCTCCATCAGAAATCAATCCCCTCTGATTGTTTGCTTTTCCCTCTTAAATGTCATTCAAGTTTGCTTCATTGCCATTCAGGGGTTATTTACTAGTCTGTTTTGTTGAGTGAGATCATTTTCAAAGTCTCTTTCAAGCTGTCATTATGCTTAAAAATCATTTGGTAAACTTAGCCAGACACTTCTTCAAATCTTTCTTCATGATTAAATAACATAAGATCTACAATATGAAATCCCATTTGTGAAGGAGAAACATGGCTGACTGAAAGACAGACCCCGGAACTGAATTCAGGATTAAGAAAACATGTTTAATGAAGATAGGAAAGGGGGAAGTACATTCAGATTTCCTTATTTGGTAGCACTCCCTCTGTACTATGGTGTTGCAAGAGTTACAGCTAAGTCACTCTTCTTAATGTTCAATCCAAATTTTAATCAAATTCCTTAGGTGTTACTTAGGATGAGCTTTTTTTCATCCGTTTGTTAAAGCTGCCAGTACTATTCAACTTTCATAAAACTGAAAAATTGCTTTTTCACACTTCATTTTTGACAATATGTATGGTTAGTTTATATTAAAGTAATTATGGCCACAGATTGTTACAGCTTTAATGGGTTTATTCTCTTTTATCTCAACTTCATATTTATTTATTTTTCTCCAAATATAAAAGAAAGATTTTATAATCCTATTAGCTTTTTTAATAACATTTGACATGTTTGTCTTTAACACTGTTGGTGAACAAGGAAGGAGAAGATCTGTCCAATTTACAGCTCCAGTACATCTCCAGAGCTAAAACATATATATATATATATATATATTTTTTTTTTTTTTGCTGGGTTTCTATTGAGATGAGAATTGCTTCCAGAAGAATGGATTAGTTTGCCAGAAGATTACAACAAATTATTCCATCCCAAATATTCCAAACATTATCTGTTCAAGCACTATCTGCTCTCCACTGCTGCTCCCAGGCTACTTCACTTCCCCAATTAATCCCATTCTCAGACTACCTCAGATATAATTTCTCATTTGCACATAAGGGTAATAAGCCACTTTTATTTCTTTTGACTCTGGACAGACTGCTTTGTTTCTGAAATGCTTATTATACTCACGTCTACTTTGTTTATGAGATGTTCTCTTCTTTTAGTTGCCTTTAAGCACAGAACAACAGGAAGTTGTTTGGCTGTTTGGGCTTTCTTTACCAACATCTGCTTGTGTAATGCTGAGGGAAGACCATCAAAGTTTACTCCCAGGTGTCCCTTTTCTGGATCACACAGAAGAAGCAGGGATGCTCTCACCTAGGTGACATCAGTGACATCAAGCTATGGGCTGAGCAGTCACATCAGTCTGTGACAGCCTGCCATGTACCTCAGGGAAACTACAACTACTAGGGAAACTGCTTGTCATGAGCTGTACATTCAAAATCTTTCTTAAACAGGAGACACCTTTCTCTTCCTCTCTAGTCTATTTCAACTATTATCTATCTGCTTTAGGTAGTAAATTTTCATATTGCTGTGTATCTCAATCCCTACACCAGTAAACGTATCTCACAAAGGATCTTCTAAGCTTCTTGTTTTACCAGTAGTAAATATATGAATGTGTTTTGTATCAAGAAAGAAATAACTGTATAGTCTCACTTCGATATTGCCGAACTTCCTTAACATCATATATATTGCATGAAAGCACCTGGTTTAATGCTCTGAGGCACTGAAATTTAAACGTCTCTCTCTCTTTTTTCTAGAAGATGAGTTGGTGCTGGTCACACACCAGTTCCCAATAAATGATCCAAATTGTATCTGGGCTCTGCTGAAGCTAATCACTGGTCCTATATTAAAAATATAATTGACATATTTAAATATTAATATTTTAGAAACAAAGAGAGACTTAAACTGTCCCTTAAAATGAAGAACACGTACCAAAAAGTAGTATGATATATACACATATATATAAAGTAACACTGAAGCTATCAAAAATGCAAACAATGTGAGTCAATGAAAGAAAAAAGACCATATATATATATATATATATATATTTCTTTTCTTGCTTACTTGTTTTTATTCTGCTTTAAACAAGCCAAACCATTGCAAAAATACATAAGTGAAAAAGAGCTGAGAGTGAGATTTGCAAATGTGAAATGCACGCAACACTTACCAAAATCCACCAGCATCACAATGCTCTTCATACTCTGGAAAAACACGAGAATCCCTGTTTGCCTAGTTTGAGCTTTCAGTCCCTTTTTATGGTTATCATAAAAAATCCTGTGAGCAGGGACTTAAGATAGAAAAGGCCGACATTCCTCCTAACTCTGGTGGCACTAGCAGGTGCTGCAATAATAAATACCTTGAAATGTGTAATAATAGTCCACGTAAAATTTTTGAGAAACCTTTTGTATTAGCCCCCACCTGCTTTTCAAATAGAGTGGGTTAAGATTAGATTAGAGGTTAAGATTAGATTAAGATTAGATTAAGATGGTACCTGCTGGCTTCCTTTGTTGTCAACCAGGTGCTTTCATACAATATTTAGGCTCTCCTCACAACTTTTAATTGTACCTTTTCTTGAAGCTATTGGATGCACTTTTATTCAAATATTCTCTCTTGATTTGTCATTGCAGAGTAGACTACAGACCCTTCCTTCATTATCCTATATTTGATTTAATGATCTCAGACTTTTATGAACCTTACATTTTAAGATAATTGCTGACAGAAGCAGCTTGGGTACATACAGTTAATATTTAACCTTGAGCAGTGCAAGTAGTGTATATTGGTGAACATATGGTCAATATGGAAATATAAATAATATTTTGCTTCAGGATTTCATGAGCACATATCACAGTCTACTTTCAGCTGGTAGGATCAGCATGGTAAAACACTGACAACTTTTAGCTGTATGATGCTTTTCAGGGGTTCAGCCATGTCATTTAGCCTGAAGTGGCCTAAGTTACAACAGTAGCTATGATATTATTAGAATGGTTATCCTTGCAGTGATATGGTCAAGTGAAAAAATTAGGGAGTACTTGACTTGTCCTAACTAATTTTTCTAGGGCTGCGTTCAAAAAAATCTGTTTTTAGACCATGTTAGGGTTTTTGTTTAGTTTTGTTTTTTCCCAGAACTGTGGTGTCAGTTCCACCAAAACAGGAAGGGAAAACTGGATGTCCTGCAGAGACTGTCAAATGAGGTACATACGCTATAAAAAAAAAATAAAATCTTGGCAATATTCAGAGTTCTATACACTGGAAGATATATATATATATTTGTGATAGATAGGTGATTTTTCTAAGATTAAGGTAATTTTAGCTGTCTCCCTTTAGTAGTCTCCTTTCCAAAATTCCAGTTCCAGAGTGATGCAATTAATGTCATAGACAATCTCTAATTGATACGCTTAATATATCTCAAGATGTGTCTAAAATCTTCATTCATAAACACCTTTATATGGGAAGAATTTGCTTATTCATTCCATTTGCCTTAAGACAATAAATAAACCTGGAGAAAGATAACACAACTTGCAGTAGTAAAATAATGAATGAGTGGACTGAATTATTCATGGTCAGTCCACCCTTTGAAACAATGAGTTTGAGGAGGCCACAACCAATCTCAAGAAGATGATTAGTAAAATAATAGACCTGTCAAACAAACACTTCACTTTGAATTATTCACTCCATTCTAACATTTAATTAACAGATGAACACAGTTGTCCTTGTTCATGTCCAGTTATAGGAAACCGTTATGTGTTCTCTACCATGATTCATTATTCAGTTTAATAGTGCAGGAAGATCTGTATTGTTAGGAATTTGGAGCCATCAATATTTATTAATTCATGACCAATGCTTGAAATATTGATCACAGAAATAAAGCCATGAATTTGTGAAAGAACTGCCTGTGTATTATGGCTGACCCTTAGTGACTGTTTTTTTCTTCCTTTTTTTTTTTTTTTTTTTTTTTTTTTTTTTTTTTTTTTTTTTTTTTTACCATGATTCTATTCTCTCTCTATTGACTGATGGTGTTTTATAAAAAAAACAGAGAATCTAGCATTTAGAAATGGAACAGGCCAGATGTCTGATTGCTTTTTGGCTAAGCCTTTGATACTTTGTCATTGAATAAAACAGTCAGGTGTAGGGGCTATGAATAAAGACATTTTATTTGACACATTGCCATGTTGGGAATTTTGGGATCCCTGGAATTTGCTTTTCCTTTGTCAATGAATCATTACTTCTGTCAGTTTATCATCTACTAAAAATCTATTCCATATCATCCACTATTTTTTATACAACAAGTCTGATCTGAAAACTCACATTTTGAACTGGGAACCATTTGCTTCTGAACTGCCACTGAAATGACATGCACATGTTCTAAATTGAGAATAAAAATACTTAAAAGCTTGAAAAATATTATGCCTCAGGCTACTTGTCCTTTACATATCTCCTAGTAAAAGCAAAAGACTTTAGGGGATGGTTCTTTCAGTTTTTTGACGCAGACTGACAGTTAAAAAGGAAAGAAACTAGAATAGACTAGAAATATTGTGACCTAGTCTTGTGATATGTTTCAAAGAAGTATCATATTTAGCCCAGTTATGATGAAAGGTTACATTTAACATGAGACTTTTCAGCTCAGCAATAAATATGACCTCTCTAACTCACTATGCATAGTCTTTATAAAAATTCTAGTATTGATTTTGAGATATCTGTGCACCTTTGATTTGGCAAATAGTTATGATTCCACCTCACTTTTATCCTGGATAAGCAACTGAACGTGACATGTCTGGGTCATATTGGTCTTAACATGTAGTATTTAACCAATGATCTTACATTGTCTTACAAGTCTTACATTGCAACATACTTTATCATATGTTGTTCAAAGTATCTTGTTTGATATTGGCAATAACACTTCAAATACATGCAAAATAGAAGTCAGTCTGGACTCCATGTTCTCTTGGGAAAGCTTTACAATATTTTGAGCTCAGTCAGCTGTTAGTCAGCTGCAAAATATAAGCACTGAATCCATAAATCTGTGAGTAAGAGCTGTTCCCTCTAATCCTAATAAATTATCACAATCATGAAAACCAAACTGAGATCTTTGCCACAAACACTTGGGGAATTCAAAGACTTTCCCATTTCATATCACACAAATTAAAGCTAGAATATTTTGCCACAAAAACATCCCCCCTGCCAGGGCCATGAGAGTCATTGCAGAGTCAAAAGACCCTGACCAGCCTGTTCAGGGGGGATGTGATGTCCACCTCCCCTCCTGCCCAGGGCTTTTGTTTCATCTGGGCCCTGGGCCTTCATCCTCAGACTGCTGTGGGTGTACCTGTCTTCAGACCTGTTTGCATTTCCTGGGATAATCTTGGGCTCAAGCTGCTTGCTGGAAGATTACTGGACAGTCACTGGGACCTGCTGCTGCAGCATCCTGTCCTTTTTATCACTTTCCAGTGCTCTGGGATTGTACCCCATCATTGAAAAGATGGCCCAGCCTGCACCAGAGTTGTTCCTTGCCTCCTTTCCTTTAGGGAACATGCATTCTTGCTAACTCCTGTCAATCTATTTTATTCCCTATGCTTTTTTCCTTGTTTATTATGAAAACCTATTATTATTATTATTATTATTATTATTATTACTATTACTATTATTACTATTATTACTATTATTATTATTATAAGCAAATACATGTTTATTACATAATAAAAATGTTATATGTTATAAATGCATTGTTAATATTTACAAGTAAATGCTGCTTCTGCTTTTGAATAGATGGCCTTCCTTCTGTTTTCATGTGAGCTGCATGAATCTGGCTAGCTCAGTTGGTAGAGCATAGGACTCTTAATCCCAGCGTTGTGGGTTTGAGCCCCATGTTGGGCGCCAAAAAGGACTGTGATGGTTTTTTATGTCCATCCCTACGGTGGCAGGGAGGGGTACAGAGAGGACACGGAAAGCCCACCTGTTAAACACGTGGCTCAGGTGCTGGTGCCAACACAAAAATCTTGGGTTTTTCGACCCTGGGGCACTTTACTCGACACCCGACCTGATGGCTGCAGATGGGTCCCTATCTTCTGGGGAAAACGGATCCTGGGCCAGGAGCTGGCAGGGCCCATTGAGAGGGCTTTAAACTAGGTAAGAAGGGGGATGGGGCTGAAGCAAGGATTGTTGGAGCTGTGCCAGGGGGAACAATAGCAAGGCTGGGGGATAAGGCAATGGCCCAGCTGAAGTGCATCTACACCAATGCACGCAGCATGGGTAACAAACAGGAGGAGCTGGAAGCCATCGTGCAGCAGGCAGGCTACGACTTGGTTGCCATCACGGAGACGTGGTGGGACCACTCTCATGACTGGAGTAATGCAATAACTGGCTATAAACTCTTCAGAAGGGACAGGCAGCACAGAAGGGGTGGTGGTGTGGCTCTCTATATTAGAGAGTCTTTCGATGTTGTAGAACTCGAGGCTGGGAATGACAAGGTGGAGTCCCTCTGGGTTAGGATCGGCAGGGCCAACAAGGCTAGCATCCTGGTCGGGGTCTGTTATAGACCACCGAACCAGGATGAGGAGACGGATGAGGAGTTCTACAGGCAGCTGACAGAAGTTGTGAAATCTTCAGCGCTTGTTCTCGTGGGGGACTTCAACTTCCCTGACATATCCTGGAAGCACAACACAGCCCAGAGAAAGCAGTCTAGGAGGTTTCTGGAGAGCGTGGAAGATAGCTTCCTGACGCAGCTGGTTGGCGAGCCTACCAGGGGTGGCGCCCCGCTAGACCTTCTCTTCACAAACAGAGAAGGTCTGTTGGAGGATGTGATTGTCGGGAGCTGTCTTGGGCAGAGTGACCACAAAATGGTGGAGTTCTCTATTCTTGGCGAGGCCAGGAAGGGGACCAGTAAAACCGCTGTATTGGACTTCCAGAGGGCTGGCTTTGTGCTGCTGAGGACACTGGTTGGTAGAGTCCCTTGGGAGGCGGTTCTGAAGGACAGAGGAGTCCAGGAAGGCTGGGCGCTCTTCAAGAGGGAAATCCTAATGGCGCAGGAATGGTCTGTCCCCACGTGCCCAAAGACGAGCTGGTGGGGAAGACCAGCCTGGCTGAACAGAGAATTGTGCCTTGAGCTTAGGAGAAAAAAGAGGGTTTATAATCTTTGGAAAAATGGGCAGGCCGCTAAGGAGGACTATAACGATGTTGCGAGGCTGTGCAGGGACAAAATTAGAAAAGCCAAAGCTCATCTGGAGCTCAATCTGGCTACTGCCGTTAAAGATAACAGAAAATGTTTTTATAAATACATCAACACAAAAAGGAGGACTAAGGAGAATCTCCATCCTTTACTGGATGCGGGGGGAAACTTAGTTACCAGAGATGAGGAAAAGGTGGAGGTGCTTAATGTCTTCTTCGCCTCAGTCTTTAGCGGCAATACCGGTTGTTCTCTGGATACCCAGTTCCCTGAGCTGGTGGAAGGGGATGGGGAGCAGGATGTGGCCCTCACTATCCACGAAGAAATGGTTGGTGACCTGGTACGGCACTTGGATGTGCACAAGTCGATGGGGCCGGATGGGATCTACCCGAGGGTACTGAGAGAACTGGCAGAGGAGCTGGCCAAGCTGCTTACCATCATTTATCAACAGTCCTGGCTATCGGGGGAGATCCCAGTTGACAGGCGGCTAGCAAACATGACGCCCATCTACAAGAAGGGCCGGAGGACTGACCCGGGAAACTACAGGCCTGTCAGTTTGACCTCAGTGCCAGGGAAGCTCGTGGAGCTGATTATCTTGAGAGTCATCACGCAGCACTTGCAGGGCAAGCAGGCGATCAGGCCCAGTCAGCAGGGGTTTATGAAAGGCAGGTCCTGCTGGACGAACCTGATCTCCTTCTATGACAAAGTGACGCACTGGGTGGATGAGGGAAAGGCTGTGGATGTGGTCTACCTTGACTTCAGCAAGGCTTTTGACACCATTTCCCACAGCATTCTCCTCAAGAAAGTGGCTGCTCATGGCTTGGACTGGCGCACGCTTCGTTGGGTTAGAAACTGGCTGGATGGCCGGGCCCAAAGAGTCGTGGTAAATGGAGTCAAATCCAGTTGGAGGCCGGTCACTAGTGGCGTTCCCCAGGGCTCGGTGCTGGGGCCGGTCCTCTTTAATATCTTCATCGATGATCTGGACGACGGCATTGAGTGCACCCTCAGTAAGTTTGCAGATGACACCAAGTTAGGTGCGTGTGTCGATCTGCTCAAGGGTAGGAAGGCTCTGCAGGAGGATCTGGATAGGCTGCACCGATGGGCTGAGGTCAACGGTATCAAGTTCAACAAGGCCAAGTGCCGGGTCCTGCACCTGGGGCGCAATAACCCCAAGCAGAGCTACAGGCTGGGAGATGAGTGGTTGGAGAGCTGCCTGTCAGAGAAGGACCTGGGAGTGATGGTTGATAGTCGGCTGAATATGAGCCAGCAGTGTGCTCAGGTGGCCAAGAAGGCCAACAGCATCCTGGCCTGTATAAGAAACAGTGTGACCAGCAGGGCTAGGGAGGTGATTGTCCCCCTGTACTCGGCTCTGGTGAGGCCGCACCTCGAGTACTGTGTTCAGTTTTGGGCTCCTCGCTACAAGAAGGACATCTTGGTGCTTGAGCGAGTCCAGAGAAGGGCGACGAAGCTGGTGAGGGGCCTGGAGAACAAGTCCTACGAGGAGCAGCTGAGGGAGCTGGGATTGTTCAGCCTGGAGAAAAGGAAGCTCAGGGGTGACCTTATCGCTCTCTACAGGTACCTCAAAGGAGGCTGTAGCGAGATGGGGGTTGGTCTGTTCTCCCATGTGCCTGGTGACAGGACGAGGGGGAATGGGCTTAAGTTGTGCCAGAGGAATTTTAGGTTGGATCTTAGGAAGAACTTCTTTACCGAAAGGGTTGTTGGACATTGGAACAGGCTGCCCAGGGAAGTGGTGGAGTCACGATCCCTGGAGGTCTTTAAAAGACGTTTAGGTGTAGAGCTTAGGGCTATGGTTTAGTGGGGACTGTTAGTGTTAGGTCAGAGGTTGGACTCGATGATCTTGAGGTCTCTTCCAACCTAGAAATTCTGTGATTCTGTGATTCTGTGAACTCTTTCAGGATAGAACTTGACCCTTAATTGTTAGCATGATATATGTAAGACAGCTGATGAAAGAGCATTTATGTTTATTTTCATTAATAGTTATAGATCTTAAGTCCAGAAGAGACCATGTGTTATGTACTATTGTGTTATCTACTGTGAGCTCCCATTACAATTGCTGAAATATGGGTTACTGTCTGGGTTTTACCTTCACATCTGATTGAGAGCAACTAGAGGTAATATGCAAGAAGGTGGTCTAATTTATGAGTATGATTAAATTTCTACAGTCTCCTTCATTTCTCTTTAGTTTTGTTGATTATGTCATGGGCAGAATAATGATTATGTTGTAGGCATGGATTTATTTATGTATATATCCATGTTTATGTCTAATTTCACTGCGTTTCACCCATACGTTTTTTTCACACTGGCAGTCTGACCTGCTGCTCCTCTGCAGTGCACTAGCAATGCTAAGATGCTGCATTTCATTACATGATGTTGCCCCCAAGCAATTCAAAGTCTGATGGAGATGGACATAGCGTGATGGAGTACCATTGCTAGATGACTGAGACTGCTTCATGACCTTTATGATAAGCCCAGGAGCTGGAAGCAAGGACCACTTTTTTTTTTTTTTTTTTTTTTTTTTTGACATACAAAGGTGATTACAGAGTATAGAGAAATTCTTATCCTTTAGATTAATGGCAATATACCCAGTGTCAGGTGTTTTCCTCCATCTGCCGCTAGCACAGCTTTGTAAGTTGTCTGTAAGAATGCAGTACTTGAGTTTTGATGCTGGTACTTTCTGGGAAGTAGAATTCAAGTGAGATACTTGACAAAAGCTATGAGGGATGTTAGGAAGATGTGTGCGAGAGAAGAGGGTTGGTTCAAGTTAGTTCTTGGATTTTGTAGAGAATTGTAAATGAACTGTAAAAGCAGCAACAGGGTATTGAAATGTGAGGACAGTGTTTCATGATGCACAGGAGCTATTTTTTATCCTCACTAATATCATATTTCAAGTTCTTCTGCAGAGTGGCAGAGTAAAAATGTTGACTGTTTGAATCTGAACTGGGGACTTTTCATTCACGCATTTGTGAAAGTTGCAGAACTGGTTACTTCCAAGGCAGATAGGCAGGTACACTTGATTTTATTGGCTGATACAGATATTTCGTATATACCTGGCAGATACAGCGTTGGTACCCAAAACCAAGTAGTTGGTACTAGAAGAGGCCAGACTATGCCATTGACCTTAGGGTATGGGCACTGAAACTTTTCAGTATAATGGTTTAGAAATAGCTTCATGTTAAAAATCAATGGAAACTAAGGAAAATTTAGAAATACAAACCTTATCTCTTGAATGGGTTTGAACAGATGTGAACTTCCTTGGTTTGGCAAGATGAAAATATTATGCAAATAGCTTTTTTTTTTTTTTTTTTTTTTTTTTTTTTTTTTTTTCCTATTTTGCTGTTTTCTGTAATTTATAAAGAAAAAGAACTGAATATCTTTCTGTGAATGTCTGGCTTTTAAAAAGAAGGGCTAGCAAAAATTTGCAAACTGCAGTGTTTTGCTCTGATTCTTAGCTGAAGGGACTCCATCACTTATGTTTCTAATGTGTATATTTCACCTCATCTCCTTCCTCATGCTCATGATGCTCATAACATCATGGTATTTTCATATACTTTATAAAAGTATATAATATTTGAATAGGAACCACTTCAGTGTTTGTCTGTTTGTTTTAAAATTTTATTTGGACTCTAGCAACCACCTTTCAGCATGGTTGCAATGACCATGACAGTTCTCACTGAATTGGGATAGCACCTCTTAATAATCAAAAATTATGTCTGTTGTATAGTTATGGAAGTGATATTTCGTTTAACAATAGGAAGTATTTTTCCCTTTACAGGCCTAATTTCACTGTTATATCTGCTTCCAGTTACCAGATCATCTGTTTTTCCTGGCAAAGATTCTTTGGTTAGAAAAGTAGACATGCTACATGTGGGTTTTGGAAAGGATATAAAATGGCAGAAATTATTTACCCCACTGTCTCACTGCAATAGCCTTTACGAGTTCCCTAGATGTTAAATTACAGCAATGAGTCTTCCCTTCCATTCCCTTTCCTGAAATGTCTGGAATTTTCCTAGTTTTAAAGTCATACAAATAAGCTTTCTTCATTGGAAAGCAGAATTAGCAAATGTCTGGTTGTGTAATGTTTTTCCTTTCTCTTACTGAACATCAAACATATGACACCATTCTGTTTAATTGGGGATAGAATAAAATGACCAAAGCACAACACCAAAGCTGCCCAAATGATGTAATAATATGCCCTGTGGTTACTTTCATTCAGAAGTGTTATCAGGGGAGACTGATATTATCATGTTGTGCTTCATCTTCAACACAGCAGGCTGCTCATATGAAGGTACCTGTCATATTTATAGATTTTACCAAGGTATTACAAAGGAGGGCAACTATAGTATTGTTATTATCGAATTCCTGATCACCTTTCTTTGCAGCAATCTCTGATGGAAGTTTTGGACATTTCACAAGTATGTTTAGTAACTCTGCATATATAGTAAAAGTAACTGTAGTTTGCCATGTATTAAGTGATTTGTTGCATTTTATATTCTTAGAATGATGCATATTCTCTACACAGTTTAATACATGCTGTTTGATTTCACAGCAGCCAAACTTGCCAAGTGTGATACAAGCACATAAAAGCAAGGAAATTAAAAGCCTG
Organism: Nettapus auritus; assembly: GCA_011076525.1. NCBI lineage: Eukaryota > Metazoa > Chordata > Aves > Anseriformes > Anatidae > Nettapus > Nettapus auritus. The sequence goes on along the minus strand of CM021767.1, from coordinate 56,667,084 downwards.
CAGTACTGGACAGTTCTAGTCCTCTGCTAGCTGTGACCTACTTTAATTTAACACTTACTCACAGGCCAGCAAACTTAGAGAAAGGGAGAGTATTTTAGAGTTGGGAACATAACAAGGTCTGAATGACAATAACCTGTACTGCAGTAACACCAAAGCTCACTATGTTAAGCCACCTACTCTTATTTCCCTGAACAGAGTAAGAAATGCTGAGTGCAAAATGGATCATATTATATTTGATAGTCTTGTCTATCATCCACTTAGGAGAGCTCATTCTCCACATTGTCTTCTAAAGTGCCTTCTCCAGAACATTGTAAAATAGTACTTGCATGAAGATATGGCACTTGGGAAACTTCTGTAGTTTCTGCAGGTGAAGTCTACTGGATGTAACACAGTAAGAGGAAGAAGTAGTGCTCAGAGCAGCTGAAGCTCAGAGGCACAGGTAGGTAGGGGTGAATTCCACGTTTGCTTGCCTCAGAAAAAGTCAAGATAATGTGTGTCTTCAAAGTAGTCCAGCTCCATTTTAGAAGTACAGAATATTTAGAAGCATTTTGCTGTTTATTTAATGGAAAAATTGCATACATTTAATGTATTAGTTTTCCAATTTATTAATCTATTATTCTAAAGCACACCTATGTTATGGGTTGTGCTTTAGTGTATTTCAAACATCCTACTAAATAAGTGTATTTTAATACGTGCATTTTAACATACTGAAGAACAAGAAAATGTTTTCTTGTGACCAATTAAATCATGAAACAATGAGGGAATAATGCCGTCATGAAATGGAAATTGCCTATGCCAGATACTGAATTGGTGGGCAAGATTACCCTTTTTGGGCCCAAGCAGGACATTAAAACTTTTTAGTTACTGATTCAAGAGAAGAAGGGAGGTTAAATGGGCTGTCAGCATTTGCATGGGGACAGATGATGACTGATTCTGAGGGGCACCTAGGTGAGCTGAAGCAAAGCAACCTGTCTCACCTAGCTTACAGATGGAAGTAGCAGGGTAAAGCTGAATTTAGTGAGGTTCAAATGGAAAGATGAAAGCTGAATTAAACGTCTTTTGTTTGTTTAAGCCTTTTTCTCTGCATCTGAGTGAATAATGTTTTGTTATGGAGAAGCTGGATTGGGGTCATTTCAATTCATCTGCTCTCATAGGCTCTTGGAAGAAAAGGCATATTGACGACAAACACAGCTGAGTCTGTCTGTTGAATGTGAATAGTAAGAGATATTGACACCAGGATTTTCAGTGTGTGAGTGGTGGAACCATATGACTCTATCCACAGAAAGTTGAAGGTAACAAACCACCTCTCAGGAAAGTGTTGCTGAGAGGTATGAAAAAACACTTCAGTATAGCTTATTTGTAGTTACAACTAATCTTACAATTCTTCCATTTTAAGAATGCAGAATCATCCTCTACTGGAAATCCTTTCCTCTAATTTAAGCCATCTAAAAAAGAACAAATATTTACTTAAAAATGTGTAAAATACTTGCATTTTTGGCTTCCTGCCAACAGTTGATATGCGCAACAAATGATCCAGAACTACCACGTCTCAGTTCAGTGCTTAAAAAGGAATATTTAGTAGATATGTTGCTGCATGGAGTTAAGTTTTTTTTATGAGTAACTGTATTTCTTCTCACATTATTTAATTGTTTTTAAGACATATAATATGCAATGACCTTAAATATGATATGTTTAGATCTATTTAAGGATATTATCTTCCCTGCAATTTTCTTTGAAGCATGACTTGTTAATACCTTGCAGCAGTCAGTATCAGTTGCATGTTCATAAGTAATGGAGCACACCTGAAATTAGACACCAGCCCTGCAGGCAGAGGTGGGGGTGTAGGCCACAGAGGTTTCAAGTCACCTATTTTAACAGATAAAGGCAGACACCATCATTTGAAATTACAAGCAAGGGCATCTTTTTATTATTTTATTTTATTTTATTTTATTTTATTTTATTTTATTTTATTTTATTTTATTTTATTATTGTATTTTATTGTATTGTATTGTATTTTATTATTATTTTTTGTCGGTAAGCAGGAAGTACAGGAAGGTGTGTCAAGCCCTTATTAACATCTTTGAAGCATTAGAAAAGACAGTCAGAATTGTTTCAGGTTAGTAGTAGTCTGCAGGAAGGACATAAAACTGAGATAATAGGAGTGAAAAAACAAACTGCTGCATCCCACTCTTCCTTTCATGCTTATAGTTCAAAGAGACCTTTATTTTTGATTCTGATAGTTAAAAGGCACCTTTATTTTTGAGTATGATAGAATGAAAAATTGATCTCATTTTGTTAACTCTGGGTTATACAGCTTGTTCCCCTGAATCTGGAATTGGACTGTTACTTTTCTTGAGAAATACACTGGAACCTGCAGGTAAATAAATTCATGTTTAATGTTGTTGCAGGTTCATCAGTTGTTCCATGATTTATATGCCAAATTGCAGACTTTTCTTTCCTTTGAAAGGAAGAAGTGAGGTGTAAAAAACCACCACCAAACAAAACAAAACAAAACAACCAAAAAAAAAAAAAAGCAGACATTTTCCCTTGAAATAAAATTTAGAGTTCATGATTAACATTTAATCTGAAGAAATATTTAGCAGCTTTAGAATAAAATTATCTATAATCTGTCTAGAATTAATGTCCTATTGCTTTAATAGAAAGGAAGGGATACAGACCTTGAAATACAAGCAGTGGCATAGAAAAGCAAAACAAGCAAGTACTTCTGGGAGTAATAAATGCCTAAAACTAATTTCCTCAAATCTGTTTTGTATTCTTTCTTTTGGTTTTAGGTGCCAAATTGAGCTCTAATAGAGTAGTTCCTTACTGTTGAAGATACAGTAAGAGTTTTCTACTATGTGTGCATACATATTGTCTAATGTCCATTACTGCATGACTGGATAATGCAACACATCCATCAGCCCAACTTAATTTATTTTAATATATATCTTTCTGCACTCCTCTGTCAGGTTTGGTTGAATCATCAACTACTAAAGCCAAAAGTCACCGGAGATGTAGATTATTCAGACAAACTCGCATGTGCACACATTTCTAGGGTGGTCCCTTGGCCTTCAAGAAACTGAAAGAGCTATAAGGGTGTCTTGTATTATGCACTTGGCTGTGCCTTAGAACAGGACTTGTAGATCCTCTTTGGAGGCATCCCTCCAGTGCTCAGTGTTTCCTCAGGCAAAACAAGTCCCGGAGGTCCAACCTATCCCAGGTTCTGATCTGATGCCAGAGCCTAGGCAAAATCAATTGTCTGAAGATCCTTTCATGAAGACCCCGGAGAAGTACTGTCTGTCATCAGCCTCCGAGTTCATAAGTTTCACAGCACTGTAAAAGTAAAAGGGGAATAAAAGACATTTTCTTAAACATCTGATTTGAAAACAAGTGTCTTAAACCCTCATGCTATGAAACTTTGGAAAATTTGCAATTAAATCCAAAATCTGCCATTTATTATTATTATTATTATTATTAAATGCATATAATAATGTACGTTGGAAAACAAGAACACTAGGAAATTTAGGCCTCAGTATATTTCAAAAAATGTCCCAGATTCTCTTCAAAGACAGATATAAGACCTGATGAACATCTAGTGTATCTGTCTATAGCTACCAGTCAACTAACACTCCTGCAACATGGAAGTTGATGGCTTAATCCTGATTTGAGTAACTAAATCATTATTTAGACCTATGTGTCTGGAATTTGGTTAAGTCAAAATAATTGGCACTGATTTCACAAGTTAATGTATCTATTATCCCTTCAGATAGATGTAGCCTTCCTTTTGGGCTCTGAAGATAAAGTCCTTGAAGTGTTTAATCTCTTAATCTTGCTTTAAATAGAATTAGGCATCCAAATAGCTTCAACTTAAAGCTTTGCAGATCTGAGTTAGAATGTGTTTTTACTCTCTAGGTGTATCATTAATCTATTAGTTTGTTATGATACAATGCACTGAACATTTCATTTTCTTCATACACAGACAATCTAGACAGTTCAAGACTGCACCTGAACTTGTCTTTTTCTGCTACTGGACTAGCCAACATCAATATAGTTGATTCCCCTCACCCCAGTAGTACAGCACCCAGTCAAATAATAATTGTCAGGGAAAAATTTCATTAAAAAAAAAAAAAGAAAAAGAAAAAGAAAAAGCATTGATTAAAAAAATCTGGATATTTTTAAAATTATCACAGTTTTTTGTAGTGTATTTGGGTGTTAAGTAACTACTACACTACTAAGTTTGTAGTGTACTTGGGTGTTAATATTCTAAATTCATTAGAATGAATACGTATAAGGTAAATAAAATATGAAAAATTTTCAATGGAGTTACTTCCACTAATGATATCAGAAAGGGTGATATATATATATATATATATATTTCTGTCTGTTTCAGTTGCATTTTCAATTGAATTGAATACTTTTGTCAATTTCATGGTTTTGTGTATTTGTGATACCACAAGGTAAAGAAGGAATGATACATTAGATCTATTCAGTTCTTGAAGGAATGTAATTTGCTGGAAGTTGCAAGGTGATTAATTAAAAAAAAATACATCTTTCATACCTAGGCTAGTAAAAGATAAGCTTTTTGACAGGGACTTGTGGGAGAGGTGAACTTTAATGTAACTTGTTCAGAGCAAGAAAATCTGTCTGTGAATACAAATATTGTCAGAGTGTAATGCTTATGGTTTAAACTCAATCGAGTGAATGATACACAAAAGAGAGAAGCCAAGCCTCTTCCTCCTTCATGGATGTTGGAAGAAAAGGTATTTTTTTTTTCCTCAATTTTGAAACTGTTATTTTTTTCCAAAAATGGTTTGAACATTTATAATACTCTGTGCAGCATTTTTTTTTTTCTTTTTACACTCCATTCCTGCATGCTTGCTATGTTTCCAGATCAGCTAGTAAAAATAATAAGATATTTTAACAGTCAACAGTGAACTAACTTGAAGTTTTACCAAAAAAACATAGTTGTAGAGAGTAATCACGGCTTCACATTGTGATGCAGTATCATATTTCTCACAGTTTTTTGATACATAGGTTTTGACTTAGTTTCATAAATCATTTCTGTAATTTATAAACTAATTTGCTTTTACTTGGAATAAAAAATCATTGTTTATTTATTCATTTTTCCCTTTGGCATACTCTAAGCTACAGTGTGATAGGTTCTGTGCATCTTGATGCAGTTGTGATGACTGATCAGCACTCTGCTAATTTACAAGATTACTAGTCTGGCATTTCGGAGGTACTGTCCTCCACACTCTCCTCCCTCATTCACGAAAAGGATCCTGTGAAACAGTATGTCACATACAAATTTTTCATACAAGTAAAACACAAACTTTTTAATAAATCACTGACATAAGAAAGTTCCACCAATTTAAAAGAGTTCAAAATAGAGTCTTAATGCTACTGACTCCATTCTCTCTGTTGAGTGTAACTGAAATGGAAGTTAGTATGTATTTAAAACAAAATCTAGAATGAGTATGTATCTGAAAATATATATATATATTTATTATTTTTTTCCTACACATAAAATAATTTGTTTTTATAATATTACAAATTAACCAATACAATATAGTGTGGCAGCTAGAGGTATAAATTCTGGTAGATTGATCTCTCAATTTGCACAGCTTTTGCAAAATATGAAGGAATTTAATTTTCTACTGTAATATAGGATGATTAACACTTGATAAACATAAAAATCATAAACCAAAATACATTTTTAACATTTGCCCCTTGAACCAATATTGATTAAATTTCTTGAAGCCAGAAAGAATAATTAATCTGACCTAGTATATAACAGAGTCTTTTAAGGTCACCTGGTAATGACTACATGATTTTCAATACGCTCACTTCCAGAAAAAGCAACTATACTAGATGTAAAGATTTTGAAGTGATTTTTATTTCATCATTGATCAAAACATTTTGGGGCATTTCTGACTTGCAAAGCTTTGAAAAGGTAGAGAAAAATGTGTTGTTTCCATTCAGAATACAAAGTAACTGGATTTCCTTTTTTTCCCCATTGATTTATGTTTCAGCACATATCAGAAAAAAATGCCCATTGAAAATAAAAAATAGTTTAAAAAAAACTTGCTAAAAGATCTGTGTTAATTTTAGGTTGAAATTGGTTTTCTAAACTTCATCCTGGTGTACATATATAAGAATGACTTACAAGATTTAGTTATCACTGAAGATAGCAATTTAGAACAACAATGCTGACCTAATCTTGCATGGAAGAATATGAATCACTACAAAGAAATCTGCTTGCAAAGACTTTTTAGAATGAGCAGAGGAATTCTGGAATTTTAAGGGAAAAGAAATGAATGCTCTTATGTTATTAAAAATTATCAACACCACATTTTGCTGTAGCTCCTTTCAGGAAATTTCAGCAATAAAATGCACACATTTTCATGGTTTTCTGGGAAGAACCAAAGACTTAAATGATGTGCATTTGATAGTTCCAAGTTCATACCTGCATTTTTCATAAGTACCTTGAGAACTGTGGTGGAGAAAAATAAAAACTTTTCTAAATCATTGTGTGGCCAGACTGAGACATTCATCAAAGCTTTAATTCCCAGTGACTGTCTCCATTCTCACACCAATTAGAATGTGACCACCAGGGTTCATTAAAATAAATGAAAATAAATGAAGTTTAAACATTGTACATAAATCAGGGCTTTGGGACTTTTTTATTTGTTTATTTTTTTATTTTTTTATTTTTTTATTTTTTTGCCTGTGTGTGTGTGTGTGAGCAGGAAATCTATGATGTAATTGCCATCCCAGAAACATGGTGCAATGACTCACAAAACTGGACTGCTGCAATGATGGATGGCTATAAACTCTTCAGAAGGGATAGTCTAGTAAGGAGAGACTGTGGGATAACGTACGTTATGGACTGTTTTGATGGGTTTGAGCTTAATGATGATGACAATAGAGTTGAGTGATTATGGGTATTAGTCAAAGGGAAGGTCAACAAGGAAGATGTCATGCTGGGAGTCTGTTAGACCTCCCAACCAGGATGAAGAGGCAGAAGAAACATTTTATAAGCAGCTGGGAGAAGGCTCACAATTTCTAGCCCTTGTTCTTGTGAGGGACTTACAAGATATTTGCTAGAAATACAATACAGAAGAAAGGAAACAGTCTAGACGGTTTCTAGAGTATGTGGAAGATAACTTCCTGACACAGCTAGTGAGTGAACCAAATAGTGAAGGTGCCTCACTGGACGTTTTACTTGTGAACAGAGAAGGACTAGTGGGTGATGTGAAGGTTGGAGATCATCTTGAGCATAGAGATCATGAATTAATAGGGTTTTCCACTTGCGGAAAAGTGAGGGGGCTTAGCAGTACTGCCACCCTGGACCTCCAGAGGGCAGACTTTGGCCTGCTTAGGAGACTGATTGACTGAGTCCCATGGGAGGCAGTCCTTAACGGAAAGTATTCCAGGAAGGCTAGACACTTCAAGAAGGAAACCTTCAAGGCTATGATCTCAGGTGTGTTTTTGAGAGACCGGGCATTCTGATATGGGATGGGACACACCTGGCCTAGTGGGGCAGGAGTATTTTGGACAGCAAGCTGGTTAGACTAATTATCAGGGCTTTAAATTATATTTAGTGGAGGAAGGGGATGTACCTGTAAGTGACACAAAAGAATCACTGAATGCCAGTTCTTTAGAAGAAAGCAGGGAAACACTTGTGAATCATCCCATAGGAATTAGGAAGGACTCCTCTGAAAAGGTGACGTGGCCCATAGTCCAGTGAAGTGCCTTTACACAAATGTATACAGCACACGAAACAAGCAAGAGGAGTAGGAAGCCATGGTGCACTTAGAAAACTATGATTTAATTCCTATCACAGAAATATGGTGGGACAAATCACAAAGCTGGATCATTGGAATAGATGGCTACAATTTTACAGGAGATAGGCAGGGAAGAAAGGGTGGGGGTGTTGCTCTCTATGTTAACAAATGGATAGATTGTGAAGAATTGCCTCTAAGAAATAGCCAAGAGCAGGCTGAGAGCCTGTGCATAAAAATTAAGGACTGGACCAATGAAGGACACCTTATGGCTGGGGACTACTACAGGCTGTCTGATCAAGGGGAGCGTATTGACGAGACTTTCATGCTCCAACTACAAGAAGCATCATGCTCACAAGCTGTCATCCTCCTGGGGGATTTCAACTACCTGGATGTCTTCTGGGAAAGCTAAATGGAAAGTGGTAAGCAATCCAGGAGATTCCTGGACTATATTGAGGACAACTTCTTCATCCAGCTATTAGACAAACCAATGAGAGGAAAAGTACTAGACCTGGTGCTCATCAGTGTGGAAGAGTTCATTAAAGAGGTTAAGAGGAAGCCTGGGTTGCGGTGACCATGTCCTGGTTGAGTTTGTGATCTTGGGAGATATAGGGCTGGCTAAGACCAAAGTCAGGACCCTGAAATTTAGTTAAATAAACTTCCAGCTGTTCAGAGAATTAGTGGATGAGATTCCACAGGACAGTGTCCTTAGGGACAGAAGATGTGATCAGAGCTGGTGAAACCGTCCCCGGGGGTGTTCAAGGAAAGGTCGGACCTGGTGTTTAGGGACATAGTTTAGTGGGTGACATTGATAGTAGGATGAAGATTGGACCAGATGATCCTGAAGGTCTTTTACAACCTTAATGATTCTACGATTCTTAGTGAGAGCTCTCTATTCCCATATGTAATAAATCAAGCAGGGAAGGTAGGAAAATAGCGGGGCTGAAAAAGGATTTGCTAGTCTAACTTGGGCAAAAGAAAGAAATGCACAGACATTGGAAACAGGGCCATGTGCCCTGGGAAGAATTCAGAAATGCTGCTCGGATGTGCAGGAATAAGCAAGAAAGCCAAGGCACTGACAGAGCTAAACTTGGCAACAGATGCAAAGAATAAAAAAGAAGGGCTTCTACAGGTGCATTGGCTGAAAAAGAGACTAGGGAGTGTGTACCAGCTCTGACAAATGAAGGCAGAGGGCTGGTAAAAACAGACGTGGGGAAGGAAGAGGTACTTAACAACTTCATTGCCTCGGTCTTCATTGGTGGTGAGGCTTCCCAAATTTCTTGAGTCCCCAAACCTCTAGATGGGGGCTAGGAGAGCAGAGTCCCTACAACAGTAAGTAAAGAGCACGTCTGGGACCACTTGATGCAGCTCAGCAACTACAAGTTTATGATGCCCGATGACATGCATCCCAGGATCCTGAGGAAATTTTTTGATGTAGTTGCTAAGACACACTTCATTATATTTCAAAAATCACGGCAGTCAGGCAAACTCCACAGTGACTGGAAAAAGGGAAACATCACTCCCATTTTTAAAAAGAATAGCAATAAAGACCCAGGGAACTACAGACCAGTGACCTTCACCACTGTGCCTGGCAAGATCATGGAACAGATCCTCCTGGAAGCAATGTTAAGGTGCATGCAATTCAAGGACATGATCCATGACAGCCAGCATGGCTTCACCAAATGAAAATTGTGCCTGACCAATCTGGTGGCCTTCTGTGATGGAGTAACTGCACCAGTAGATAAAGGAAGACTGACCGATATCATCTACTTGGACTTCTGTAAGGCTTTTTACAGTCCCACATGACATCCGATCTCTAAATTGGAAAGATATGGATTTACAGGGTGGACCATTCAGTGGATAAGGAATTGGCTCAGTGGCTGTACCCAGAAATTAGTGGTCAATGGTTCTATGTCCAGGTGGAGGCCAGTGACGAGCAATGTCCCTCAGGGGTCTGTCTTGAGACTGGTGCTTTTAAATAACTTCGTCAGTGACATAGACAATGGGACTGAATGCACCTTCACCAAGTTTGCAGACAACACCAAGCTGAGTGAGACTTGGTGATTCTGGTAGACAAAAGGCTCAACATGAGGCAGCAGTGTGTGCTTGCAGCCTAGAAGGTCAACTGCATCCTGGCCTGCATCAAAAGAGGTGTGGCCAGGATGTCATTGTCCTCCTCTACTCTGCTTTTGTGAGGCCCTGCCTGGAGTACTGCATCCAGGTTTGGGGCCCCCAGCACAATAAATATATGGACCTGTTAGAGAGAGTCCAGAGGAGGACTACAAACACGATCAGAGGGCTGGAGCACCTCTCCTATGAAGAAGGGATGAGAGAGCTAGGGATGTTCAGCCTGGAGAAGAGAATGCTCTGAGGAGACCTCACTGTGGCCTTTCAGTTCTTAAAGGGGTCTTATAAAAACAATGGAGAGTGACTCTTTTCTTAGGCAGATAATGATAGGACAAGGGGGAATGGTTTTAAACTAACAGAGGGTAAACATAGATTAGACATTAGGAGGGATTTCTTCACTGTAGTAGGATAGTGAGGCACTGGAGCAGGTTGCCTAGAGAAGCTGTGGATGCCCCATCTCCGGAGGTGTTCACGGCCAGGATGGTTGGGGCCTTGGCCAGCCTGTTCTAGTGGGTGTCATCCATGCCTATGGCAGGGGAGGTTGGAATTGGATGACCTCTAAGGTCCCTTCCAACCCAAGTTATGATGATTTTATGAAGGCACAGTAGTAGGCCATCCCTATGCGCTGAAAGATGAGCTAGTGTAGAAAAACAAACAAACAAACAAACAAACAAACAACAACAACAAACACACACACACACACACAAAACCAAAACAAACAACAACAAAAAAACAGCCTGGTTGAACAGAGAGCTTTGGCTAGAACTCAGGAAGAAAAAGAGAATTTATAACCTTTCCAATAAGGGGCAGGCCACTCAGAAGGACTACAAAGATTTTGTGAGGCTATGCAGAGAGAAAATTTACAAGGGCCAAAGCCTGACTATAGAATTTAATCTGGCTTATTAAATCTTAATAAAGACAAAAAAAAAAAAATATTCTATCAATACATTAGCAACTGTTGCGGTTAAACCATGGGAGGAAGTTAAGTACTACCCAGCCAATCTCTCACTCTCCCCAGGTGGGGGGGAGTGAATCAGATGGGGGAGAGAATCAGAAAGGTAAAAGTGTGCTAACTTATGGGTTGAGATAGACAGTTTACTAAGTACAGCAAAAGCCATGTGCACAGGCAAAGCAAAACAAGGAATTCCTTTGCTGCTTCCCATCAGCAGGGAGATATTCATCCACTTCCAGGAAAGCAGGGCTTATCATGTGTACGGTTTCTTGTGAAGACAATCGCCATCACCCTGAATGTCCCCCCTTTTTCTCTTTCTTTACCCCAGATTGCTGAGCATGATGCCATATGGTATGGAATATTCCTTTGGTCATTCTTCTTCAGTTGTCCTGCCTGTGTCCCCTCCCAGTTTCTTCTGCATCCCTAACCTCCTTGCTGGCAGGACAGCATAAGAAGCAGAAAAGTCCTTGGCTCTGTGTAAGCACTGCTCTGCAAAAACTAAAAACACTGTTGTCTTATTAACCACTATTGGTGTGTTATTATGTAGTGGGTTTACGTGGCAAGGTTTTGGTAGGAGGGGGGCCATAGGGGTGGCTTCTGTGAGAAGGATCTAGAAGCTGCCCCATGTTTGGTAAGGGCCCCACTGCTGACCAGAGCTGAGCCAATAAGCGATGTTGTTTTGCGCCTATGTGAGAGCATATTTAAGACAGGGAAAAAAACGCTGCGCCACTCAGCAGCTGGGAGGGTGAGAGGAGTGAGAAACAGCCTTGCAGGTGCCAAGGTCAGTGAAGAAGGAGGGGGAGAAGTGCTCCAGGC
>CM021767.1:56623298-56655395 GCA_011076525.1 Nettapus auritus | reverse complement strand
GGGACCCAGGTTGGAGCAGTTTGCTCCCAAGGGATGGACCCCGTGGTACGGACCCATATATGGAGCAGTTCTTGAAGAGCTGCTGCCTGTGGGCAGCCCACGCCAGATCAGTTCGGCAAGGACTGCATCCCGTGGGTGGGACCCCACAGCACAGGGGACGAGAGTGACCGAGAAGGAGCGGCAGAGAAGAAGTGCTGTAGACTGACCATAACCCCCATTCCCCCGTTCCCCTGCGCCGCTCGGGGGGAGGAGGTGGAAGAGGGTGGATGGGGGGGGAAGGTGCTTTTGGTTTCTTTCCTTTGTTTCTCACTTCTCTAGCTTGTTAGTAATAAGCAATAAATCTTACTTTCTCTCTATGCTGAGTCTGTTTTGCCCGTCATGATAATTATTGCGCGATCTCCTAGTCCTTATCTCAACCCTTGAGCCCCTTTCATCGTATTTTCTCCTTGCTCCTCTTTGAGGAGGGGGAGTGAGAGAGCGGTTGTGGTGGAACTCGGCTGCCCACCCGAGTAAAACCACCACATATTATCACTATTTCGAGAAATTTCATATTTACTACTATATTGAGAGCAGTCAAGGTTGGCTGCCTCAGAGTCGGTGAAGCTGCAGCCACAGCCGCAGCGCCTGACCATGGATTACAGGGAGATCTCAGGCCCGTGCTTTACGCCAGGGGTGGCCTGGGACAGCAGTGTGACCAGGCCTCACCGGCCAGCTCTCCAGAGAGAGGCTGACAGGGAGTGGGCGTTAACAGGGCCACAGTGACTGCACCCATGCCCACTGCCTAGAAACAGCCTCTAGGAGGTAAGCAACACGTTGCCGCCCACTGCAAGCAGGGAGGGTCTAGCAGTGCATGTACTTACGTGGATGTGCAACTAGTGTGGCAGGATGAGGAGTTCTGAATCAAGTATTGGCAGTCTGTGAGATCGCACACCTATCATGGTGTCCACTAGGCAGAGAGCTCACTCAAAAAAGGCTGTGGCAACCCAGGCAGAGGGCCTGCCCAGAGACATGGCTGTTAAGGCCTCTGGCTGCAGGGAGTGCCTGAGCCTGTTGCTGCTGGGGAGGAGGGGAGTGGGGAGACCACCTGTTCTCAGGTGGAAGGTCGTGTGAGCAGGAGACTGAATGGTGGAGTAACTCCCTGGTGTGCCAGAGAGGGAGCATCCCCCTTGCTGGGGGGATGCCCCCCAGAGGGTGGTGGAGCCCCTGTCCTGTCACTGTCAGGCAGAGGGAGGGGACCAAAAAGATGAGGAGGGTTGGAAGTGAGTACCAGTTCAGCATCATGAGCAACCCCCTTCCTACTTACCTCGCTTCCCCAGGTGCCCCTCTGTAATAGGTTTGAGGCCCTGGTTCTTGAAGGAGAGGTAGACGAGGATATGGTGGAAGGCCTGCCTAATGAGGTCACACAGGAAGAGGCTGCTGATACCACCCTTCAAGACTGCTTCTGAAAAGAAAGAAAGAAAGAAAGAAAGAAAGAAAGAAAGAAAGAAAGAAAGAAAGAAAGAAAGAAAGAAAGAAAGAAAGAAAAAAAGAAAGAAAGAAAGAAAGAAAGAAGGTTAATTGCAGTAGGAGATTCCCTTCTGAGAGGAACAGAGGGCCCAATATGCAGCTGACCCTCATCAAAGGGAGAAAGAGGACCCGGGTAACTATAGACCAGTCAGCCTCACCTCAATCTGTGGTAAGGTGATGGAACAACTTATCCTTGGCATTGTCTGTAGTCATATCAAGGATAAAATTGTCTTTAGGGGCAGTCAACATGGCTTCACCAAGGGGAAGTCATGCTTGACCAACCTGATAGCCTTTTATGAGGATATAGCCAGTTGGATAGATAATGGAAAGGCAGTGGATGTGGTCTACCTTGATTTCAGTAAAGCCTTTGACACCGTCTCCCACAGCATCCTCACAGCTAAACTGAGAAAATGCAGTCTGGATGATCGGGTAGTGAGATGGACTGTAAACTGGCTGAAGGGAAGAAGCCAGAGGGTTGTGGTTAATGGGACAGAGCTGAGTTGGAGTCCTGTATCTAGTGGAGTCTATCAAGGGTTGGTATCGGGACCAGTGTTGTTTAATATATTCATCAATGACTTGGATGAGGGAATGGAGTGTGCTGTCAGCAAGTTTGCTGATGACACCAAAACTGGGAGGAGTGGCTGACACACCAGAAGGCTGTGCTGCCATCCAGCGAGACCTTGACAGGTTGGAGAATTGGGCAGGGAAAAATTTAATGAAGTATAATGAGGGGGAAGTGTAGAGTTCTGCATCTGGGCAAAAACAACCCCAGACACTAGTATAAGTTGGGGACTGCCCTGATGGAAAGCAGTGGAGAGGAGCCTGAGGGTCCTGGTGGACAGCCGGATGACCATGACCCAGCACTTTGCCCTTATAGCCAAGAAGGCCAATGGCATCCTGGGGTATATCAGAAGGTGAGCAGGTCGGGAGAGCTCCTCCCCGCTCTGTGCTGCCCTGTTGAGACCACATCTAGAATATTGCATTCAGTACCAGGCCCCTCAGTTCAAGAAAGACAGGGAACTGCTTGAGAGAGTCCAGAGCAGAGCCATGAGGATGAGTAAGGGAGCATCTCCCTTATGAGGAAAAGCTGAGGGAGCTGGGTCTCTTTAGCTTGGAGAAGAGGAGACTGAGGGGTGACCTTAATAATGTTTATAAATATGTAAAAGGTGATTATCAAGAGGATGGAGCCAGGCTCTTCTTGGTGACATCCAATGATAGGACAAGGGGCAATGGGTGCAAGGTGGAACATAGGAGGTTCTGCTTCAATATGAGACAAAACTTTTTTTACAGTGAGGGTGACAGAACACTGGAACAGGCTGTCCAGGGTGTTGTGGAGTCTCCTTCTCTGGAGACTTCCAAAACCCACCTGGACGTGTTCCTGTGTGACATGATTTAGGTGTTCCTGATCTGGCAGGGGGATTGGACTAGATGATCTTTCAAGGTCCCTTCCGGTCCCTAATCTGTGATTTTTTGATTCTGTGATTTTCATAAAAAAATAAGAATAATCCAAAGCACAGCATTATTTGAGCCTCTACAAAGAAAATTAAATCTACCCCAGCCAGAACCATGACAACAACTAAAGGAGGACTAAGGAGAATCTCCATCCTTTATTGGATATGAGAGGAATAGTGGTGATGGAAGAGAAAAAGGCTGAGGTACTTACTGCCTTCTTTGCCTCAGTCTTTAGTAGTAATTGTTCACTGGGTACCCAATCCCCTGAGCTTGAAGATAGGTACAGGCAGCACAATGAAGCTTCCTAAATACAAGAAGAAATGGTTATCAACCTGCTATACCACTTAGATGCACACAAAGCTGTAGGGCAATGCAAAGGTACTGAGGTAACTGGTGGAAGAGTTCACCATGTCACTTTCCATCATTTATCAATACTCCTGGCTATCCAGAGAGGCCCTAGTTGACTACAGTCTAGCAAATGTTGTACCCATCTACAAGAACAGCTGGAAGGAGGATTCAGGGGACTACAGGCCTGTGAGTCTGACCTCAGTTCTGGAGAATGTTATAGAGTAGATCATCTTGGGTGCCATCACATGACACATACAGGACAACCAGGTGGTCAGGCCAGGTCAGCATGGGTTTATGAAAGGCAGGTCTAGCTTGACTAACCTGCTCTCTTATGACAAGGTGGCATATTTAATGGATAAGGAAAAGGCTGTGGATTTTGTCTACCTAGACTTTAATAATGCTTTTGACACTTGTTCCCGCACTTTCTCCTGGAGAAACTGACTGCTCATGGCTTGGACAGGTATGCGTAAATGGTATAGGTAAAAGGAATGGTAAAAGGTACAGGTATGGGTAAACAAACAAACAAACAAACAAAAACAAAACACAACAACAACTACAAAAACCTGATGGATGTCTGAGCTCAAAGAGTTAAGATGAATGGAGTTAAATCCAATTTGAGGACATTTGCAGGTGGTGTCCCCCCAAGGCTCTGTACTGGGGCCAGTTCTCTTTATCATTGATGTGGATGAGGGGATCAAGTGCACCCTTAGCAATTCTGCAGATAATACCAAGTTAGGCAAAAATGTTGAGGTGTTCCTACCCACTGCTTGAGGGTAGGAAGGCTCTACAGATGGATTTGGATAGTCTGGGTCAATGGATGAGTCCAACTGCATAACATTCAATAAGGCTAAGTGCTTGGTCACAACTCCATACAGTGCTACAGGCTTGAGGAAGAGTGGCTGAAAAGCTGTCCAGAAAAAAGGGAGTGTATTTAGGTGGCTGAATATGAGCAAGCAAGGTGCTCAGGTGGCCAAGAAGACCAACAACATCCTAGCTTGTATCAGAAATAGTGTGGTAGCAGGACTAGAGAAGTGATTGTCCCCCTATACTCAGCTCTTGTGAGGCAATGCCTCAAATACTGTGTTCAGGTTTGGGCCACACACTACAAGAAGGACATTGAGGTATGAGAGCATGTCCAAAGACATTTGACAAAGCTGGTGAAGGGTCTAGAGAACAAGTGTTATGAAGAGCAGATGAGGGAACTGCGGTTATTTAGCCTAGAGAAAAGAAGGCTTGGAGAAGAACCTTATTACTCTCCACAAGTACATCAAAGGACACTGTAGTGTGTGAAGATTAGTTTCTTTTCCCAAACAGCAAGCAATAAGACAAGTGGAAATGGCCTCAAGTTGCATCAAGAGAGGTATAAGTTGGATATTAGGAAAAATTTATTACTGAAAGGGTTGTGAAGAGTTGGTACAGGCTGCCCAAGGAAGTAGTTGAATCACCATCCCTGGAGGTATTTAAAATTGTAGCTCTTTAGTGGTAGACTTGGCAGTGTTATGTTAATGGTTAGACTTGATAGTCTTAGAGGCCCTTTCCAACCTAAAAGTTCTATGATTCTATGTTTTACAGAAACATTTCATTCTTGAAATGAGGGGGATTTCAGCAGATAGCTTCACTTGTATTTGGATGTAATAATGATGAAAGTAATGAATTAATTAACATAAATTTAAGTTTGCATAGTTTTATTAGAATCTTTTTTTATTTTTTTATTTTTTTTTTACTTTTCTTGACATGTGCTTTAGACAGTTCTTGTTATCTCTTTTATATTGAAGGTAAAAGAGCCTTCTGGAAGCCTGTGAGTGGGTATTAATTTAATTTTTCCAGCTTTGACATCACAATGCTGAATTTTGAATTTTACCGTTTGCTGTTGACAGCATGGAGCTAGAACTGACACACGGAAAATTTACAAGACTCTTCAAATCTAGGAGAACTGAGTTTCAAAGAGATTAAACTAATCCAGAAATTTCCATAGGAAAATTATCACATAATCAAGACTGTCCTTTCTGCGTGTCCAAATGTCTCCTTCAGTACTTTGTGTGGACAGAAACTTAACATGATGAGTATAGCATAGTGGAATTTTGGGCCAGCAAGATTTCTTGAAGAAAAAAATAAATGTATCAGCTTTTTTTTTTTTCTTCTTTTTTTTTTTTTTTTTTTTTTTTTTTTTTTTTTTTTATTGTACAAATTGATCTTGTTTGTCCTAAACTCTAGCAAAGTAAAAAAGAATCTCTAAGACATAAAACACACATAATTCTTAAATGTTTCTAATCCCTTAGTTAGTAGATAGAAATATAAACCTTTATTTTTACTGTGTTTTCCATGCTAATTCCTGGATTTTAAAGAAGTCAGCTTTGTATAAGGACTACTGCTACATAAGTACATGTTACATTACTACAGGAGAACAAAAAGTTAATATTAACCAATTCTCCTAATTTAAATAGTCTGAGTATCGATGTTATTATCTGACAGGAGCTCTTGATCCTATTGTACAGTTAAATGATGGTGGAACTGTGTAATCCAAGGCTGCCAGTGTACCTACAGTACCAACACCTCCTTTGAAATGATAATAGAACACAGGGAATATGTGTTAACCTTCATCCTCTGGAGCTATCACTCTGTGTCTGATCTGATGGACCTAAAAAATAACAATACCTGTGAAACTGAAAATTGAAGATGCAGGTTGAATGGTATCCTTGTTTTCTTATCTTTCTGTTAATCATTTGCTTGGATTCTTATCTGTATTAATAAAGAAAAGCAATGGGTTGGTTATTACTGTAACTTTCTGAGAATTCTCAATGCTACAAAGCAGTAATATTTCCTAGGCTGCACTTTGAAGGTTACTGAGTTCATTATACAGATGATACCAAAACAGTTACTGAATTCCTGTTTCATTATTACCCACTTTAGTAGAATTTTACTAATTTGTAATTCCTAAATCTCTTAGTCTGTGGAAAGCAGGCACTGCCTGTTTATACAGCTGGTCTGTTATCTACGTGCACCATATTCATTTTTCTGTGGTACTGAGAAGTGATAGTTATCACTGTATCTGTCTGCAGCAATTTAAATGCAGAGAAAAGAACCCAAATACAATTAATGAAGTCATATTACTCAACTGAAAAAATATCTTCATGTTTTCCCCTTCATGAATTCAGTTTTTGTGTCCTTTGCTGCACCGCATCTGTTTGTGTAATATTCAATATCCATAATGAGTTGTTAATGAGCTGTCGATCCTGAATGTAATTTATAAAGTGAGACTGAAAACTTGAGGTACTCTTTTAACAAATAGTTCTCTGAATTCTCCTTCATGTACAAATATGCACTGTTTCTGTAATAGTATCTTATAATAAAATCTTACCCTGAGTTATTCTGAATGTAGTTATACATTTACTGTGTTTCATTTAATGATACATTAACTGTAACCTGAATATTACAATGAATAAAGACTAAATACAATGAAAACACTTTGCTATACCAAGAACAGACTCAAAGAATTATACGCATTAAGTTGTGATCATAAACCAATGAATTTAGTTTACAATTAATTAAAAACAATGAATAACAGTTTTGTAATACGTTGTGATACAAAGAAAATTAGCTATAAACAACATAATTATGCTCAGTATTTACAACAAGGATATCCCTATGCACCCTATGCAAAAGCCCACAAAACTTAGAGATTCTATTTATTTACTTATCTATTTATTATTTATTTTCCTTTCAGCATTTTGTACAGTCAGGAGTAACTGAGGCACAGGTGGTGAAACAAACATCACATTTATATAAAAAGAATGGCAGAAATGAACCCATATCTCTTAACTGCCAACCCATATAATCATGTTTGAACACAGCAGCAAACCCTAGTATAAGAACAGGCACCAGGTGGACTGTGCAGTCATCAGGCAAATGAGGGCTAGTCACTCCATAACCATTAATTACAGTTTTAGTGGTCTGAAATTGAGTCAGCTCATGAAACAGAATTTCTTATGAAAAAAAAACAAGTTCATAGACAGATTACCTTGAATGAACCCTGCAATTTTACGAGTTCCATTCCTTCTCTGAGTAGAGGAATTCCAGCAAGAGCTTTTACCATCAACAGGGACTTAAATATTTATCAGAGACTGGATAGAGCTGCTTTGAGAGAAATAAGTTAGGGTTGGTTAGCAGAGAGGATGCTGAGGTCCTAATTTGGCTACTTAAGGCATGAGATTTAGACCTCGAACCATCCAAGGCAGACAAACATAAATTGGGCATGTTGTATTTTTTTTTTTTTTTTCCTATTTCTTTAATGGATACACTTTTGCTGGGTCAGGAAATGGTACTTGTGTGCTGTAATTTTCCAGGGCTTCAGAATTAGAGATTTTATTTATACTTATTTGTTCATTTTGTGTTAGCTATTATTCACCTATTTTGAGGTTTTGGAAAAACTTGGTAGTTTTTCTCCTGTCAAAATCAACATCTGGCAAGGACCAAGGGTAAATGGTCCTTCAGCTTTTTGAGAAATTCAGCTGTGATACTGTACTTACAATTTTGCATTGCTCTTCTGAAACCCGATGAAATAAAAAAAAAAAAAAGAAAAAAGAGAAAAAAATAATAATAAAAAAAGAATCTGTTTAAAATAATATGACAGGTTATTATTTTGTTTAATGTGAAATGTTCATCTGACAAGTCTATTGAATTTGATTTGTGTAAAGAACCCTTCTGCAAATCTACAGTCTATGTGATTTCCCTTCCCCCCTTCTTCACCCTCTCCCCTGCCACCAGCACTGACATCAACCATTGTGCCATCTGAGGAAAAAAAAGACACCTGGAGTATTAAAATGATTTAAGCAGTTTGATTTATGTTAATGGTACAGAAGAGAATATTTTTTTGGTCCTCAAAAACATAACAGGCAATTGATGTGCCATATTGCAGTATGGTTTTAGCTATCAACATGTCAAGATTTAGTTTTGCTGTTAACATTTTACGATTTAGAAGGCTATAAGAATATGTGCAGTGTAGCAACAACTCAGGCATCATTCCCTCAGCTATATTTACTGGGCTTTCATTTTTCCATTTTATAGAAGAAATTGAAAAAGAGGAAGGGAAAATAGACAGACATTTTCTGTTTTTCATTTTCTTCAGTCTGTCAAGTTGTTTTTCTTTAGAAAGAAAACTGACTTCTAATGGTTTGTTTTCAGACCAAAGTAGATTAAGGGCAGAAGAATTCAAATATACAGTTTGTTGATTTCTCACTAAACTAAAGATAACCTGTGCATAAACTACAGCTTCATTGCTTCTATCCTCCCCCCTGTGTATCCTTATGGCTCAAAGCTGCATGTTTAACATAGTGTGGAGTTGGTGATCCATAGAAGCCAATTGTCTGAAAATCTGGAAGTACCATGTGCAGCATACATATAAGAATTTATTTTCCTTCTGGACCTTCATTTAATTCTGCTTTTCCTGTTGGAAATCAATAAGATTTACTTATTGTTGCCTAAGTGGGTAACTAAGTTTTTTGTCCTCACAGCAGCTAGAGCTGCTAAAACAAGGCATAAATTTCAGTGAACTTCAGTGGACATTTTACTTCCCCAGGGTTTTAGTTGGTGTTCACTGGATAAAAATCACTGCTGGCCTTTTAGTACTGGTCACTGCAAAATAAATAAGGCACATATATAAAACATGACCTTCTGCTTCTGAAATTTCCATGTTTAAATTTCCAAATAATATAAGCAAAATGAAACACAAGTAGTAGGAGACAAAACAACTTTTAGAAAACATTTCAACTTCTTTCCTTATACATTTTAAATTTTGAGAACCACTGTCAGTCATCAAGATACTGAAATTGTTCCTTTTTTTTTTTTTTTCCTTTTACTTTTCAGGTTACTCTGAGTGATGAAGAAATGGCTAGTTCAGGACTTGAGACCAAGAACTATGTTTTCCTAAAGATGATGTGAAAATCGCCAGGAACTCTGTAGAAACAAACAAAGAAAATCTATGACATCCCCCTATGTGTTGCTTTTACCTGAAGGCATTCTGCTCTTCATTTCAGCTTAATGAATGAAGCTTTCTTACTTACAGATGTATTTGTGCCTCATTTGTTTCACACTGGGCTCTGCTGAATTTAAAACATTCATGTACTGATGGAAAAAACAAAAACAAGAACAAAAACACTTAAATGCTTAGTTTATACTTATTGTCATATTATATCAGGAGCTAGCCTTCTGTTGTAGTCAAGTTAATCCGTTCATTAATTTCTGTCATAAAATTTCACAAACAGTTGAAAATTTTAAGAATTAACTCTTTTTTTTTTTTTTTTTTTTTTTTTTTTCCCCACACAGTTTTCCTTATAGCTTCTACTCTGGATGTTCTAGGGCTCAGTTTGGCATGCATTTGTCTACAGCTTATATCATTGTGGCTGCCTGAAACTGCCTTTGTTTTCAGATGACTGAAATTTTTCTCTTCAAACAGTGATGATGGTTATGTCATACTTCTTTTATATGATGGTTTAGTGGCTAGAGCTGTTTCTACATAATTTGGGTTTGTATGAGTCACATTTTCCCTCTTCCCAAAGAGTGAACCCCTTTATATTTGTGATCTTTCCCTTTAAATCTGAACTATTGTCCAGGTAAGATTTCACTTTGGTGAAATGTTACAAAATAGAAAAATCTTTAAAATTTGTTCATACATTTGAAAAGACTTTCACTTTCTACCAGACAGCAGTTTTTCTCTAGGTCTTCAGTCTCCAAAGATTTTATCTACTTAGGATATTGCAAAGATGAATTATTCACCTTTGAGCCCTACTACTGTGACAGCAATATCACAGAGAAATCTATTGAGTATTAATTATTATTCTGTTTAGTGAAAAGAAATTGGAATAAATAAGGTCAGAATTATGAATGGGAGGATAAGAAGAAATATTGATTAGCTGTTCATGAAAAGAGAACCAATCATCTTGTGCACTATGTTGAAAAAATACCAGGTAATTACTTAATTAAAGATTGTATCACCTATGCACATAAACAAGAGTTGAATTAATAATGTACAGGCAAAATTCTGATATCTGAAAATAACTATGAAAAGTGGAAACAAAACAAAATTTTTGTTATTGATATTGATTTTGTATGTAAAACATTCAATTCACAAAGTGACGGACTTTGGTTTAGAATCTAAGGTAGAAAAAATATTTCCAGCATATTTAATTATTTTAGAGATTAACTCACCATCTTTACTGTTTTTTGAATAAAGTAATATATTTTAAATGCAGAAAAGTATACAGTCTTCTATTTGAAAAATAATTTGTATGGCAAAAGGAAAGTAGGTCACACAGGGATTTTTTTTTCTTTTTCTTTTCTTAATAGGACATCTGATGCCAACAAACCTCTTCTATGATTTATAAACAGAGCAATCACCTTTAAAAAAACCTGGAACTTTGTAGTTATTTAACATTCATGTTTACTATAAAGAAATTAATTTCACTTTACTCAAATCTGTGTTTAAATGGGAAATTATATGGTGGTAAAATAATCAGTGGCTTATAGAACAACAAGGTTGTCCTTCTCCACATCTATCAACTGTGCTGATGTGCTGATGCTCAGATGTGAAAGGCATGATTTTTGGTTGGCTGAGATTTTTTTTTTTTTTTTCAATAGATGCTGCCATGAGACAGGTTTTCATAATACCTTTTGTTTATAAAAAAACAAACAAACAAACAAACAAACAAAAAAAAAAACAATTAAATCATGCCACTCAAAATGGAGTTAGTAAAATTCTGAATGGACCCAGATGACATAATTGAACACATAATGAGAATGGCTATAAAATTAGAGTGATCTTAATCTGGCTAAAAGACTGCTGTAATTCCTTTCTAGTGTCATGTTATGGTATCTTCTGTATACAAAAAAGTGGAAAAAAATAGATACTGTAATTTAGAGAAGTTCTTATTAATGAAATATGTTATTTTTATTCTGTATGGAAATCAGATTGTACGTTTTGACTTTATGCATGAGGTTTGGTACCCTTGGGTATTCTTTAAGGAACAGGAGCAGCTGATTTCTCCATTTGTAAACCAGAAACCTGACAGCCACAGATGCAAACTAGTCCAGCCTAAGGTGTGAAAGCTGTTTTAAGAAGCCACAATCCAGACAATTAAGCAGATTCTTCTCCTGGTAGGCTGGTATTTAGCCAGCCTGTCAGTACTGAATGTGTTGCTCTAGGAACAGAAAGGCAGATTGTAACAGACAGAACACCTGAAGCATTTTCTTGAAATAACCAATAAATAAATAAATAAATAAATAAATAAACAAATAGTTAGAAATTGAGATTGCATATTATTATCAAAGCAATATTTCTGCCAAGATCCATAGAGGTATACTGCACAAACAACAGGTTAAAGTGCAGATGCTTGGTGTACCATATAAAATAGAATCTAAATTGAAGCCATTCATAAAATATAAAGTTGTTTACTCAGAGATGTATAAGTAAGGCAGGCCAAAAGAGTCCACGTCAATCCACCTCCATATCGCTCCCTCTTATTACGCAAATGATTGCTCAGGTTAATGCGTGTTTTGATAATGAATATGTTTTATGTGTGGAAGGAACATAGGAACATATATACATAACTTCTGATTTCTGTAATTTAATAGACTTCTTTTAAACGTGTATTAGTAAAATACATGTATTAGTAAAAAAGTATTGGAAAGTAAGTTATTCATACCAGGGAGACTTTCCTGATGGTTTTTATTGTACACTGAGCACTGAGTGGCTCCCAAACCCTTCCCTCTGCCTTTGGCCGTGGTTCTAAATGTGTACTTAGAATATGTTCCTCTCTGCTCTGATGTATAGGAAAATGCTCTAATGAAAACCTAGTGGTGTTATGCCAATGTAAAACAGATGTAGTAAGTAGAACACCAGCACTAATGAATTTAAGACCTTGATTTTCCGTCCAACTTAACCTTTACACTTATATTGCACATGTAATATTACACCTCATAACTTAAATGTAAGATTGCAAGCACCATTGTTCTTACAGTGCTCCTAATTTTCTAAAGTCTTGAGTCTGAGAGTTAGTGCACTGTCTTATGTGTTAAAGCTGCATGCTATGGTTTAATAAAAGGACTTCATATGCTGTGTCATCTACTGGTGGAAGCCCAGGTCCTGGGCTGTATAATGGGTGAGTGTTGCACAGAAGGAAAGGTACAAGATTACGAGTGAAGAGGATGTCTTCTTATTCCTTGTGCTGGCCCTGGCTGGGGGACACATTCCCTAACTGCAACAGCATGGTGTTACTCCTCTACTACTCTATCTTCCTGAATGACAGACATTATTACCATTGTGGCACTTAGCTTTTTAAAATGAATGATGATAATAATTCTATGCTGCTCTTGCTAACATGGGTCTCCATAACAGGGGAGGATATGAAGTAAGAGCCTTCAGATGAGTCACTGTAGGATATCTGACCAATATGCACTTGGTTATTTGCCTTGTCTAGCTGATGTCAGGTAGTAAGGCAAGTGCATGACTCCCAGTACTGGAGGTTTAAAAAAAAAACCCTGAAGCCTGAAATGTTAGTGTATAGTGTAAGAAACCCTGTGTTCATTTGACTGACTTCAGATAATACTAAAAAACGCATCCAATAAAAAACAAAATGCAAAAACTTAAAAATAAAAAGTGGAAAAAAATACTAAATGTGTTAGTTACGTAATATAATCTAATCTAACCCTGTCTCATATTTTGTACATGTTTATCCCACCATAAACTTCTGAAATAGCCTGAGTCAATTCACCCTTGCAAGAGTGTATTGACAAGCTGATTTAGTTTTGAAGAAATGAGATAACAGTTTTAGATGTTAAGAGAGGTTTGTTATTTGAATAGAAATGGATCATTTAGGAAAGCATGTACATCACTGTAATCTCAGTTTCCTTTTCAAGAGCACCATAGTGGATCAGAACTGGCATACACTTTTGTTGTCAGATTAAGGAATTCATTGTTTCTAAGGATTTTGGAACATAACATGTTATATCTAAGATTCTATCACATATTTTAGAATCTCTCTTCCTTTGAAAAGTAGCTAACAAACCTACCATCCACTTACCCATAGAGCACATTCTTTTTTGCATATTGTTTTTGAAAGAAGGAAAGTCAATCTTGTCTTTCAAGGAGGCTTTATTTCAAGAAGAGACAAAAATTTGGTGTTTATCACTGACAGCTTACTCAACAATCTTAACATGCATCATGAGTAACTCTTGCCTTCTGTGTCTTATCTCCTCTTCATGAATGCTATTTTTTTTTTCCTGTATTAAATTCAATGTACATTTGAAAGGATATAGCTTACATACTGTCCAAATTATTTTGCATCTCATACATATGGCAAATTAGGTGTGTGATGACTGACTTCATAGTAGGATTTATTAGAATGGTTGTTTTCTTATTTTGAAAATAAAATGCATTCTGAGCCTGGAAACATGTTGGATGAGGAATGATAGCCACGATGACACATCGATGATACAAGGCTACATCCTCCTCCTCCTAGTTGAAGATTTGAATAAGAACAATCAAGCAACAAAGCTTGCTGTAGTAAAAAAGACAGTTCTTTGTGATTACTTTTTTTTTTTTTTTTTTTTTTTTTTTTTTTTAAAGTTTAATAATAGCAATGCCTGAATACCTGAACTGCTGGGAACCTGCAAGAGATCTTTAGATTGTATAAGCTGGTGTTTTGCAACTGTAAGCCAGCTGAGGTAGTACTATTTTAACTTTTCTGTTGCTTGACATTTTTTTTTTTTTAATTTTAATTGGGTAACCTCTGTGTTGGATTATATTTTATTTTGGCATTAAAAGCTTCACCATTTACCCTTTTTGACTGTTGCTTTTTAAAGCAAGAGAAATAAAATTAATTGCCTCTGATCCACCATAGTGCTAATTACATAGTCCCAACTGGGACCTGACCAAGGATGAACTGTTGTTGCTTTTTGGCCAGAGACACTAAACAGGGATAATAGACAATATGTCAGTTACAGTGCACTGGTTGTTTCCTGCAGCAGAGAATGAAATAAGCTTATTGCTTTACAATTACAGTGTAGCATTTGTAGGTTTCAATAACATTCAGCAAAGACTGAGAATGGAAAAAAATACCATAATTTCCTTTGTTGTATATCTCAAATTAGTAACTGTCTCAGAGAAAATAGTTGGCCTGCTATCTCTTTACTGCTTGAGTCCTCATTAAAACATCATTCCGATATTATAAACACAGTAAAATTATTAAAAACACAGCTTGTACACTATATGACCTTAGAAGAGAAAATGAAGCAGTTATGGTTAAAAAGGGTGAGAATCGTTAGGAAATGCTACAATCCCCAATCCAATATACCTACATATACATATATATATATTGAGCATTAGCAGTCAAGGAAGAATAGTTTTGAAGCTGATTTTCTCATATGGTCTATTGACAAACAATCCCAACCTGTAAGAGTTCTCATTCAATTACGAGGCTGAGCAACAAGAATATAAAAAACACTGTCTAGGCTAGGACCAAAGCTAGAATATTGTCTTTCTCTAGCTCTGTTAGTTTTATGGGGAAGCTTTTCAGGAAGAATATATAAGATCTAAATGACAGTGGTTAAACTTCTTTTTTGGCATACAGTTTTTGTAGAAAACACAATAAGATACAGAGTTCTGAACAGTTTTATAGCTGAATTAAGATTTACATGGTGTAACGGCATGTGCTTTCAAATACATGCTCTTTGCAGATGTTTTTGATTAGATAAGATCTATTAAATATATTAATTAAAGGCAAATTTGATGTAGTAAAGGATCTGTTTAAATTCCACAAAATCCTTCAAATCATTGTGTAAAAGAGACTGAAATTCCATTGTCTTTGATCTCAGCAGCATAACGCTGAAACAAATTTTGGAGATAGAAGTTCTGTGAGATTTTGAAAAGTAATTCTGCTTTATTAGATTTCTGATTTAGGTATTTTCAAAATACATATTGGTAATATATTCAGGATTTTCTCTGTGGTACACAGCTAGAAAATTTACTTAAATAGTGAAACATGAATTTTTTTTGCCCTGAAGGATGGGATTTCAAACAAGGTAGGAAGTATTCATTACCACATAAAGTCACACCGAACCTTATGCTAGTTCTTCAAAGTGAAAAAAAAAAAAATCACTGAATGCCTGTTGTTAGCATTTGGAAGCTGGTTATGAAGCCTGTGTCACTCTCACCATGTGGCACAAAATTATGTGTTTAAACTATTTGAAACTTCAAATAGCAAATTAAAAATACCCAAACCTTGTCATCTAACCATTAAAAATACCCAAACTCCGTCATCTAACCATTATCAGCCATTTTCTCAAGATGCGATTCTGAAGAAACCTCTATTTTCACCTGATTACAATGCCATCATAAAAAAATCAGTCTGTTTAATGTGGGTTATATCTGCCATATCCTTAATCTCATCTCTATCCTACTTTATGGATACTTTATCTTTCAAGCTATTATGTGTATACCAGAACTTCAGTTGTCCGGACATTATCTTCTGACATGAAGAACTGAGATTAGTTTACGTTTCTCTCAGTGACTTCACTTTGGCTACAACCAGACTTAGAAAATGTGCTGCACCTCAGTCCTGAGCCAAATCATCTTTAACAGACTAGATCACCGGACACAGTGGCTTTAGAATCATAGAATCATATAATCATCCAGTTTGTAAAGACCTTCAGGATCATCACGTCCAATCATCAGCATGACCTACTGAGTCCCACCAACACTGCTGTGTATAATTCAGATACTCATATGTAGATTTTTGACATGATTTTTGTTTCTTTTTCTTCATTACTGGAAGTATTTGCATTATAACACAATCTTTGCTTTTAAGAGTTCATCAGCTCCTGCCACTTAGATCACACTTGAAGTCATAGTCTTATGTTATTATGAAGTCATAATCTTCTGTTTATAATTTCATAATTGTTTGCAGTAGAGATGATTAAAATTTCACAAACATAACATTATGTTGACTTCAGACATGGAACAAGCAGCAGATGAATTCTGAAGGAACAAAAATGTTGTTTTCATGTAAATAGCCCAACTAGTACAGAGTAAGGGAAAGAAATAAGTAAGTGGGACACATCCAAATGTAATGCTTTTCCCTGTTTTCTAATATAAAACAATATCCCTTTAAAACCTGTACATTTCAGAACCTTGTAGACTTAAATCTTACAGTAGAGTAACTCCCTCCTCTCTTATGAAGCTTTGCTGTTTTCTACACTAGATACATTGCTATAAGCACAGACAAAATTAATGCATTAATTAGGCCCAATGAACTTTCCTATGCATTAACTGACACACAATTCAGAACTCTTCTAAATATGCCAGTATTTGAATTTTGCCCTTGCAGGAACATAAGTCATTGCAATGTCACCACCAGGTACATTTGGCTATTGTAACAGGAGGTACTGAAGTTCAAAGTTTGTGCTGTTGTCTGTGTCCCTGTGTGGTATGCAATGTTAGCTCTCCCCATTTCTTCCACAGAATACAGGACAAAATTGCTTCTGCATAAACACCTGGAAGAAGATGTTTTATGCAAGCAGTCAAGGCTCATGCAGCTATTTACAGAATCCTGTTTCTGGCCCCTGTCACTCACTGATGCTTGCCATATACATCCTGATGGGACTAGGACATGCTTCACACTGCATAAGCAGGTAATACATGGAAATTCAGTACATGTAGTGTCCATTGATGGGTTAGGCAACCAATTTAGAATTCAGGGTGACTTCTTTCTAAATATACAGGCCTCTTCAAATGACAGACTGCACCAAGAAAGATGTAATTTTATATATTTAAATTGGTGAACACCAAGAAAATTAATTTCCTTCCTCAAAAATCCTAAAGGATCTTGTATTCCAATGGTAAGTAATTATCTGTCAAAAACAGTGCCACTCTTTTTTACACATATTGCTTCTTTGAATTCATTGTAAGATGCTCTGATCCAGAAATTTTATTCTTAAATAGAAACATGGAAAATATTGAAAAACAATGGGGCATTTTTTTTTTTTTTTTTCACACCTCAGTCATAGTTATTTTGTTTCATGTATTACTTCCAAGAGAAGAACAGGACTGTGAAAACATCCATAGCACATTCATGAAGGCCTGGTCCAAGTGCCTCTTGAACAGTGACAGGTTTGGAGAATCAACCACCTCTTCAGGAAGGCTATTCCAGTATTTGACCACCCTCACAATAACAATAATAATAATTAAAAAAAAAAAAAAAAAAAAAAAAAGAAAAAAGCTCATATCCAGTCTAAACTTACCTTGGTGTAGCTTTTTGCCATTCCTCCATGTCCTGTTCCCAGGAATGGAGATCAGAACCTCCCTCTCTTCTTCCCCTCCTCAGGAAGTTGTAGAGAGCAATGGGGTCACCTCTCAGCTTCCTTTTCTCCAGAATGGACAGCCAATCTTCTCAGCCTCTCCTCATAGGACATGTCTTCCAGCCCTTTTAGTTGCCCTCCTCTGGATGTTTTCAAGGACCTTAACATCTTATTTGTGTTGTAGGGTCCAGAACCACATACAATATTCAAAGTGACAGTGCATCAGTGCTAAATATCATGAGAGAACTCTTTTGATTGGTTGTCTACTCTGTGTCCAAAATGCTGTTTGCCTTCTTGAGCAAACCCTTTGAGCTCTACCATTGAGCCAGTGTATTATAGACCTGTACATCTCACAGCTGGGGAATTTGTCCACAGGGGACAATATCCAAAACCTTACTAAAATCCACAAAGATTATGTCTACTGTCTTCCCTTCATCCACCAAGAAAACATATCATAGACAGAGTTCAAACTACTGAGGTGGGGCTTTCTCTTGATGAACCCATGTTGACTATGCTTGATAATAGCTTTGTTCTTTAAATGCATTTTTTATCCCCCAAGACAATCTTCTCAATAACTTCTCAAGGGTCTGAGGTTAGACTAATAGGTCTGTAGTTTCCTGGGTCTTCTCTCATGCCCTTTTTGCAGATGGTATAATGCTGGCTAGCTTCCAGTCAGCAGGGACCTCCCCAGATTCCCACAACCTTGGGAAAATTGTTAAGAAGGGTTCAGCTATAACATCTGCTAATTCCTTCAGCTCTCTGGCTTGAATCCCAACACGTGCCATGGAGTTATGAATGTTGAGCTGATACAGCTGTTCCCTTACAATTTTGGTGACCAAAGATGGAAAGTCACCGATCAACCAGTCATGGTCCTCCAACTCTGAAGTCTGGGCAGCCCAAGATCTGTCATTTCTTTTAAATACTGAGGCCAAAAAATGGCAATAAAAACCTCCATCTTTTCCTTCTCTTTACTTGTTAGGTGGCCACCTGCATCAAGTATTTGTCCAATGTTTTCCTTTGACCTCCTTCTGCTGTTGATATACTTGAAAAACCCTTTTTATTTTTATTTATTTATTTATTTATTTATTTATTTATTTATTTTTGTCTGACACCACAGTGGCCAGTGTAAACTCAAACTGGGCTTTAGCTTTTTGTGTTTCTTCCTTACAGGTGTGAACTGCAGTGCTGTACTCTCCCTGTGAAGCTAGACCTTGCTTCTAGAGATCATATATTTTCTTATTCTGCCCTAATTCCAGGAGGAGTTGCCTGTTCCTCCAGGCTGACCTTCTGCCTCACTTGCTTGCCTTGTGGCACAGTGGGATTACCTGCTCCTGGGCCTTTAGAAGTTGATTCTTGAAAAGTGACCAACTCTCAGGGTCCCCAAAACCTGTTAGAGCAGATTTGTTGTGGACACAGCTAACTAGCTCCCTGAGAATCTTAAAAGTTCGCTCTCTGAAAGTCTATGGTAGCAACTCTACTGACCTTTTTTCTACTTACACTGAAAATTTTGAACTCAACTGATTCATGGTCACTGTGGCCAAGACAGTCACCTACTGTCACTTTTCCCACAAGGCCTTTCCCATTCTCAAACCTCAGATCCAGGAGGGTACCTTTCCTGTTTGACTCACTTAGTACCTGTGACAGGAAATTATCTTCAACAAGAAGGAAGAAGAGGTTGACAGCCCTGTATTTCAATAGGATGCCACTTCAAGAAGAAAAAATTTGGGGAGGTAAAGGGAGAAGACTTCTGAAGACCTGAAAAGGGTGAAGAGTTTTTCTTAATTAATGACAACAATAGTGCAGTAACTGTGGTCATAACGATACCTAACCTCAAATAGCTTAGAAATAGAAGGGGTAGAACATATTGGCTGGAGCTTTTTATGTGAGAAATGTGAAAATGTGTGGCTGTTTGATTTTGTAACTAATTTATTTGTTTAAATGTTGCAAAATTGATATAGGGACATGCATGTATATGCAAGCACTAATTAAATACATATACAATTTTAAAAAGAGTACGTGCAAAGGTTTTCTAGATATTGATACATAAACTAAGGGTTTTCCCATTTACAAATTGCTAGCTTATAAAGAGAAAAACAAAAAGCTCTAATTCAGTTAGACAGATTTGCAAAGATCTTTGAAAGTGTGAAAGAAAGGGTAAGAAGGAAATTTTTCCTTTACAATCTGTTTATGGCTTTGGGACTGTGCTTTATCTTGACAAATAAGATAAAGATCATTTGATAGCGATCCACTTATTCTTATCTTGCTAGCAACTTAAAAAATTAATTATTTATCCTCACTGTGAATTTTTATGTTCACTATTCTAAAATCTACTGCATAGCCTCCTCAAAAATGTATCCAATGCAATAAACCAAACTTAATTCAAATTATCTCCATAAAACTGGCATTACCAAAAATCATAAACATTCTATGTACTCAAAAGCTTTCATGAGCTACTCACATGCCTCATAAATGTATGAGAGTTACATACAACAGAAATATTTCTCTGCTTTCTTTCAGAATCTTTTAGATTTGAGGAGTGGTCAGTGAACTCTCAAGCTTTGCTAAACCATGCAGGAATTTTCCTCTTCATGTGAAGTCTTCATATGATCTTATTGGAGCCACATGAAGCCACAAATACATTTTAGCTTGGACCATATCACACAGGTGTGTGAACAAGAACAATCACCAGTCCTAGATCTACTGTATTATAGATGCCATTGTACCACAGATTTTATTCTTCTAGGAAGGTTTAATGATGAGTAAAAAAACCTCTGCCATTGATAGTCATATTAATAAAACAAATAAATACTACTAATAATTTATTTCTATAATAAAAGTGGTGCTTTGCAAATACAACATATCTATAGTCTATTTAGAACTGTTTAGAACTGATCCAAAATATGGGAGCAGACAGTTTAAAAAGAAGTACAAGATTGCATGGAAAATCTTATAAATCTTGCTAAGAAGTATTTCTTGCTTCTTAGTAATGTTGAGCCATGTAAAGTTTTGTTTGTTTGTTTGTTTGTTTGTTTGTTTTTGAAGAATTCATTTCCTTCTCCATACATTTCCTGTTGCTTATATATATGTATAAATATATCAGTTATATATCAGTTAAACGTTAGCATTTCCTGAATGAAAATTAATTGTTTAATACACGTAAGGTCAAGTAAGTCAAGTTAGAGAAAACTCTAGTCACCACTTTTCAAAACTCACTATTCTAACATGTTTGAATATTTGTAACTACATTTTTTCTAGTTCTTAATTTAATGATGTTTGTTAATGCAAGCTTTCTCAAATCAGTTCTGTCTGTGCAGAGAGTGAAAGTGAACAGTCTCGGAGCTCGGGGGAATGTGATTTGGAAAGGTACGAGCAACTGAGAGGGTCTGTCAAGGGCACAGCATTTGAACACTAAAGTGGCGGCTATCTTTCCTGCTACAGTAAAGGGAAACTGATAACAATGGTGTACTATAAAAAGCAAAGGAACAATTTTCTTTGTCAAAAAACCGCACCTCTCTGGCAGTGCTGCTAATGCTGCTGAGATTCACTCCGCCTTTGAACTCCACTGTTACAGAATTTCAATTAAAACTGAAAACCACACAAAGGTTGTGGGCACAAAGAGTACCAAAAAGAGACATTTATTTCCTTGGTTGTTTTTGTTTTATTTTTTTTTTCTTGGTCTGATTGGGAAATAATGACCTAAGTTTGATGGTGAGGGCCCAGGTATCTGTTTAGGTCAATTTTACCTCATTAAAGAAAGTGAAGATCTACTACAGCAAGTTCTCCCAGAACATCAGAGCTGCCATTCAAAAAAAGAAATTCTTACCGGGGTGCTAAATCCCACCAGCTCCTGTTTCACTTTACTAAAAAAAATAATAAAAATAATATTTGAAGCCTGGGGGAAGAGTACAATTTAAGAGAGATTTTGCCTTGTGCAGTGGACCCAACAAGGCCTTATGTATGCTGCAACAAACTGCTGTACCTGCAGGGTGCTCATCTACCATGAAAGTCTTCTATTATCTCATTCTTTACATGAATGAAATGTGAATATAGTTCCTTCTTTCTCAGAAACTATTACACGGATTGGATTGTGTCTGGAAGTAACAGAATGTCTTTTTCCACACAATTATTTTCAACAGATTGAAAATGTATCACAGTCTTCATAGGTGCCAATGGAAGGTACTTGAGTTTCAAAGACTAAATGGAAAACAGTAGCTCCAGTAACCTTTTGAAATGTTCTAAGCGGAGAGGAAAAAATATAGCTTTTAAATTGGTTAAAAATATATTTTTCTTTGTATTATTTTTATTACGTCTGGAAATCAGTGATGCAAGTTATTGGTATCGATTGCAATGATATCACAAGTTTAACAAACATTCACTCATAAGAAAATAAATGCCTTCTGATAAAAGTATGAGAGTTGTGGAGTGATTATTGATAATAAAATTGAAATTTGAGCACAAAATAATCACAGAGACACAAGATATATTTTATTGGAAATTGGTTTTATTTTCATCATATAAAATAATGTTCTAAGATATCTGTTCTCTGTGAATATGTAATTTTTTAACAAAACAGGAAACATATTTTATTATCACAGGAAAAACGTGTTAGAAAAAAGGCTATTTCAAATCCACTGAGGAGGTGTATGTGTTTTTGTGCATATATGCATATATGCATAACTGCATGTCTATAAAGATATTCATATGTTTAGAGAAAACTTCTGAACTGGTGGAAAATTGAAAGAAAAAGAAGAAAACATAGTTTGACCAAAAAGCTGCTAGTTACATTTTCTATCTCCTTATTCATTATATCAACATTTTAATCATATTTTGTTCACTATCTTCTTCTTTAGGTTGTCTAAAACCTATTCTGTAATTCATACAGGCAACTCATCTTTTAATGTCATTTTAATAGACCTTGTCATGCTTTCATGAAGCAGTAAAAGCAAAGGTTGCATTGTAAAATAAAATTGCCTCACTCTTACACTGAGTTTTCTAATTACTGTATCTAGTACCACCATTGGATGCTTGGAGAAGGGAAAAAGAAAGAGGAAATAGAGACCATTATTAATCTATCTTTACTGGTAATTAAGGTCTTCAGTTTCAAATTGATTTTCCAGTTTTACATACCTTGAAGTCAGGTGAAACAAATGACAGGAGAATATCAGCTGCATACCCTGGCCCATGGGCAAGTCACTTCAATAAAAATGTAACCATTTCATGAAATTGCATGAAAGAAAAGGTAGGGCTGTGGACCTGTGAACACACTCAATAAAACTGGCCTTTAGGAAGGAGTGAAGATTCAAATTGCTGTAGTATTTTCCTATATAGTTCTGAAATAAGAATTGGGAAGATGGATCTCTGCCTTAATGAGGAAATACAGTAACACTGAATCAGAGGGAGGATGTAAGGCCAGCTTGCTGACCATCACTGCTGGGGTGGCTGTAAGGGCAGAGGAAATGCTTGAGTTTGTGGAATATTTGCCACTCTGGCTTTCCTCTTTTCACCATTTATATTATACAGAAACCTAGCATGTACTTAGGGCTTTGATAAAGATTTGCACAAAATTAAATATATCAATACATTATTGAAGGAAAGCTTGACAGGTGATATGAAGAGATGAAAATTTATTAATGTTCGAGAACTATTGATACTTTCTGTTTAATCTAACACTAAATTTAATCACAGTCCTTTTTTTTACTGTGATTGCCTGTAGAACGTGAAAGTCACAGAATACATACTGCACACCTGCTTTCCCCCGCCCCCCCCCACATTTTGCAGTCTGTATCAGCAGTTGCATTTTTCGTCACTTTCACATGAGACCGAGGCAAAATGCAGATAAAGTATGACATAAAAAATAATTTGACTATAAAAGGAAAAAAAAAAAAAGAAACCAGATCATTTCTAGGAAAACATAATTTGAAATCCTACAAAAATAAAAATATAATTTATTTTTGTTCTCTTAATGATCTTAAAAAAGAATTAAGCCAAATGAGTTGTTTAATTGTGTGTAGAGATCATAGTAGAATCTATTTTGTTTGGGTGACCTTACAAATTTATTCTCCACTGCTGTGATTTTTTTTTTTTTTTTTTTTTTTTGAAGGAAGCTCAATAGCATTTGACTCCCAGTTCCCATTAGAATTTAATGAGAGCTGGGCCTCTAAGTCCCCCACATTCCTTTGAAAATAACCCAGCCCATGATAAAATAATACAGTTCTGTGCACCCTTAATTTCTGACAGTTTGTTCGTGACTGGAATATTGATTGCAACAACTAGTGCCAAGCACACAGCTCCCATCATTCTCGCTTGCTTTTCCATTATGTCATAAATAGATCACACAGCTCAATAGATTATACAAATAAACAGAGCTGGACTACTTGCATAGGTTTGCAGAAGAAAATAAAAGACTAATAATAATCAAGCATCTAAGCTCCTTGGACAAGGTAATTGTATGATTTTTAAATGCTCTGAAATGAATAACTTCAAAGAATGAGTAAGGAAAAAAACAAGGCCAGGTCCAACATCAGTAATTAGATTCAAGTCAAAAGTAAGCTTGATCGGAAAGTTTTAAAATGTTTGTGTTATGCAAGAAACCTGGCAAGCGTGTGGTACCAAAAATGGGAGTTCAATTAAATCTTTGGAAAGGCATAAAGCCGTGCAAACAGAAACATTTAGTATCCTGTTAAGCTGAAAATACATTCAAACTAAAATGAGAACTGAGGTGACTGAATAAGCAATAGGAATAAAGGAAGGGAACTGTCAAAATATAATATATTTGAAACTGTGTTGAGTTAAATTTTAATCCTTGATTTCATTTTCTTGAATGTTTGTACATTTGTTCCCAGCAGTAAAACCTCTATGAGATTTGACACAAAGGTAAGGAAAGGAAAGGTAAGGAAAAAGTGCTGATGTTTCAGCCTCCAGGCTCTCCATAAAACTTACGGGAAAGCAGAATGCAAGGTTGTTTTTGCATGTCCTATTGCAGCTTGTCATGTTATTAAAAGTAATTTATTTCCCAAGTCTTTTGAGAAAGAACTGAGAATCAGGAAGATCGCTTTTGGGCATCAGTCATCCATTGAAATGAAATGAAACAAAGCAAAGAAAAGCAAAGCATAGTAAACAAAGCAAAACAAAACAAGCAAACAAAAACCAAACAAGCTGTGCTCAGGAGTCATAGATGAAACATTACACCAAAGTTAGGTTAAGTATTCATTTTGCTAACAGGCCACTAGCCCAGCAGGTCTTGCTCATATGCAACAACTTACCTATCTCAGTGGCTAGGACTGGTTTGGATTCTTGACACCTCAGTGAATAACTGATTCATTTATTTTATTTTGTTTTATTTTATTATTATTTATTTTATTTATTTTATTTTATGAATTTAAATGATAATACTATCTAGAAACCTATGAGGAACTCGGACTTCATTTTCTTCCCAGTGTGTTGGACCTGCTGTACTACTGAATACCCAAAATTTTAGTCCTTGTTCCTTGAGCACTTCTAATGCAAGGATGAGGAAGGATAAAACTGAGATACAAAGGGCCTAGGTGTCCAAATAGTATGTCTAAGGGCAGTTTAAATCAAACTTGAGTCTGTTTACACAGTCTCAAATTACTCTTCTGGTTTTAACATAACAGGTGAGGCAAAATTAGTCACCCTAGCAAGCAGGAGTTTAAGTACAGCTCCAGCATACCTGCTGCCAAAGTGTGTTATATAAGTTTGAAAGCTGTTGCGGCAGAGGAATATTAAGCAATGACTTAAAGACCGATGAGGTCATTTCTAGATGGTAATGAGGAATTTCTCACCAAAGCAGGTAGCCTAGCAACAACAACAAATATATATATATATATATACACCTGTTAGAAAAATATGATGATGTGGTGGTTTTACTGGGGTGGGCAGCCAAGCTCCACCACAACCTCTCTCTCACTCTCCCTCCTCAAAGAGGAATGGGGAGAAAATATGATGAAAAGGGCTCAAGGGTTGAGATAAGGATGAGGAGATGGCACAGTAATTATCGTGACAAGCAAAACAGATTCAGCATAGGGTGATAGTAACATTTATTACCTATCACTAACAAGCTAGAGAAGCAAGAACAAAGGAAAGTAACCAAAAGCACCTTCCCCCCCCCATCCACCCTCTTCTACCTCGTCCCCCCAAGCGGCACAGGGGAAAGGGGGAATGGGGGTTATCGTCAGTCTATAGAGCTTCTTCTCTGCTGCTCCTTCTTAGTCACTCTCATCCCCTGTGCTGTGGGGTCCCTCCCACGGGATGCAGTTCTTGCTGAACTGATCCAGCGTGGGCTGCCCACAGGCAGCAGCTCTTCAAGAACTGCTCCATATATGGGTCCGTACCACGGGGTCCATCCCTTGGGAGCAAACTGCTCCAACCTGGGTCCCTCACGGGCAGCAGCTCCTGCCGGGTCACCTGCTCCTGCGTGGTCTCCTCTCCACGGGCTGCAGGTCCGGCCCGGAATCTGCTCCGGCAGGGGTCTTCCACAGGCCGCAGTCTCCTTCGGGGCACAGGCTCCACCGTGGTCTCCTCCACGGGCTGCAGCGTGGAACCCTGCTCCACCGTGGTACTCCATGGGCTGCAGAGGGACATCCTGCTTCACCATGGTCCTCACCGCAGTCCGCAGGGGACTTCTGCTCCAGCGCCTGGAGCACTTCTCCCCCTCCTTCTTCACTGACCTTGGCACCTGCAAGGCTGTTTCTCACTCCTCTCACCCTCCCAGCTGCTGAGTGGCGCAGCGTTTTTTTCCCTGTCTTAAATATGCTCTCACAGAAGCACGAAACAACATCGCTTATTGGCTCAGCTCTGGTCAGCAGTGGGGCCCTTACCAAACATGGGGCAGCTTCTAGATCCTTCTCACAGAAGCAACCCCTATGGCCTCCCTGCTACCAAAACCTTGCCATGTAAACCCACTACACCATCCTCATTCTGGAAGGGTTAAATTCAACTTCTTGCCTTCCTTGAACTTAAGAAGAAAAGAAAGCTGGATAGTGGAAAAAAAAACTCATAAAAGGGTATCCCACCTTCCCAAGAGAGAGGGCAGATCTATTGCTCCACAACCTGCTCTTGAAGTAGAAAGTGGGCTCCTTGTATCATCCTGTCCCCATCTAGTCTGAGCATTCATTTTCTAGTTAGATGCTGGTGCAGCTTACAGAAGGGGAGTACAGTCCTCTCTTCCTTGGCCTCAGCCCTTTACTAAGACATTCTTCCAAAAAAAACCAAAAACAGTGTCATTTTCCCTCTCTAATAATTTGTTGTTGGAAATAAGTTTAGTCAAAAACCATGCAATAATAATTAATTAACAATCTACTTCTTGATTCTCATGTCATTATTCATCTTTAGAAGTATCTGATACAATGATCATTAATGAGTTCCATATTTTTCTAATAGCTTTGCTAACCCTGTATTATAACTGCTCATTTATTGACCTTTTAGCCATGTGATTTGATAAACTTTGAATTATAAGCATTTAAATATGCTAACAGAATATTGAAATCTCATAATACAATGTTGTTTGTAACAAAATCATTAATGTGATAAGATGCAAATCAAAAGAAGTGTTCACCAAAGTGAGTACAAATGATACAATATGGAATTAATATGAAAAGATGAAACACTGTGAACAATAGACTTCCATTAATGTATTAGTGAGCACGTTAATGACAAAATCACTAAAGGATATGACAGAAAGTCTCTACTAAGAAAAAATAAGAAACATTTCTCATTCCTAAATGAGACAATTTAAAGGTTGATGTGCATTTTTTTTCCTGAAAGTGTGTGTCAAATTTATTCATTTCTCAAAAGCACTAGTTTATGTAAATAAACAGATAAATGTTCTTGGTAATAAGCAACATTCTAAATGATACTTTCAAGTCATCATGCAAACTAATTTCCTCTGGACTGATGAGTCATTCAGGGATTAAAACAAATTTATCCAGACAGAGGAAGTGTATTGAAATCTGTGCCAGCCACTCACAGTTTCAGGGCTTCTAGAACATGTATATTCTTTCAAAAAGAGCTTATTAGGAATTCTGCTGATGAAGCATCTGCTGGTCAGGGAAATCCTGATGTAGGTAATGTAGAAAGACCTGTGGACATGAAGAACAACGTCTTTCCAATCCAAGCTTGATTACAGTGAAAGCTATCAGACACTCTACTGAATGAGGAGGTCTTTCATTAATGTTTTATTTAAAAGTCCAGGGTCTCAAAATTTGGCATTGTCCACTTGCCACAGTTATATTGTGCTATCATGAAAATTATGATAATAACATCAATTTCCTGATCCTCTTCCCTAAATAAAATATCATAAAATAAAACATGGAGTATACTAATCCGTATAATTAATGCAATGTTTCTTCCTCACAACCCTTCTCTGTAATTATCCTCGGAAGAATTCTGTTTGGCTCTAGACTTTTGTAATCTTTAAAATCTTTATAGTCACAACATCACTATGACAGATCTATGACAAGTGTATTTGCAACTTAAAACAAAACCATTATATCTCTTTGTCCTGGTTTTAGCTAGGAAGTAGTTAATTTTCCTCCTCGTAGCTGGGAGGGTGTTATGTTTTGGATTTAGAATGAGAATAATGTTGATAACACACTGATGTTTTAATTGTTGCAGAGCAGTGCTTACACCAAGCCAAGGACTTTTCAGCTTCTTGCTCTGTCCTGCCAGCAGGCAGGCTGGGGGTGCAGCAGGAGCTGGGAGGGGACAGACCCAGGACAGCTGACCCAGACTGGCCAAAGGGCTATCCCATACCATCTGACGTCATGCTAAAATATATATAGAGGTGTGGCTAGCTGGGGTAGGGGGGGCTGGCTGCTAGGGGATAGGCTGGGCTTTGGTCAGCGGGTGGTGAACAATTGCATTGTGCATCACTTGTTTCATACACATTATTATTATTATTATTATTATTATTATATTTTCTGTCCTAATAAACTGCCTCTATCACAACCCACAGGCTTCAGTTTTCTTGTTTCTCTCCCTTATCCCAGAGAGGAAGTGGGGAGGGCAAGTGAATGGCTGTGTGGTGCTTAGATGCTGGCCAGGTTAAACCACAACACTCTTATAAGCTATTGGGCATGAATAGTTATAATAGAACTTCATATACATACAACCATAAGGATAAAGCTCATTCCTACTTCTACATTCTGAAATATAAAGATTCTTAGCTCTAAATAACTGAAAAAAATCTGCACAAGAGAACTTATATTGCCCCTTCTAAAGGCGTGTCTGTCTTTTTCAGTAGGAGAAACCAGTGCAGATGGAGGCATAAAAATTGTTTTCTTTGCATGTGTTATTTCAGAGAGAAAGGTAGGTAAAATGGATGAATTCTGATAAAATTAGGCCATTTCTTGTACCAGGAAATGCATAGTTGACAATTACACCTCTCCTACAAAGACAGGCTGAAAAAGCTGGGGCTATTCAGCCCACGAAAGAGAAAACTTTGGGGGGAACTCATTGCAACTTTTCAGTACTTGAAAGGGACTTATAAATAGATGGACAGCAACTCTTTGCTCAATCAGATATTGGCAGGACAAGGGGGAATGCTTTTAAACCAAAAGAAGTGAGATTTAGATTAGAGGTTAGGAGGAAATTTTTTACTCAGATGCTGGTGAGGCACTGGAACAGGTTGCCCAGAGAAGTTGTGGATACCCCATCCCTGGAGGTGTTCAAGACGAGGTTAGATGAAGCCCTGAGCAACCTGATCAGGGTGGCATCCCTGCCTATGGCAGGGGATTGGAACTAGGTATCTTTGAGGTCCCTTCCAACCTAGGCCATTATATGATTCTATGATCAAGCAAGCCTTATTTCCTTAGAAAAACAAGCTAAAAAAATGAAAATGTAACTAATAAAAAGTAAAGCAGAAAATGACTGATTTATTAGGACATATCATTACCTAGGACTGTAGTACTTGTCATGTACAAATGAACCAGTCAGTGAGTGGCATATAATCGCAGCAAAGTAAGTAAAGTATGTATGGTACGAGGCCAAGGTAAACCATCACTGAGTTACCTTTGTGAGTGAAGGTAATATGAGATAAATATGAAGAGTTGCAATTCAATAAAGTATTAAAACAACAACAACAAAAAAAAACACAAGCAAACAATAAAGCCACTGATCTCAAGGAATTGTTCTATCTCTTCATTGTTTTACTGAAGTAAATCCTGTGTGCTTGAGTCAGCTTTTCAATGGTAACAAACAGAGTTGGTGGCCCAGACTGTTTTTTTTTGTTTTTTTTTTTTTTTTTTTTTTTTTTTTTTTTTCCATTATTGTCATAGATAAATAAGTTCCCTGAAATCATGGAATTATCCAGATTTGTAGTATAAAAAAATCCATCCTGTGGACTTCTTACACCAGTCTCTCTCCTTTATCCTTGTTGCAGTGTTATAGGCTGGCATTTTCTTGTGATTTCTTAAACCAGAAAAATGAAGAAATATGTTAAATACAAAATATTAAAAATCTACAAACAAATCTTATCAACGGAATAACAGATTAAACAGTGGGAAACATACAAACAAAAAAAACCACAGAATCGAAAGAACAACACACAATCAGAGCTCTTGTTTGTTTCTGAATCTCTTAATCAAACTGAAGCAGTTAGAGAATCACAGCGTGGCCAGGGTTGGAAGGGACCTTTGAAGATCGTATAGTCCAATCCTCCTGCCAGGCAGGATCACCTAGAGCACACTGTACAGGAGGGCAACCAGGTGGGTTTTGAATATCTTCAAAGGAGACTCCACAACCTCTCTGGGAAGCCTGTTCCAGTGCTCTGTCAGCCTCTCAGTAAAGAAGTGCCCTCTCATATCCTGCTGGAACTTCCTGTGCTTCAGTTTGTGCCTCTGTCCTCTCATCCTCTCACTGGGCACAACTGAAAAGAGACTGGCTCTATTCTTTTGACACCCTCCCCTCAGATATTTATACACATTGGTGAGGTCTCCCCTCAGTCTTCTCTTTTCCAGGCTAAACAGGCTCAGCTCTCTCAGCCTGTCCTTGTACAACATGTGCTCCTGTCCCTTAATCATCCTAGTAGCATTCCTCTGGACTTGCTGCAGTAGCTCTGTGTCCCTCTTGTACTGGGGAGCTCAGAACTGGACACAATACTCCAGGTGAGATCTCACCAGGGCTGAGGGGGAGGATCATCTCCTTTGACCTGCTGGCAACACATTTCTGAATGCACCCCAGAATACTACTGGTCTTCCTGGCCACAAGGACACAAGTTGACAGAAGAAAAAAATAAAAATAAAGCAACCCTAGCCAATGTAGAAAACTCTTTAAAGTCCCAACATTGCAAAGCTTTAATATGGTTTAATATTGCTGCTGTGTATCCTTTCCAGTTTTGGATGTGCAACCATATACAAGTATGTAAATATGTGTGTAGAATATATAAAAATATTCTTTCTTATTCCTTTCAATAGCAGTAATTCTAGGTGGGGTAGATACTCTTAGTATAATTATTATACGTGATTTTATTTTTTACTTTTATTTTTTAATATAAACAAGACATTTGGAATGCTGTCCATTTGAGCAGATGTAAGCAGCTATCTTCTTCTTCTTCTTCTTCTTCTATTTCTATTTCATCTTTAATAATAATAATAATAAATATATATTTATATTTTTTATATAATAAAATACTGTAATATAGATAATATATTAACAATATATAATATAATATTTTATATTTATGTTTTTATATATTTTAATTTAAATATATTTTAATAAAAATTATAATAAAATAAAATTACCAATATTTTTAATTATAATTAGATGAAAATAAGCATTTTTTTTTTTCCAGTTTACATTTCCTGTATTTTAGAATAAATTATGGGACAGTTCCTGTCATTGAATGTATTTTCCAATGTCATGTGCTTGTTCATGGTCTGTATTTGCCATTGAATTACTTCAGAGCAACATTTTTCTGGAAGTGGAGAGTCTGGGGGTTTTCTTAACTCAAATAAACATCAGCTCTCATCATTTGATATCATGTTTCAAACTAGAATAATAAATCTGAAATATAACCTGGTTGTAAGAGAGACTGAAATTTCAATGAGTTGCTTGCCATGTTGCTACTAACCCAGTGCTACCTGTTAAAATATGTTAGCTAAGGGGTATTTCTAGAATGATCATAGTGTCTTGTACTTTGTTTATTTGTCTCATTCTGTGTATTTGATCTACTTTAGCTGGAAGTACTTAGCTGAGAGATTCACAAAAAGAACATATAGCATGGGGTGAGTGACCTGTGAAGTCAGACATGAAAGGTTCCTGTTTGGATATTTTTCAATGCAGTTTCAGTTGAATCTGATGCATTTCTAGCTGTGACATTGCACAGCAGTCATTTTTCATTTTTCTTCATAGTAGATAGGCAGATTTATCAATTTATTTTTCTTCATTCTCTAAGACTTTTTTTTTTTTTTTTTTTTTTTTTTTTTTTTT
>CM021767.1:56559711-56590169 GCA_011076525.1 Nettapus auritus | reverse complement strand
CCTCCCCTGTAGTAAACTAGTTTTCTCTCAGAAAAAAAATAAAATAAATATAAACAAGCAGAAGTCTTTCTACATTTGTTGATAAGCATAGCCTCTGCAAGCTTATCTTTGTGGGTTATTATGCATGTGTTCCTTAAAACAACCCTATACTAATAACACTCCAATAATGTGAGTACAATAAAGTTCTCACCTTCATACCTGAAATTACACAATGCAAATTGTGCTCATGTGTGCAGAGTGCTCCCACACAAGTTTTAAATCATTTCAGATACTTTAAATCTTTGAAAGTTTCATATCTGGAAAGACAGCTCTCTATCATCTTCCCAAAGATAAAATGCAGGTAAGAATAAGAGTTTTTTTTTTTGTGTGTGTGTGTGTTTCTGGAACAAAACTAGCAGCAACTG
This sequence comes from Nettapus auritus, assembly GCA_011076525.1. Classification (NCBI taxonomy): domain Eukaryota; kingdom Metazoa; phylum Chordata; class Aves; order Anseriformes; family Anatidae; genus Nettapus; species Nettapus auritus. The sequence continues at coordinate 56,589,765 of CM021767.1, read as the reverse complement.
ACTTAAAATATTTTTATTATCTTGTCTGACAGTATTCTGTTTGGATTAACCAGAATTCATTATCAGTCTGGTAGTCTGGACTGTCTGAGGATGTGGATGACACGCATATATGAGGCTGCAAAAAAGTTATATTTCCTTCTCTGTAACTGAGAAAAATGGGTCAGGTTTCTCATCTTTCCTGCCTGTGGCTACATCTGATGTTGAGAGATTCTGCCAACTAAATATTCTTTAGGCATCACTGATTTTTCTCTTCAGTTATCACGTCTCTGGCACCTGTGTACTCTTACTGCCATTGTATAGTGCATATTAATTCTTTGTTCATCTTTAGCCAGGCAAGTTGAAATATGAGTTCTTCCCTACCCAAATGATCAAGGTCTCTTTTTTATTATTATTTGTTGTTGTTGTTGTTCCTATACAAAGCAAACTTGAGACTTACTAATTTCACACACAAACACACAATGTGACAAACACACACTAAAATGAAAATTTTCATGTTCAGGATTCAGCTAGCATTTTAATGTTTTTTTTTATTATTATTATTATTATTATTATTATTATTTGTTTGTTTGTTTTTAATTAATTTATTATTATTATTATTATTATTATTTTTTTTTTTTTTATTTTTAGGCTCATTTGAATCTAAGTAACAGACTGTAAAGCAATTGAGTGGGAATACCTCACCCGCATTTATTTTATATAGTGTATCTAATCTTTTCAATACTGTATCTGACCTTAGGCTTTCTCTACAGTCACAGGGAAAAAGTAAAAAGCTGGTCTCTTTTTGATACTTGGTTTAAAGTGGGATGAACTGTGCACCTGTTTTGATATTTGAAAGGCTCCTATATATTTTCCTGTTTTCTTCCAAAGTCTGATAATTTCTCTATACAAATGCAACAACTTTAGTTGTAGTGCTTGTAAAATGTGGGGTCTATATCTTATCAGCTTGACATTTGCTAGAATGCCTGACAAACCTAGAATTAAATTTCTGCATTAAGTCCGTTAGGATTTGAAGTAAGTCCTCTCCCACAGAGATGAAAGCTCTACAATATTCTGCTATATTCAGCAGAAATTTCATCCCATGTTTAAGTTTAATTGAAATGTGTATTTCTACAAAACATTTCAATGACATTTTTGAGAGGGTTTTACTCATATTTCTAAGTCATTGTTAGTCCTGATCTGTTTAGAATAAAGCCCCTGACCTTGCAGTTGCTTTGGAAACAAACTTATCTTTATATTACTTCCTGAAGACTACCTTATGGCCCTGTCATCTGACCACAAGCATTCTCAAGTTATCATACAGTTATTATGAAATAAAGTAATCTGGTCACTCAAATACTAAGAGGAATAACAAAGATTCACAAAAACAAGGCAAGTTTGTAACTAGTTATTTCCTTTTGATCTTTGGTACCTTAGGAGGGAAAAGTGTCAATATTTTTTCTTTGTGTATAAATATAAAGTGGACATCAAAGACTTCAGCAAAGTTTTCTGAGTTTCTGTCACATGTGGCCCTGAGACATGAAATATGTTTTAAATGCAGAAAGTAATACAAGGTGGGCAAATTTATTATTTTTAAAGAAGATAAGACTGAACTGCAAACAGCTTCTCCTATGTAAATTAGTTTCTTATTTTCTCTGGAGAACAGTGTGTAAGATGTGATATAGGCTATGAAAATTACGCTTAACTCTGTTTTGATAAGTCCCAAAGAAATATCTGCTGCTTTTCTTTCTAAAATCACTGTACTACAGAAGTCTAGAGCCTTATGTTCCAGGAGGGATAAATTGATGACATCAGAAATGGTGCTGTAGATGTATTATTACCACTTCGTTTTGTGTATGGAAGGGGACAGCTTCTCATAGTCATATTTAGTACATCCAAAAGTGCTGAAAACCTATGAATTTTTAACACACCTCTTGCAATACCCAGCACAGCTCCTGGAAGTTGGTGTTTAATATTGCCATACAAATTTCATTAGATTTTATTTTTATTTTCCAAATTGTCCTTACTAGTGATTCTGGCCTATCTGAGCTTCTGAAGCTCCTTGGAAGTGGTACAGAGCCAAGGGAAACCACGCTTGTTCTATCCTGTGGGCCTGGCAGATGAAGCTAGGGAATGAAATATGCACTTCCCAACAGAATCACAAATTTGAAATGCAAAGGTATTGATTTAAATTCTTTCTATTCCTTCAGTAAGGTATACAAATATGCATAATAGGAAATTGAGCCTTTGATATTGCTTTAAATATGTCCTCCTTCTGCCATGACAAGGTCTAATTGAACAATACAAAAGAGATGATGACCTTGTATTCCATTTCTCATCAGAAAGCTTCCACAATTTCACAGTCCTTAAATACAAAGAAAGGATTGAATGGTCTTAGAGACTTATTGTTACAGGTCCTCCTGAATATTAACAGAGCACCTGAGATGAGCAATAGAAGAGGCAGCAGTTCTGTTTGTGTATTGTAGTTAAAAAACAGGTTCTAGTATGTTCTTTTATCACTAACTGTCATTAAAATATTTACTGGACAAAGTACCCTGCTCCATGTCAGTAACCCTCTCTTTTACCCTCAGTCGTTTTAACCCAGCATATGGAACACAGGTAATAGCAGTCATGCCTGCAGCAATTGTTTTCAACTTGTTTTTAGTGTTTTGAGCTGCTATTTCAGTCTATGTCAGACCTGAAGGAAGGTTTGTCTGCTTGGAAGTCTGTCTGTTTTGCAACAACATCAGCTGGCATAGAAAAAAAAAAAAAAAACTACAATTCCTACAGCAATAGATGTTGAAGTCTGACCTGTTGCATACCATGGGTCATTAAATTTCCCCAGATACCCTGTAATTGAGCAGAATAACTTGTGTTTCAATTGAAGCATTCTTTTTTATTATGCTTGGCAAAAGCATAACTTCCTGAAAGGCATTTGGTGTTCTTGAGAGCTTAGTAGATCAAGAATCTATTGATTCCTTTGAGCGTGTTCAACTGGTTTGCTTCTTTACAGTTAAGAAAAGAAGGTGGGCTTCCACCCCCCACACGCCCTGCTGTTTTTTTTAATTATTATTATTATTTAATTTAATTTGCTTGACTTCAGTTTTCAGTTCCTAGTTTACTGTTATGTCTCTGTTAGATTAGAGAGCCCTTGTATTTTCTCCGTGTGAAGGTACTTACATGTGGTAATCAGGTCACCTCTCGATCTTTTTGATAGCTACACAGATTGAGCTCTTTAAGTCACTTATGGCAAGGTCGAGAGCACTGCTGCTAGCTCAAGTATTCAAGCTTGTTGTGGTCAAAAATTACTAATTAATGTCATTAGAAATTGTCTTTTTTTGTTGTTGTTGTTGTTTTTTGTTTTGTTTTTAGCAAGTTAGCATCACAAATAACTCTCAGCTGATGAGTTTAATAGTGTGGACTGAAATACCTGTAAGCCAGTTATCTATAGTTATGCATGAAGACAGCAGATGCCACTTTTCACTTTCAAGTGGGCTGTATAGGGGAAAGGGACGAAATGAAAGGGATGTATAGTGAAAAGAATGTAGAAGCTCTACAGTGTCATTTTTTTTTTCCTTCTTTTAATTCAAATACCGTATTCTGTCCTAATATTTCCTGTTCTCCTTAATTTTTTAATGCTGTTTTCTGATAAGACCAAACTGATGCTATTGTTACTAGGTAAAAATTGTAGGTATCAAGCACCTTCTTCAAATAACTTCCTCTCAGTTTCCTTGCAAGTTGGAGTATATTTAATATTGACAAGTTGTTCATATTTTCATGTTTATGCAGTTCTACAAAATATTTTGTGATAAAACATCCAAGACCATATTCCACTGTAATGTGTTTTGTTTGATTTTATTTCTACAGTAATTAGCAAACTACCCTTAAGCTATCATTCATCATGAGCAAATCCTAGAGGAATTTAGTTCTATTTGCAGTCTGAAAGCAAGACTGAATTATTATTTTCCTTAGTTTTGGCTCTGTGACTACCTTAAAGCAGAAACTAACCCACCTATCATCAACCTGCCACAGTGGTTATGATTAACATCCTATGGAAATACAGAAAGTCAGACTTGAGCCTGTTTGTGCTGCACAGTTCTCTCTTTCATGTCAAATATATTCATGTAGAATCTATGATATGGGAACAACTCTTCACATTGAAGCATGTTGATTCCCTAGTTCTAATCACTTGAGTTCACAGAGTTAAAATTGTACTATTACCAGACTCATATCTGGAAGATTTCTCTTTTTGCTCAAGTCCATTGTTACTATCTGTCAGTACTAACCTCTTCATTGTCAGTGTTGTCAAATCTCACAATATCTGAAGCAGGAAAAGAAGTGGACAAAGCAGAATTTGAATGAAATATCTTCAAATTCACTGTTGGTTACTCATCACATTGTTGGTTACTCATCACATTCAGTATTTCAGGTTCATTTGTGACAAGGTTTCAGTTCATATTAGAAATACATTGAAAACAGAAACTTTTGAATGATTGTATGGCTTAAGTGCAGTTTTGCCTAATGCAGAACATGATGTGTGTGGATATGATACACAAAACTTTATTCTGCATATGTATGGTAATAACATGCAGCAAAATTCTGGGCAGGATTACAGTATAAAAATGTGCTGATGATATTCACTTGCTTTTTAGCTGACTGCCCTGCAGGGGGGTTGTGGGATGTTGAAAACACTCTATGTTTTATTGCTAAGATCAAATTAAAACCAGAATTAAGGTCTATAATGAACTTTAGATTGTGGTGACTTAATGATAAGGAATAAATTTTTGCTCTCAAATGAGTTTGAGTTGGAGAGGATGAAATTTTAATGCTATTTTTAAGTTACGTGTATTAGAGATTGACCTGTGTGTGCTTTTGTGTGTTCATGTTGAGATAGCTTTTCACCCTCTGAGTTAGAGAGCAGAGTTGTGGGCTGAAGACACAGAGTTCACCTGGAGCTCTCATCAGCTCAGCTATATGGCTGCTGGGAGGTAGGGTGCTGGGAGGGTTCTGTCTTCTGCATAGAAGACCTCTCCCAACAGGCCAGCTCTGAATTTGTTGCTCTCACAAATACAATAGTGTATGTTAGTTGTACTCTCTTTATAAAACAGCAAACTCAGCCAAGTGCTTGCTATATTCTAAGGTCTTATTTTGGAATCTTGATTAAAGTTGCTGCTGATGGAATGCTGTGATTAAATAAGAAGCCTTATTCTTCCCATTTTCTCTCCCTCCCTCCCTCCCTTTCTCCCTCCCTCCCTTTCTCCCCCTTTCTGCCCCTTTCTCTCTGTTGACTATGCAAGTAAAACATTGTTATTGCATCATCAATAAGCTATATCTGTGTTTCATTTTGGTCTGCAGAGACAGATAAGTTTGTGAACAGTGTACCCTAAAGATACAAAAATCACACAAAAATAGAAAAGAAACACTACGTGTTACCATCAAAAATGATGCCTATGACTAGTCAAAATATTGTTATTGTAACTGGTTCTATGCTTTCTGATTTCCACAACTGATCATATAACAATTTCTAGTTGAACCAACCAGAAATTTGTCTTGTCTTTTATGGAGCGTGGCACTTATTTCTGTTCCTTGTTACACTATTTTGATGCTGAGTTTATTGGTGAAGGACTATGTTTTAATTGCATACTTAAAAATGGGTGAGGTAACAGGTTAACAGAACAAAGAGGGTGGGTCAAGTCTGCCTTCTGTCATGACTGTTCTAAAAAGACATAGTATTTGATCTGGTGAAGTGATTTTCTCAGACACACAGATAGATAGTTCATGTTATAAATGATTTCACAGGACACAATACTCGCCTTCCCAGAGAAAGGAAGTACATTTCATATCTTCTTTCAGTTTTAGTGTAGAAGGAAATATTTAGCCAGTAGAGGCATCTAACAAAAATGAGGATTGTATAAGGGGGTGAGAAACCAAGGTCTGTGAGAAACCATGGGAGAAAAATCCTAAAAGTGTTCAAGCAGAAAACAAATTTTAAGCAGACTCTCAGCTGAGCAAAGGGGGAAGGAAAAAAAAAAAAGAAAAAGTGAAAAAAAGTGAGGGTTAAGCAAAAATCTCTCTTCAATGGAGCTTGGAAACAAGAGTAGTCCAGGCCAGAAACAATCCCTGTCATTAAACTTTCCCAAAAGACTGATACTGGTAGACGGGTTTGGTTGCCATTTTTTTTTTTGTATTTGTTGTCAGTTGTCTACATGATTTATATTTTCTACCAGACTTTAACCTCAGTAAAACCCCCGTCTTGGTTAATATCTGCATTAATGATTTCTTTCCCTACCTTACCTGGCACAACTTGCCAAGAGGATTTATAGGTTGTAAATGAGAAATTAAGAATCTTCAAGGTTAGTCCCCAAGGTACCACTAAAGCAGAGATGTGTTTTGTTCACATTTGAATTTGATTCAGGTTATACAGGAAGCTTATGATTTTACCCACTGTTTTCCAGAGCTAAGCATGGTTTTGTTCTCAGCAAGAAACTTCATATACTGCAAGACAGTCATCTTACAAACTGATGACAGCCAGGTCTTCTCTTTTACTTACTAAGCCTGCGTGTGCTTTAGCCACCTTCTAGCCATGGGGCTGTATCTTTATTTCTTGTTAGGGATGGGGTCTAGGCTGCAGTGTGCAGGTTGTCTTACTTTCTTTCAGGTTGATTCAGAAGACCTAGTGGGAATGAGGAAATCTAAACTACTGATAGAAGGAGTTTCTTTAGGTACAATGCCAAATGCAACCACAAATGCTGAATGTGTGCTTTCTGAACGAAGCAAGCTGTCCTCTATTGGCCAGAAGATAAAATTTGGCCCTTTTCCTTTCCTGCTCATTGTATACGAGGTATTAAGTGCTTGAATATCATGTTGTCTCTTTGTCAGAAAATAAAACAGATATGTATGTTTTTATAGGCTGCTACATTGAAAACTGGTATGAAATTTGACAAAAGATAAATAAACACGAAGATGCCACTTTGACACCATTTAAAATATTTCTCTGATATTTCAGTCATGTTGAAAGGGTGATAAAATGAAGCAAACAAACAAACAAACAAAAACAAAAAGCCAAACAAAACAACCAAGCGACCAACTAACCAACAAAAAAGCTAACACAAAAGATTCCGAATCTTCATTTGTCCCTTCCAACCCCCAAAATTCTGTGATTCTGTGATTTAGGAGGAGGTTTTATTCCATGAAATTCTGTATTTTATTATTATTATTATTTTTTATCAATTTGGATAGGAATCCAGCAACAAAAGCAAAACTTAGAGTATAAATAAGGTGTTGGGCCAGTAAACATATACAATTATGTGAGTGTTGCTGGTGGTCATTATGAAGGTAAATTTAAACACAAAGACAGTAACATCAGAAACTGGGACTTTTAATGTTTTGAACTGCCTTTCATTGATTTATCATGTTTTTCACTTCACATAGCCTTCTTTAGAGCAGAACTCCCTGCTAATATTTAGGTGACAGCATTGCCCCTGAATACAGCAGCTGCTGGTACCTCTGAAAGTGCTGCGTGAAATCTTCATCTTTATTTATCTTTGCGGAGGCAGCTACAATTTACAGGAGTTTACAGATTCTTGCTAAGCAAGCAGAAGTGCTAGGCTCAGTATTTGTGTGAGTAACATGTTCCAAGTCCTGTAAATATTACTATTTGATTGAGCTTTATGCTCTTATACACTCTCTTCTTCAAATTTTAGTGTGGTATACTGGTTATACCTAGGCACTGAAATGAGTGAATATCTGAATAACATTATCATGTCCAAAGGCATAATGTTCCTACATTATTCCATTGTTCCTCATTTTCTTCACATCATTTGAGGTAATCTTTGCAGTGGGAAAAGATCAGTTCAAGTATGCTTCTATCTGTATCTGTCTGTACTTTTCTGGATGACAGACAATAACCAAACACCTTAGATTTGGAAAGAGAGTTCTGGGGTTTTACTACTGCTCTGGATGTTTAAGAAATCTCTTTTTTTTTTTTTTTTTCCCTTCTTAAGAAGGTCATCCTACTGGGCACCTAAAGTTGCCTACCTGTAAGTAACTCTCTGGGATGCTTTTGCAGCTATTACATTTTTTGTTGTTGTTGTTGTTATTGTTTGGTTGGTTTTGTTTGTTTTGTTTTATATTTGGTGTTATTTTTTTTTTTTCCCCACTCCTAAAATTTCCTTTCAAACTCATATTGGCCAGAAAAAGCAGTGAGGGAACTGGGAAAGATATGGAAGACTTATAATTAGAAGTGGCTTCAGTTTTCATCAACAAATGTCATGTTTCAAATGCGTAACATGTAGGTCTCCCCCCTTTTTTTTTTTTTTTTTTTTTTTTTTTTTTTTTTTTATGCACCTTTATTACTTGCATGTATTGCACAGTTGGAAATAGCTGTTGCTATAGAAGCACTGGAGCTGCTGACAGTGCTGGCAGCAGGAACAACAGCAACAGCAGAAGGTACATGATTATCTTATAGATTTAAGAATGAGAGTTTGCATTTTATATTCTATTGCTTCTCATGGCATTGGGAAAACAACGGTGTATTGGCATGGCAAGGAAATGAAAGGGAAAGGAAAAGCAAAAAAAGGGAAAGGGAAATGGAAAGGAAAAAGGAAAGGAAAAGGAAAAAAAAGGAAAAGGAAAAAAAATGTCATTTATTATTGTTATTTTTGGTTTTACAAATTTGGGTTGAACTCAGCTAAGGTGTATCAAATTAGCTGAATTTGCACACGACAACGGGGAGTTGTTCATAATGGTCTGGGTTGTCTCATAATTATTTACAAAAAACTACGAAATAATTTTGATAAGGATGAAAGTCAAACAATCCCAGAAACAACAGGAAAAGGCACTGGCTATGGTGGAATGTGCAGGAAAAAAAAAAAAGGACGAAATAAATCTTTACAACAGTAAGAACTACTTTCAGTTGTAAAGGACATTGGATGTCTCTGTGCATCTACAAGAACTTTCATAAAATATCTCTATTTTACAGTCCTATGCCATGCCTCTGAATGATGTCTCTCATGTAGGAGAAGTCAGTGCTCAATAACTTTAAATGCTCCTCCTCAACAGAGGAGTATTTGCTTGTCAGCAGGGATGGGTGGCAAAAATATTTTAGATAAGATGAAATCCTGTGTTTCTTCTCCTGATTTCAAAGAACAGTTCAGGGAAAGTGCTCTCTGCTGCCCCACCTGGGAGAGGTTCTGGTTTCTTCTGGGTTGCAGAAAGGTGAAACTTTGTTGTTGACTGCTTCCTGGCTGTTTGTCACTCCTCTTCTGCACTGCTGCATCTAGCAAACCACTTCTCTGTTCCACTTCCCTGACCCATTTCCTAAGGCTGAGCTCAGCATACTAGGTAGGATCTCCATGTGACACTCTTCTGATTTTTCTTCCTACAGAATGTGAGCAAGACAGGACAGTAGGAAGTCCTGTCTTCTGCTATCAAGATTTGTAGGACTTTTCCTTGTTTCTCTCCTCCACAGACAGGGAGGAGCCCCAGCCAGAGAGTAGTCTGTGTGCACTCCCAGTTTTAGGGCTCTGTACACAGCAGGAGAAAGCAATGAGCATTTAGCTAGAGTAGTGAGGAATTCACACTTCCACAGATTAGTCTGTTCCTAATTTCTGACTCAAAAATAATGCTTGAGAGGATCCAATGTTCTGAACATTTGCTCTTTATTAGTTTCAAACAGTGAAGCATTAGTGTCAGTCAGAAACTCCCCCCTCCCTCCCCCCCCACAAACCACTTTTAGTAATCATAGTGTGAGAAAAGAGGTACTGTGAATGCAGAGTCTGAAAAAAGTCCATCCAGAGAAATAACCTCAGTGTAAGCTCAGTGTGGGAAGATAGTGACCCTAGTGTTTTATGAACTCCTAACATCAAGTGATCTGTGGCCCAGAAAATTTCCAAGCAAGATATGATGGCTTCATATTTAGTAGCCCCAGCCTGAGTATTCTTCCATGAAGTTCTTCAGATGATTTACAGACCTATCTATATGTACAAATCCACAAAGCTGAAAACAGGTCCAGGGCTTCTGTATGCATTTTGGGATAAAATGTTGCCTCCTGTGTGTTTGAGCTTGCTGTCTGCTATTTGCATTTGATGTCTCTTTGTTTTTGTGGCAGAAGAGAAAAAAAATGTCCTTGTGATGTAAATCATGTCTGCGGTGATCTGCATACCAAAGAAAAAGCAAAAGATAACCATCTAAAGGTTTTCTGTGGTGGAAGATGATATAGTACTCGTGTGTATCTTAACTGCATATACACTTTTTATATGTACATACATCTGAACTGTATATATCTGAACTGTGATGGACTTTGCCAATACAAAGCAACCTTGAAAGTGGATCCAAATAAATCTAACCCCTGTCTTTCAGAACACTTTAATCTTGGATCCTGACAAATATTGCCACATGTAGCTCTGTCTAAATAAAATGTGAAAGAAAAGCTACCAAGCTTTAATAAACCCTTTTCCATACATGAAAACCTAACAAAGCTTTGTATAGAAAAATGCTTTTAGGTATTTTAGTTTCATTGTGTGAGAGGATTGCAAGGGTTAAACGGCAATTTTCTGCCTTGTGAAAGTATTTTCATTAGAGGAAAAGACATACAGGATCAAATCATTTTTTCTGAATTTCATTTTTTTTTTTTCCTTTTTATTTATTTTTTTTCCTTGTTTGAACCCGTCTAAACAAGGACTCATTGTTGTTAATGTGATTTTCTTTTTCTTTAATGTCACCACTTTGATAACAGCAACAACAAAAACTGGAGCCAGAAGGAAAAATCTTATTCTAGTGGAGGATATCTTTAACGCAAATAATCTGCTTGAAAAGATTATATATGTCTTTCTCAAACTGTCAGAAACACTGTAAGCATTTCCAGTATTATCCTATGCAGTTTACAGTATGCCTAGGAAAAGAATGAATTTATTTAAAAAAAAAATAATAATAATAAAAAAAAAAAATTGCTAAATCAGACACTCCCCCCCCCAAACTTACACATAATAATAACAATGAAGCATCTAAGTGAATAGTACACAGCTCATTAGAAAGAATAAATTCCCAGGAACCCTGAAAGTAAAATACAATATATTGTAGCCTATTTAAAACCCCATACAATGAATATGACTTCTGCATACTAAAGTAAATCACATTTCCTATCACAATGGATTATTTAAAATGACTCATTTGTTACTATTTAATGTTCTTATTATACAAGCTGCATTTTCCACTACACTTTATTTAAGAAATCATATTTTTGCAAATGCGGTTTACCAAGGAGTGCATTTTAAAAATGAATCATCAGGCAGTAGTGAGACTTCTCTATTGCTTATTGAACTTATAAATATTTGGTGATGTATTTAAGGTATAAAGTTTCCTGGTATAAAGTATGCTGTAGCTACTTACAACTGCTATGGTAAAAGACAAGTGTTTCACAGTTATGTACAGAAGACATCTGCAAACAGAGGACTGCAGAAAAATACTGACTCACCAATATGCCAATACTTAACAGAAGTGGTACAATTTTACAAGATGTTTTCTTTTTCACATTTATTCTGCATAATTGTCTTTAGTTTCATTTTCAAGTCACTATTTTCAAGTTAGAGGTCTTAGAAAAGGATATGACTCAAAGAATGACATTTTCATTTCAAGTCGGGTGAATCAGGAGATGAATCTTGTAATTGGTCTAGAGCATGGATGGAGAGTTTCTGCATGTCCACCACAACATCTATAAATCATGACCTTTTCTGAAAAGTGAAGTACTTGGTTAATCAGTAGTTTACATCCAGTTCAGAATTCTTATTTCTGCTGCATTGCTGGCAAGATCACAGCAAAACAACTGTGTTTTTTCTTTAATATTGTCAGCCAGAAATGTCTAGAGGTGTTTAAAGACAGAGCTCCCACTGACAGGTAGGCAAGCAGTGCAAAGTAAGAGAGTAAGGCAGAGGTCATCACTTTGAAAAGTGTTCTCCAGGTTCTATGTAGTAGCCAATGTGCCAAATGAAGTGTGTATTTGCTGCTCATTTTATCTGCAGTTCTTAGACCAGTCTACATCACGTGGCATGACTGTAAGCTTGTGACACATTTGAGAAGACTTTTAAGTAAGCAAGCACTATGTGCTGTGTGGCCAAATTTTGAGGACAGTTCTGCCATTTCACTTGAAGACAAATGATGCTACCTTTCTGTGTTTCATTATCTACATAGGAAACCATCCTTGATCATCCAGAAGTTTAGATGCATAGGAATAGCAGACTTAATATTTTTGGAGTATTTAATGACATTTGCATTCCTGTATTTCCATCTCACCTTTTTCTTTTGTTCACTTCCTGAATAACTCAGACTTACATGAAGAGTGTTTCAACTAATGAACATACATTCTCAGATTTAGACTCAAAAATTATGAGATAAAACCAGAATTTAATGAGAAGACATACTATTCATTAACTTTGCTGGTAGTATGGGAGTCTTACTGAGTGACTAAATGTCCTGCTTGGGCAGAAGCATTTTTCATGACTTTTGAACATTTTCCTGGCAAGGAGGGTGTAACCTTTCTCTTTTAACATTATTGAAGTCTTAGTCGTTTGCAGGTTGAATTACTTCAGTGAGTTCTAGAAAGTGTTATGATCTTAAACAAAGAATAAGTACTTTCATCTATTGTAGAAGGGACTGCATACAATCTTTTGTAACTTATATGTTAACACTGGAGGTTCTCCTTCTTTTTCCTATCACAAGGGTAGTCCCATGCCACTTGAAGATGACATCTGGCCAAGTGAAAGGGAGGGTGTGTGCATTTTCTGTGTGCTTGTATTCTTTGTGGAAAACGTTATCTGCAGTCTTTCCATAAGGGAACTTCTACTTTATGTGTATGTCCATGCCACAAGGTGGAACTAGCTGATTGGTAGGAGACCTACAAGTTGTCAAACTAGTCCCAGTGCAATAGGCAGGATATCAGTGTAAACACAGTACTCTACACAGGCTAATAAGCTTTGTGCTGGTTTAGAGGGCCTGCATAACTCATTTGTGACCCCCTATTTGTGACTAACGTAGTTGTTATTTTCACACCATACTGCATACTACTGCACTGTAACATATAAATCTGGGCATCTCTAACTAGTATATGTATATATTCAGAAATTTACAGGCCACGCAGAGAGGGAGGGTAGAGTGGTTGTAGATGTCTGCTCCATTTTACTACAACAGGGGACAGTTTAGACTTTTGGAGTTGTCCATGCTGAGTTGGGTGGAAGGTAACACCAACACGTAGATTTTCCACAGCGTTCATGAGATATGTGCATGGGTTAAAAGTGTTGAACTGATGAACTGTAGTCATCTCCTTAGAGATGCCTGTCCCTGCTAGAGCTTTCTTATAAAAGGGATTTGGGACCAGAATGTTTATTAAATATTTAATTAACTGAAATGTTATTAGAGTATAATGAGTAACTGCAACTTAAATTTAAGCTTCCACTCCTGTCACTCCCTCAGCAGTGTGGGAGATACAAGTTGGGATAAGGAACTGTGTGAATTTTGTCAGCATGATTAGCTGTGACTTTTAAATATATTGCCTAACACCCTAGGAGGAGCCTATAAAATCTTGAACGTGAAATCATTACACTGTTTTGTCATGCCCAAATGACAATAACAACCATGAAACCTTTTCTGTAAAATGGCTTTACATAGGCTAACTTGATTTGCAATGATTTAAATACTGAAACAAATTCCCTTTTTTTCTATCTTGCATTTAAATAAAATGACGGCATATTGGCACTGTCACTGCCTCATCTTACCATAAATCAGCAGAAATGAACAATCTGTCTAGTTCTTTCTCTGTGCTCTTTTTAGTCTTGTGCGGTATGTGTATCTCCAGATGAAGAAATCATAAATACTTCTGTGTTCCCTTCCTGTATGCCTGTTTTTAATGTTCTTGCTATAGCTGAAGCTCTAGAAACCCAGAAAACCCTTGTGGAAAAATGAGTGGGCTTACTGATGAAGAAAAAAAAATGGAAAAGTAAAGCAGTAATTCTAATGCTCATCTGTCAGTATTGGTAATAAACAAGTATGTAATTTGACTGGAGACAATTCTTAGAAGTAATAGTGTTATAAAATTCAGCTCACACTACTTCTAGACACAAAACAGTTCTTTCATGGGGTGAACATTGGCCAGCCTTGCAAATAAAGAATAAGACTTCTCTCCAAGTATTTCTGAAATTCTCAACAGAAAATGTGCAGAAAGCAATGCGCTAGGGGTTCATGCCAAGAATCTAGTTAACTGAGAAAATATTATTTGGTCAAAAAGCTTACTTATAAAATGAATTTAAATATAGTTTAAACTAGGCTGTTTAGATTTACTAAATTACTCAGGCTGATTTAGATACAGATGAGTCAAAGACGACTTGCACAGTATTCAATAGCATATAAACCATATGCATTGATGAATCGTTGATTATTTTTTTGTATTAATATAGGGATACACATTATTGTTTTCTGTGATATTTGCATATGATACAATTCTCTAAATAGAAGAGGTGTCATACTGAATTACATATACATGCATATAAGCATGTATACAATCTCTATATAAAATTCACAGAGACATCTTGTTTGAAGCAGTCTATCATATCTACAGTATTAACCTTTTCTACTGCCCTTGCTGAGATCTTCACAATATGATTCTGAAGTGGCTGTTCAAATAATAATCATGAGAATGAAGCCTCATGCTTCTTCTTCTTCCTCCTCTTCTTCTTCCTCTTCTTTTTACTCTTCTAAGTCCAGTGTAGATGAATAACATGTACAAAGTAGTCAAGGTTATTATTATTTCTGATTTCAAATGGGAGTACAAAACTGATCTAGACTAGTGTGAAAGTAGCAGAATACATGTAAGCATGTTATGAGAAGACAAGGAGAGCATAGAGAGAAAATGAGAAATTTTGGAATTGATATTAGCATTTCACCTCAACAGGGTGGTCTTCCAAAAATATGTTTGAAGTAATCACACCATCATGTCTTAGTCTTCGCCTTTTCTGTTTATTATTTATTCTCAGAAAATAGGAGCTTATGGTTTTCACATACATTTATCTTATGCGTTATACTTCCCACTGTCACCTTTTGCTACATGCAAAGCCTATAAGGTAGCACAGCTGAAATAATTGTTCTCTATGGAGTTCTGTAGTTGTAGAGGGTTACCCTGTGAATCTGGTGGAGAAGTGGGAGATGAGGGTATATAGTCTCAGGAGAGTGTAAGAAGAGGAACTGAAACAAACAAACAAACAAAAAAAACCAGAAACTACACATCCTGAAAAGAAAAACAAACAAACAAACAAACAACAACACTTAACACTTAAGGATAGAACATGCACAATGTTATAGAATTATTAATAACTGACTGTGTTCCACTAATATTTCTCACTAAGTTGTTACTTATGATTAAAATTTAACTTTTCTTTTCCTCTCCCTATTCCTTTCTCCCTCTTTCTCTGTTCCTCTTTCCTTAGTTCTCCTCCTTTTCCCTTCAGCCCTTCTATTTCCCTTTTCTCATACCAAAATACTTTTTCTTCTCTCAATATGGAAACAAATTCAAATTACATGAAACCCCCAGTAGAGTTGACAGTCTGTGATGGTAAAATAGGGAAAGGAATTGCACATAGACTAGTGACTGACATCAATCCCATGTCATATTAAATGGGTCAATGACTCATGCCTTATGGACTTCATAGTGGAAAAGCTCCAAGGGTACTTAGAGTAGTGGCAAGTGCTCAGTATATTATGCAACTTATAAGAGAAAAAAGTAATGCAGGAATGTACAAAAAAGACAAAGCATTAAGCTAATCCTACAAAGATCTTGACTGCCATGTAATACACTTTCCAAATACTTGGGAGACACAGAGAAAGTTTTATTAATGGTTCATCATCCTGTCAACACTATCTCCACTTCTCATATGCAAACATTACTCTTTGGAAAATCCTACCCACTCCCTCCCCATGCATCAGAAAAACCATGAAAATGACAGCATTTTCCAGAGCAACTGAAATATTACCAAGCAAGACAATGATTGATGGTGTCTTTAATGGTCTAGAAACACTGCATCCTTTTCTTACAAACTTGTTGTATGTAGCTGAAGAAGAAAATCTGGTAAAAGAGATATAGCACTCAAAAACATGTTGCTTACAGTATTCAGTTGATATTCTTCATTATAATTTTTACAAACCACTTGTTTCATTTCCATTTTTATTATCTTATTATATTATTATCAGGAAGCAAAATTACTGATTAGTAATGTATGTGACATAATAAACTAGGTACGTTAATTCTGGTGACAGAAGCACTTTTTAAATGTTTAAGCATTCTGAGAGTTACAAAGATGTTGCCAAAGTTGACAATAAACTGATTTTATGTCAATACAATAAAAAGGAGATTGCCTATACTTTTCTTCTGAGTCTGATTAGCTTCAGAGAGCAGAGACATGCAAATAGGATAATGTATGCAGATGACTATTCAAAGAGCTGTGCACCATTAAAACTAATTTATGATCTTGAAATTAGAAATGAGTAGAAAACAAATGGTATCACAGAATCACAGAATTTCTAGGTTGGAAGAGACCTCAAGATCATCGAGTCCAACCTCTGACCTAATGCTAACAACTCCTCCACTAAACCATATCCCTAAGCTCTACATCTAAAAACTTCTTTTAAAGACCTCCAGGGATGGGGACTCCACCACTTCCCTGGGCAGCCCATTCCAGTGCCTAACAACCCTTTTGGTAAAGAAGTTCTTCCTAAGATCCAACCTAAAATTCCTCTGGCGCAATTTAAGCTCATTCCCCCTCGTCCTGTCACCAGGCATGTGGGAGAACAGACCAACCCCCACCTCGCTACAGCCTCCTCTGAGGTACCTGTAGAGAGCGATAAGGTCACCCCTGAGCCTCCTTTTCTCCAGGCTGAACAATCGCAGCTCCCTCAGCCGCTCCTCGTAAGACTTGTTCTCCAGGCCCCTCACCAGCTTCGTCACCCTTCTCTGGACTCGCTCAAGCACCAAGATGTCCTTCTTGTAGTGAGGGGCCCAAAACTGAACACAGTATTCGAGGTGCGGCCTCACCAGAGCCGAGTACAGGGGGACGATCACCTCCCTAGCCCTGCTGGTCACACTGTTTCTTATACAGGCCAGGATGCTGTTAGCCTTCTTGGCCACCTGAGCACACTGCTGGCTCATATTCAGCCGACTATCAACCATCACTCCCAGGTCCTTCTCTGCCTGGCAGCTCTCCAACCACTCATCTCCCAGCCTGTAGCTCTGCTTGGGGTTATTGCGCCCCAGGTGCAGGACCCGGCACTTGGCCTTGTTGAACTTGATACCGTTGACCTCAGCCCATCGGTGCAGCCTATCCAGATCCTCCTGCAGAGCCTTCCCACCCTCGAGCAGATCGACACACGCACCTAACTTGGTGTCATCTGCAAACTTACTGAGGGTGCACTCAATGCCCTCGTCCAGATCATCGATGAAGATATTAAAGAGGACCGGCCCCAGCACCGAGCCCTGGGGAACGCCACTAGTGACCGGCCTCCAACTGGATTTGACTCCATTTACCACGACTCTTTGGGCCCGGCCATCCAGCCAGTTTCTAACTCAACGAAGCGTGCGCCAGTCCAAGCCATGAGCAGCCACTTTCTTGAGGAGAATGCTGTGGGAAATGGTGTCAAAAGCCTTGCTGAAGTCAAGGTAGACCACATCCACAGCCTTTCCCTCATCCACCCAGTGCGTCACTTTGTCATAGAAGGAGATCAGGTTCGTCCAGCAGGACCTGCCTTTCATAAACCCCTGCTGACTGGGCCTGATCGCCTGCTTGCCCTGCAAGTGCTGCGTGATGACTCTCAAGATAATCAGCTCCAAGAGCTTCCCTGGCACCGAGGTGAAACTGACAGGCCTGTAGTTTCCCGGGTCAGTCCTCCGGCCCTTCTTGTAGATGGGCGTCATGTTTGCTAGCTGCCTGTCAACTGGGATCTCCCCCGATAGCCAGGACTGTTGATAAATGATGGTAAGCAGCTTGGCCAGCTCCTCTGCCAGTTCTCTCAGTACCCTCGGGTGGATCCCATCCGGCCCCATCGACTTGTGCACATCCAAGTGCTGTACCAGGTCACCAACCATTTCTTCGTGGATAGTGAGGGCCACATCCTGCTCCCCATCCCCTTCCACCAGCTCAGGGAACTGGGTATCCAGAGAACAACCGGTATTGCCGCTAAAGACTGAGGCGAAGAAGACATTAAGCACCTCCACCTTTTCCTCATCTCTGGTAACTAAGTTTCCCCCCGCATCCAGTAAAGGATGGAGATTCTCCTTAGTCCTCCTTTTTGTGTTGATGTATTTATAAAAACATTTTCTGTTATCTTTAACGGCAGTAGCCAGACTGAGCTCCAGATGAGCTTTGGCTTTTCTAATTTTGTCCCTGCACAGCCTCGCAACATCGTTATAGTCCTCCTTAGCGGCCTGCCCATTTTTCCAAAGATTATAAACCCTCTTTTTTCTCCTAAGCTCAAGGCACAATTCTCTGTTCAGCCAGGCTGGTCTTCTTCCCCACCAGCTCGTCTTTGGGCACGTGGGGACAGACCGTTCCTGCGCCATTAGGATTTCCCTCTTGAAGTGTGGGAAATCCCAGCCTTCCTGGACTCCTCTGCCCTTCAGAACTGCCTCCCAAGGGACTCTACCAACCAGTGTCCTCAGCAGCACAAAGCCAGCCCTCTGGAAGTCCAATACAGCGGTTTTACTGGTCCCCTTCCTGGCCTCGCCAAGAATAGAGAACTCCACCATTTTGTGGTCACTCTGCCCAAGACAGCTCCCGACAATCACATCCTCCAACAGACCTTCTCTGTTTGTGAAGAGAAGGTCTAGCGGGGCGCCACCCCTGGTAGGCTCACTAACCAGCTGCGTCAGGAAGCTATCTTCCACGCTCTCCAGAAACCTCCTAGACTGCTTTCTCTGGGCTGTGTTGTGCTTCCAGGATATGTCAGGGAAGTTGAAGTCCCCCACGAGAACAAGCGCTGAAGATTTCGCAACTTCTGTCAGCTGCCTGTAGAACTCCTCATCCGTCTCCTCATCCTGGTTCGGCGGTCTATAACAGACCCCGACCAGGACGCTAGCATTGTTGGCCCTGCCGATCCTAACCCAGAGGGACTTGACCTTGCCATTCCCAGCCTCGAGTTCTACAACATCAAAAGACTCTCTAATATAGAGAGCCATACCACCACCCCTTCCGTGCCTGCTGCACGATGGCTTCCAGCTCCTCCTGTTTGTTACCCATGCTGCGTGCATTGGTGTAGATGCACTTCAGCTGGGCCATTGCCTTATCCCCCGGCCTTGTTATTGTTCCCCCTGGCACAGCTCCAACAATCCTTGCTTCAGCCCCATCCCCCTTCTTACCTAGTTTAAAGCCCTCTCAATGGGCCCTGCCAGCTCCTGGCCCAGGATCCGTTTTCCCCTAAAAGATAGGGACCCATCTGCAGCCATCAGGCTGGGTGTCGAGTAAAGTGCCCATTGGTCGAAAAACCCAAGATTTCTGTGCTGGCACCAGCCCCTGAGCCACGTGTTTAACAGGTGGGCTTTCCGTGTCCTCTCTGTACCCCTCCCTGTCACAGTAGGGATGGACGAAAACACCACCTGCACTCCCGCTCCGTCCACTAACCGTCCCAGTCCCCTAAAGTCTCGTTTGATAGCCCTCAGGCTTCTCTCTTCAATGTCATCACTACCTGCCTGGACTATCAAAAGAGGATAATAGTCAGAGGGGTGAACTAGGCTGGGAAGCTTCCTGGCAACGTCCCTGACCCTGGCCCCAGGGAGGCAGCAGACTGCCCTATGGGTAGGGTCAGGCCGACAAATAGGGCCCTCTGTTCCCCTGAGGAGAGCGTCTCCCACAGCAATAACCCTTCTATCTTTCTTGGTGGAGGCAGTCCTGCGGTGTGGAGTCGACCTCCTCGCCCTAGGCATCCTCCTGGGTACACTTGCTACCTCTTCCTCACCCACCGGTCTCTCAAGCTCCAGGGCCTCAAATCTGTTGTGTAAGGGCATGTGGGAAGGTGGGGCCGGAAGGTGAGGGCATCGCCTGCGATGTCGAGCAGGGACCTGTTTCCATTCCTCCTCAACTCCCAGATCCCCTCCCTCTGCCTGACGGTGACAGGGCAGGGGGTCCACCCCTGTTTGGGGGGGTCTCACCCCGGTACCTCTCCTTGTGGCCCTGCAGGGAGTTGCTCCACCAGTCTATCTCCTGCTCACACTCCCTGATATCCCTCAACCTCTCCACCTCCTCCTTGAGCTCCGCCACCATGCGGACCAGGTCACCCACCTGCTCACACCTCACGCACCCAGTTTCTTTGCCTCTCGCCAATGGCAGCAACAGGCTCAGACACTCCCTGCATCCGGTGACCTGAACTGCTGCATTTTTTAACGGGTAGTCGGTCTGGGTGTGTACCGACTTCCTGGAGAGCGCACCGTGCCTGGTGGAGACCATTATCGCCTAGCTACGGGCTGTCGTTACAGGAGGTGTTACGTATGGGCGGGGGAGAGCGCCCTGCCCTTCCTGCTCACCCTGCCTGCGCGAACTGCCGCGCCACTCCCTTCTGACGCGCCACGCCCTCTTCGCCACGCTCCTGGTCGCTCGCGCTCCCTAGGGGCAGCTTTTGAACGGCTGGGGAGGGGGCGCTGCTGGCTCCGCCTACGCCTCGTCAGCGTCCCTCACGAGGGCGGCCGCGTCCTGGTGGCTCCTTCAAGTAGGCTCGATGCCGGAAAAATTAGCTCTGCCTGGCCCGATCCCCCGCTCCGCTGCAGAACGCGTCTGCCCCGGAGCCGATCGCCTCGGCAAATGGCCGAGACTTTCTTGCTTGTATGTGGTACGTATGTGGCTTTCTTGCTTGCTTCTGTAGAGGGTTAAATTTTCTTGGCAGGAAGGAGAATGTTAGGGAGGAGGAACAGGATGGCATAGATTAATTTATTTTCTCAGTCCTAGTGCTGCTATGTTACTTGCTAATGAATATTTTAACAGGAAAATATATATGTTTCATAGCAAATTTTACGTTAATACTTTCTGAGATAGATGGCTGGGAAGTCAAAACCAAATAGATAGTCTATCAAGGAATATTTTTAAAACGTGTATACTTATTGCAAAGTCTCCATTCCAAGTGGCAAAAATATTTTAGTGAGACACTATTGAGATTGTCTCTGGAGTCACAGAATGGTTGAGGTTTAAAGGGACCTCTGGAGATCATCTCTTCAACCCCTCTTGCTTATGCAGGGACACCTATAGAAGGTTTCCTAGGATCATGTAGAGATGACTTTTGAAGATCTCCAAGAAAGGAGACTACATAGTCTCTTTGGGTGATTTGTTACATTGCTCAGTCATCTGTATGATAAAAAAGTATTTCCTTATGTTCAAAAGACCTTATGTGTTTTAGTTTTTGCCCGCTGCCTCTGGGAACCATTGAAAAGAGACTGACTGGCTGTTTATTTGCACCTTCTCCAGGATAAACAGCCCAGATATCTCAGCTTTTTTTCTTCATATAAGAGATGTTCCAGTACCTTAATCACCTTTTTGGTGCTATACTTGACTTCTTCCAATAGTTCCAAGTCTCTCTTGCACTGAGGAGTCCAGCACTGGACCCTGCAATCCAGGTGTGACCTCAGTAGTGTGGAATAGAGGGGAAGGATTACCTTCCTCAACCTGCTGGCAACATCTCTTTAAAAAATAAATAAATAAATAAATTTTCTGTTGGCCTTCTTTGCTACAAGGGCACACTGCTAATTCATGTTCAACTTGGTGTCCACCAGAAGCCACAGGTCCTTTTCTACCAGGTTTCTTTCCATCTAATCTGCTCCCAGAACTTGCTGGAGCTAGGGATTTTTATTCCCCGAGTGCAGGACTTTGCACTTTTCCTTGTTGAAATTCATGAAGTTCCTATCAGGCCATTGGCAGCTTGATCCCCTGGTATACCCACTACTCTTTCCAGCTTTGTGTTATCAGCAACTGTTAACGTTGTGTTCAGCAAATGTTCAATTCACTAATTCTGCTAATCCACCCTATATCAACAGCTTTGTTATGAAGATCTTACAGACATTGTTGAAAGCCTTGCTGAAGTCAAGATAAATGGTTCAGATGCATCCTGGGAAGGATGAACATTAATGACAGCTTAAGTAGTAAGGACTCAGCTATGGTATTGATAACTAGGAGCTGTGCAGCAACATGCTCCTTTTCACTGCAGAGTGGGAAGCCCTGATCTCCTTCCTTGGCTGTGCCAGCCAGGGACATATGTGGAATGGTAGGGAGTACAGCCTCCAAAGCTCTGTTGTCTTAATCCACCCCAGAAAAGCACCTCTGTCTGCTGCTCAGGACTTAAACTTGGGAGTTGCTGAATGTACATCCGCTTGGCAGCCAGCACACTGTGTGAACAATAGTGCCTGAGCAATGTTAGTCCTGATTTATAAGGACTATAAAAGTAAAATAAAAGTAATCCCCAAGATAGCAATAATGAAGAGACAGCTCCTAAAACCAAATACTTCTTCTCATATACTGCATTCTATCATCCTTTTAAAACAATTACAAAACCAACATTTCTGTTTCTTTTCCTTCTCCTTTTCCTTATCCCTTCTTTATGCCGTCCTTCTCTCATAATATATTTAACTTTACTCTTTTTATTCCTCCATCAGTGTTTTTTTTTTTTTTTCCCATGGTCTTTTAGACTATAAATTTTCCCCTATTCTATTTAACCTTTATGTAGAGCTCACCACTTTATTAAGGCTTGAGTTTTCTCAGTCTCTATACAACTGTAAATCATAAGTCATTCCTTTGGAGTCAATGAACTGACACTACTGTAAAACAGATTCAACTGGGAGCCTCAGAGATCCTAATATTTACAATGGACCTCTGATAAAAATTTAGCCTTTGAATATTCATTTATTCGGGAGTTTAAGATTGACAAAGATTAAGACAGCAGAGTTGTCAGAGTGACATTAAGATAATTCATTTAAAATGAAGATACTTAAATAGACAAACCCCAGAAAACACCAGATAAACAACAGAAAACAAAACAAAACAAACAAACAAACAACAACAACAACAACAACAAAACATTGAAAAGAGTCTACAAATATTTTATCAATTTTGGATATGTTAAAGAGCCTCATTTTTGTATTATTAGTACCTGTTACGTGTACTGTTATCAGTGAAAGGCTGAATGGTTCCAGGCACATTATCTCTGTTGTGAGGGTGCCAGAATAATGTTAAATCTGTGCCTTTTCCAACTTCCCTTTGCAGCTTACCATTGCAACACTATGATTTAGTGTGCACTGGAAGTATGGCTTTATTCTTTCATACCATTCTACTTTGAATTTAAGACCATGAAAAAGAACTCAAGTAGACTGCAATTAGAATTGTATGAAGAACAATGTGCTTCTGGTTGATCAAAGAGGGGTCAGAAATTCTGACTCTCCCATAATATTTTCTCCAGCCGTCTCAAAATTATCTCTTGTTCAGAGCTGAAATTGTTAAATTCTCCTTGCTTTAGTGTTCCAAGTACACGTATTTTGAAGTGAAAAAAAAAAAAAAATACTTTGAAACTAACCAGTCACAACTAGATTTTTGTCATGACTAAGATAAATTCCAGAAGAGAATTCCAGAATTCTATGAGGCATCAGAGACTAAGAGTTAATGATGATGACCAGGACTGAGAGTATTTTCCTCAGAGCAGTATATTAATACTCTTAGAAATGCATCTCATCTAATTCATATAGACACTTCTTTTGCCACACACACATATTCAACTTAAGACTTTCCAAAAGAATTGAGGATATGTATGTCAGCATGAGGGGGTGTCCATACTGAGATTTAAACTGACTTCCTAATCTCAAGATTACCCATGGAATGATGGGTTAAAATGCGTATTTTCCCTTTTTCTTTTATATAACTAAATTAGAACTTTCCATTAGTCTTCTTTTCCTTCTTCATGGAAGAAAAACTGGAAATCTAGTTGCAGAAACAAAAGATTTTGGTTACAAAAATACATAGAGAGACAATTCAAAGGTTTTCTGCCAACCGTTTTAACTATATATTTTATCTTACAGGCCCAACTTTCCTACTAGACCACAGCATAGGTGGAAATACATATCTGTGGGACATTGAAGAGTAAATTTCTCCAATACATCACAATCACAGAAACATCTGTGCAAAACAGCTATGGTCCAATTCATGGTGCAAATATACATCATTTATGATGGTCTAGTGGCTGCAGATTGCCCTCCACTGTAAAGCCAGAAACTGGGAAATTGGTTCAAGACACACCAATAAAGAGTTTTCCTTCTGGCACCTGTATGTCTCAGCTGTTGTTCCTTGCCTGTACTGTAAGGGTATAATTCCATTTCATGTCAGAAGGGAGACAAATACATTTTACATGCATTAATGAAATCACACGGACATCATATAAACACAGGCAGGAAAAACATCTGAAAGGATTACTGGAATGAAAATAGTTTGGACACATGAACCAGTTTTAGTAAAATCAGTTTATACTTCTACTCAGCTCATGAGCCAAGTCTCAACTGGACCTTGTTTGAAAAGTTTCTGATAATTTCCCATTCCTCCCCTGCTTTGTACAAATTGGTTCAGGCTGGGTAAGGAAACAGAATGCCAACATGTCATGAAAGACCTTAGTTCAGCTTAAGAAAATAATTTTTTTTTGGTGTTTGTTTTTGGTGTGATTTCTATCAGTCTCCTTCTGCCCCTAGAAAATTTTGTATCTGCACTTTTAGCCAAATCTGCCCGTTTCAACTAAATTTGACAGATGTGCTGTAGGATCTTACTGTCAGTGATATCTCTCACTTCCACTGAAATATGTGATTTAGTAGGGATGAGAGGCCCTGTTGATGTCCTCTCTAAGGGATACAATGCCACATGAACTTATCCCTTCTAGATACCACAGAATCTACATGTTCAAGAGACTCACTAAATATGCCTTCTGTGGAAAATCTTTCTGGAATTATTTAACTTATTAGCCACTGGAAGATCAAGCCATAAAAAATAAAAATAAAATATCATGTTTCATTTATTTTTCAAACTTGCAATTCTATATTGTGAAATATCAAGGCAATTGTCATAAATATAAATTCTTTATATTACACTAAGATCCAGCTGAAGACATGTTAGCTGAACACATAATCAGTTTAATTTTCGATTGCAGGTAAAGAAAGTACAGTAGTTGTAGGGCATTTCTTTCCTTCAAGCTTTATTTGTAAATCGTATAAGCACAGGGGAGATAGAAACAAAATCACCTGAAAGGTGATTTTGATATATTGTTCTATGGATCAACATGTTTATTAATATCACTATTCTGGAAGTTATGGAATAGGTGTTGACAGTCACTAAATTATGAAATTGCTTTTTCATCTATCTATTCATCTCTCAGTCTGTCAAAATGAATAGAGACCTAACTGGCCTTCACATCAAAAAGTTTGCTTCAGGTTTTAGATGTCTCTTTTAGAACGTCTGTCTTCTTCCTTTCTGTCTCTTCCTCTTCAAAGAGTGGTATTGCTGCCTGCAGGACAAAACTTCGTTATCTTTAAGTAGATGCATTGCGGGGTGATGATATATGCAAGGGGGCAAAGCTGACACCTTCAGTTGATGTTATTTACAGGAAAAGGGAAAGATCAACCAGTGTGTCTCAAAACATAACAGACAAGCATGACCCTGCAGAATTTCTCTCATTAGAAGTTAGTTGCAGGTATATATCTTACTGCCTAATTCATTTACTTCCTTATAACCATTCAATGAGTAAACAGAGTAAACAGACCATTTTAAATCCCTCCAGTATTAATTTCAGAAAACTACAACATGAGAGAGATGGATGATTATATTCCTAATTAAAACACAAATATAGTAATTACAGTTTATATGCTATTATTGTGAATCTACACAGGATGACTTTAAACAGCAAAACAGCCATTAATTTTACTGTTCAAATAAATGTTCACAATCTTTTAGAAATATCATATAAAATATTCATTTTGAAATGCCCCACGGTGATTTCTGAATTTATTTAAAGTGGGCTGTTGATAGCTCTTTTATAAATAAGCAATTACAGTACACTAAATATATCATGGCCCATCACATTATACATTCTATAATTTCATGGATGAAAAGCCTACAGCTGATCTGCATAAATATGGTGCATCTCACAGCAGGTGAAGAGTTTGATTACACAGGATAATCAGTGTTATTATTTATAGTAACCATTTATACCTGTTATTTATTAAAACTCAGCAAATCAGATATTGGCTTATTTAAGGAAGTTGCTGTTTTGGAGGCTGAACTAGGCACAAGACTATTAAACACATGTAAAATGCACTGGAACATCAGTAGTTTGAAATCAGCCAAGATCAGCAGGGAATGAGAGTTAATACTTGGTGACACTGGAGAAGGCTGGGGTCTATCAGGCCTAGTCAGCATGGGTTTATGAAGGGCAGGTCCTGCTTGACTAACCTGATCTCCTTCTATGACAAGGTGACACACTTAGTGGATGAGGGAAAGGCTGTGGACGTGGTCTACCTTGACTTCAGTAAGGCATTTGACACCGTTCCCCACAGCATTCTCCTCAGGAAACTGGCTGCTCATGGCTTGGACTGGTGCACGCTTCGTTGGGTTAAGAGCTGGCTGGATGGCCGGGCCCAGAGAGTCTTAGTGAATGGAGCCAAATCCAGTTGGAGGCTGGTCACTAGTGGAGTCCCCCAGGGCTCGGTACTGTGGCCAGTCTTATTTAACATCTTAATTGATGATCTGGATGAGGGGATCGAGTGCACCCCAGGAAGTTTGCAGACGACACCAAGTTAGGTGTGTGTGTCGACCTGCTCAAGGGTAGGAAGGCTCTGCAGGAAGATCTGGATAGGCTGCACCGATGGGCCAAGGCCAACGGTATGAAGTTCAACAAGGCCAAGCGCCAGGTTCTGCACCTGGGGCACAACAACCCCAAGCAGAGCTACAGGACCTGGGAGTATTGGTTGACAGTCGGCTGACTATGAGCCAGCAGTGTGCTCAGGTGGCCAAGAAGGCTAACAGCATCCTGGCTTGCATAAGAAACAGCATGGCCAGCAGGTCCAGGGATGTGATTGTCCCCCTGTACTCGGCTCTGGTGAGGCCACACCTCAAGTACTGTGTTCAGTTCTGGACCCTTCACTACAAGAAGGACATGGAGGTGCTTGAGTGAGTTCAAAGAAGGGCTACAAAGCTGGTGAAGGGTCTGGAGAACAAGTCTTACAAGGAGCGGCTGAGGGAGCTGGGATTATTTAGCCTGGAGAAGAGGAGGCTCAGGGGCGACCTTATCGCACTTTACAGGTACCTGAAAGGAGGCTGTAGCAAGGCGGCGGTTGGTCTATTCTCCCACGTGCCTGGTGACAGGGCGAGGGGGAGTGGGCTAAAGTTGTGCCAGGGGAGGTTTAGGTTGGATATTAGGAAGAAATTCTTTACTGGAAAGGTTGTTAGTCACTGGAATAGGCTGCCAGGGAAGTGGTTGAGTCACCATCCCTTGAGGTCTTTAAAAGAAGTTTAGATGTAGAGCTTAGGGATATGGTTTAGTGGAGGACTTGTTAGTGTTAGGTCAGAGGTTGGACTTGGTGATCTTGTAGGTCTCTTCCAACCTAGACTATTCTGTGATTCTGTGATTCTGTGATTCTGTGATTCTAAATTAAAATATGCTCTCTGTGAGAGCATATTTAAGAAAGGGAAAAAAACAAAAACAAAAACAAAACAAACAAAAACAAAACAAACAAACAAAAAAACAACCAACCAACCAACCAACCAAATGCTGCTTCACTGAAGCTGGGAGAGTGAGAGGAGTGAGGAACAGCCTTTCAGGCTCCAAGGTCAGTGAAGAAGGAGGGGGAGAGGTGCTCCAGGAGCTGGAGGATAAGTCCCCTGTGTCCTGTGGTGAGGACCATGGTGAAGCAGGCTGTCCCCCTGCAGACCATAGTGTTCCACGCTGCAGCCTGTGGAGGAGACCATGGTGGAGCCTGCAATGACAGAGGCTGTGGTCTGTGGAGGAGCTCTGCCAGAGCAGATTCTGGGCTGGAGCTGTAGCCTGTGGAGAGGAGACCTTTCAGGAGCAGGTGACCTGGCAGGAGCTGCTGACTGTGGAGGACCCAGGTTGGAGCAGTGTACTCCTGAGGGATGGACCCCATGGTATGAACCCATGTATGGAACAGTTCTTGAAGTGCTGCTGCCTGTGGAAAGCCCAAGCAGGATCAGTTCAAGAAGGATGCCATCCCATGGCATTCTGTGGGAGGGATCCCACAGCGCTTCTCAATTCTCTGGCTTGTTAGTAATAGGCAATAAATATTACTGTCTCCCTACTCTGAGTCTGTTTTACCTGTCACGATAATTATTGAGTGATCTCTCTGTCTCCCTGTCCTTATCTCAGCCCTTGAGCCCTTTGTATTGTATTTTGTCCCCCCTTCCCTCTGGGGAGGGTGGGGGGGGCGGGGGGCAGGGGCGGGATGTAAAACCACCACAGGATCTTATCTTTTCCATGGTTTGTGGGGACAGGACAAAGGGCAATGGCCAGAAAATGAAGCACAGGAAGTTCCACACCAATGTGAGAAAGAACTTCCCAGTGAAGGTGATGGAGCACTGGAACAGACTGCCCATGGAGGCTGTGAAGTCTCCTTCTCTGTAGATATTCAAGTATTCAAGACCCGGCTGGATTCCTACCTGTGCAACTTGTTCTAGAGAACCTGCTTTGGCAAGGGGATTGGACCAAATAATCTCTTGAGGTCCATTACAACCCCTACAATTCTGTGATAATATGATGTCATTCTGTAAGTACTGGTGTTAGACTGTCCTATGTATAATATGTAAGGTACCCACAAGTATTAAGATTAGGACTAAACAGTCAGGAGTTTGATCCGACACTCAAACACTGAAATTATTGATCACATAAAATTTAACATTTCTATTGATGAACTAGATAAAAACTTCTTGTCAGATTATATTGGATGTTTCACCTAACAATATAAATTTAAATAACGATCATTCATCACATTCCTTTTTTTCATTCATAAAACTTTATTCTATAATTTATTTGACTTTAATAATCTAATACCATTATTTTTGCTGAAAACAACTACTAGAAATATGAAAACTAAAAGTCATAAAAACCTAACAGTAAAACCAGTGAAATAATGTAACAATGTCACTTATTTTCTCCTATATATGAAGATTCCTTTATCAGATTTACTGGGTTAGTGGATTATCCTGTATTATATAGGAAATGCCAAGCCATAGAACTACAAAGAAAATACCTAAACCCTTTTATCCTATATTTCAAATGTGAAAATAATTCATTTCTGGCCTTTTTCCAGATGATCAAAGTCATTCAGAATATTGTTTCATTTCAATGAAATAAATGGGCAAAAAATATAATTAAGCTTAGATTATAGTATGACAAGATACGTAAAAAGCATTTTTATTATTATAAAAATGCATAATGCATTGTCCTTTTTTGTCACCTAGTTATTGGTTATTAATACATTACAAAGCAGCAAAATAGAAATCATATGACAGTGAGATTATGTGAAGAGGGTTTGTGGATATTCTGAGACTGAAACAATGACTGCTTACAAGTAACCTTTGGAACAGTATGACTTTGGACTGGAAAATAGTCCACTGTTCTTCTTATAACCTTGATTGAGAATATGGTAAAAGTGTTAAGATACCAAAAGAAAAAGAATTTTCAGCCAATTATTATTATTATTATTATTAATAATAATAATAATAATAATAATTTTATTAGAGTTGTATCCATTTGAGTCTTACAAAAGCTATTCCTGAATGAAAACAATTAACTCTTTTGAAACATCAAGCTTTAGTTTCCAGCTGTTATAATATCTTTGTTGTTGTTCTTTTTTCTTTCTTTTTCTTTTTCTTTTTCTTTTTCTTTTTCTTTTTCTTTTTCTTTTTCTTTTTCTTTTTCTTTTTCTTTTTCTTTTTCCTTCCCTTCCCTTCCCTTCCCTTCCCTTCCCTTCCCTTCCCTTCCCTTCCCTTCCCTTCCCTTCCCTTCCCTTCCCTTCCCTTCCCTTCCCTCCCC
>CM021767.1:56517620-56553731 GCA_011076525.1 Nettapus auritus | reverse complement strand
CCCTTCCCTTCCCTTCCCTTCCCTTCCCTTCCCTTCCCTTCCCTTCCTCTTCCTCTTCCTCTTCTTCCTTTTTTTCTTTCTCTCTTTTTTTTTTCTATCTTTTTATTTTCTTCTGTTTTCTTGTCTCTCTCTCTCTCTTTTTCCTGATGTATATTTGGCACCGGTTTGCAGTTTGTTATTCTTTTGTAAGGTGTTGATAGTAAGTCACAAGACCTTTTCTGAGTTACAAAGAATAAACTAGCTGGCCTCTGTATTGGTATTAGGGAAGTTCAACCTGATACAGCATAAGATCACAGGCTCCATGAATAACTGAGCTTAAAACAAGAATTTTAAAATTCCAATCAGAATTATGAGTGATGAGCATTTTGAAAACAGATTTAAGAGAAAACGTGAAATCTCTGGAACTGCTATCAGGTATATACATGATGACAATAGATGGCATAACCAAAACCATGGCATGGTAAAGGCACAGCAATTCATTACCATTGATTTAAATTAATGATTTGTGATATTTAACCATTAGCTACAGATCAAATTCAAATGTAGTAGGGAATGTTTCCACCCGAGTTTAGGTTAGCAATACACAAAAGAAATCATGAAGACAATAATTTTGAAGAAAACTCTCCAAACACAAACTAATCTCTACAGTCATGATATTTTTCAAGCATTTGCACAATTTACCCACTGAAGTAATGCAGATACAATATATTTATAACTTTTCTTCTCAGACTGCAATCTATTATTTTAATTTGTTACAAAATCTCACTGATATAGTTTGTTCTTCTCAAAAGTGATAACTTCTTTGCATTACACCTAATCTGAAAGTCAAACCATATCAAACTGTAGCATTCTGTATTGTGATAAAGTTTCACTGACAGTATAATAACTAATAAAGTTCACCATATAATTACATAATATTATGGCTATTATCATTTCTTTTTATTCTAATATACTAATAAACGTTTTTAAAAGTCAGAGAATTAATATGTGAGTAAAACTGTAATGTAAGACTGATCTTGGCAAACTGTATGATAAAATTCCCCTAAGTTAATTGGGAGAAAAGCAATAGTCACAGAAACAATATATATTATGTGTCTGAAGATGCTAAAATGCAGCTAAAGAATTTTTCAGATGTGCTAAATTCAGTTTCTGACCTAACCACCAGTACTTAATTTGCTCAGCTATGTCATCTCTATAAAAGATGAAAAAAAAAATCATTGTGAATGACTGCATCAGGAGAACAGTGTGTGCCTTTTGTATATGATTAATCTATTGAATGGAACAGTTTAATGGGGAATTCTGAATAATTAATTTGGTGTAAACTTCACTTATTTCATTTGGTGATATAAATTGCTATAAATCATTGCAAAATTCTCTTTCTATGGATTTGCGTTGTGGTCTGAATGTCACAAAGTACGTGCTATCTCCATACAAATATTTGGCAGGCAACATCTGTTTTTTTTTTTTTTGATGTACTGATTACAGTATTGATTTTTTTTTCTGATCAAAATTACAGTAAGAATACATTAATTTATAACTAAAAATAAAGTCAACGTTACATAAGTTGTTCTACTAGCAAAATATTACATATATTTAACTATGTTTTCATAAGTATGTTATTGTGTGACTGTTCTACAGGGTAAAAATATGTTCATGCTTAAATAAATTTTAAAGGAAGCAGAATTAACTGAAGTAATTTTACTTCTAAGGGTTGTGTAATACAGATGTTTTTCAATGGTCTGCAGATCCAATAAGCTCAGTGTACAAGTAATGTTATCTATATGTATGGTGTTGAATCTCTATAGCTTTAAACTATTGCTAAAATCTGAAAAAGTAAGCTGCGCTATGATCTCTGTTAGCATTGGTGGTGACCCAAGTGCATTATCAACTGACAACGCCTCTTGTACATACCTCTTAATGAACTGTAGTGGGAGCAGAGTTCAGTGATCACCCACACATGTTGCTGACTCAGGAATAGATCCATGGGGACTTTGCAAAAGAAAAACATTCTAAAATACTCTTCATTTGTTTAAACAAAGGAAAAGGACATGGAGGTGCTTGAGCGAGTCCAGAGAAGGGCTACGAAGCTGGTGAAGGGTCTGGAGAACAAGTCTTACGAGGAGCAGCTGAGGGAGCTGGGACTATTTAGCCTGGAGAAGAGGAGGCTCAGGGGTGAGCCTCCTCGCACTTTACAGGTACCTGAAAGGAGGCTGTAGCGAGGCGGCAGTTGGTCTATTCTCCCACATACCTGGTGACAGGACAAGGGGGAATGGGATAAAGTTGTGCCAGGGGAGGTTTAGGTTGGATATTAGGAAGAACTTCTTTACTGGAAAGGTTGTTAGTCACTGGAATAGGCTGCCCAGGGAAGTGGTTGAGTCACCATCCCTTGAGGTCTTTAAAAGACGTTTAGATGTAGAGCTTAGGGATATGGTTTAGTGGAGGACTTGTTAGCATTAGGTCAGAGGTTGGACTCAGTGATCTTGTAGGTCTCTTCCAACCTAGACTTTTCCATGAGTCTGTGAAAAAGAAAAGAAAATTTCTCCTGTAGTGTATCAAAGAGCTCCCAGAGCTCCTAGATACCATATTTGGTCAAAATAGGGATTCATTTTAAAATGTCAGTTATTCTTCTCTTTTAGAAACTATATATTTTTTTAACTACATATTACTTGCAGAATTCATGTAAAAAGCTGATATCCATTATCCTGCTTGTAGAAATTAAAGCAAAGTGCCACAAAGGGAAATTGATACTTTTGTAGGTTATTGATTGATTTTTGCCTTGAGTCTCAGGGACAAGTTGAAAGACAAAATTCTGTGAAACTCCAGCAAATAATTTTATTTCTTTCACTTTCTCAAAAATTGAAAATAGATTTATGCTTTCCGGTTGCATTAGTTCAAAACATCTATATGTACATATATAGAAATAGTATTATTAATTTAGATAACTGATGCAAAGGAATACAAAAACCCATACGAATACTCATATATTTAGGTTGTATATTGATGTGAACATAAGAAGGTTCATGCAGTTACATGAAACAAGGTAAATGTAATTATGCCAAATTAACCAATCATAAAATGGAAAAAGAAAAAATATTTGAGTAAAAGACCACAGAGGAAGCCTGTTCTCTCTGCTCTGCATGTGTTCTGAAGTCTGTCTATATATAAAATAATAAAAAGAGAGAAGTTTTCGTTTTTTGCTTGTGGAAAATTAAGGTACAATGCTAGGCTGACTACCATCCACTAGTTTTTCTAGTGACTGCACTTACTGCCAGAGTTTCACCTTCAAAATGGGCTTTTCATAAATACTCTGAGTCAGAATAACTTTGTTCCCAGTGAGAGGAGAATTTTGCTGTTATTTTCAAGGGTTAGAAAGTACCGATCATCAATTTTTGATCAATGCTGTAGAAAATCCCACTTAAAACACGTACCTTTTTTACTTAATTCTGAATAATCATAGTGTTGTTACAATGTACAAACTAATGGTTCAAAAGACAGAGGTTTTTCAGACTTATAATAATTTCAGCAGTAGCAGCATAGGTTTTTCATACATTGACCACCTGTTCATTTATAATAACTGTGGGCAACAGGCTTGGGAAGTCTCTCTGCTTGTTCAGACTCTTGAGAATGTCAACAGGAGCACTTGCTTTGATGTGAACATCTGTGCCAGACTAAGAAAGGCCAGCCTAAAGATACTGAGTGGCCATCAGAAGGTAAAAATGGCTTTTACTTCTGATCACTTCTGATCTTATTAAGATTAATCTCTGCCAAGTGAAAGTTTTACAACTTCTTTCCAGTGTTTCACAAAGTCTACTCTCTAATTCATTCATAAAGGTTATCTATAATTTTTTTTTAATTATTTTTTTATTTTTTTATTTTCTGTGCTCTTAAAGAGACTCTATTCTAGGTCATTTAATTTATTATTATTATTATTATTATTATTATTATTATTATTATTTCCCACTGGATAATTACAACACTCTTCCCTATGTACTGTCTAGCTCTTCTGAAACATTGTGTATAGTCTGTAAAGAATTTAAGAACTCCTAAGCCAAAACTTCCACCCTAAGAAGGCAGAAATAATCCCTTCAAAATTTGAGTAACTTCAAACCCTTCAGTCTGACAACAGAAAAAGCAGCAGCAGCAATGTTAACTACAGCTTTGAAAATAAAGCTGTTTTTTTTTTTTTTTTTCCCAAAATTTATAGCTTGAAATTTTGAAATATATTACTATTTTCCTCCCAGAAGCTTCACTGTCAGTTACTAAGTAAAACCATCATTAATCACAAGTAGCTACAGTCATGTGCTGATTGTAATTTGGTCACACTGAACAAAAGACGAATGACTTAGAATACTATCAGCAATGATGGTTTTAATGTAGACATTTATCATTGATTCAGGTTCACTTGATATGACATTGGGATAAAAACAGGGAAAATTGCCTTGCTGTTGAAAATTTTATTGCTATTAAATCATAATTTTGGCAGGGATGTGCAAATAAGACTGGCAGAGATTTCTTTTCCCATTTTTTCCTCTTCTAAAAGACAGAATTACAGAAGAGGCAGAAGAACCCAGATGCAGTGCAATTAAAAAAATGAATGCAGATTAGTTGCCATCTATCTAATAGCTAATAATAGAAGCACAGTTTTTGGCAAGGTATCTATTTATAGGCATCCTTCCGCTTACCCAGCTCATCAGAATAGGTAAGATCATATAAGATAGAGAGAGATCTACATACACTTTCAGGAAAGGCGTGTTTTTTTGCCTCCTACTAAAACTCTTTCAATAGCGCTGCTTAGAGCCAGGGCACTTAGACTGATGACACACTTAAGAAAATCTTCATTATCTATCTTTTTTCCAAGGTATCAGCCAGAAATTTTGAGGATATATGACAAGAAAAAGAAGAAAAACAAAACAATTATATAATTTTCTTGTAGAAAATCAATTATGCTGCATGTGTTAAGCACCTTTTCTGTTCTCTAAGTTAACTTTAAAATTGTAAAGGAAGCAGGAGCAACACAGCAGAGAAAAACACCTATATTTCAAAATTATTATTAAACCTTCAATATGATCTAATATCAGTCCTAATTCTCCATTGGAAAAGAAATATGAGAAATATAATATTTTACATATAAAAGGATAGAAAATCAAATATTTGTCAGTCTTGCTTTGGTTTGTACACTGGGCATGTAATCTAGAAAGTCCATTTGTGACTACAGGAGGTTAAAATGTAGTGGTCCCATTTCAACTCAGCCATGCAGACGTACACTGTGAAGAAGAGGTTATTGTGCAACATAAACCTGATATCATAGAATCATAGAATATCCCAAGTTGGAAGGGACCCATAAGAATCAACAAGTCCAAATCCTACTTGACGGCACTCTCTCGGGAATTGTTTAAAGAAAATTTAAAGCAGATAGGGAGAGAGAAAGAAAGAAACTTAGTCAAAGGGATTGTAGATGTTACAGATTTGCAGGTCTAAAATACCATTTGTTGTGGTTTAACCCCAGCAGGCAGCTGAGCACCACATAAGCTGCTAATTCACTCTCCCAGCTGGGACGGCAGAGAGAATCAGAAAGGTTAAAGTGTGAGAATTCATGGACTGAGATAAAGACTCTCTTTACTATGTAAAACACAGGCAAAGCAAAAGAAGGAATTTGATGAAGTTCACATAAGCAAGTGAATGATGTTCAGCCACTTCCAGGGTAGCAGGGCTCATCATGCATAATGGTTTCTTGGGAAGACAAACACCATCCCTCCAAACATCCCCACCTTCCTTCTTCACCTCAGCCCTTATTGCTGAACTTGATGTCACATGGTGTGGTATATCTCTTTGGTCATTCTGAGCCAGCTGTCCTGGCTGTGTCCCCTCCCAGCTCCTGGTGCACCCCCAGACTACTCACTGTCAGGGCAGCATGAGAAGCAGAAAAGTCCAGATAAGTCATTAACTCTGTGTAAGCTCTGCTCTGCAACAACTAAAAACATTGATGTTTCATCACCACCACTTTCATCAAAAAATTCAAAAGAGAACATCATATGAACCTCTGTGAAGAAAACTTTCCCAGTCAAAAACATGACAGGATTCAAAGACTCACTTATAACAAATACAGCCCAAGGGGGTCTTTCCTATACTATTGCTTTGTTTTGTTCTGTGTTGTTTTATATAATGAATGAGTTGCATAGTTGGATGATATCTGCTGTGACCTGTGCTTAGAGCTCTGTGAAGACTGTCCATAGGTCAGCATGTGTGAAACTATGGTAGTATTTATCCAGAAGAAAAAACAAACAAACAAACAAACAAACAAAAAAAAACAAAAAACAAACAAAAAAAAAACTTGAAATCTTGACTGTTCAATAGCAAAGTAGATTTTTTTCTGTATTTTTTTTTCTATTATTATTTTTATATATATATTTTAAACCAACATTAGGAATTGCTTTCTATTAAGTTCTAACAGTATTTGGGAATACTGTTATGCTTGTTAGTAGCTTAGATAAATTTTTGAGGACTTTTCTTTATGGCTGTGACTGGATACTACTCTCATAATAGAACAATGGCAGCTCTGCCTTTCTGTTTGGTGTCTAAAGCAGTTACGCAGTTACTAAATGTTGAAGATGTACTCATAAAATAGTCTAATCAAGAACTACTCATCTCTTTTGTAGTAGACAGGTTTTCCCTAGTTGAGTACATACTTTTTTGTTTTATTTATACATCCATTTAAAATGCATTTCTACATATTATAAAGAAAACTACTTTGTAGGACATTACTCATGGGCACATTTTTATCTCTGAATTTATCTGTGTGATTTAGTATAGGTAGCAGAATACCTTAAGATTCCTGCAAGTTGGCACCAAAATGAATTTTCAAATTTCTTATTACCCATTTCCTTAAGTACTCTCTTAAGATTACATGGAAAAAAAAAAATCTGTCTTGATGTCTAACTCAGTTCATATAAAAATTCCAACATAAGATGACGTTGGTGAACTACAACACTATAGAACACTGGATAATTTTGTAAACTGTAAGGAAGAGGTTTCAAGATTTTTATCCTTTGCATGCACCTTTCTAGGATGTCAAGCTACTTCCCTGAGTGGGTGAAGAACCAGCTAGGGAGTCATGGCATGAAGGAAGTCCTGCTTTTGTTGTTATTCCTGAACAGTGTCTCAAAAATTAAACTCAACAATTATCAAGTGATTCAAATAAATAATTCTTGAAATGTACATTGTTCTTAATGCATGTTCTGCAAGCCTTGCCTGTATGTTTTGTGCCCTGCTGTATTTCTGCATTTTTGAGGGTTTAATTTATTTTTTTTTTAATTTGTTGCAAAAAAAAAATTAGATAAACCACCATCATGTTCCCCATGTTATCAAATAATCCTTCTGAGTTTGGCATAGGAAGACTGGAGTTGCAGTTGTAAAGTATGTTTTTTTTTCGATTTGTGTCTGAGTGCCATGTAGCTGGAAGTGTATGTGGAAACTTTTACTCTTAAAACTTCATGTTAGAACTGAAGTTTAAATGACTTCCCCACAATTATCATTTCTGTTACTGAAGTCATGCAAGAAGACCTCTAGGTTTCCATTGATCAAAATGGAGAATCACAGTGATATTGGCAGAACTTTTGGAGACAAAACCTTCCCTCAAGAGCACAAATACACCTATAACTGGCCCAATTAGAACCAGCCGACAAGCATTCAGCTACAGAACTTACCTAGTCTTGTATCTGATTAGGAGAGACTCAGAACAGCACTGAGGAAAAATCCCTGAAAAAACTTCAAGGCTCTCATGATTTACTAAAATCTTTAACAATACAGTTTATGCTTCTATATATTTTCTCTGTCACTGCTGCAACTGTGATTTATATAAAGGGAGCCAGTGCCCAGTGTAGAAATATAGACTATGTTGTGCAGTCACTTCTGAGCTTGCAGTGTACTTTGATGAATAATACTCACTTCACACAGAGAGACATTCCCAGCAACCGCAGAATTCAGAAGGGAAAGGAAAAACTCTACCCTGTCTCCTTCTAAAATTGTTTCTGTTTTCTGGGGAAGGTAACCACAAATTTGTGTGTGGTGGCATGTTTTTACTCCATGCTTCAGAAAGGTCTTGACTGCTGTGGGTTACTATGTTCTTGCATATTCCTAAGGCCACAAAAAAAAGGACACACTGCTAGCACCTATATCTGTAATAATAAAGGTCCTATTTAGATGTAAAATTAAAATAGCTCTTGTGATGAGTGCTGTGTGTTTGAAGTCTCTGGAATGCATTTAACTGAAAGAAGATAGTGGTGTAATTGACTATCATTACTAATAAGTTTAACCTATGCCAAAATCTCTGAGAAGGAGTATTACCTCTGCTAAACTGTCAGCTTGAAAGCCATAGAAAAGTATGATCAACATCCTATTGACAACGGATCAGTGGCTATTCTGGCTAAGGAATATTGTAGTTTTTTTTTTGTTTGTTTGTTTGTTTTTGTATTGTTTTGCATTGTTTTGTTTAGTTAAGTTTTGTTTTTTGTTATACTTGCAATCTCCTTGTACATTTATAGCTTGAATAAAATAAACCTGACAAAGATGCAATTTAACCCCTGTAATCTCAACACTCTAATCTTCAAATTTTAACAGTGATTCCTCTTGTAATGACTATTCATTTGAAGGTGCTACTCACATCTCCAATTACTTCATAACCTTTTCTTACTTTATGTTGAATTAATTCTTTGCCCCCAAACAATATCTATGTTTCCTTTCTTCTTATCACCTCCAAATTAGTACTGGTGGTTGATAATAGCAATTTGTTAAGGGTAGCATATTATAATTATTATTAAAAAGATAAAATATTCATTGTGATTTTGCCCCTTTTGAAAATATCTAAGTCTCAGACCAACAGAACTTTTAATTTTCCTGGGCTTTAAGGGTTATATTGTGGCAGATGTGACAAGAAAATGAATAGCTACTAGACTGTCACAGCTGGGTGCTAAAAGACACCAGAGATCTCTCCTGATGCTGGGGTTAGATTAGATATGACATCAGATATTACTGTGTGTGGTGTGTAAGACTGGCCAGAAAAGCAGAATTAGATTTTAACAAATCATATCAATATTTGTAGGCTTGGTTTTGTCCCACATTAGAAAGAAAGTGAAACCAGGTTTTCTACATCCCTGCACTATGATCCCCAGCCTACAAAGCCAGTCTCCTGAAACATTGGGTTAGCACTGTCCCTCTTCATTTAAGAACTGACCATTAGGTTTGCCTGGAAGGTATGATCACAGTCCAGTAGTGGTCAAAGTATCTACCTTAGGAGAGAAAATTCCTGTTTAAATTCTGTTGTGGGAAGGGATATAATCTTTGATCCTTCCTCACACTAGCTGCATGTTCTTCCTGTTGACGTCCCTGCTTCCCACCAATACCCTTTCTGTGACAGAACTACAGACTTGGTTTAACTACTGTTAAAAATTATACTTTGAACAATGGCAGCAAAGAATTTACATTGTGGCATGCATCAATGAGTACATTTTCACTGTGATACATAGACACGTGGACATGCTAATGTTCATTTTCTATGTCATGAATAATGCAGTCCCCCTTCTCCTTCCTCCCCCATCCGTCTATCTCTCCTGCAGCTTACAAGTTCGCCAAAGGATTTTTTGGAAGACTGCTTAATCAGGTATAGGTGATTCTCTTCTATAATTATGCTTTCAGCAGAGTTTCAGACTAGACGGCAAACTACAGTGCTGACACAGATTTAGTAGATTAAGTCCCAATTATGCTTCTGTAAAGAATTATTATTTCATGAACCTCAGAGTGAAAGCTGTATGTATACAAAATGTGAAGCAATCAAACAAACAAACAAAAAGAAAAGAAAAGAAAAAAAAAAAAAAAAAAGAGAAGAACCATCTTCCATGCTGAAATTGCAGCTTCCTGAAAACCGGTGGGATTTTTTGTGGATGATAAATTTTACACAGTTAGAGCTTTCTGAAAAGAAATCCTTTGAGAGATCCTGCTGCTGTGACTATAAAGTGTGTTAAATGATTTTTAAACCCCTTGAATTCTAAAGATATTAAATAGATTTTATTTCCACCAGTACCATTTTTTTCTTGTTATCTTAAGAAATGCTTTCTTGACTTATCTCATGTTAGATAAATGTCTTTTCTTAACCAGAAATTTCTTGTTTTGAGAAGTAGAGAACTAGAATCACTAGAAGTGATAAAGCTGTTTTAATATTAAATGTCATTATATAATTGAATCCCCAAAAAACTCGTTAAAGAAAATAGATAATTAATTAACAGCAAGAAGGAAAGTCCAAATAATTTGATTTCTAATGGTTACTGATCATGTAACCATTTTAAAATATTTTATATATTATTTCTATTTTATTTTTATATTTTTTGATTTTTTTATGCTTCATATGATAGGAAAATGGATCAAGTATTTGCAGTTACATTATTCTATTTTCTCAGTATCTGAATATATGTAAAAATCTAGTTTTGCTCACCAATTCCTGATTCATATATTATGAAAAATCTGGAAGAGGAGCATTTTCTTTAGAGGTCCTTGGATTATGCACTCCTATATCTAAACGTTCTTTGGCTTTTTGTCATTCACTGGCTTTATCAAATATTTACACTTATAGAACAATTTGCAAACACTATTAAAATAATATCTTGTCTTATTCCTGTGTGAAAGATAAATATGCCATATTATTTAGAAAATATAGTTGGAGTTATGTAGGCACTAGAGAGAATATGGCAAATCAATGTTTTCTTATTTATATTTGTCTGTTTTTCTCCTTTTTGTACTTGACAAATGGCAGGATTATCATGTCATTTAACATCACAAAATATATGCTTATGCAGACAGTTTGAACCCATTCTAAATTTATAGTTACACTATACACAGTCACAGCATGATGATCCTTTTTTTTTTTTTTTTTTATGTTGTTGTAATCCCCTTAACATTATAATGGGATGTTAGACTAGACTAGGTTGCTCATCTTCCAGATTCTTGAACCATTCCCTGGCTGGCCAAGCACCTCCACTGAAAAAGAAGGAGGAA
This sequence comes from Nettapus auritus, assembly GCA_011076525.1. Lineage (NCBI taxonomy): Eukaryota > Metazoa > Chordata > Aves > Anseriformes > Anatidae > Nettapus > Nettapus auritus. The sequence goes on along the minus strand of CM021767.1, from coordinate 56,542,688 downwards.
ACAGTATAAGTATTGGAGGGGACAAGGCAGTTACTTTGAGGTGCAGGATACAAAAAGACCTTCTTGAACGACGCTTCCCAGATGTTCTCATTGCTGCATCTTTCTCCACTTTGGGAAGGGTGATGAGGCTCAGTCAAGAGCAAACAACTATAAACTATGGTTTATCCACAGATTACTTTGGATTTCTCTCATATTTTAAGCTTGTTTGCTGGACTCCCACTACTATCAAGAATGTAAAGGAAATAAGGGAAGATAAAACATCTTATGCCAGACCAAAATATTTTTGTTACAGTTCTGACTGTTATGTTTGACCTGCTAAATTGAATACTAAAATAGGGCCAGATAGGTCAGAAGTCCTGTTTTGCAATTCTGGCTTCTGATGTAGAAGAAATAATGGAAACTCTCTCAGTCAAATTCACAATAGCTATAACATTTAGCAAAGGATCAAGACCTCTTTCTCTAACCTGCCAGCAATTTTTCATAGAAGAAATGGTAATTACTAGCCAAGATTTTAAAAGCATTTGTTATGATTTTTTTAAAGTTAGTATTTTAAAAAAAATGTTTTCCTATTAGTGTACATTCAATAGCAGACTATCAATGTACTACTATCTACCTACAGTGTTTGTTTTTGTTTGTTTGTTTTTCTTGTTTTCTTTTTTATTTTTTCTTTTCTTTTTTTTTTTTTTTTTTTTTTTTTTTTCTTTTTGATCCATGTCAGTGTACATAGTCATCTCAATTGATATCTACAACATAATTAATACTCTGACAGAATCACAGAATCACAGAATGGCCGAGGTAGGAAGGGACCTCTGAAGATCATCTAGTCCAACCCTACTGCCAAGCAGGATCACCTAGAGCACATTGCACAGGGTGGCATCCAGGCGGGTTTCGAGTATCTCCAGAGAAGGAGACTTCACAGCCTCTCTGGACAACCTGTTTCAGTGCTCTGTCAATCTCACAGCAAATAAGTGCCCCCTCATATTCAGCTGTAACTTCCCATGCTTCAGTTTACACCCCTTGCCTCTCATCTTCTCACTGGGCACAACTGAAAAGAGACTGGCTCCATCCTCTTGATGCCCTCCCTTCAGATACTTATACACATTGGTGAGTTCTCCCCTCAGTCTTCTCTTTTCCAGAGAAAATTTCTGGAAATTATTTCTGGCCCAACTCTCTCAGCCTGTACTTGTATGACAGGTGCTCCAGACCTCTAATCTTAGTCGCCCTCCTCTGGACTTGCTCCAGTAGCTCTGTGTCCCTCTTGTACTGGGGAGCCCAGAACTGGACACACTACTCCAGGTGTGGTCTCACCAGGGCTGAGTAGAGGGGGAGGATCACTTCCCTCGGCCTGCTGGAAACACATTTCTGAATGTACCCCAGGATACTGTTGGCTTTCCTTGCCACAAGGGCACATTGCTGACTCATGGTTAACTTGCTGTCCACCAGGACTCCCAGGTCCTTCTCTGCAGAGCTGCTTTCTAGCAGGTCAGCCCCCAGCCTGTACTGGTGCTTGGGGTTATTCCTCCCTAGATGGAGGACTCTGCTCTTGCCCTTGTTTAATTCACACGCTTCCTCTCAGCCCAACCCTCCAGCCTGTCAAGGCCTCTCTGAATGGCAGCACAGCTTTCTGGGGTACCAGTCACTCGTCCCATCTTTGTGTCATCAGCAAACTTGCTGACAGTGCACTTTGTTCCATCCTCCAGGTTGTTGATAAATAAATTGAACAACACTTGAGCCAATACTGACCACTGAGGGACACCACTAACTACCGGCCTCCGACTAGACTCTGCACCGAGTACAACCCTCTGAGCTCTGCCATCCAGACAATTATCAATCCACCTCACTGTCCACTCATCTAGGCCAAGTTTGTCTATGACGATATTATGGGAGATAATGTCAAAATCTTGCTGAAGTCAAAGTAGATCACATCCATCACTCTTCCCTCATTTACCCAACTACTCATCTCATCATAGAAGGATATCAGACTGGTTAAACATGATTTCCCCTTGATGAATTTATGCTGACTACTCTTGATCACCTTCTTATCTTCCACATGCTTGAAGATGACCTTCAGGAAGAGCTGCTCCATCACCTTTCCAAGGATGGAGGTGAGGCTGACTGGCCTGCAATTGCCTGAGTCCTCCTTCTTGCCCTTTTTGAAGACTGATGTGACATTGGCTTTCTTCCAGTCCCAAGGAACCTCTCCTGTTCTCCACAACCTTTTAAAGATGCTGGAGAGTGGCCTAACAATAACATTGGCCATCTCCTTCAACAGTCATGAATGCATTCCATTGGTACTATGGATTTGTGGATATCAAAAATTCTTCGATGCTCTCTGACCCATTCATCTTTGACCAAGGGAAATTCCTCCTTTCTTTGAACTTCCTCTCTTGTTTTCAGGGTCAGTGGGCTATCTGGTCCTAATATCACTGAAGCTAAATGCTATAATTGAGCTTTAGTGCTTAATTTATATGTGTTACACATATAGTGTTGAAAAAGGGTTATTTGTATGAGCATCATTTTATTAATTTATTTAGCCATACACCCACTACACAGTGACTTTACACAATGGACAATATAAATTCCACATGCTGTTTGTTTTCTGTGAGTTCCTTTGTCCCATACAAATAGAACAACAGGAAACTTATACAGCACTAAAATATGACCTCTATGGTTTTATTGAAAAGTTCAATTTTAAAGACCATCTTCTTCTCCTTGTCCCTTAGAGGATACAAGCCTGAAGCAATGTCCCATAGGAGGAAGATGCAAGCTGAACTCAAACCCTAATTGCTTCAGGAGAAGGGAAGCATTTGAACAGCTGCTATCACAGAACCACAGAATGGCTGAGGTTAGAAGGGACCTCTATAGGTCATCTGGTCCAAACCCTGTGCTCAAGCAGGATTACCTAGATAAGGCTGCACAGGACCATGCTCAGGTGTTTTTTGAAGATCTCCAAGGAAGAAGATTCCACAGCTCTCCAGGCAACTTGTGCCAGTGTTCCATCACTTACACATTAAAAAAAAAGTGTTTCCTGATCTTCAGGCAGAATCTCTCATATTCCAGTTTGTATCCATTGACTCTTGCCCTGGCACTGGACACCTCTTAAAACAGCATGGTTGTGTTTTCTTTGCACCCTCCTTTCAGGTATTTATATACATGGATAACATTATCCCTGAGACTCCTCTTCTCCAGCCTGAACAGTTGCAGCTCTCTCAGCCTCTCCTCATAAGAGAGGTGATCCAGGCCTTTCATATCTCTGTTGGATTCCAGTGTGTCTAGGTCTCTCTTTTACTATGTCGCCCAGCATGCATCATGATGATTAGCGGGTGCTAATCAACACTTACACAGCTCAGGATAGCTGTCAAATTGATAGGGCCCAAGAGGTGAATCTGGGAGTGAAGGAAGAGTTTTGAGTTATATGGGGAGTACATGAAGGAGCAATAAAAGACTTGTGGAAGGGTACAGAAAGTGCCATGGTGGAGGTAGGAAGGCTTGCTGTATTGCTGTGTGAACAGAAAGTACAGAAATGTGGTCTTCATGAGTTAGCTGCCCCCTGGATCCAGCTAGAGGAAAACTACTTTCTCTAATTGGATCTATCCAGCCCTTGTAGCAGAGATGTCAGAATCTCTGGTTACATACACTAGTAGTTCCTTCAGTATGTTAGGTATGAAAAAAAGTATATAGCAAATGGACTTTGCATCTATTTAGTGTATTACTTGTACCTATAATGAAAGCAAATGACCAAATATGAGGAGATGATTGTAAAAGAAAATCCAACAAGGCAGAAGTGCTTTCAGGTGATGAGAAGGCAGCTGGTCTGCCAGGAAACAGCATTTTAATCTTTCATCATTTTATAACTTCACATTGTGTACTTGGTACTACTTTTTAATGTATTCTTTCTGCCACACTGCTTTTATTTATTTTGTCTACCAATTTATTGCCTTGTGTAACAGGCACTATTGCTTAGTTACCAATTAGTCACAGCACTCATACAATTTACAGCTGCTTGTCCATGGGTAAATTTAGTTCACAACATCTTCACAGCTGGACATGGATATATTAGGAGTAAATTTATTTTGTGTAAGTGTCATACGGTACATTTGATCTCAGAACTGGCTATGAATAAAAATAAATAAATTAAAAAAAAAAAATCCCCAAATGCTTTTTTAAAGTTTAAGTGCTAAGTTTTTAAGGACATGTGTGGGGTTCAATAAATAAATTTTATTATTGGTAACATGATTTGGGTATTTATCTCCCCACACAGCATTTAAAATCTCTTAATAACAATAATAATAAAAAAGGCATATTAATGACACAAAAAGGAAAAAAAAAAAAAAAAAAAAAAAAAAAAAAGAACAAATTGAACAAATTTTCAAAAAATATCTTTTCCTCTGATTTCAGGTTTAGATTACCAGAGAGTGAGCCATTTGCAGTATTTTCCAAATTCAGGTAACAAAGTACCATATTTTTACTCTATTTTGCCAATATGGATAAATTTTAACTTCCTGTGTAACTTTGGAACAGGTCTGTTCCAATAACAGAATCTATAATAATTCCCATAATATCATGTAGGCACTGATCTTGCAATCCCATTTGCACAGATGGACTCTTGCATCCAGATCAAGCCCACATATGCCAAAGAGGCTCCACACAATGAAGGCATCAGCTCATGGAAATCCAATTGCAAGACCAAGACTTTAATTCCATTTAGTTTTGTCTCTTCCTAATGAGAGCTGTCAATTACTTATAGTAATTAGGTGGCAATGGATGTTAATGGGATGAGATTTCAAATAAGCAACTTCAAAATTATATGAATAAATCATACAAATTTCTTTGCTTGTCTTTTACAGTATGTCCTCCTTCAACAACATGTAATTTGTTTTACATGTCTTAAAAAAGGCATATAAGGTACAGGTACTGCATTTGACTTTGAATACTTCAAAGGTGATGCATCAGATTTTCAACTATTCTCACAAAAGAGAGAATTTACTTAATATTAGAATTGGATTTGAAAGTGAAGTTACAGATTTATAAGTAAAAATGCTCCATTCTTTTATTTATTTATTTATTTATTTATTTATTTTTTCTTCTGAAACAAAACTTTCTTCACTAAGTTGCTCTTGATATGTATGTCAAAGGGAATGAGACTGTAATGCTTAATTTGGTTATAAAGGTATGATTCACCACATTTTTTATATTTAAATATTTTCATATTTAATTTTGGTCTAATTTATTAATATTGGTAGAAATCTGTAGGGGGTATCTATCATTTCCTCATAAAACAGCTATCATACAAATACTTGGGACTAAGATACAGATTTTTATGCATCTTCCTGAATTTAATGCAACCTTATGCAAACAACTTATAATACTATGCCTCTTAGTATGCCAGACACTTGATGTCTTCTGTGAAGAAAACAAACTTAAGTTAAGCAGAAATGCTTTCACACCACAGAATGCTCAGTAGCTGGATCAGGTCAGAATTAGACAATTGCACGTTCCAATATTTTAAACAGAGTCTTTGAAGAGAGCACTGTTAAATAACTGCACAGATCTATTCATTTTTGCAAACAGAGGCAATAAGTGGTAACTATTTCTGTTACATACAAACACTGTTCTTCCAAGAATAGCCCAGTGTGATTAGCTCTCAGTAGATTGGCTGTTCTTTTACGAACTCTCAAGTGGCTTTTTGTCTGTATGCATTTACAGATAAAGCCACTGTAAGTGAGCACAGCTGATGACTCATCTCACTGAGTTCCGTACATCTGTTCCAAAACAGTTCATTGTTTTGTTGAAAAAAGAACAAACTTCTATTTTTAAGAAAATCTGTGTTCACAACATTGTTATTAAGAAAGAGCTCAGGCAGACATTTTATAATCTTGGCCTGTGACATGAAACTCCTGCTTCAGCCTAACAGCTGTACTCAGTCTAAAAATGCATTTTCAACATTGATTTTCTATCTGTTGACTTTTCTTTCTCTTACCTAAATGCAGAATTCAAAGCATTCTCCTCTCTAAATCACATTTTAGTTCCAGGGATTGGGGATGATTCAAAAGTAATTGGAAGCAGAATGCAGCTGGAGTGCTCATCTAGTTCATGTATAGTAAGGACATTTACTACTTGTGCACATTCCTGGTCTTTTCAAATGCAATATTTCAGCAAGCTATTTAGCTCACACTTTAGCTCAACAGCCAAGGATACATGCAGCTAAAAGGCCAGGAGTCTTACCTTTTATGTAAAAACAGGCAACAGTGATTTCTGCACTACTGAAGAGTATAATAAAAAATATATACTTGAGCCAAATCATGTACTATATCTTAAAAATATTGATTACCATGGATAAACTTAGATCTATGGCTATTGGTGTATTATAACAGAATACTTTAACTTGCAGCTCAGGTGTTTAAACTTAAGTTTTCAATTTGTTTAATATTGATTTGTCTATAATTAGAAGAGCTTTAATGCTTACAAATAGAAGTGTTTAAATATTTGTTTAACTTTTATACAGCAATGTCAACTTGAGGATTGTTAACTTAGTAGGGAAATAAGATAAAAATTTTGAAATTGAGGTTGTAAAGCTCATCAATTCTAGCAAAATTTTGGTACAATTGACTCTGTCTTTGAGCTGGGAAATGGACTTCTTGTCTTCAGAAACTTCCTTATACTGTTCCTCAAAGTTCAAACTCAAACACTAAATCATAACACTTTTGCAAGTAGTACAATTTTAATTTTCACAGTGAATGTATTATGAATTTCTTGATGTATTAGGACAGTGACTGGAGACCAACTTGCTTGGTAAAATGACGGAAGTGAACATACAGGTAAAAGTGTTGGTAGTTAACATTCTTTGGAATAATAAAAAAAAAAACAAAACAAAAAAAAAAACAGCAGCAGATGATTTCTCCAAAATCAAATCAAGCCAAAAGGAATGTATAATGGTGGATGAGAGAACCAACTGAAAGAACTGGAAAGTCTTCTTTGCATCCGCTGTGGGGGTAGGTGTTAATTTTTTTGCAACACGGCTTTAAAATCAGGTTGAGGGGGGGAATTTTTTCTTCCTCGTGAAAGCTTTGAAGTAGAAAATAAGATTTTTTTATTTATTTATTTTTATTTTTTTTCACTGCAATATAGCAAGAATTGGACATTTTTCCTATATGAAAATATCCCTCGGACTTTCATTTATGTTTTTGGCCTGCTGCATTTAAATACCAGTAATGCAAGAGCCCATAAGATGTCAGAGGAAGACAAGACTGGTGAACACCACCTGCATCTTCACATTAAGCCTCTTCCCACACAAGGATGTCATAACATTTCATAAGCAGATCAAGTGACAAATAAAAGCTGACATTTTAAAAATCATTGGCCATATAGAGAGGTCATTGAGAATCTAAGTGTGCTTACAGTTGGGAAACAACAAGCTCAATTTTATTCATGGATCGATTGTCCTTGTGTTGACACTGTCTTTTAGCTTAAATAGCTGTCTATCTTTCTTGATACAGTTATATCTGTAGTCTTGTCCCTAAGTTTCTGCTTCATTAAGCTAGAGATCATTCTTTTCCTGCTTGTTTGTTTAATTTTTTTCCCTTTCTTCCTTCCTTCCTCCCTCCCTCCCTTCCTCCCTCCCTCTCTCCCCCCCTCCCTTCCTCCCTCCCTCCCTTCCTTCCTTCCTTCCTTCCTTCCTTCCTTCCTTCCTTCCTTCCCTCCTTCCTTCCTTCTTGATGTTCTTAGTTTTTTCCAATGCCTGCCATGGTCTTACTTCACATTCTGAGATTGGAGCACACTACTCCAGCTAAAGTCTTTGCAATACCTCTCACACAGTAACCAGTGATTTTCTGGGTCCCTTGTAAACTGAAAGTGGTGAGTGTGGGGTTTGTGTTGCTGCTGTCAAAAACACAAATGACAGGTTATTTGTTTTAGACAACGTCTCCAGTTTTGTTTTTATGTTATAAAACCTTTAACAGTTAGGTGATGTTTTGATATGTAACACTTTAGATGGCTTGAAACTCCCACAGCTTTGCACAGCTGAGGAAAGGAGACAAGATTTCTCAGTAAAAATAAGATGATACTGGTGTCCTTGTGTCAGCTAAGCAGTCTTGAACCTGGAATTTAGTCCCTTAATGGATTATCTTTCAGCCAAAGTCTAGATTTATTAACCTATTAAGCACACTCCAGTTTGTATTTCTAATCTATCAAATTTTAAGGCCAAAAAAAAAAAAAAAAGGCCAAAAAAAAAAAAAAAAAAAGCTTGTTGACAGGTACAGATATTGTTTAGCCCAGTTGGGCAAATACTCATTTATTTTATATTCTGATTTCACAGGAAAGCAAGACTTCACAGAATCACAGAATCACAGAATAGTCTAGGTTGGAAGAGACCTCCAAGATCACCGAGTCCAACCTCTGACCTAACACTAACAAGTCCTCCACTAAACCATATCCCTAAGCTCTACATCTAAACGTCTTTTAAAGACCTAAGGGATGGTGACTCAACCACTTCCCTGGGCAGCCTATTCCAGTGACTAACAACCTTTCCAGTAAAGAAGTTCTTCCTAATATCCAACCTAAACCTCGCCTGGCACAACTTTAGCCCATTCCCCCTTGTCCTGTCACCAGGTATGTGGGAGAATAGACCAACTGCCGCCTCGCTACAGCCTCCTTTCAGGTACCTGTAAAGTGCGAGGAGGCTCACCCCTGAGCCTCCTCTTCTCCAGGCTAAATAGTCCCAGCTCCCTCAGCCGCTCCTCGTAAGACTTGTAAAGTAAATAAGACTTACATGATTATACTGCATGTTTGGCTACATGTAAATGCATACACATATCAAATAATCTATTCATTTGTTCCCCACACCTACAAAAGCACTTTTGTATTGGTTTATTGTTTTGAAGCAATTTGACTGAAGGGTAATGTTTATACAGATTATTAAATCCCTGTATGTACTGGTTTCAGTTAGGACAGGGTTAATTTTCCTCCTAGTAGCTGGTAGAGTGCTGTGTTTTGGATTAGGATGAGAAGAATGCTGATAATATGCCGATGTTTTGGTTGTTGCAGAGCAGTGCTTGTACCAAGCCAAGGACTTTTCAGCTCCTTGCTCTGTCCTGCCAGCTGGCAGGCTAGGGGTGCAGCTTGAGCTGGGAGGGGACAGACCCAGGGCAGCTGACCCAAACTGGCCCAAGGCCTATTCCATACTGTCTGCCGTCATGCTAAACAATAGAGAGGGGTGGCTAGCCGGGGTGGGGGGGAGGCATCTGCTCGGGTATAGACTGGGCATCGGTCAGCGGGTGGTGAGCAGTTGCATTGTGCATCACTTGTTTCATACACACTATTATTATTATTGTTTTCTATCTTAATAAACTGTCTCTATCTCAACTCTCGTTTCACTTTTCCGTTTCTCTCCCCCATCCCAGAGAGGGAGGGGGGAGGGTGAGCCAACGGCTGTGTGATGTTTAGCTGCCGGCCAGGTTAAACCACAACAGTCCTTTTGGCGCCCAACGTGGGGCTCGAAGGGTTGAGATAACGACAGATCTGATCAGAGTGTGTTAAACTAAAATTGGTCTAAGTATTAGACCTGCTTAATAGTTGCTAGTCACAATGTTGATTGCTTTAATCTCGCATCTGCTGCGCCTGTATTCCAAATTGTGTTTCATAGCACGTTACCTCCTGTATGGGATCCCTGTCGTGCTGTTTATCCTTTCCAGGCCCTGGTTTAAGATCATTATGGTACTGTGATGTGTAGCAATAGCTTATGATATGATACAATATCTGGTCATGAGGCTAACCTGGTACATACACTTAGCACTGTCGTCGACTCTATACTTCGGAAAACATATCTCAGAAACTATTAGCAATTACACCTATTGTCCTTTTTCGTCAGGGAGCCAATCTGTGGAGGGGACAGGGGAAGGTACTTTCCTACTTGTTCACTTCCCCTTTCTCCTTCACCACCCTCTTATCCTCTGAGCTAGTTACAATAGCTCTCCAAGATGTTGAATATCGTTGGGATACTCAGACCAGTATGTTCTTGTTGTTATGTCTCCTGAATATGTTTCAGGTTTTGCTTAAGGTTAAACAACTACTTAGGAAACTCATTCAGAGATCAGTCCTGAGGCGGGAGAGTGGTGAGTGGCAGGGAGTGTGGGAGGATATGGGCAAGCACCTAGAGCAGTGGTCACCTCCGATGTTTTGGAAATTCACCCCTGAACAACTACAAAACCCTAAAAAACTGGTGGAATGCTTGAAAAAAAGGTGTAATGACTCTGGCAGTTCTAAAGTGACACAACTCACTGTAACGTGCTGGGGTCTGGCCTATGCTTATCAAGCTGCAATTGATGCTACTATCAACCCAGTTCTAGCCCCTGCAGCTGCTCCAGCCCCTGCAGCTCCAGTTCCAACTCCAGCAGCCTCTCCAGTGCCTGCGGCTGCTCCAACCCCTGCGGCCACTCCAGCCCCTGCAGCTGCTCCAGCTCCTGCAGCCGCTCCAGTTCTAGCTCCAGCCCCTGCAGCCACTCCATTTCCTGCAGCTGCTCCAGTTCTAGCTCCAGCCCCTGCAATAGCTCCAGCCCCTGCAGCCGCTCTAGACCCTGCAGCCGCTCCAGCTCCGGCTTCTGCAACAGCTCCAGTTCTGGCTCCTGCAACTGCTCCAGTTCCAGCCCCTGCAGCCGCTCCAGCTCCAGCCACTGCTCCAGCTCCACCTCCTGCAGTTGCTCGAGCTCCTGGGCCAGAGAAATGAGCAGTAGCCATTCAAGTTGCACCTGCAGAGGGTAATCCAGCCCCAGTGGTAGACCCTATGGCTGGGCCAGAGAAACGAGCTATAGCAGTGCAAGTTGTCCCCGTAACCAAGGTGAAAAAATGGTACAGAGACTCAGGTCACTTAGAACGCAGAGAGTCTTCTGCTGGGTCTAGGTGCAGAGAAGACGAGGCTGGGCCATCCAGGGAGCAGGATGGTGAAGATGAAGATGTATCAAAAACAGCAGTATCTACCTGAGACCTATACGAGCCTGAGCTACGAGATGTGCGAAGAGATTTCAGCCGCTCTATAGGTGAGCAGCTTGTCACCTGGCTGCTCCGGTGCTGGGACACTGGAGCCGAGAGCGTGGAATTAGATAGAAATGAAGCCAAGCAGCTGGGATCCCTTGCTAAAGATGCAGGCATTGACAAAGCAATTGGAAATAGAATACGATCTTACAGCCTCTGGAGGCGTCTCCTGTCAGCTGTGAGGGAAAGGTATCCCTACAAGGAAGAAATTGTATGTCATCCAGGCAAGTGGACCACTACGGAGAAGGGAATCCAGTACCTGAGGGAATTAGCAGTACCAGAGGTGATTTATGAGGACCTAGACAACGAACAAATATCCCTAGATCCAGATGACATCAGGTGTACCCGACCCATGTGGCGGAAATTTGTACGGCGTGCACCATCATCATATGCCAACTCATTGGCAGTAGTGACCTGGAGAGAACATGATGAACCCACAGTGTATGAAGTGGCTAGACAACTCCGGCGGTATGAAGAAAGTCTCTCCTCTTCCTTACGGGCTTGCATCTCGGCTGTGGAGAAACTTTCTGAAAAGGTCCACCATCTTGAAGAGGGATTATTTTCCTCCCCACTTGAACGAACCAGTGTCCACCAACTAAAAGAGAATACTTCGGAGAAACTTTCTAAAGAGGTCCACCAACTTAAAGAGAGATTATTTTCCTCCCCGCCTGTACAAACCAGTGTCCACCAATTAAAAGAGAATACTTTGGATAAACTTTCTGAAAAGGTCCACCAACTTGAAGAGAGATTATTTTCCTCCCCGCCTGTACAAACCAGTGTTTCAGCTACGAGGGGTAAGCGTTCATACGCGCAAGGAAGACGATATGGTGGGTACACACCCCGTGCCACGCTGTGGTTTTACCTACGTGACCACGGAGAGGACATGAGGAAATGGGATGGAAAATCCACCGCAACCCTAGAGGCACGGGTACGTGAGTTGCAAAAGAAAACAATTGGGAAAAAGGAGTTCTCTGAAAAGTTTGCTGCTCCAACCTCCAGTAGGCAGTCCTTTAAACACAGAAACGAAGATTCTGACCAGGACTGGAGGGGCCCTGCCTCCAGCCAGGGGGAGGAAAGGGATAATCGAGTTTATTGGACTGTGTGGATTTGATGGCCTGGCACGTCAGATGCACAGAAGTATAAAGCTTTAGTAGACACCGGTGCACAACGTACTCTAATGCCATCAATCTATAAAGGGACAGAACCCATCTGTATCTCTGGAGTGACAGGAGGATCCCAACAGCTAACTGTATTGGAAGCTGAAGTGAGTCTAACTGGGAATGAGTGGCAAAAGCATCCCATTGTGACTGGCCCAGAGGCTCCATGCATCCTTGGCATAGACTACCTCAAGAGAGGGTACTTCAAGGATCCAAAAGGGTACCATTGGGCTTTTGGCATAGCTGCCTTAAAGACAGAGGGCACTAAACAGCTGTCAACCTTGCCTGGTCTTTCAGAGGATCCTTCTGTGGTGGGATTACTGAGGGTCGAAGAACAGCAAGTGCCAATCGCTACCACAACTGTGCACCGGCGACAATATCGCACCAATCGAGACTCCCTGATTCCCATCCGTAAGTTAATTCGTCAGCTGGAGAGCCAAGAAGTGATCAGCAAGACTCATTCACCTTTTAATAGTCCCATATGGCTAGTGCGAAAGTCTAATGGTGAGTGGAGACTAACAGTGGACTATCATGGCCTGAATGAAGTGACGCCACCACTGAGCGCTGCAGTGCCAGACATGCTAGAACTCCAGTATGAACTGGAATCAAAAGCAGCCAAGTGGTATGCCACAACTGATATCGCTAATGCATTTTTCTCCATCCCTCTATCAGCAGAGTTCAGGCCACAGTTTTCTTTCACTTGGAGGGGTGTCCAATACACTTGGAATCAGCTGCCCCAGGGGTGGAAACACAGCCCTAGATGTACTGCAGGTGTTCAGGAGCTTCCCCCTGCTCCAGTCTGCGCTGGAGCAGGGGGAAGCTCCTGAACACCTGCAGTACATCGATGACATCATTGTGTGGGGTGACACAGCAGAGGAAGTTTTTGAGAAAGGGAAGAAAATAGTCCTAATCCTTCTGAAGGCTGGTTTTGCCATAAAACAAAATAAAGTTAAAGGACCTGCATGAGAGATCCACCAAGTGCATCCAGGTCCCTGAGCAAAAGCAATCCCGTGAATGGGTTTGCCTTTTCCTGAGGCAGGAGTAGCCCAGACTGTCTTTCCCAGCATGTTTCTTATATGCACTACAGGAACTTTATCCCCTTCTACAGTACATAACAGGTTTGATTGGGCAGATCCAGCTCGGTTAGCAGATCCCCTAGTATTGACTAACCAGAAGGCCTTTGCCAAATTTTGTGTCCCAATTTTTAAATGTCCCAGCACCCATTGCTTTCAGTGTAGTCTTCAACAGTCCATTATATCGCTCAACTTTCCCGGAGGCTGGTGCATGATAAGGAATGTGATACACCCACTCAATACCCTGTTCTTTGGCCCAAGTGTCTATAAGGTTGTTTTGGAAATGAGTCCCATTGTCTGACTCAATTCTTTCTGGGGTGCCATGTCACCTTAGGACTTGTTTTTCAAGGCCTAGGATAGTGTTCTGGGCAGTGGCATGGGGGCACAGGATATGTTTCCAGCCATCCAGTGGTTGCTTCCACCATTGTATGTGGCGCTTGCCGTTGCAGGCTTGAGGGAGTGTGATGTAATCAATCTGCCAGGCCTCTCCATATTTATATTTCAGCCATTGTCCTCCATACCAAAGAGGCTTTGATCGTTTGGCTTGCTTGATTGCGGCACATGTTTCACAATCATGAATAACCTGTGGTATAGCGTTCATGGTCAGGTCCACCCCTTGATCACGAGCCCATCTGTATGTTGCATCTCTGCCTTGATGGCCTGAGGTGTCATGGGCCCATCCGGCTATAAATAATTCACCCTTATGTTGCCAGTCCAGGTCCACCCGAGCCACTTCGATCTTAGCAGCCTGATCCACCTGCTGGTTGTTTTGATGTTCTTCAGTAGCCTGATTCTTGGGCACATGAGCATCTACATGGCATACCTTTATAGCTAGGTTCTCTACCCGGGCAGCAATATCTTGCCACAACGCCGCAGCCCAGATGGGTTTGCCTCTGCACTGCCACTTGTTCTGCTTCCATTTTTGTAACCACCCCCACAGGGCATTTGCTACCATCCATGAATCAGTATAGAGAGAGAACTGGCCATTTTTCTCGTTTGACGATATCTAAAGCCAGTTGGATGGCTTTCACTTCTGCAAACCACAACACTGTAGCATTTTGTTAAAGTAGGTGGAAGGGTAAAAGGTGGGTATCAGTTCCCCTCCAGTGGTGGGAAAAGTTGCACTGTGAATTCAGCCTTTATAAAACACCAAAGACTCCATGGTTAAGAGAAATACCTTATGAATGCTTGACCTTGGGAAAATTTCAGGAGTAATTTTATCTTCTTAGCCTGACATCCACAGGAAACCTAGCTTCCTTTGTCCTAGAGCCTGGGGAACCACTTTGGTTATAAACTGTGTTAGAACTAAGCAAAACTGTATATTTTTAATATGTGATTAAGTATTCTGCTCTAACATTTCATAGGTATGCCTCTTGAGTTCTTCTGAACTCTTGAAATGTTTTAGGCTGAATACTCAATCACAATATATCTATTTATACACAATCACAACTTCCACATCTGGCTGCATGCCTGTGCACCTGATTATTTTTCTGGAGAAACTGTATAAATTAAAGACAGAAAAGAAAATTGTCTTGTAGAAGTAAAAGCATCACAAATATACTTAAAATACTTAGAACTCAGAGGAAAAATAAAGCATGCTCTTTACTCTTGGGGTTCAGTTGAGGAATTATTTAAGGATCCAGAGGAGAGCTGACAGTAGAGCAAAAGGAATAGTGAAAAAGAATCACAGTTTTACAGCGCGAACAGAGAAGTAAGCATGAATAAAACCATCTGTTAAGCTCATGAGTTTCTGTGCCTCTGTAGAATGCCATGGCCAAACCCCTCCCCCAGGCTTGGTCATTCATAAAATTTTTACTTGTGGAAATAGTAGAAGGCTATATAGTTGCGGTGGTAAAGTGCAAGCCACAGAATGAGGGAAGTAAGAGTTTTGGATCAGCTAGAAAGCATGCTTGTTGTTCTATGTGCTATCTCAGCTTGTAATGAGCTGTATCAAACCTATGTGCCTGTGCTGAACTCATGAGAACATGATATCAGACTCACGTGCGAGACTTAGACTTTAGAACACGAATACACTTCTGTTGCATTTCTGATCCCACTTTTGCCCAGTCAACACCTGGCAATGTTTTGATTGAGAAAATTCCGGTTGCGAAAATTATGTCTACCACTGACTGCTTTGGCTTTATGCTCAAAACCTAGCATTTAAAAATGCTCCTGGATATGCTATTTAGATGTATACTATTGTTATATTTTATTAGAAATATACTAGATGGATTCAGAGTTTTACTCTTTTTTTTACTCTTTTTTCCTTTTTCTAGTGAGGTGCTGACAGGAAGGATTGAGCTTTTGAGCATATAACAATGCTGGGATTTGTTCAGCTTCCAACTGAAGAAGCTCTGTTTTCACACAACAGTTATTCCAAAGAGGTCTGCACAAACAGCAGCCCTGTTTAGAAGCTAGAAAGTTATCAGTGGACAGTCATTTATAGCAATGTCTTTTTTTTTCCTTTATAGATCAGGACTGGATTGGAACAGTGTAACTAATCTGTCAGTTCAGTTTGAACTTTGACCTTGGGCACTTCAGGCTCAATTGAAAATGCATCTTCAGATATGGGAACAAAATGGATCACCTTAACATCTCCTTGGATGTGGAAAACATAGTGACAATCTGAACTTTGAACAAAAGATTTTCCTTCAGAAAACTGAACGTCTTGCAAAGATCAGAAGGTTCAGTGAAAACACATCCAGATTTATGAAATCATGTTACTGCTGAATGTACTCACACAGCTTGTAGTCCATGGGTCCTCTACCTTTTTATAAATAAAGACTTCTGAAGTACCAGCTAGCCTTGATGAAACATTTGGCTGATGGTTTCACATTGTGGAGAAAAAAACATGTAACATATCTGATCAGAAGCTCACTGTGGAGTGTAAAGTGAACTACTCCTTTTGAAAAAAAAAAATAAAAAATACTACTGTAAAAGACACATAATTCTTTTAACATTTAAAATATTTTGAGGAAAAAAATATTCTGACCTTGAGACTACTTGTCAAATATGACTTGAGAGTTTCAATATCACTGAGAATGCAGAGAGTTTATGCAACTCATTATTCTGAAGTACCTACATAACCTGAAAGACTTCTCTTCATTTGAGGAAGAAATTTAAGGTAAGATTTCAGATGCCTTAAAAATACACAGTAATTTTAACTGGGGTTTATTTTGAAAATTCATGTAGGGGTGGACATTAAAAAAATAAATATTCTCCCAGATGTCCTATTTTGTCACAGCTCAAGACACTCACTTCAAAAGACACTTTTGCTCTCTCTTCTCACAGCTGTGATTCCTGCCCCTGATTCCTGAGGTCTCTCTGGTCTTTTCCTATCACTGTAATTTCTACATCAGATCTGTCTCCCCTGAAGCTTTGACACTTACAAGGGGTTTATTTCTTTTACAGGAGTAGGTGAATGAAGCTTGCAGTGGGAAAGAAAGTGCAGCCTGCTCTTCATGGTTATCTCCCCCTGTGATAGAAGCAGATGCCAGGAAGGGGCGAAGGAATAGGTCTGCCTCTCCATTAGAGCAAACTCTAAGGAGATGGGCCTTTTGTTCTGGTATGCTAGAGTTGATACTTTCACTGGGAGACAGGGTCTAGTTACCATCAAACTCTTGTCATATTTCCCCATGGCTCCTCAAAAGATGATAGTTGTCAGTCTTTCAAGTGAAGGAGTTAGGTGTGACATCTTCCTCTTGTGATGGGGTGGTATGATTGAACTTCATGGCGCATGAGGGAGGAGAGAGCGTTGCTAGTCAGGGATGTAGCAAGTGTTTCCAAAAGCATGTGAACCCATAGAAAATGCAATGCCATCAGCCCATGCTGTCTTCTAGTCTCCCCAGAGTTTTTCCAAGTGTGTGTGAGAGCATTTTTGTGGAGACATGTAGTGTTTTTTTATGTCTTGATTTTTAAAACCAATGCTGGCAGTCAGAAATGACATGCCTGGGGGCTTGCTCTGACTTGGCAGCAGAAAAACTGCACAGTTCACCAAAGTGATGGAGATTGAACTCTGCTATCATCTGTTTTTTCCTCTATGCCACTCCCTAAATATCTGGTGTGTCTCTCACTCCTGCCAGGAAGGAGAGAGAGCACGAGGACATTTTGCTCCCCACCTTGGAGCTATCAACTATTACATCAGTCCTGGAAGCAGGTGTCAAAAATCCACTTGCAGATCAATAAATCAGTAAGAATTGCTGACTAGTGATCTGTTTCGAAACCTAAGTCATTAAATGGCTAAGTATATAAGGATGCAGGTGAGAAGAATTCCATCTCCTTTATGGGGTTCTTACACCAAATTCCAGCAGTAAGGCAATTTTACAGATAACTTCCCTTTTTTTTGTCTATGTAGTATAAATCCCCTTCTAGACAAAATGTCCAGCACACAGCCAGATAAATACATATATTATGAGTGAACAATTCCCTGATGGGTAGGGCTCAGAGGGTTATAGTAAGTGAGGTTACATCAGGCAGGCAGGCAGGAAGCCAGTCATTTGGGGATTTCCACAGATGTCCATTTTAGGGCCAGTTTTCTTCTATTTTTTCCTAAATGATTTGGATGCAGGACTTGAAGGTATACTAAGTAAGTTTGTGGATAACACTGGACTGGGAGGAGCGCTTGACTCCACTGAGAGTAGAGAGACCTTGCAGTGAAATTTTGACAAATTAAAGGGCTGGACAATCACGAGCCACATGAAGTTTTATATGAGCAGGTGCTGGATTCTGCACCTGGGAAGGGGAAGTCCCAACATATGAGGAGCAGCTGAGATCATTTGGTTTGTTCAGTGCACAGCAGAGCAGGCTGAGGGGAGGCCTCATAACAGCCTGCAGCTCCCACACAAGTGGAGCGGAGGGGCAGGTGCTGAGCTCTGCTCTCTGGGGACAGCGATGGGACCCGAAGGAATAGCATGGAGCTGTGATAGGGGAAGGTCAGGCTGGGTGTTAGGGAAAGGTTCTTCACCGACAGGGTGGTTGGGCACTGGGACAGGCTCCCCAAGGAAGTGGTCATGGCACCAGGCCTGCTGGAGTTCAAGAACTTGGACAATTCTCTCCAACACATGGTCTGATTTTTTGGGTGATCCTTTGGGGGCCCAGGAGTTGGACTCGATGATCCTTTTGGATCCCTTCCAACTCAGGGAATTCTATGATTCTATGATTAATATTTCTTTGTTTCTAAGGTTTTGGAAAAGTCTTGAGTTGCCAGCTTTTTACAAACTGAATAATGTCATGCTGGCAGATGTAAAATTTAGTTTGACAACTCAAATCATGTGGACATTGAGGAGATGACATTAAGACCAGGGTGATGGGTGGTGTCACCCTGAAATCCAAAAGCAGAGCAAGGCACATCTCCTTCCAGCAAAAAGATATCCATATGGAGAGCTCATCCAAGGAGGTTCCTGACCATCCTTTGCAGCTGCGTTGTGCATTCATGCCCTTCTTTAACACCAGAAGGTACAGCACTTCATTAAAACAAACAGGATTTGTAAGATTTATTTATTTATTTATTTATTTATTTTATTATTATTTTTTTTTTCCATGACTGTGAGTCCAGCAGCAGCTCTAATACTAATATTGGGATTTAAATGGCTGGCCTTACAACAATCAAAAGGGGATTAACCATACTTAGCTCTGCAGAAACATTTAGATTTTTAGATCAAAATGAGATACTTTAGAATAAATCTGTTGAAACTTTTATTTTGATCCCAGGAAGATCTTGGAATGAATGGGAAGCTTATTCTGTAGTATTCAGAAATAAGAATAATTGATTTTTCTATGTGTGATAATTGAAAGGGAGTTAGCAGAAGTTTTAAAGGTCATAGAACAATAACAATATAATTTCAATATCTTAAAGAAAACCATGCTAAAGTTCAGTTAGCTCATTCTCTTCTTCTTTAAAAATATATATTTAGTAGCATATGATGTTTCTTAATATTGAGCAAGTAGGTGTTTTGATTCCATTTATTTAGGCTTATAGTTTAACATATGCATTTAAACATACTGCTTTAAATGCAGCAGGAGGAAAGCACTTTGCATTTTATCCTTCCTAAGTTTTTGCTTTTATTTTCATCATTTCCCAATACGCTAACATCCTAAGAAACATTAACAATTTTGATCCTGTAATATTAATGAATCACATCAGCATTGTGTTGTAAGTCACTATTTCTGTACTATCTCTACAGTATTCTGGCTTCCTCTCCCCCTCTATTAGCTTAACTCAACCCCCAGAGTTGCATTGATTTTATCAGTGGTGTTTAAATATGTTACTGTTACTGAGGGGTTAAGCAGGTAGGATGATTGCACTAATAAAAATTGATAAGTAGTCAGGTTATCCTTCCTAATTTATTTCCATGGCAACAGACAGCACATGTGGCTTGTTGCTGAAGAACAGAATACTAATAATCAAAAGCGTCTTACCCAAATGAATATATAACACAGCTTACTAATACAGTGTCTTGACATTGTATACATTACTGAATAGCAGCATGCATTAATTTTGCATCTAAGTTACTTGATGCATATGCTCTGGAGAATAGGACAAATGAAAAAGCACGTCTACTACATCAAAGCTGTTCATTAAAGTAATGTATTTTAAATAGTATATACAGTGAAATATCCAATTCTCCAACACTTATCTTGTTTATTTCAGTCGGTGGTTACTATACTAGGAAAATACAGTAATGCATAGTCATTGTGAGATGAGATGGCATAAAAATAACCAACACAGCACAGGAGTTCAATTAAATAATCTCTGGGAAAAAAAAAAAAAAAAAAAAAAGGAAGAAGAAAAAAAAAAAAGTCATTACTAGCAGTTAATGGTTGGTTTGTTAGTTAATGGCCCAAGGCAAAACTGAGAGCAGTTAAGTCTCTAACAAACTGGTTGTGAAATATGACAACTATGGTTTTGCTGGGGATTTTTTTTTCCCACCTATTACGATTGTATATGATAGTTTATGATAGAAATAATGTATTTTTTAAAACAGTAGTTTTTACCAGGATATTAGTGGAACCGTCATTGTTTTTCAAGGAAATACACAATTGATTTTCTATAAAAAAGGAAGAAAAATAGTCTTTTACATATATATACATACACCTTCTACATATATAACAATACACATGTATTTCATATTAAATATATAAGATATGCTATCTATGTTATATAACACAGAGACTATATATAATATATAAAGCTGCATGTCAAACATGACCTGGGAATATCACTGAAAGTCCACAGGATATATATGTGTATACATACATAACTTCAGACTTTTGTCTAATATCCTCTGTACATACTTCAGTGAATTGGTAAGGAGAATAAAGGAGGCCAGAAAAATCAGCTCACTCCACTGTTTTGAAAACTTAAAGCCTCTGCTTCATCTGCACTCAGCAATTCCTTCATTAAAATTCTTAACCTAAAATCTTGTAACATTCACTGTTTGTTTTGCACTTTGATCTGAAAATTAATATATCAGTCATGCTTTCTATTAAGGCCACAGGATTTGCTATGACCAGGACAAACTGTACAACCATACTCATACGAGTGAGGCTTGAAACAACTGTGCTGGGGAATATAGTGTCGTGTCTATTTGAAATGAAAGCTTAGCTACACTGAGACTGATATTTTCCTCACAAAAATTCTTGGGATACAAGCACAGGCTACTTCCAGAAAGCAAAAAGTGGTCGGGTTTTAATAAACTTCCTGGAGATTTAAAAGTATCTTGATAAACTGAAATGGTTGGTGAAAATTGCCATGATGTCAGAGTAAAAGAGCTCCACAATGAATCTGAGGTGAGGCAATTTCAGATAAGACAGGAAGACATAAAAATGTCATGAACATAAAGCACACTGTATTTACAGTACAAGTACTATATATTTGTTCTGAAAATATTCATGAGTACAATTCAGTGCTATATAATAAAGTACCAATTTATATACATGCAGGTGTAGGTAGGTTGCTAATTCTAGGAAAGGTAAATTTGGACTAGATTGAGTTCTGGTGTTAGCTCTATTTATATTTATATATTAATTTTGTTAGATATGAAAAAATGTCATTTTTCCAATCATCTGCAAGAGTGAAAGTGTCCTATATGATCCTCAAAGAATGGGAATTTATATACAAAAAACTTCTAAACGATTTTTACTTTTGAAAGTTATTCTGAAATATGTTTATATATATATATGCATATATGTGTATATCCATATTTATGTATGTGCACACCTAAACACACACCATTACATGTGAAACAAGAATGCAAATATATTAATTATTTACCTTCTGATCTCAACAGACTAAATAAGTGCATGGCCAACCTTCAAATATGCATATGTAATGTCTTAGTGTTAAATACATATTTCCATTTTTTTTTTTCCCACAAGACTCCTGGCATCATTCAACAAAATAAAGACCTACTGTACTAGGTAGCTGCTTTGTCTAAGCTTTTATTTTTTATTTTTATTTTTAACTGGTAATGTTCTGTCCCTCCTTAAACAAGCAGTTCAGCAGAGCTTTCAACTTGAGCCTTAGGTTACTATTTTTTTTTTTTTTTTTTCCTTTTCTTTCTTGTAAAGTTCTTGTGCCCCACTAGAGAGACCTGCCACATCAAGCAGGATTTACTGGGACTGCAAGGAAACTTGCTGCTGTGTAGACCTCTACTGAGTCTGAAAAACAAAGTGATTGAGCTATGAAATGGGAAGGAGAGGGGGAGAATAAAATAATAAAAAAGAAGGAGCCTTTCTTTAAGCCACTGCATATTCTTTTAAAATCTTGTAGAAAGGAAAAGATTCAAAGTTCCTAAGAGATACAAACCAGATGGTATAGATCAAGCTGAACTTGATATACTGTGGAGAAAAAGGTACAACCATTGGACTGAATTACATAACCAGATGGGCACAGTTAAAGGATAGGCTCATGGAGAGGCTATTGTTTCTAACATTTCCATTAAGAATGCATTACAGCACTGTAGCATTATGGTACATGGGGCCTTACATTGGGCCCACAATAACAGAAACTGCAATTGTTCTACTGCATGAAAATGTTAGAGTAAATATTACATGCACCACCAGAAGGCCTATTATTATTGACAAATATCTGTACCAAAAGAGCTCCTCACACACACAAAAGAAGGATACTTTTTTTTTTTTTTTTTTTTTTTTTTTTTTTTTTTTTTTTTGATTTAATCGTTGAGGTTAGGTCTGACCCACTGACAATTTTTCCATCATATATATTTTTAGAAGAATATTAGAATTTCTAATACTTCAAACAGCTCCTGATATCAGGTTTGCTTTTAGCTAAAAGGATGGAAATATTTAGTCTTAGTGAAATGATAGACAATACATGAAAAAGGGTCTGCAAAATATGACCTACTATAGTAAAACCTTCCCAAGTAGAGCATCTGAGTAAAGATCTCCATGAATCTTCTCAATATTTTATGATGTAAAAAAATGATAAAGTGAAATCTACAGGATTAGCTGACTTCACTCAAGTTTTCCTGACAATGGACTTTGAAATCACCACAATCAAGACCTGCAGTTATAAAATAGCTTTTAGCTACCTCAGGGTTGTCTAGGTCAAAAGTAAAGGTCAGACTGAAATGTTTTAGCAGCTGTTTTGCTTGTCAGTTGTTTGCTTGACAAATCTGGTGGCCTTCTATGAGGGGGTTACAGCACTGGTGAACAGGGGAAGAGAAACTCACATAATCTATCCAGACTTGTGCAAAGCATTTGGCACTATCCTTCATGATATCATTGTTTCTGAACTGGAGAGACACAGATTTGATGGATGGGCCATTTAGTTGAGTAAGGAATTGGCTGGATGGTCATACTCAAAGAGTTGCAGTCAGTGGCTCAATGTCCAGGCGAAAAACAGTGATGAGTGCTGTTCCTCAGGGGTCAGTACTGGGAACGGTACTGTTTCACAACTTCTTTGGTGAAGTGGACAGTGAAATTGAGTGCACCCTCCGCAAGTTTGCCAACAACACCAAACTGCATGATAGGGTGACACACTGAAGGGAAGGGATGCCATCCAGAGGCACCTAGACAGTTAGAGAGGTGGGCCTGTGAGAACCTAATGAGATTAAAAAGTCCAAGGTCTTCCGTCTGGGCTGGGGCAATCCCAAGCACAAATACAGGCTGGGCAGAGAATGGATTGAGAGGAGCCCTGAGGAGAAGCACCCCCCTGACCTGGGGGTGTTGGTTGACAAGAAGCTCAACATGAGCCAGCAATGTGCGCTTGCAGCCCAGAAAGGCAAGAATATCCTGGGATGCATCAAAACCAGTGTGGCCAGAAGGTCAAGGATGGTGATTCTCCCCCTCTACTCTGCTCTCATGAGGCCTCAGCTGTGGGGACTCACTGTGTTCAGCTTTGGGGCCCCCAGCACAAGAACGCCGTGGAAGTATTAGAACAAGCCCAGAGGAGAGCCACAAAGATGATCAAGGGGCTAGAGCACCTCTCCTACAAAGACAGGCTGAGGGAGTTGGGGTTGTTCAGCAAGAAGAAGAGAAGGCTCTGGAGAGACCTTAAAGTGGCCTTTCAATACCTAAAGGGAGCCTACAGAAAAGATGGGGAGGAACTTTTTGTCAGGGAGTGGTGTGATAGGACAAGGAGAAATGGCTTTAAACTAAAAGAGGGTAGGCCTAGATTAGATATAAAGAAGAAATTCTTTACTCAGAGGGTGATGAGACACTGGAACAGGTTGCCCAGAAAAGCTGTGGATGCCCCATCCCTGGAAGTGTTGAAGACCAGGTTGGATGGGGCTTTGAGCAATCTGGTCTAGTGGAAGTCATCCCTGCCCATGGCAAGGGGGTTGGGATTTGATGATCTTTAAGATCCCTTCCAACTCAAGCCATTGAGTCATCCTATGATTCTCTGATTCTGTTAACAAAGTTCTACAAATCCCTATTTCACTTATATGAAAACCCCTCTGTCTGAAATGCTTAGGGTAATATGGCCCTTTTTCAGGTTATGGATGTTTAATAAAATAAATTTATATTATGTGGACTGAATTGCACAAACTTGTAAATGAACTTGGGACTTAAGTGCCCACAACTCCACTAAGTGGCTTCTAGAGTCAACAATTTTGAGTTGAATTGATATTTTCTTTACCCTACATGTCAGGGGTTAAACCCATGAGAGATCTAGACATTACAGGGATTACTTAAAATTCTCTACAACACTGAGACAGCTTTGTAGGTTCCATACTATGTATAGGAAGTGTACATTTTTTTTTTTTCCCTAATTTAAAACAATATACAAGAAAATCTAACCCCATTAGGAGTATTCTTTTAAGAATCCACAGACCCAGCTTAGGCTCCCTCTTTGGAATTATCTTCTTTCCCTATGAGGTTAAATATTACTATTAATGCTCTCATTATACTGTCTACTAAGTGTCAGACCTCAGGGGTCAAATTATGATAAGGGAGATCTGTCACAAACTAGATAGGCACCCTAACCATTGAATTATTGATTAAAAGAGGGCACTGGGTTTCATATTTGTCTTAGTTCTCCTCTGTATAAGGCTCAAACCTAACTAGTAGTTCTGACTGCTGTAAAAATGGATGTGGAAGAAATATAGGCAACATCCCCAGAAAGTTAGTTTTCAAGAAGCTCAATGGACTTAGACACTTAATGTATCAGTTTAAGACCTGAGTCCTTGAGTCCTTTTCTGTATAAAACCTCATGGCCTTGCTTTCCAAACATAAAATAATATGTCAGTCCTACACTCTTGACACGTGCTGTTCTTTCTACTTTTCTGTATATAAAATGATAGAGTTTTTTTTTTTTTTTTTTTTTTTTTTTTTTTTTTTTTTTTTTTTTT
>CM021767.1:56499008-56517520 GCA_011076525.1 Nettapus auritus | reverse complement strand
AAAAAAAAAAAAAAAAAAAAAAAAAAAAAAAAAAAAAAAGCTGAAGTCCTATGAGCAATGAGAGCATGGGACCTCTGAAAGATCACTCTATTAGTGTTTGTAAAGCACCTTCATGGTTAAAAATGTTATAAGTTTTCAGTGTTATTAGTTGTATGTGTACTTTATGTTGTATTAGTTGATTCAGATCATGTCTAATCAGGATTTTTCAAATAATTCCCCTCTCTGTCTGGAGAGGAAATTAAATCAGAAAGTCTTCTGTACATCTGAAAGTATTTTGTGTTAGAGTTAGAGAGAATGTAGAGTCAGACATGAGGATGGGGTGGAAAGGGGGGAGTTGTATTTGTCAGAAGACAGCAGCCTTAGGCAGTGAAGTGTTTGTTCAAACAGCAGTGAGAAATAGGAGTAGAGAACGAGTACAGAAAATATCAAAATAGGGGCAAGAGACAGGAACAAAGAGGCAGAAACATGATTCTGGAAAAGGCAGGGTTGGGTAAAAAAGAGCATTGGAGGCTGAGAGGGGGAATAGGGTCTTTAAAAGAGGAGCAAGATAGGTGCTGTGCAAAAATTAAGAGAAGCAATCAGAAATCATTACAGAATAACCTACATGACCTTAATTTTGCCCTCCAGTGCATGCACATTATGATTCTGTGTTTTATTGTATAATCTCATGCAATATTTCACAGAGGATGGTTGTTTCATTCAGTGTACAGTGTAGACTGTTTGCTGGGGATTAGTCTGAGCAGAGCAGCACAGGAGCCAGCCATCACATGAAGTAAGACTGAGCCTATGGTGTCTCATGGGTCTTGAGAATGGAGTTGAAGAGAGGGCTCATCTTTAGCTACCGTAATGTGTCTCAACTGAAATAAAACAACACCTTTTGAATGTAATCATGACAGTGGAATTGATTAGGATTGAACTAGAACTTGTGCATTCTTTCTCAGAATACAATTTCACAGAAAGCAAGAGCTATGAGGTAAAGACCTTGGTCTTTTTACTGGGAGAAATGCATTTTACTCCCATGTCATTGTGAAATTCCCAGATCATGGGAATTTAAAGATCTATAGTCAGAGCTGGATTTCAGTGTTCTGTGGAGTGCAACAAACACCTAAATTCATACATCAACAGAAAAATATAGATGTAAATGCTAAGTATATGTTCAGTATATATAATGTACACACACCATACAAGGCTGTTGTCAAATTATTTTTGGTGCTTTAGGGAACTTGAGGATAATTGTTGATCCTAGATGTAGCTTGGAGAAAGTGGGAGAGAAAGGCAACACTGCTTATCCCTTGTCATGTAGGCATGGTTTGTATTAGGTAGTGGTAACAGGGCGGGAGGGGGGGGTGGGGTGGGGAGAGGAGAATGGCTGCACAAACAGACTAAGGGTTGGGAACTGGTGAGATGAAAGAGGAGATGAAAAGGAGAAGCAGACCAAACTAGCCAAATATTAAATTTGTATGGAAATATGAAGTTTTAGAGAGCCACAGTTTCAGAGTAGGGAACTCTCTACCATGCTCTATAGTTTTCCTTCAGTAGTTGACGTCTAAGGTGATTTGCACAAACCAAGGTCTGCACAGTGTAAGAATGTTTTCTGAAGGTTCAGGGCTGATTTCAGTAACATCCTTAACTCCTGCATTCTTCAGCTCTCTACCTCAGTCTGCTACTAGGGCTCTCAGTCCTGCTTCTTACCCCTCAACCTTTTTTTTTTTTTTTTTTTTTTTTTTTTTTTTTTTTTTTTTTTTTTTCCCTCAAGTTTTTCATTGTCATCTTGATCTGCTTCTTTAGTTTTGCATGCCTTACTCAGACCTTCATTTTTCTGAATTCTGGTAGAAAACTTCCAACTTTCTTCCTACTGCCAAGGAGAGGCAGATACAGTATGGTACTTCAAAAACAAGAGAGCGATACTCTCTGTCCCTGTGTTCAAGGAAATGGCATTTATTGACTTTTGGATAGCCAGAATTGGAGGGGAAGCTATTCTTTGCCCCTACACTTTAGTTCTGCCAAAACTGAAGCAATGTATCTTGACTCTTAACAAAGATTTAAGTACTTTACTTAGTGGATTTTAGAAAAAGAAAAAAAAAATAATAATAAAAATTTAGAAAATGATATACCACATATATCACTTTTACTTGCTCCAAAGCCAAGATTTGCTATAGCTTATGTGTGCATGAGTGTAAATAATTCTAGAAAATGGTTGAAATAATCATCTGAGAAAGAAGACACCTGTATGGAAATTATTAGTTGCTATTGTTAAAAGTTAACAAAATTTTAAGCAAGAGAATAAAGTGTCTTATAGTGGGAAGATGGTGATATGCATGTCACCGATAATTATAAAGTCACATAAAAATGAGTTGATGAAACCACAATAATGAACTTAGCATAAGTGTCTATAGTGTATAGGCAGATAGAAAAAGAAACACACACAGCACAGAGGTTAACAGCTAACTTCTCTCCCAAAAATGAACTGAGATTATTACACAAGATTTTGGAGAGTTTTTGGTAGTCTTTGTCTTTTTCTTTTTCTTTCATTCTTTTTTTTTTTTTTTTTTTTTTTTTTTTTTAATCTGGGAAAATAGTCTTAATTCACCTTGAGAAAATGTAATATATTCAAGACTAACCGGCAATTAATACACACACTTGCTTTTGGAGTAGGAGTTTAAAGCTTTAAAACAGATCTGTAAAATGGGACTAGGGATTGAATGGGATTTAGCAGGAGACTGAAAATAACTACGGTAAGTCTTAAATCTGAGTCAAGGTTTCTAGGGAAGGGAATAGATGAAAAGTGGCAAAGCTTGGAGAAGAGCTGGGATCCACTATCACTTGCTAGACAAGATTTGACACAGGGAGACTGAGACTGGAAACAAAGAAAAAGGAAAATGAGTGGTGGAGGGAGTCCTGGAGGAATAAGACACCAGGGACGGAAAGTGGGTGGTGAATGGGCAGATCCACAGAGAGAAATGGGTAAGCTGTAAAATACTCTTTTAAAATAGCTTTACAGTAGCAAAGTCACCTAATGAAATCTTAAAAGACAGAGACAGAATTAACCTCTGCAAACACAATTTGTTGTGGAACTAACTCCCAGGGAGCTCTGTGGAGTAGAGAAAGCCTCCAAGACCATGAGTGATAGCTCTAGGAAAATCACAGTCTCAGAGACTGTGACATGTAATTAGTCTATATTTCTTGTGGCTAGGGCAATGTATTTATTCCATATCCTATCTTTGATCAGAGTCCGATATTTTGCCCAGGCGATAAAGGTATATCAGTCTCTTATATACAAGAGGATACCATAGAATCACAGAATGGCTTGAGTTGGAGGGGACCTTAAAGATCATCAAATCCCAACCCCCTTGCCATGGGCAGGGATGACTTCCACTAGACCAGATTACTCAAAGCCCCATCCAACCTGGTCTTCCACACTTCCGGGGATTGGGCATCCACAGCTTTCAATCCATTCTCTGCACAGCCTGTATTTGTGCTTGGGATTGTCTTGATATCAGATTATATGTTTTAGTATCAGTGCTAAGATTATGATCATGCAAATTTTCTGATGTGATGTTATACCTGCTTCTGTGATCTGTCTTTGTAAAGGAAATCCCTGGTCAATTATCAGCCTCTGCTGAAATGGTTCAGATGATCTCAGTAGAGTAGTAATAACATAGCTGAGTGATAAGTTGCTGGAAAATGTAGAAGCAACTCCTGAAGTTCTAAAGGAGAGTTTTTGCTATGTCCAGTTTTCATTCTAAGCTGTAGAACAGTGGCTTTGTCTGGGTTGGGGCAGGAAAGAGAATATCTCTGTACCGCATTTTGAAACTCTCCCCAGTTCCCCGTTTTCAGGTAGCACAGTGAAAAATGTTCGGGAAGTGCCCTCAGAGTATGCATGAAGCTAGGAAAATCAAGTGTCTTGCCCCATTGGGACATATGCAAATTCTGTATAATACAACCAGGTGAAAAGGCAGGGGAGGACTGTGACATTTTTTACATACAGTACTTGTGTAACTACTGCTCCAAAGCCTGTATGTCTAGTCAATCTACATCTGGTTTTGCCTGAGCTGAAGAAGTAGGGTACTGTTTGTGGATAACGGACTTACATTACTGCTGATCTCTGATGTACAGATTTTTTATTTTTTATTTTTTTTTTTATTTTTTTAAGGAAGATATTACTGTTATTACAGTTACTGAGAAAACTGAGAATGGTTTTGCAACACAGCATGGTGGGAAGTTGGACTTCAAAATTAATTGGAATTGGGAAAAATTGAAAAGTAATCCAAAGAACAATGTTACTGAGGGGTAGGTGGATTTCTGTCTTCACCTTCTGATTTAATGAATTGTTAAATTTCTCATTTTTGGTAAAACTCAACAAGTGAGAATGAAAAGAGTCACACAGACTCAGCCTTCCCTACTGCCTAAAATAACAATTAAAAAAAAAAAAAAAAAGGAAAAAAAAAGAAAGAAATTAAGAAGAAAACCCTCTTAAGAAAAGAAAACAGTCTTGTGTAAAGGTGTGCTCCACAGCTCTTTTTTGTTTTTTCTTTGATTTTTCAGAGGGAAAATTCATCTTCTGTAATTCAAGCATATCTTCAAAAGGGATTTTTTCTTTGGAATGCAAATTATTGTAGTGATGCCTTGCACACAACTCAGGGAATGTAGTAATGATATACTGATCCAGGTATTTCCATTTACAGTTATCAAATACTCTGGTATTTGTACTCTTCATGACTTTCTGCAAAACAGATAAGCATTGCAATTGGAAATTTATTACTGGGGAAACTAAGGCAAAGCTTACCATCCATGATCATGCAATCACTGATGAGTGTGTTCAGCTTATGTACAAACCTTCTCTTGGACTGTTAGTGAACTGCTTAGAGATATTAACACTTGCATTTGTGGGATCAGTAACTACACGAACTACTAGTATGAGTATGCTTATGTTAGCATAAGCTTGTCCTAAAGAACAAATCTCACAACTATCTACATTTCTGACTTCTGCATCTGCTTCTACAGGCCCCTCAACATTGATCTTCACTATTGTCAGCAGCATTCTGGAGGGACAGAGCCTTAACTTGCTTCTAGCACATATCTAGACTCATGTTTTGGAGGTAGGAATAGCTTCTGTCAACTACCTGCAGTCATCTTGAGGTCACCCTTCTTAAGCACAATGAGGGAGTTTTGGCTTCGCTTTCCATCAATGTGAGTGGGAAGTGCAGGGATTCCAAGATCACTGTGCTCAGCTGTGGGCTTGAGCATATTCTTTATCAGTGCAAACACAGTCTCATATTATTAGGACTGTCTTAAATCTCCTCATCTTGTAATTCCTAAGTATTCTTAGCTGTATAAATTTATGCCCTTCTTTTTGATGAACTTTTGGAGAGACCAAAGACCATTTCTCTGGGGACACATTTTCTCTGCCAGTTTTACTTGTCTGTGTTGAGGTCTGAGGTTCTGCTATCAACGATAAATACTTCTGATTTGAAATAAGAAGATACAGGAATATCTGCTGAAATATGTGTATCCATCGTCTGAAATTAATGCTGTCAAAGAACTATTTCTTATGTCACATTTGTGCCTGTAGTTTAAATTAGAGAGTGTGCCAATTTAGCCAGTGTCTGTCCTTTTTTGTGTGTGTGTACAAAATGAGAGGAAAATATACTGTGGGAGAAGTTCATTTCTCAAACGAAGTGCCAATCTTTTTAATGATAAATTTTTATAATGCTAAATGAACTGTTGGATCTTTCTCAAGCTAGAAGCCAGTCTGGCCTTAGAATGTAACACAAGCTTACTAATTGAAATAACTGTTTTGTTAAACCTGAAGTAGGGGAAAAAAACATGTTTTATTGATGTGCTGTACATTCTATTTTGAACTTAATGATTTTGGTAACAGCAAGAAAGTTTATGATGCTTTATTCATCTATTCAATGGAAAGACTAAGTTATATTTACTTGGAAATGTATATGATTGATTTGATACACATTGTGTGGATGAGAATTTATTAGAAAGTCAAGACAATGGCAAAAAGAGATATAAACTGGAAGCAGAAATCTCTCCCAGTCTAAAACACATGAAAAAGTAAATATAAGTACTATAGTACTATTTGAATTGAGCCAAATGTTATAGATCATTATCAGTCATTAGCAATATTTTCCCCATATCTTTTCAGCTGTCCTGTCTTTAGCTGTGCAGTTTTGAAGAGCAACAAAGTTAGTTGGTTTTCAGGGCTAACTCTCCTTTTTTTTTTTTTTTTTTTTTTTTTTTTTTTTTTTTTTAATAATGTTCTCACATGAGGAGAGGTATTGATTTCTACATTTATTGTCTGATTTTAATAAAAACTAAGGTCAACACAGAATGAATATATAGGATTCACTGCCACAAGATCCCACTGAGTTCAGTAGGATTCAAATAGTGATTATACATTTAAATGGATAATGAGAAATTTCATCGTTTCCCTAGCTCAGATCATATGATCACACTCACTTTTCCTTAAAGATGATCCTGAAGCTTCAGAGCAGAGACCTAGTTTGCACTGTGAAGATATTTTTCCTATGGAGAAGAATAACACTTATTTATCACATTTTTCTTCAAAAAACTACAGATTAAATAATGATTTTATATATATATATATATATAATATCAGTGTGACATGGCTATGAAAATTCTTATATTGCTGTGATATTACTGTGCATATGCTTTTCCAGAGATCAGTTTGTGTTTCTTTGTTTGCCTTTGCTCCTGCTGGTAATGTTTCTAACAGACTTTCATAGTGACTTGTATTGAGTCTCAGTGGTATCAATACATGATAAATCCTATAACTACAATCTCAATACTCCAGGCTATGCCCAGTTTTAGAGCAGAATCATTCACACTGATCTTTTACACAGTGAACAACAGCACTTCGTGAAAAATTAATCATGAAAAATATTAGGACACATATATGCCATGTCATCAGGGAAAAACCACCAGTCCACTACCTAATGTGGAGTTCCACTGGTAAAATCAAAGATTCCTCAATTATTTGGTTCTGATTTCTCCTTTTCACTTAGTCTGTATAGATGAGAATTTACATTTGTGGAATAAGGTAGTAGATTTGAACATAGTCTATTCCTGGTAAAATCTTATTTGGAGAAAAATAATGTTAACTTTATGGAACACAGTAGTATATATATCAAAAATGCAGTTAGACAGAAATCCCTATTCTCAGTGTAGAAGTAAAACAATATATAAATATAAAAATTATATTTATATATTTGTATTTTTTTTTCTATTAACAGGGTTTTCTTCATGGGCCATTTGCTGCTTTCTTCCACACTATTAGACGTATGATCAAATGATTGCTGCCATTTGTCTATTTGATCGAGCAAGCATCCACCTCTTTCAGGGTATATTTCATATCCTGTAAGCAGGGAAAAATCAACAGTGTAAGGTAAAGTCAGAGCTCCCAATTACAATTTTACACTTTGACACACACATCGCTGTCCTGTTTCTTTATTCAATGTGTGAAACACTTTACTTCTTTGCCAATGAGTTTTGTTTGTTTATTTGTTTGTTTTCCCCAGAAGGGCTAATCCTCCTTATTAAATATCCCTATAGCTCTATGAAATCATGCAGAAAATCAGTGCTGGTATGTTGTCCCTGCTGATTGATTGTTATCATTATAGACACAGGTGAACTTCACTATGCCAGGGAAGAAGAGGAAGAATTACTGGACTACTTGGAGAGGACATCCCTCTTAGAATTCCCTGTGTTGGGGTGCATCATTCTTTTTTTTTTTTTTTTTTTTCAGTTGCTCCACCCCTTTCTTTCTTTCTGCTTTGCAAATGTGAGAGTAGTCCATGGAAGAAAGAGGTTGTACCATTCCCAAAGCAGGGTATGCAGTCCTTTCCTATTCTCTCCTTCTGCCTATATAGGGAGAAAGCTGCTCCTATGAATTGACCCACTTGATCATTCCTAGCTAACTAGTACAGACAAGATCCTTGTGGTCATATGCTTTATGAGGAAGGAATGTTTATGAAGTTAATGCTGAATGAAACAACAAATCTGAGTAATTGAAAATCAATATTTTTCTCAAGCTGTCATCTGTGGGTGCTTAGCTGCAGACCAATGATCCACTAGCTGAGTCTGATGCATGACATGCTGAGACACTGCTGGGAATTAATTGGTGAATTAATTAGAATAAACAAATAGCAAACAGAATGAAGTTCTGGAAACAGGTCTATCTGTGTGGATATTAGCACCATAGCAATTTCCCTTTACCTTGTCAGGCTCATGGAATCAATCTATAGCCTATAAGTAAGTTCAGAGTAGGTGGCCCTCTGAAATTCATGTATTTCATGTGAGCATGGAAGACTAGCATAACATAATCCCTTACTTTTATGGCAAAATTCACTTTTCAGGCATACTGAATAAAGTTAACAGTTGCTTACATGAAGGAAATAGACTGTTCTATAGGCAACACCACCTATAAATCCAGTTGTTATATTCCCTTGCAGATGGTTTACATTTCTTTGTAGAAGACAGAGGAAAAAAATGTCTGTCATGATGCCAGTTACTTATGAAATCTATAGCATTGCAACTGTATCTATATAGATACCAACTGTGTCTTTTGCAGCATTGTGGTGGTTTTACTCGGATGGGCAGCCGAGCTCCACCACAACCGCTCTCTCACTCCCCTCCTACTCAAAGAGGAGGGGGAGAAAAGTCAACACAAAGAGCTCGAGGTTTGAGATGAGAATGATTTAATTAAATGGAAAGGGAATGGGGAGAAAAAGTAACAAAAGTAACAACAGGGCCGTGTGGAAGCACAGAGAGAAAGGGAAAAAGTTATTCTCTACTTCCAATCAATGAGTGATATTCGGCCACGTCCTGGGAAGCAGGGCCTCAAAACGCATACCGGTTGTTCAGGAGAACTGCCCTCCCCCACGAGAGCCCCCTTTATTGCTGAGTGTGACATCAGGTGTTATGGAATATCCCTTTGGTTGGTTTAGGTCAGCTGCCCTTGTGATGTCCCCTCCCCATCCCCAGCCCACCCCCAGCCTGCTGGCTCCTGGGGCTTGGAGAGAGTCCTGATGCTGTGCCAGCACTATGCAGCAATAGACACAACACTGGAGTGAAACCAGTGCTGTTCCAGCTACGAGTGCAACACTGTGTGGACTGCTGCAGAGAAAGGTGACTCCATCCAAACAGACCCAACACAAGTATAAATTAAAGAAAATTAATACTGTGATGCTTATATATATTTATTGCAACTAAATGAAAACTCTTTTTTTTACTAACTTACTAACAGTCTAAAAGAATCTAAGATTTTGTGGAAAAGAGGACTTCTTTTTTTCCATTTTCTGTGATTCACTTGGTTCATCCTTTTCACTGTCTTTTCCAGCACTTGCTTGTCAACTTCACTTATTGGTCACTGGGCTTCATTTCTGTCTGCTGTCTGCAGGATACAGTACAGCCTTCATAGTTTTGCTCTGCTTCTTTCAGGGTATGCCTCATATCCTATAAGCAGGGAAAAATCAGCAGGGTAAGGTAAAGTTCACATTAAGCATCTGCTAATAGCAGGCAGAAAAGATTCACAATGAAACAGTAGTTGAAATACCTTGAGCATCTAAGGTCCACATTAGCTACAGAAAAAGAGTCTTTGGAGCTACTTTAAATGCTACTCGTAATCAAATATCTGAAAAATGTAGGTTGAGAGCATAACCTGAATAACAAGCTCTGTAGCAATATACATTTAATAACACATTTCATTGTCAAGAATGTCCAAATATGTTTCAGAGAAGCAGAAAAAGGGGAGGTGTAGGAAAGCCAAAAAAAAAAATAATAAAACATTATTTGGCAAAATGAAGAAAATTGCCAGCAATGTTTTCAAAGATCTCTTTGCATTCATTCCAGAGAAGACAAAACCTCCTAGATGCTTAGCTACCTTTTGGACCTTTCCTTTGAGAGCAGACTCTTATTACTTTACATCCAACAAAAGACTATAAATACTTATAGGAAGAGGGAAAATGAATCCAATCCAGGCAACTACTGCCAAACAAAGAATGTCCTCAGGCACCCAGAGCTTCCAGTCTTCTTTAGTTGTGTTACTAAGCACATACACACTTCTGAAGATGTCACTGCTATGAGCCCCTGAAGAGAGAAGATTGAGAAATATGTCAACAAGATATGGTATAGGATAGGGACTTAGAAAAAAAAGATATTTTACTATCTTTCTAAATCGATTCACCAGAGTCCTATAATCAAAGGTCTAAAATTTACTTCTTGCTTTTGGCTAGTCTTAGCAGCACTATCAGTTTCCCAGAAAAGATTCTAAGTAAGGCTATATTTCTGTTGTTCAACTTGTGCATGAAATACCTTGAGAATCTTCTTTCCAGTAACTAGCTGTCAGAATTCATGTTACAGCCAGCTTGAAAATGGCTAAATAGTGGTCCTGGTTATTTTTAGCTTCATACAATCCATGCATTCACTATACTTGATGATATTATTGAATGCTGACCTGGTTTCACCATGACTTTATTCTGAGCTACCACAGAGAACAATTCATTTCTGTCACTTTGTAGGTTTGTTTGAAGCTGCTTAGGGGTCCCCTATGGCTCATCCTTCCCTTGTCACATTTGGCAGGGGCACTGGAAACTTGTACTCAAATATATTTGCTCTGTTAGCATCTTGAAGGTTCTCATGATAGTCTCAGAAATATCAGATCCAAGTAAAACAGTCCTAGAAATATCAAACATGATAAAAAAAGACCACTGAAATACAGAGACCCCAATCTCAGAAGGAATCTATTTTTCCCTTTTGTCTAAAGTGGCTGATAATTTATATACAACACTTTAACTTACAAGATTCATTTTCTTTCTGCTCAGTATTGGTTATTTGTCACACTCAGACGGAGTCTGTGTCTTATGGCTAACTAAATGTTGAGGCCTCCAGATATCTAGATTATTTAAACATCATACTGTGCTTAGGTAAAGTAACCTCTGTGACTGGCATGTGGTCTGTGGCTGTTGTAGGCAGGAGTTCAGTTACAGGCATCATTTAGGAGCATTAGGATCTAGGACACCTAATATCTAGTTTGTGCATGGTTCACCCTGAACAGTGGGGCAAGACTTTTTGAATAATCATTGTGAATATGAGGGAAAACTGATAGAAAAGATCTGAACTTTTACTGAACTTTTGCTATTAAGCATAGGAACACCTGTAGAAGAACCAAGGCAGTTCTTACCATATGTACTCTATTTCCCATAGGACTGTACTGGCTGTCAGTCAGTCTGGTACAACAACCAGGTACTGTGCTCTTTATATAACTCTCTTGTGTTCAACCAATTAATTACATTGCACTTTCTCTCTGTCTAATATAGATGACATTTATCAAAGCAGTTTTTCAACAACAAAAATTCTTCCCTTCTTCACCCCCCCAAAAATTCCTGAGACCAACTTGCTTTTGGACTCCAAATTATTAGCTACAGTTGTCATAATGTAATCATCTTGAGGTTGGCAATAACAGTTAACAACTGTTGTCTTTTAAGAGAGAACATTTGCTGTTTTAGTTGTATAGCTTGGTGTATAGTGTGCTTAAGAAGTATGCTCTCTTCCTCTCTGTGTCTTTACAATTTTCATGGTAGATTATTTCATAGCTCTGTTGGTTGTAAAGTCTTTTATGTATTGCTAGTATCATGGTCAGTGCAGCAGACATTGTTTTGCCTAAACTGTTTTCTGGTCTGGGCTACGTAGGCAATGCCCCATTACACAGTCTCCTCAATACATGCCAGTAACAATACAAGAATGCTCTTTTTATCTTCCATCTGACCTGCCTTCACAAGATACAAGAGATAGTTCTCCATCACAGTGACTGCACAAACATAACTACATTTCAAGTGCTGAATTGGAAATAAAAGTTTAAGATTATTTTATAATATTTTTTTATATTTGAATCAATAGTCACTTTTGATTTCTAGTAAAAGAAAATGTTTCATTTCCAAACACACCACAGGAATGAAATCTTGCTGCTTATTATTTGGATTTTCCTCATTTCTTTACCATCCTTATTAAAAAATAAAAAATAATAAAAAAAAAATAATAAAAAAAAGGAGATACCATCAGCCTCTTTCCTCTCTCCTTGAACCTTCTAATCAGTCATTTAAATCACATTTTATATATATATATATATTTATATTTCCCAATCAGATGGAGATATCAAGCAAGGTCAGAGGAAATTGTTTTGGGGAGAATGGGAAGTGGAATATGATGCCATAAACAAGATCCCCAAATGAACTGAAATACAAGAAAAACTCCAGCAATGCCACAACAACTGCCAGCAGTTGTCTGCAAAGGAAAGTCAGGAAAAGCAGACAAAATTTCCACTTTAAGATCAAATTAATTGTAGAGCTGACTCTGCTTCTCTAAATTACTAAACTAGTAATCTAGCTAATTTGACAGTGTCTGTCTGTAAAAGAGATTTTCACAATGTGGTGAGTGACAGACGGCAACCTAGTAAAACCTGAGATTGCCAGTTGTACACTATAAAATAATTAAATACAGAAGACACTATGGGGTTCTATATCCATTTTCCTTCTGATTTCCACCTCATAGTTGTTCTGCTTGTCATATGAACAAAATAAAAAAACAAACAAACAAGCAAAAATAAAAATAAAAATAAAAATAAAAATAAAAATAAAAACAGCTGTTGTTTTTCCCCTCTAGTAGCCAGTCCTATGAGCATCCCCTTGATCTGGTAATTTAGTCAAGATTATTATTATTATTTTTTTAAGTTTTATTTTAGATATTGCATTCAACCTTATTGGTAATGTAGGTGTTACTGGACAGATTAGGCCTACAGGGACACATGCACACCTCCCTGTATTTTTATCTTGCTTTATGTAACACCTCTGGAGATAAATAATCCTTTGTTTTTTGCACTCTTTGGGAGGGTATAATCTGCAGACTGGGTGGTTGTGTGTGAATGCAGCCAGTGATTTCATACAGGCATCTTTGTTACAGTATTATAAGGTATATGATAAAATGAACCACCCCTGACTAATAGATTCAAGGTTCATTTGTAGAGGAAAAAGAAATGGAAATCTATTTACCTTGAAGTGATGACACATAGGAGCCAAAAAAAAAAAAAAAAAAAAAAAAGAAGAAACCTTGTCTAACCTTGTCTTCCTTTTTATCATCTGTGTTAGTCAGGTAGAAAGAAATACAGTTCATGTTAAAGCATAGTGTCAATACTTGCTACATGTAGTCTTTTTCATTCTACAGATAACTGATGATTTCATTTATTTATTTATTTATTTTTAATTTCTGGATGATAAATTAGATTTTTTCTTAGAATTATCTTCAAAATACAAGCTACTTCTATATTTTCTATTTTTCTGATTAGAAAAGCTCAATCTTTCAACACATTCTGAGAAATCACTCTCAACCACAACAATTTCATTTGTCTGTGGCAGTAGTCAAATTTATAAGCCTTATTATAAGTCTGGTCTCTGGCTGATTACTTAAAACATCTAAGGATCTAATTCTAAGTTCTGTACACATGGCATGTGAATATTCATAATTTTAGGCTCCAATTGGAAGTAACAGGATTTTTTCTCTGAATAAAGTTAAACAAATCTTAAATGGTGACAGGATATGGCACCTTTAGTCAACCAGTATTTGTAGATAAAGGGTTATCTGACAGTTTTGCTACATTGTGTTTGTTGGTCTTCTATGAAAAATCATTTATGAAGTTATCTGTAAGTAGTAAATATATCAGTCACCCAAGATGCTAATATCCTTTTGTTTGCCACAAGACCATAACGCCTCAAACTGAAAAATTTCTGCAAACCTTTTCTTAATTATTCAAAGCATTCTGCTTAAGATCACTGAGCCAAGACATTCTCTGAATTGTTCATGTGCCATCAACAGTTAAATTTGGATATTTCTGAGATTTGATTTGTTCAAGTGCAGAAGATACTACTCAATATACATTTTTTTTTCTTTTTACCCTCCTTATTTTTTTCTGAATAAGAGACTTTTAATTCAAAAGACTGTTGACAGAACTGACATGAGTAGATCACATCAAGCACAATATGTTGTTCCTGTACATATTGTTTTTCTTTCTCTGTGGATGTTTATTTGAAGGATGAATAGGTCACTCTTAGCAGGAGAGCTCATCACATGAGTGCCAGATACAGAAGACAGATGAGTCAGTTCCACACAGGCTACTAATTATGCATTCAGGATAAAACTATATTCATATTTGCATTTGACCTAAACTTCAACTTTCAAAAACAGGTTTAACAAAAATTATTCTGAAATTCAGAAAATGTTTTGCAGAAAGGAAGCAGTTTAAGCAAAACAGCTGAAGAACAAAGAAGTCTCTGCTGGTAGGAAAACAACACATTAAGAATGAAATACTGTATGTCAGGCTGCATGAGTTCCAGCCTGTATTTAATATACACTTTGAAATGTGTTTATCAGATGCATGATTGATTGATACTGCTGCAATGTTCAGATCTCAGCCACTGTCCAGTCATTGCTTCATTGTAAAATATGGCTTGGTAGAGAAAATCACACAATTTTTGTGAAGAGTGCAGTACAAAACCAGTGACCAGTGTCTCTTTTGCATATATTCCAAATATTTTTTTTTTCTTTTTTTTCTTTCATTGTTTCTTTTCTTTTTTTTTTTTTTTTAATGTTTATTTTTAATTTTTTACACAAACGATTTGGATACAGGACTGTTGCTGTCTGTTTTAACAGTGTGTACAAATGAACACAAGGTGGGAAAGTCACACAGCTCCTTACAGGAACTGCAGCAAAGTCTAAAAAAAGAGAGCTGCAGTGAACAAGAGCACAATGCTGAATATGACACTCATATTTGTATTCTTTCTTAACTTTCTTAAGAAATGGGAGCTGAAGGACATGTGACCCAAAATATCTCTGTCC
Organism: Nettapus auritus; assembly: GCA_011076525.1. NCBI lineage: Eukaryota > Metazoa > Chordata > Aves > Anseriformes > Anatidae > Nettapus > Nettapus auritus. Next base: position 56,502,604 of record CM021767.1, on the reverse strand, counting down.
AGAGCTGTTATTTTGCCATAATAGAGGCATTATATTATTTACATGTGCTCAGACTTCAGAAGAATAACAGATGATGAATAGTATAGCAAATAAACATTGTGAAAATAGGTGGGGCATGATTGCAGCAGACTTTCAGGGTGATGGGGATTCCAATGAGCAGAAGTTAACCAATTACAATGGAACCACACATACAAGCAATCCCAAGAAAGAGGCAAGTGATTTTGCAAATAGCCTCATGAAATAAAAATGTGTGCTTGAATACTTGGGGGGGGTAGGGCTCATGGCAGGGCTGGGCAGGGTGGGGCAGTAGAGGGAACAGTCTAGGGGAGAGTAAGGGAAGAGGGAAGAATAGTAGCCAGCCTACTAGGTCAGCTAATTATACCCATTTTTATGCCATTCAAACATAATTGGGAAAGGGAATGTGGGTCCGCTGAATGACCTACATTAGCAGCAGATTTCTGTATTCCTGTAGTGCAGCAAGTGACCATTTTAATAACTGTATAAGTCTAGAGAGTGCTGTGACTTCATTAGGTCAGAATTGTGATGGGAGATGCCTCTGACAAACTGGAAGAGACCATAACATACAAGGATCCTTTCTTCTGACCCATTTGCTGAGCAGAAGTCACAGTGCTTCATCAGAGTGCCACATAACTTCTGCTCTCTCATTGTGCCAGATGTTATAGACCCAAGAATCCTAGGGAAATGATCTGACTTTCTGGTCAGTGACAATTATGTGCAACATAGAAATGCTAGAACCTTCAGGAGAAAATAATTAGACTGAACATCATGATTTTGTTTGTTTGTTGAATTGCTAATGAAGCCAATATCATCCTTTTAAAAAATCAACAAATTCAAGTAAGTTTCATTTTGTGTAATACGTGTAATCTTTGTTTAGAGCAGGATAAGAACAGCTGCTAATTATAGCTGTGGGTCATGGGGAACAGATAGTCCCCAGACCTTTTTGCAAGCAGTAGTGGAGTTAGCTACCATTCCAGAAAACTACTTATAAATCAGAGAAACACACCTACTAGGAACTCTGGAAGAGGGGTGAAGAGGTTGCTAAGAAAAAGTTGATGAGAAAAGGAATGGATCTAGAATGGTTAATCATGAATTGGTGGTGCTGTGAGAGCAAGGATTCCATCACATTTCTCTTCTGTTTCTAAACAACTGAAAGTTTGAGGATCATAGCCTCCCAGAAGATCATGTAAGGTTTCTCCAGCAGGTTATACGAGCTAAGTTGTTGTGCAAATTAGAGATTGGATATACTGTCTACACTGATGTCAGCTGCCTCTATAATACACCGTTTCTTTCTTCCTTCATTCACAAATATGTCCGTAGAGTGGTGTCATCTTTTTATGCATTGTTTGATTGTAAATAGTGACCATCTCTGTGATAACACGTAATGTACTCAGAGCATTTTCATTTCATTCTCAGTTGCTTTGGTGATTGCATCACTTAAAAAATTGAGTGAGATTTCTTTTCTGCCTTTTCTTTCCTTCATACTTTTTCTGAACTGAATAACTTAAACTGTATTTTGTGTTCTAATTTTAAGCACATATGGGCATGACAGCTTTTTAATGAAGTTCTCAGTGCCTGAATACCTGTTTCTGACACTCATAAAACATCCCATAGAGAAGAAATAGACCTTAACATATGTTAAAAGCTGTGTAATCCAAAGAGTAAGTGTGAAGCCATTCTAAGTGATACTGCTCTCTTTTCCACATCCGTAAACAAATTGGGTGTAATTTTAAAGTAAAATAATTCTACCTCCTGCTTTGCTTCACTTACTGGCAAGACTGCAGAACAAGACTGGTCATTGCAAAGCAGAATTATTTTTTTTCCAATAACCTGCATCTGACACCATTTTTTCCCTAGTATTTTCAGGAGAGGAAAATAATAATAATAATAATGAAGCAAACTTCCCTCTCCCCTGATAAGTAAGTCTATAGATAAGAATAATCTATACTTTCGGCTCCCTTTTGTGTGTGGCTGTAAACATTTATTATTTCTGTGCATGTATGTCAGACTGTTTGCTTTTTCAGTCCTTGAAACTGTGAGAAAAGTAGTCCCTTTAAGTTTTTCCCTTTTAAGAAAGTCTGAAACATCTGCTAAATGTGAATTTCTGGTTGGAGGTGCTTAGCAACAGAGACATTTGAAGTGAATAATATACAGGGCCGATCAGTATACATGTTTTCATACTGATCATGTCATCTGTCATGTAGTCTTTTAATAACACCATGTAAAAATAGAACCATTTAGTGTAGAACTCTGATTATTTTCCCAGTGTTAAAATGGTTTTATTTTGAAGAAGTTACAGTTTTTTTGTTGTTGTTTGTTTTGTTTTGTTTTGTAATGGAACACAGAATACACTAAGGCAGTAGGAGAACATGCCTCTCACTGACCTTTTGTTCTTACCCTGAGTTATTGTATTGCTATGAGGCACAGAGAGGAATGAGTTTTACATTTTAGTAGAGGGTGTCTGTGACTGAGTCAGGAATAATTTCCATATTTGTGAAGAAGGAAGTGTACAAAACTCACAACAGGGCTGCTTAAATGGCCAGCAAAAGCTTAGCATAGTTTCAATGGCATTTCATTCAATAAGACTTCCACACAGACTTGCAATGTTTCCCCATCTCAATTCCCTGTTCAAATCCGGATATTTAAGGAAATACTGTACTGTCAGCATTGAAGTAGCTTTTCTCCACCTTCTTTCACCACATGGACAGATTCTGTGTTGGGTTTCATTAATGGATTTCCAGAGTCTTTGGGATCTTGTCTCTGTTTTAACACAAAGTTTCCCCCTTTCTTTCTGTCACCATTGGGCATCATCTGTAAAAACTCTGCCAGGCCAACCTGGAAGAAACAACATAAATTGATGAAGATTCAATTCAACTACACTTGGAATAAACTTCTACCATGTTGTTATGTCTAGACTCACATTAAAGTAGGAAAAAAGGCGTAAAACCATTAGCTAGATAATGGATCTGTGGTAAACAAGTCATTCAATGTGTTAACTGAGTGCTGTTTGTTCAATAGTCTGGTTTATTTTGTTAGGTTCATGACAGCTAGTGAACCAAAAGTGAGTAAACAAACAAAATATTATTCCCTAAACTAATACTGAACTCCCATGCACTGCTGTTGTCTGAATTGTTCATAGTAAAAAACAATGTTTGTTTTGAGATTAATGAACTCAGTAATGCTTGCAATGCAGTCCCATTTTTTTAATCTCTGTATTGATTTATTCAATTTTCTAGGCTTCAGGACTTCCAGAAACACCACTGTTTTATTTTGGATCTCCTGAGGTGAATTTTCATTGAAATGAAGCATCATGGTGTGATGATGTGCATCATAATGTGACTACAAGATACAAAAATGCAAGGTCATCTTGTGATGCAATGTTATGTATACATACATACAAATCTTATGATGCACCAGTGCAGAGCTATAGTGTTTTCCCCCCTCCCCATAAGACAAATTTGAAAGGTGTCACTTGTGTTTCACACTGAACATGTTGCCTGGAGGATGATGTGGTGATACTGATGGACAACTGAGAAGAGAAGAGAAGAGAAGAGAAGAGAAGAGAAGAGAAGAGAAGA
>CM021767.1:56478961-56490107 GCA_011076525.1 Nettapus auritus | reverse complement strand
TTCTTTTTCTTTTTCTTTTTCTTTTTCTTTTTCTTTTTCTTTTTCTTATTTTTATTTTTTCTTGTTATTTTTATTTTTATTTTTATTTTTTTCTCTTCCTTTTCCTTTTTCTCTTTCCCTTTCTTTCTCTCTCTTTCTTTCTCTTTCTCCTCCTTCTCCTTCTCCTTCTCCTTCTCCTTCTCCTTCTCCTTCTCCTTCTCCTTCTCCTTCTCTTTCTCCTTCTTCTCTTTCTCTTTCTCTTTCTCTTTCTCTTTCTCTTTCTCTTTCTCTTTCTCTTTCTCTTTCTCTTTCTCTTTCTTTCTTTCCATCCTTTAAAATGTTTATTATTAATAATAATTATTACTGCATGTATATTAATCAGATATTTATGGCAGTTCTTCCTATATCCCATTGTTTTGTTCTCTTTTTGAAGTGCATACTGAGAGGCTTCTTCTTTCATTTGTGTCGGGAACTGCCTTTAAGGTTTGAAATTTTCTGTGCTGCATTCGTGATGTCTTAAAGTTCCCATGTGTGCTCCATCATTGTTTCCAGATGTAGCGCTTGTTTCCTCTGGCTGTTGTCCACTACAGCTCCATCAGCCAGGTGACCTGATGCCAAGAATACTGTCCATCCAGTGATTATCATGCAAATGATGAATCTGGTGCAAGATCAGGACAGAAGCCCAAGAAAGAAGTCAGGAATGACAGGGGATATGGTTCAGGGCATGGCTGGATGCTGTGACCCAAGCCTGAATGGAGCCCCAGTCTGAGGGGTCCTAACCCTTGAGGGGTCCTGCTGTAATGGGTTAGAGGAAGGGTGTCCGCAGGTGCAGACACTCCTGAGAGTAGTCAGTTGTTTTCTTTTCTGAGGATGTGCTGGTTTTACTCGGGGGAACAGCTGAGCTCCACCACAACCACTCTCTCACTCCCCCTCCTCAAAGAGGAATGGGAAGAATATATGATGAAAAGGGCTCAAGGGTTGAGATAAGGACGAGGAGATGGCACAGTAATTATCGTGACATGCAAAACAGACTCAGCATAGGGAGATAGTAAGATTTATTACCTATTACTAACAAGCTAGAGAAGTGAGAAACAAAGGAAAGAAACCAAAAGCACCTTCCCCCCCTACCCACTTGCACCTCCTCCCCCTGAGCAGCGCAGGGGAATGGGGGTTATGGTCAGTCTGTAGGGCTTCTTCTCTGCCGCTCCTTCTTGGTCACTCTCGTCCCCTGTGCTGTGGGGTCCCTCCCACGGGATGCAGTTCTTGCTGAACTGATCCAGCGTGGGCTGCCCACAGGCAGCAGCTCTTCAAGAACTGCTCCAGATATGGGCCTGTACCACGGGGTCCACCCCTCTGGTGCAAACTGCTCCAACCTGGGTCCCCCACGGGCAGCAGGTCCTGCCAGGTCACCTGCTCCTGCGTGGTCTCCTCTCCACGGCCTACAGGTCTGGCCTGAAATCTGCTCCAGCAGGGGTCTTTCACAGGCCACACTCCATCGGTGCAGGTCCACCTGCTCCACTGTGGTCTCCTCCACGGGCTGCAGCGTGGAACCCTGCTCCACCATGGTACTCCATGGGCTGCAGGGGGACATCCTGCTTCACCATGGTCCTCACCACAGGCCGCAGGGGACTTCTACTCCAGCACCTGGAGCACCCGTCCCCCTCCTTTTTCACTGACCTTGGCACCTGCAAGGCTGTTCCTCACTCCTCCTCCTCTCTCCTCTCACTTTCTCACTTTCCCTGCTGTGTGGAGCATGTTTTTTTTTTTTTCTCCCTCGTCTTAAATATGCTCTCACAGAGGCACAAAACAACATCACTTATTGGCTCATCTCTGGTCAGCAGCGGGGCCCTTGCCAAACATGGGGCAGCTTCTAGATCCTTCTCCCAGAAGCCACCCCTGTGGCCCCCTGCTACCAAAAGCTTGCCACATAAACGCACTGCAGAAGACTGTCTTTAAAAAGGGAGGAAAAATGCATCTTTTCTGCTAGATTCTCCTGTTCTCTATTTTCTCTTCATAGGGCTGCTTAGATGCTGAGATCTCTGGCTTGTTGTCCTTCATCCTTGTAATTTTGTCTCACTAAACTATCTTTCTCTTTTCTCCAACCAATTATCATTTATAATACAATTTTTGAGCAAAGTGTTCCAACTACAACAGTAATGAGACAAAACACTAAATAACATCTTTATTCAAAATTTTCAGCGTAACAAGGAGTGTTTTTTTTCTTTATTTGCATCCTTGCCCATGACAGGGGTGTTGGAACAAAATTATCTTTGAGGTCCCCTCCAACCCAAGCTGTTCTGTTTTTCTAAGGTTATTTAGACAAATCTCTCAAAATGTCAGCTCAATGCTGCATTTTATTTTTCATATTGTTTGGGTATTAAAAAAGAAAATTTCTTCCAAAGTGTGTTGATAATAGACACTTCCTTTATTGGTGTCATTCATGGAAAGTTAACGTTGACAAATAGTACAAAAAGCAGAAGTGTCTAATAGTTGTCCGATTCTCTTTCAGCTTCTGCTCCACTCACTAGTGTGACAATGTTATTTCTGAGAAAATTTTGTCTTGGATATTTCAGTGGATACTTACAGCTTTCTTGTTTACAACTGACAGCTGTCTGTGAGCTTAAAAAGCAAGTAGAGAACTTGATCACATCAGTGTTGCAAAAAGGACAGCAGAAGGTTTTTAGTCCTAGCTCAGTGATGCACCCTGGGCACCTGCAATACAGCCTCTGATGTGACATTACATTTAGATATATCTTTACCTGGAAGTATGTTTTCCCAAAATTACGTGGGTGAAATTACATGGAATTACATGTCATATATCAAAATCCAATTGAACTGGCATGGATGGATTCTTTAAATGCTTTGGGTAACACAGCATGCCCTATGATGAATAGCAAAGAAGACCTAACTCTTCATCTGCTTTCATCTGTTTTCAGACAGTCTGTTGATGGGTATAAAGCACTGAAATACTAAGGCATTAGGGGTACTCAGTTAGGAGATAGTTTATAAGATAGTACTGGCTTATCCACTAGGATCCAAAGCATTATTATTTATGCCTTTCTGGATGAGAGAAATGAGAAACTGCCCAAAGCATATGGTCCAAAGCATCGGTAACTCTTTCCATGGGGATGCCTGTATCATGCTGCCTTTATAGATCAATGACCTCCCTCTCCCAAACACATAAACAAACATAACATAACAAAACAAAACAAAACAAAAACACAACAAATGAACAAAACCACTGTACTTGTAACATAATCTAATGACATCAAGTGAATTTTTAGTCTGTGAGTCTTCATTCTTTTACCAGATAATATCTAACCTGTAATCTTGTAATTTGAAATAGCCAATCTGTTTTGAGTGTTGATATTTCCATTGTAAAAACAAACAAACAAAAAAAACACAACACTATTTTAAGCACTGGAAAATTATGAACTTATTGCTTTTTTTTTATTATTTTTTCCAGTTTGTCATTATGCAACATACTTGTGCTAAAATATGGATACATTTGTCAGTACATCTGTGCCAGACACACTCTTCTTCTTCCGTGTCTGTCTTCTTTTTCCATTTGTTTTAAAGGCTGTTTTATTTATTTATTTATTTCTCTTATTACTACTTGTGTTTCCTTATTACTAATACCTTTCGTGACAGTTAAAAGGATATTTCAGCTTGCTAACTGCTAGAAGACAAAACCTCTGCTTATTTACAAACTTACATAATCAGATTTCTTTTGTGTATAACTCATCCTTTTTTATTTTTATTTTTATTTTTTAAGTACATTACTAGACTGCACTGTTTCCCCTTACTTTATCATTGATTAAATTGGTTATTATATGATTCTACTGATGTTTATGGAACTGCAAAGGAGCAGTTTTTTGTTTGTTTGTTTGTTTGTTTTGTTTGTTTTTTGTTTTTTTCCTTACTGCTTTAGAAAAAATAGTTTTATTTTAGTTTTATTCTCTGCTATTTTCTTGGTAAAATGAACAAGGAAAAGAGAAAACAGTAAGAAATCATTAGTTGGTACAGGCAGGTCAATGCAGTGAGATTGTTCCTATAGACTCTAGACTTGCTCTGTCTTAAAGATAAAAGGTAACATAATTGTATGTTTTTTAATGATGTTATTGTCCAAAGAGAATGTATTCTGGTGAATAGGGTAATTTTTTACTGAATGGGGCTACAAATGTTCTCTGAAATTGCAGCTGTAGACATATTTAGGTACTGGCTTTCATACATGTTTTCCAGAGACTGGGAAACAACCCATCATTCGGACTGTAAATGTCTATCTCTGTATTTTTATTTCATCTCAATTTTCAGATCACTGAAGTATCTACCAACAAGATACCTCTTTCCAGCAGGTGGAACATTATTCTTTATATAAAACATCATGCCGTGCCTCACATGGAATCCTTTGAAAGAGAGCGGAAGCTGTAATACTGTCATTAAAAAAGATTCCAACAATTCAACAATGAATTTACCAGTTTCCATTTAATGTTTTAAAATTATAGCCTTACAGAAAACTATATTTTGAGTTGTGAAAAGGTGCTAAACATTAAAAGGCATGCAGTGGTTGTGTTTGGATGCAGATATTATTTATTAGAACAGATATTTTTGAGAAAATTAGTGTTTGTCAATGAAAATATGAATGTCGTTTCCTTGTATGGGGTCTAATACAATACTGTAAGTTTTACTAGAGACTTTAATGCATTTTGGATTAAGTCCTTCATTTATGAATGCCTAGTACATCTGTAGATGTTAAACATTTTATTTGACCTATCATTTTGTTGCAGATCATCCTAGGTAAAACCACTGCAGAATAAATCTGCTTTTGGAAACAGTGATGTTGTAGCATTTCTTCTAATCAGAAACATGCTTAATGGTCAATAAAATGAGCTCTTGGCAGACATTCAACTTGATGATTAAAGAATTCCTGCCTTTACAATAACAATATTATAGTAGAAAATATCATTAGGAAACTGACTACACTGACTGGCTTGCAATGAGTCATAGATTTGCAATTATGGTTCTGTAATTGCACAGGCATGACATCGTAAAGCAAACTGTCACAATACAGTCTGAAAAGTTTCTCTTTGTTTGTTTGTTTGTTTTAATTATATTTCACTACTTTAAAAAAGTGAGTAACCTGTGTGTTGCAGGGTAGATGGTATCTAACCATCTATATCTAGTTTTCCATTATAAGCATTTGTATGTTCTTTGCTGAAATGGTCTTTACTGGAGAAAAATAAATAAATAAATAAATAATAGATGAGAGACCTGTGTGGTCTCCCTTGGGAACTGATACTTTTATTTATTTGTTTATTTATTTATGTGGGCCTGGTTTTTATCTTTTTATCTGCTTTGCAACAAAGGTCATGAAAATCAAAAGTATGTAGTCATCTGTTTTTGTTATTGGTCTCCTATCTGAACACTGCTCAGAACACTGGCAGAACTAATACCTGATGGGATCTTCCAATGTACATCTGAATTCACAGAATCACAGAATGGTTGAGGTTGGAAGAGACATCTGGAGGTCATCTGTTCCAAATTCCTGCTCAAGCAGGGACATCTAGAGCATGTTGCCCAAGACTGTATCCAGATGGCTTTTGAAGACCTTCAGGGAGGGAGAATCCACGACCTCATTTTGCAACCTGTAAATTCCTACATTGTGCTTCTAATTGCTAAACTCTGGTGTTCAAAAGTCCTACTCTGCTTTTGACTGATTTTGAAAATACCAATTAGCATTAGCTGTATTATGTTTCACCATCTTTCAAATGTTTTCCCATTCCCTGAATATGTCCTATGAATTATAAAGAATAAAATAGTTTATTTTGTCAAAACTGAACAAAGAAATAGAATAAAGGAAGACACCACAATCTCTTAGTTCCGGTGTCCTTCTTCACTACAGAACTTCTGCCTGATGTACTTCAGTTTCCTGCCTGCTGTTTCTGTTTGTTTGTTTGTTTTAAGAAAAAATTGTGAATAGGTTCACATTGCTGACCTGATGTTTTTCATATGGACACAGATATCAACATTAGAACCATTTTGCTTCATTTTGTTCTTCTATTCTATTCTGAGCAGCTCTATTATTTTTCCTGTAGTTAATCCCTGAATTTATTATGGGCATCCTAAAGTCATTACAAGTGGATTTCACTAGCCATTGACAAGTTTAAGGACTATGAATACCAAGCAGAGGCAACAAAATAAATAGCTACATTTACTTTAATTGCCCTCTCCTGTCATTTTTTGAAGAAAAAAATCAGGACTGCACTTTTTGCATCAGGAAACTAAAATTCACAAGGAAACAACTTTCCAGTACAAAGCACAATTTTCATTTTTTTTGAGGAAAAACAACAACAAACAACAACAACTACAACAAACAGGGTTTAGTTTAGCCCAAGTGTGAAAGTGAATCTGTTGAAGCCTTTTTGAAAACATCAGTCAAAACCACCCTAAAATTTCAGTACACAGGTTAATTTATATTAGGTATATTGAGTTTAAAGTCATAGATAGTCTAAACCACTAGACTATGGAACCTATGCCTATTTTTAATACCTTAATCTACTTGTATAGTTCAACATGAGCTGGATCAGAACATTTGTTGTTCGTGTTCTCTAGTTTTGACTCTGCTTATAAAAAAAATTTCCAACAAAGTGTTCTTCAAAACCTAGTACAATTCTGTAAAAAAAAAAAATAATAAAAAAAAAATCTTGATAAATAGATTTCTAATGAGAAGAAAAGTGAAACTTGGAAAAATCTCTGCCACCCAAAATCAGCAACTTTTTCAGTCCCCATCTCCAGCATTCAAAATGACCTCTTTCATGTAAGATCAAACAGTACTTATTTCCTCACTCTTCCTAGATCCAAAAGAGTATGAGATAAAAGGTTGCTTTTGGACTTTCTGTGATGAAAGGGTAGGACAGTAAAAGGAGTCAGTTGGTTTTGTTCCATTTTCTTTTCTGGAAAAAGAAAAAAAAAAAAAAAAAAGGGCTCTATAAACAGTATGCAAATCAGGGTCCAGGACATATTCCTTGTATGGTATTTGAAAAACAAATGTGAACCTCTGGAACCAAGGAACATGCCTCTGTCAGCGACAGGTAAGGACAATTAATGACAGGAGAAAAACATTACCTCTTATTGCTGAGGTGGATTTAACCAGGCTAGAGAGCCTTCTAATCCTGAATCTCTCCCTTGCAGTCCTATTTAAAAGCCTGGTATTCCATCTTCTGTCATTTATTTCTAGAAATTCTCATTTTAATACTAAATTCTTTACCTCTGACTTTCTGGACCTGTCAAAAGTCCTATAGTAAAATACCTACTTATATTCTGTAAAAGATGTGTCCATATATGCTTACACTGCTGAGATTACCATGCATTTGCTGGTTAGAACAATGTATCATCACAGAACACGCTCTGCCTTGTCTTTTTTTTTTTTTTTTTTTTTTTTTTTTCTTCTTTTTGTAGCTAGTGAGGTGCTTGCTCTGGAGCATGAAAGCTTATCCCTGATCTACCTGGATGATATTTTTATCACAGCCCTTTAAGTAACCTATCCCTTTTCTATGCTTTAGCCTTGGTTCATTAACTTTTCACCTAGGGAATATAGTAAACAGAGAAAAATCAATTCTGACTCAATCCAGCTCTCTAAACTTTCTGGAGTTCTTGTTCAACACTGAAACCATGACCCTGGAGACTCCTCTTTCATAGAGAATATATATTAACTTTGTCAGTCAGTCTGATTAAATCTCCCATTCTCTCTCTCTCTGTCTCACGTCTTCTAGGCTCTTTTTAGCCCCTTTTTATGCCAACCCGTATGAAATGAGATATCACAGAAGCACATCAGTTTTACCCTTAGGAGATGGCTGCAGATATTGCTTGATTGACGGTTATTCTATTTTCCTTCTGAGTTTGTTTTTACTCCCATCACCTTTTGTTATTTTCTTGGAACTAGAGCTATGCTCAAGTAGGTAAAGTGAGACAGTGAGTAGGTTCCATTAAAAATTCACATTGTGTTGCTCTATAGCAGTAAGAACTATAGTATCCCTTATTCTAAACTACCTGGGGCAGTGAGTGTTATGGTTTCATAAGAAGTCTGAATAAGGCAATACACAGTGCCTTCAAGACCAGAGGTAATTAAAGCTTCTCTCACAAATAGTATATCAGAATGGAATTTTTAAAACCCACAGAGCAGAGATATAACCTTTTCTTGCATTGCTTTATAACCTACTCCATGTAAAAAAAATAGACACAAGACAAAAACTCCAAAAAAGAGAGCAAAGCTTTCTCAGCAAATGTTTAAACTAGTTTAAATTTGTAGAGGGAAAACAACAACAACAACAACAACAACCAAACAAACAAAAAACAAAGAAACCAAAATAACTAACAACAAAAAAAAGAAATATAAATTCCACATAAAAGAGGAAATGTTCTTCAAAACTGCAATAACCTGTGTGTTCCCTGACTTAAAGAATGTCACCTTGTGTTCAAAACTGTTTTCATTACATTTATAGTCTATTTGCCTCATGTTGTTTCTAGATGAGATGCAATATATGAATACATTAGTTCAGATATCATTATAGCATAACCTAGGTTGATTAATTCTTGCAAAGCCACACCATAGCAGTCCTTTATTGTTCCTAGAACATGATTTGGCTTGAAGGTTTAAATTTGGAAGTTTATTCTACCAGGCTTATGCCTGGTATGCAGATGTTTGAACATTTCTGTATTTACTACATAGCAAGGCTTCTGAAGAGTTTCATACTGTTCTAAACAACATTGCTTGATAACCTCCTATAGAAATGAGCAATTTCACAAAATATTTATTAATCCCCTGAGTGATAAGTTGATCTCATGGGTAAATAGAGACTCTGAATCACAGCTTGGGCATTAGAAAATCCTTTTTGAATGTGAACACAGCCAAGTTTTAGAACGTCTTTGGCTCTTGTAAGAGGTATTCTCTGCTACAAATACTGATATGAATCTGAATGTAATAATGTGTTGTGAGATCTGTTCTATTAAACTTGTGCATTTATGTAAGACATCTGTGGCTTATCGATTCCACCCTTCCTTCACCGTTAATTTTTATACTTTACTAATTCTTTAAAATCTTAAAAATACAGCAAAATGGAAGACTTGAAGATAGAAAGCTAGAGCCTCTAAACTTTGTTTAAAGAAATAGCAGTGACAGGTCTAGAAACACAACTGGAGACAAGATAAATATTGTATTTTCTCTGAATTGATGGAAAAAACATTGGGAGTGCATTAGAAGAAAACTTGGACAATGTGTCCTGCACCATTAGCAAACATACAATAGAGGGCAAGATGATGTCTATTTTACTTGAGGGAGGATACTTTTGTCCTGTAGCTCATTCTATACATAAACGCCCACAGCAATTTCTACAGCAGAAGAAGACAGTAGGTCCATCCAGTTGATCTTACCTGTACAAGTGGTCAATGTAGAAGCTTTGAAGGAAGTAATAAATGTTGTGTACCTAATTGTAAAATAATATAATAGAAGAGATTTCTTCCTGACAGCAACTGTTTAGCAATTTGAGTCCTGAAACCATGTCTATGAACATAATTTACATTTTGATTCTTGATGAAAATATCTGACTATTAAAAAGTAAACACATTCATTAAAGTTAAAAACATCTCTGAAACACCGTGAAACCTGTACTGGATTTTTTTTTTTTTTTTTTAAATTATTATTTTTGTTAAGATGTTACAGATTACACTAATGTAGAATTTTCACACCTTAAAAGCTCTTTTAGTAAGATCTAATGACAAAGACAGCTCTCAAATGAGCAGGTGTAATTTTATATTTGTTTGTTTTGTAATTTAATCATGATCAAAAGCTCTTGTTTATAATACTGTGAAGGAGCAAAGACAACACTGAATTACAGCTGATAAACCTGTACTTACAATATAATATAAATTATTTATTTGCCTCTCACAGGATGACAGTATTAATAGTATAAACCCTTCTATATTTATCTGATGTTTCGATGTTCTTCTGGTGTTTCCTAACAAAGCTATTATTATTATATACTATCAGTGTGGTTTGCCACGAGTCCATGAATCCTCAGTGAGTAAGTTATGTCACCATTGCACCCATTAGTCTCATGACCTAGCATTTCATTGCATTTAACTTAGCTTTAATTGTTCTCTGAGCAACTAAATACATGTGGTGGTTCAGAAAATGATCTAATAAGTAAATAAATGAACCAGATAATACCAGAAATTTGGAGATAATTTAAGATTAGCATTATCTTCTGGAAGTATTAGGATTTTTTTATTGAAAATTTTATTTCTCCTATCCTCTTTTTTCTTCCATTTTCTCTTAAATCATACTTACAGTAGTGACACTCCTAAAGGAACTGACATATGTTTAAGCAGAAAATTATGAGATGACATACAGAATACCTTATTCAGTCTTTTCATTTTTCATTTTTCTTTTTCCTTTTTTTTCCCTTTTTCCTTTTTTCCTTTTTCTTTTTTTTTCTTTATTCCTTTTGCTTTTCTTTTTCCTTTTTTATTTTCCTTTTTTCCTTTTTTCCTTTTTTCCTTTTTTCCTTTTTTCCTTTTTTTTTCCCTTTATTCTTTTTCCTTTTCCTTTTCCTTTTCCTTTTCCTTGTTCTTATGCTTTATTATTATTATTATTATCATTATTATTATTGCTTTTTAATTATTATTTTTCATTTATATTCTGAGCAAGGTCTTCAGACTTGACAGAACTTGGAAAACAGGGTCACAGAAGACATACTTGGAACAAGAGATAATTCATCGGTCTATGTACTCAAAACTGGAAAAGTTGTGATAGCTGCAATATTTATGTTTATAAATTTACAGTCTCCTCTTTGCTACTTTGTTTTCTGGAGTCTTTCCATGTTGTTTACTTAGCATATTAAACAAAAATATGGTGTTAATGATTTGGTGAGACTTACATCAGAAAATAAGAGAATGGTTAAAAAGGAACTGTGACTTGTTACAGAAGCAGTGCAAGAGTATGTGTGTTAGAATTTTAGTTTCTAGGCCTGCATAAAGATTTCAAAGTTTTCATTTTACCTTATCAGGGGTCAGTTGAAAGACAGGGTAAATTACAGCAGAAAGGGTAGCAACTGAGAAATCTATTTTTAATATTTTGATTTAGAAGAGGAAAGAAGGATTTCTCCTCCTC
>CM021767.1:56464488-56478861 GCA_011076525.1 Nettapus auritus | reverse complement strand
TCCTCCTCCCCCTTCTTCTTCTTCTACTTCTTCTTCTTCTTCATGTATACATATAATATATGTTAAACTATTTGATTTTAAGACGAATAAATCATTTCTACCACTAACCTATAACTTGGAATGTAACAAAATAATTCTTTTCATTTGCAGGAATCTAATCAGAGGGATGCTTTAACCACAGAAATTGTTTTAACCACAGGGAAATGCTTCCATTTAGCAAGAACAGATACCCAGTTCAGCTTTAAGGACCAAAAAACAAACCAACCAACCAACCAAAAAAATATTCTAAAAATTCAGAATGAAGGTTACAAAAAATAGTATACGTGAAATAGAAAATGGAATATTCTGGGTTAATGTTGCAGCTACCTTGCATCTGTACATTGTTTTTATGTCTGCACTGAAGAAAAACAAATCCATAAACTGAACAGGTAGACTCTGAGTACTCTTGTATTCAGGAGAGTCTGACAGCTTTTAATTGGTTGTATTTACAACTCTGCAATAGTTTCATATATATAGTTGAAATATATTATTTGAGCTGGATTGTGGAAAACACTATAATACAACCCCAGCAATACTAATGATATTTTTAGAATGAATAAATATTTAACAAGCAGTGTTGTTGTACAGGAGAAATATGAGACTAGATATTGTGGGGGAATACAGACTGATAAGAGATTAAAAAAGCTATGGATTTAGAATATCTTTAGAGGTTTTAATAAAATAACTAGGTGAAAAGTATAAATCCTTGACAATGATGCATAACAATGTGTTTTGTTGCAATGACAGAGGGAGGAGAACAAGAACTGCAGGCCCCATACTGTATTCTAGTGAAGTAAAAACCTATGACAGCAAGACAGTCACATGTTAATTTAGCACTCTGACTCTTTTGTCCTGCTGGAATTTATAAAAACAAAAACAAAAAAAAGGCAAACAAAACCCATCAAACAACAACAACAACCAAACAAAAAATATCTAGCAGACACATAAAACCCCACCTTTGAATTAAGTACACCAAAGAGGGACAAGAAAGCTCATGACTTGAAATCTTGTATTACTGTTTAAATGTAGGTTTCAAATAGCTATCCAGAGAATAAATATGTTAACAAATTACAGCTATCTAACTTTATGGAGTGTAAATCTTTATTTCTTCTGCAATAATATCTGAGTGAAGAGCAAGAAAGAGAATACAGGACCAAGAATACATAGGTGTCAGTTTGTGACAACTTCTGTGTGTTAGTGACTAGGCCACTAGGTGGAATACAGACCAGATTAAGTGGTCAACATGAAAAACCCATATGTCAGATGTTTACTGAGTAAAGGTGATCCCAAAGAGACAGCGTCTTTGAAGATATGGTCACTTCAAAAGATGTTGTGGGAGTCTATTAATGTTTATTGACTACTAGCTGTCACACTAGATTGAGATCTATCAAAAGTTTATGAATAGGACTAGTCAGTAATTGTTTAAAAAATAAAGAAAACGAGCAAACAAACAACAACAACAAAAAAAACACTTTTTAATTTATTTATTGGAAAATGCCAATTCATTGCAATCCAAGGTTTCTTTACAATTATAGCTTTAACCAGGCATTTCTTTGCAAATATAGCTTTAACTAGGCCTGATGTGCTCTCTTGGCTCACATATGGTGAAACAGAGCTCTTTCAGGTCAGGAGCTGCTCTACCTGTCTTACTATCATGTGGCAATCCTGGCATCCAAAACTTAGGGACAGATTGCCCCTGACTGATCCTTGACAGATAGCTCAGGTGGGGGCCAAGGGCGGGAACCTCAACTTCAAAGCATCTTCCAAGAGAAAGGGCCTTGCTGAGGTTCATTTGAGGTGTCTTCAAAGCAACTTTCCCCAAGGCCAGTAGTAGTCCCAAGGTCATTCATTGCATTCTCTCTGAGCTGATCTGGAACCCTCAGCCAAACTCACATGAGCAGGCTGGAGGAAAAATGTCTCCAGGGCACTGATACATGTTCAGCTGGAGTGCGGGTAACACAGTTCCAAGTGGAACACAGACTTGAACCTACATTTTCTTAGAAAAGTCCCCTAATCACTAGCATTTAGTGACGGTGGGATCTTTTTATCCAAAACTTTATCCACAACTGTCTCCTACCCAACCATAATTAAATTCTGAGATAGTTAACTTACAAGGTCTGTCGGAGTACTGGTCTTAAATTCAGCAGATTTGTTACAATCAGGCTGTGATGTTTCGGAAGGAAAATCAGAAAGAATAATGCAGGAAATCCAACAGCTCTTTGAGTATAAAGTGTTATCAGAAAAATAAATTCTATAAGTTTACCTAGAAAAGAAGTTGGCTTTGATTTGGAAATGGAACAATATGTTCTGCAACTTTGGGTACAAAATGAATATGAAGTTCAACATATATAAAGCATTTGGAAGAAGTCACTTCTATGTTCATCCCCCAAAACTCCAAAATACATTGACACTCGAGGGCTGTGACAAGAAAAAGAGAAAAACTTTTTGAACAAACCACTGATAAAAGGAGATACACTTAGCAGAGCACACTTTTAAGAATGTAACACTGGCATTTTCTAAGAAGCATACCACAGTCCCTTCCTGTTTCTGAAAAAGGTCCAATCCAGTCTGGTAATACCTGAAGCAGGACTTGGTGGATGTTTTCCAAGATGCGGCTGATGTTCTAGGCTAGGGGACATTGCAAGAAGCAAGTATTGAAAAAGTCGGTACACTCGCTATTAGGGTAATTTGGTCTTCATGCATAAGTGTTAAATGCTGCAAACATAGTGAACTTACAGCAGAGAGTGAGTCAGATCTGTTCATTTTAGTAACAGTATGGTCACAATCGTTACATTAACTTCTGGGAAGACAATTTGGCAACGAACATGATCAGGAAATTGAAGGCATGCTAACTTGAGAAAATGAGCCACAATACACTTCAGGAGAATTCAGGCAATTGACTGCCAAATAACGAGAGCAGAACCAGCACTGAAGAAACAAAAAGACTGATATAAAACCTGAAACAAGTGACTATGACTATGACTTACTTTACTTTAACTGTGCTGAGCTGGCCTCAGCACAGTTAAAAACTACTGCAAAAGCAATTTCAAAAAACAAGACTCCACACTGGTTGTACCACTGACCATGGAAGATTTCTACTGGTCATCAGAGTTCAGATCGCTGCTGATTTTTTTATTTATTTATTTTTTTTTTTTTTTTTCTGGAAATTCATATAGATTCTACAGATATCCAGTATGTCCCCAGCAACAGGCAATCAACCCATGACCTAAAGGGAATGTGTACAGTGTTTTGTGTCATTGTCTTGTACAAGTTAATAGAGTCAAAACCCATGTGAAAAACAACCACCATACAAGTATGGAAGGCCACAAAAAATAGGATGAAGTCCCTTACCAATGTGATATGGTCTCTGATTCTTATTGAGTTTGAACGGTGTGAATATCAGCAGATGTCAAAGGAGTTATAACAGGTCACGGGTAGGATTTAGATATTATTTTAGCTGCTACAGTAGTGTTTAATTGACAAAGGAGTTGCTATTTCACATCTGTAACTGCTTGGAAGCAAGAACTGAAAACCTAGATGCCTAAGTTGTTGGCTATGTACTGAAATCTCTAAATCTTCTTTAGAAGTCTGGAACTTTTCCCCTAAACTATCCATGGTGCCCACTAAAGTCAGAAAAGAAAATGTTGGTATAAAAAATGAAGCAGGAGTAAAAAAAAAAAGAAAAAAACATCACACAAAACACCAACAAACAACAAAACCACAACTGAAGGGTGTTCAGGACATCTGCATGGAAATGAAAGATGTGACATGAAACAGAGGGGTGATCTTCAACCATCCATAGACACAGCTGGAGGCTAAGCTATGACATCCAAAGAGTCCATCCCTACACCTGTAGTTTTAAGAAGTTCTCCAGAATCCATTGGCCGTATTGATGAGATTGCCGTTCATTGTAGTAAGATTCTATATGCTCAAATGTACCCCTGCTAGTCCTAAACTTCTTGCATCTGTCCCTGGGGACATTCTTGTAGCATGAAGAGATGTTCAGAAGCTTGTATTATTCTTCCAGCAATGGCAAAGATAGCAGAGGCTGCAACATGGTAAGGTGTTTTGAAGTTAATGAAACCAAATTATACAAAAAATTCCAACAATATAATTCAAAAATAAACACGGAATACAAGCACGATCCTTGTTATTGATAATCAAGGCAATTAAACACAAAAAAAATATCAACAGAATGTCTTTAAATCCTGCTTTCAAGTTTAGGTCTGTATTGAGATGCCAAACTTGTTAGTCAGCAGAAATGAAACAGAAAATGAGAGTTTCAATACCATTTTTTTTTCTATTTTTGTATAGTTTTCCAGATTTTTTTTGGAAAAAAAAAAAAAAAAAAAAAAAAAAAAAGGAGTAGAAAGTATAATTAATGGATTCATATCCAGAGATCTGTCTTTCATTTTTGTTCACCTAAGGGAACTACTGATTTATCTTAGAAATACTTCAAGAGCTGGATTGTGTACGCATGGCTGGGTAGCTGATAAATACTGTCTATCTTCATCATACAAAGAAAGGTCCATTTTGGCTGAGTGCCAGATAAACACAAGTGTCTCCTATTTTATAATAATAATAATTATTATTATTATTTGGTAAAAAATCAAAATAGTTCATTGAAAATCAAAATACTCATTTCAAAATCTGTCTCCTCCCTCTGTTCACCTTCAGGTTATAAATCAAATTCTTGTTAACCTTATTTTCTTCAATTAGTGAGGTATCATGCGTAGACTGCATATCCCGTGATTCACTCTTTTAATTCTTATTTTCTGAGTCATGACTATTGAAGTAGAAAATGTTCTATTTTTCTCACTTGCTAAATGTAAAATTCAGTATGCTCAATTTTTAGTTCCATCTTTTTTTTTTTTTTTCCTTAACTCTATGATTTTCCAGTATCAATGATTAATGAAAATGTTGTCTGAAATGAAAATTTAAGCTATAGACATATGCAATTTTACAAAACAAAATTTCAGACATAGGAACTTTGTGCACATGAAGAATAGACTTCCTTTTTGACAGACTTTTTTTTTAATTAGTTGTATCACCTTTGATTTTAAATTGTGGGAGAAATAATTTCCACTGGAAGGAAAAAATGGTTTCATGACACATTGGGAATGTCTTTAAGCAATTTAAGTTTTGTGACTGAATATGAATTGCTTAATAATTTATTAGAAAAGAAAGGAAATATCATTTGGCTCTCTTGGACAAGATAAGACTTGGTTATTTATTTATTTATTTTACTTAAGTTAATGTTGGTCGATTCTCAAAGTGGAATGTTAATATAGAAGTGGACACATGGAAAATCATCTTGTACAAACCAATTTCTACTGTGCCCAGATTTTTTATCTTGAAAAAAGAAAATGTGCATGAACTAAAGTTGACAGACTTTCCATACCCTTAACCCTGGTGGAAAAATGCACTAAGTAGTGGATGAATCATAGTTTTATTTATTTGTTTGTTTGTTTGTTTATATTATTATTTTTTTCTGATAAAGGTGAAATTAATCCCATTCAAAAATGTTGTATAGCAGCAGCAAACTGTGGCTGCTGCTGTTTCTGCTTTATTGACTGTTAAAACACCTTTGAGCATGGTGGAGAGAGTGGGGAAAAATAGAAACATTATTGCGTAATCAATTTGGTGTGTTGCAAGGTGATAATAGAATTGTAACTTACAGCAGCATTTTGTTCTCACAAATCATAAATGTTTCTTAAAGGAACAAACAGCTCACAGACACTTTCGTGATTTGAAATACTACTTTTGAATTCCTTGGTGCTTCATTTTATTGTGTTTACTTCTCTGTTAGCTCTGACTGACTGCCAGATCTAACTATGTTGATTGCTTGTCTTTGATACATACTCCTTCCTGTGGCTAACATCCTTCCTGATATGCTCTGTCAAGTTTTGGGTTACTTTGACTTGGGATGTGGATTTCCTGTTGTCTTATCTCTACCTATCAGATAATTAATTAACCTCTCTGGTAAGCTTTGTATTCTTCTCAGTCTTTGATGGATCTTATAGTTTATCACAACTGCAATTCATTAATATTGCAGACCCTTCGGTTAGGACTGTGTCCTCAGGGCTCCAATGTTTTTCTTGCACATTTTATGCAAGAAAGAAAACAAACAAACAAACAAACAAACAAAAAAAACAACCTCTTTTCCAAAACAGCGAGTTGTGAATCAATGTTTTTGTTCTTTCTTGCATGCTTACTTCCTAATTTCCTTTTCTTTTTATTGTGGTTATTGATATTGTAACTTTGTTAGGCTTACCTATTTATACTCCTATTGTTCTGTTTGACTTTCCCATAGAAAACATTCTCAGAATATAGACAATTTTTTTTTTTTGTGATTGAGTTAATGTCTTATCAGAGTTTTGTATCCTCTGCAAAGAAGTTGAAATCCTGAGTTTTTGTGGTCTTTTGGATTGATGCTTGAAAGCTGGATTTAAGTATGCGTACTGAGTAGGCTGAAGTGATAATTCAGATGAATTTTATAGTAGAGATTAATTACTCTTAAAGCACTGAATTTGCCCTTGCAGTTTAATGATTTGAAGTCAGTTTGGAGATGATTCTTAGTCTTGCATGCTTGCTTTGTTAGGCCTTTTCACCTGCATTTCTGTTTACATAATGATAGGAGTAGACATAAATATTGGAAGCTATTCTCTGAGAAGCCAGAGCAGCATATCTATCAGTGTGGAAAAAAGTTGATGCTCACTTGAAAGAAGCCTACATTTTTGGGGGGGTTAATGTAGAAAAGATGGTGATGTTCACATTTTTCATATTTGTAACTTGTGATCACTTTTTCAGCTTTTATCAGGAATGTTGTCATCTTATGATGAAAACTAATCTAATTTTCTGTCTCAATTGAAACTAGAAATTCCATTGATTTGTACCAGTAACTGTCTAGGCTGAACTTGGCCAACAAATAACTACAAGGGGTTTTCAGTGGGGCCAGCATTTCCAACGAAGTCACTTCTGAACAGTTTCACATCCAATGATTCCAGCTCACATCTTACTTTCTCTGCTCATACCTGTATGTCTTTCAACAGAAGTGTGCAGTATTTTCTTGTGCTACAGCAATAGCAGCAGAAGCTTAGCAAAAAGATTGAAAAATGTCTCCCTTCTCAATGTGTGTGTGTGTGTGTGTGTGTGTGTGTGTGTTAGCAGATGTCAAACCCTTGACTCATATTATTTAGTTTAACAGTTGGGCAAAGTTTCCAAACCATCTACTGGTATGCAGTGATATCAGTAGATGGCCAGGAATTTCAATAATCACGAATACCTACAACTGCAGCCCACTTAATATTCTCTGTATTCTTATGAAGAATGTAATGTTCCCAATTAAGCTTAGCATTTATACACACTGTGCAATATGGCTGACTATTCACATCCAGAATTCTTTAGAAGTAATAAACCTGGATTGTACATTAAAATGTGATATGACTCCCAGCTGTATGCTGCCTATTCTTTTGGCACTTGGCACCACAAATTACTTTCCACTGGTTCAGATGACAGGCAGAGCCCATCTGAGGCAAAATGAAACAATTTCCAACTGGTGGGCTTGATAGTGCAGGTGACATTAAATAATTAACAAGTTCTCTTTCAGAACCATGCCTCATGCTTTAATTAATATCACTTCTTAAAATAGGAAGTTGTTTACCATTTCTGCTTCTGCAAGCTGATTGCTGCTTGCAAAAAACATCTGAGGCATGACTATGCCCAGGGGATTGCTTTCACTTCATTGTTTATAATAACTAAAAACAAAGAGCTGCAAAAGCTCATCTTGCCATGAGGCTTCCTGACAATCTGCCAGTTTAGTCACTAATAATAATGAGACTGGCACAAGCAGTAAGCTCAGCACTAATCTAATGAGGGCCTTCTTGAATCGCCCATTGATACTGCAGCAGCTGCTGAGCACCCGATATTTAGGACACACAAACAAGAGGTATGATTCCAACTACCTGGAAGCCCCTCAATATGGTTTTGCTAGCATCGAGGAGCTATGTCACCTTTTCCTCTTTCCCTTTTTAACCTCTCAGAGAGCACATTCTGTCCAGCCCTGATCAAGTAGTGGCATATACTGGCTGGGGTACCCAGTGCATGAAGAAGGCTGGAGAAGAGGCTGAGCTGGAGCTGGAGCAGGCACCCATACAGAGCTGAAGCCATGTGTGATTTACCGAACAGCCTGTGCAGGGCCTGGGTGATGTCACTTCCGTCGCTTAGTTCCTGTGGTGAATGCAATTAGGAACAGATGGGCAAATGACATGATTCTATTGCTAATGAACTTCCCTACTGGGGAAAAGGACAGTGCATTACCCTTTTGTACTTCAGACTCTTAATTATCATTCTTAGTTTTTTTTTTTGTTTTGTTTTGTTTTGTTGTTTTTTTTTTTTTTTTTTTCTCCCAGCATAATTATTACACATCTTTGATTTTTACATTCTTTCTGAGATAGTTAACTAATTCTTGTCTGGTTGGGAAAGTTTGGCAAAGGAGACAGAAAATAGAGGTTTTCTTTCTAAGTGGAAACGATAATGTTTTAATACACAGCTTAAGAGAACAATAAATCTGTTCTAGTTCAAGTGCTTCAATAACATCTTCTGCTTTCTCCAGTTCATATTACCCTCTGCTCCAATGAATTTTCTAAAAGCAGCCTTTACAGAAGAGCTTATGCTAGTGCAGTTTATGCATCAGTTTAGATTCATCTGGTAGAACAGGTAGGAAGCTACTGATTTGGAAAAGATCAAATGTAATTACTAGTAAACAAAAGAACAAGAAAAATAAAACCCAAAAAACATTTGTGGTCAGGTTTTATATTTCATGGTAGTAAACCAATAAAAAAGCATTCTGTCACCACTAAAATAGGTATCTCAGCATCAGTGTATCATGAAAGGTGTGATGATAAGTATTCAATTGTAGTTCTCTTTTCCCCCTTCTAGTGTTGAAGGGGAGGATGGAACGTCTATATTTTTAAGAAAAAACAAACAAACAAACAAAAAAAAACACCTTATGAAAAACTGAAAGGAGAATAACTTCAAATATTCAGTCAGTGACCTATTGTTTCTCTACATTCTTGTTCATGAAAATTGTTAAGTCTATAACTGGATTTTAAACTTGTCCATTAGTTGCACGGCAGCTGTAATATATAAATCTCTACTCTAGGTCATATTTTAATCTTTCACTGTTATTAGACAGTTAGGAATTTAGCCTAACTTTAATCACCTTAACGAGGTAAATAAAAAAGATAATCTTTACAGATTATTCCATTTTAGTCACAGCAAGAGTGAGAATGAATCTTTCCGTGGAGTATTTCAGAGCACTTATGTTAGACATCTTAAAGGTAAACAGTGTCAGTGACTTCATAAAGAAGGAATAAAAAAGTATGTTATGTCATAATGGAGACTATAAATGACTTCTTAGTAGTGAGAAGAAATTGGAAGAGTTAACGTCTTAATACTTTCTACAACTGCAATGAATTTTAAATGGTTTAAAAATTGGGGTGGGGGGTTGGTCACGAAACATCCTTGAGCTGTAAGTGCTAACTGCTAACATAAGATTTAATCTTGTGAAAGCATTTTTTGGTGCTGTAACTTTCCAGGAGTGCTGAGACTTATGCACTCCAAGTACCACAAACTGTTAATGGCTTCCACTAAAACAGATGGCAACATTATGATCATTTTTGCAATTAATGCTGACTGCAGATTGTTCTTGAGGCTGCAGTCATAGTTCTCCATCTCCTATGCTATTGCAGTACTATTCAATAATAGAATTTATTTTATAAAATTCTGATAACCCCTTATTTCCCAAGCTACTTTAAATGTTTAATATGGAGATGGCATGGATTGCCTTCTGCTACTCACATGTTAAAGGTCTTACAATTTTAGTAATGTGTTTCTCCTGTGACTCAGAAATTTACAGTAATATATTCTTTTTGCCCTGGAGAATAAAATTATAGGTTAGTAAGCTAAGAACATCTTAAAAATACACTTTCTGAAACAAACTATAAAGCTGTGTA
This sequence comes from Nettapus auritus, assembly GCA_011076525.1. Classification (NCBI taxonomy): domain Eukaryota; kingdom Metazoa; phylum Chordata; class Aves; order Anseriformes; family Anatidae; genus Nettapus; species Nettapus auritus. Next base: position 56,468,806 of record CM021767.1, on the reverse strand, counting down.
TCATTGGACAATTACACCTCTGTTTTATTGAATAAGTGAATATTTTATTTTGAATTATCCGGTTTTCTCACCTTTCTTGTCATTCCTATCTAATCCAAGGAGGTATTTTTTTCTTTTTCTTTTTCTTTTTCTTTTTCTTTTTCTTTTTCTTTTTCTTTTTCTTTTTCTTTTTCTTTTTCTTTTTCTTTTTCTTTTTCTTTTTCTTTTTCTTTTTCTTTTTCTTTTTCTTTTTCTTTTTCTTTTTCTTTTTCTTTTTCTTTTTTCTTGTTGTGAATATGATGCTCTTAGAAGCTCACATTCATCTCACAGATTGAAATTACCTTGTTAATAACATTTATTAATTCCATATGTCCAGAAAAATCTATATGTACCTGGGACCTGTAATAAAGAAAATTACAATGCCTTTGAAAATAAAATAAGCATACTGAAACTGGAACAACACTTTTGTCTCTTGGAATTAGTATGGTGAAAGGTGAAAAGGTTGTACATTGTTTCATATTGAGTCTAAGTGGAAATAGAATCAGTGCCACAGCCGTTCAAACAGCAGTGAAATGTCATGTGTCATTAAAGGGAAATGTGAGGCAAGTAGGCAGGGAAGTTATGCAGGCTGATAGCACAACTTAACTTCAGAACTAAGAAGTTGAAGATAAAGTAGCTGAGCAGGATGTTTTCCAGAATATTTGGAAAATGATCAGGCATTGCTGAGAACATAATAAAGGAACAAAGGGACTGAGGAATACTTCTGCCTTGGTCCAGCTGCAGTTGCAGCCAGTTAGCTGTATTAGATACAGTATCTCATCTCCATTCCCACATCTGTGCTACAGAACGCACATCAGGCACTGGGGGAAGATTCAGTCCTATAGGTCCAAGGGCTCAGGTGCCAGGGAGCTGCTAGTATCAGGACCTGGAGTTGCAAACCCTCCATAGGTAGCATCTTAATGTGGAGCCTAACAAGTTCTTCTCCCTGAGAATCAAGTGGGGCATCCAGTGCCAGGAGAGTCCTGTGGTCAGTCTGCCCAAGTTCAGCATTCAGAGGAGCATGGCATTGACCTAGGAGCTTCTTTCCCCACAAAGGAAATATTTCCATGCTTGAGCAGCACTCTTTCCAGCTAAATATTTAGGGGGATCCTGGACCTAAATGGTGGGCCTTCCAGAGAAAGTACTGCTGGCAGGCTGCACCTTGCCACTGTGAGAAGCAATTGTCCCTCCATTAATCTGCTGTATTCTGGAAGGTGTGTCTTCCAAATGCATCACAGAAAACAGCACAGAATGGAAAACTGGCAGAACTGCCTCATTAAAAAGCGAAGAAGTTTTGTGAAATTCAATTTGTTTGAAAACCCGAGGAAGGGAACTGATTTCTGATTTCAGATCTTATGAAGGTGGACAGTTTAAAATGTAGGTTAGTAGGGTTCAGATGATTGTTTTTTCAATGGTGCTGTGAAATGTGTTCACCTGATTTGTGTCAATGTGGAGCAATGCTAGGGCTGCATGATACAATGTGACCTTCTGTTTTACACATCCTTGTATAACCGAGAGACTAAGAAAATAAAGATGTATATAGTTCTTGTGTTCGGTGGTTAATGTATGTATGTAGTTTTTGTGTTCTGCAATGGTCATCTGACAGGACTGGCCTCCACCACTTTTGTTGCTGGACCGTTAGCACTTTTAAACATTCTGTGAGGGGAGCCTGTGTGGGGGCTGGGGTTGAAAAGACTCAAGAAGATTCCAGAAGATGAAGAAGACATGTTCGGAGGAGGACATGCTCACTATTAATATGCATTAGTAGAAGAGATATAAACCAGGGATGGGAACTGTAAGGTGTGCGTCTTGGTGGAGTGGAGACTCCTGGTGCACCCAGCGCAGTTTTCTTGCCTGTATTCAAATAAATTTAAATAAATGAACTTTAATTGGAATCCTATTTGGAACTCAATTGTTTATTTATCACATAACTCAATCGTTATTTAACACAGAGCCATTGCAGGGTGCAAATTGGAACTAGGATACTAATCCTTCATAGAATCATATCACAATAATAAGCTGATAATTTAATTATTAATTAAATTATTATTATTTTTTAAAAATATATATATGTAACTTTTGTAGTGGGAAAAAACTTTTTTTTTTTTTTTTTTTTTTTTTTTTTTTTTTTAATCCCATTAAAATGTTTGTTGTTGAATGACTTTGCTGTGTAGCTAATGAGCTAATGTCTCTGTTTCCTTGGAATTGTTCTAATAAAATAGATAATTTATAACAATGTCACAAAATGATTTTACCATTCATGAGCCACAGTAGGAAGTAATCATGCTGTATGTTTGTAAACAATGGACATTTTAATAACAAGAAAGTAGTTTTAAGAGGATTTTATTATCACCACAAGAGAACAACAGACATTTAATCTACAGCACTGATTATTATATACTGTACTTTTCAGAGTGAAAAAAAGAACACATATAAACCTTTTCCAATTGAGTATATATCAAGTATATATCAAAGTTTAGATCATATACTTGCTATTCAAGTGAGATAAATTAGGCATTTGGAAAGACAGATCAAACTAAACAGATTTGTTTGGCTTAATACATCCATAAATATTTAAAATATTATATGGATTATGGAAAGAAGTTTGGGGGATACACAAGAATTAACATCTGCTTTTTTTTTTTTTTTTTTTTTTTTGTCTTAGCAGAGACTGGCTAAAGAACCTTTTATTTAGTCTGGGGATGATTTAATCACTGATACTGCACATAGAAACCATATGTACAGCATAGTTAGAATTGTATATATATATATATATTGTATACACTAATACAGCTTTCCATTTAAATAAAATCAACAAAATAAATCTTGAGCTGATGTATGAGAAAGAAAATAGAAATGAAAACAAGGAAAAATGGTCCCTGGAAAATCATCATATAATCTCTTTGTGTTAAGTTCATTCATCTTTGCAATGGGTGGATTTATATTGACCTCATAACAATTGTGATGCTCTTTTTATTAATATTTGGAAAAAGCTGTGACATTCTCTAATTAAAGGGATATGCAAGTACCCGGTGGTATTATTTATCTCTCAACTACTGATGTTTATAAGGCTTCAGCTTTTGCCGTACTCCTTGAGATGGTGTCTGATAGAAAAATGTATCTTGATGCCAGGAAGTCACACAGTTTACCTCTCCAGGTGAAGAAACAATCTGGTCTCTTCGTGTCCAACAAGACAAATGTTTGCCTCGTTTGTTCTTAGTGATCTTTAATATTATAGATGTTACAATCTTTCCAGTAAAACTACTACAGTTATTGTCTATCCTTACCAGTATTATTTTCCTTGATGTCTGAATACTCATTGCTGCAAAAAGAGAGGATTTTCTTCTTCCTCCCTCTTTCTCAACATTCTTCTAGGCTATCCAGACCTGGTGGCTATCTTGCTTTGTAGACCATCTCCTCATGACTTCTAACCATTTTGATTGCTCTTCACTGGAGTCTCTCCAGTTAATCAACATTATTCTTGAAGTCCCAAAAATTTAAAGCAACAACAGTGGTAAAATATATTGTACTTTTTCTTTTTTTTTTTTTAATTAATTATTATTATTAATAGGAGGACACTAAGAGTACTAAAAACAAACAAACAAACAAACAAACAAAACCACCCTATACTATAATACATTAAAGAAACATTTTTAACTGTTCAGCCCCACCTTTGATTAGCTGGCAAAAAAACAGATACATAGAACTGGTTAGCTGTTTTTACATGGAAAACACATGATACAATATGATACACTGATGTAACCACAGTTGTCAATCAAATATGAAATAGAGATGTGCATCAAAAGAATTAATTCAGACATTAATAGTCAAGAAGAAAAAGGTTTGCATCATGAAATACGAGATTACTAGCCATAGCAACATAAACAAACACTTTTTGATGCATTTTCCTGTTAGGTTAGATTATTAACTAAACAGTGAAACAGATGAAGATATAGATTATACTGCATTTGGCTTATTTTCAGAATCATTTTTTTTGTTTTGTTGCTAATTTCTTTTCCAAATGACATTCTTTGCTAAAAGGAGTGGTCCACAATTTAATCACCATGCACATGTACACAGCATACTCTTCATTGCTGGACTCTTCTTCTGTTATATAGTGCATTTGAATAAAATTTCTAGAGATGTGATATCTGCTTCAATGTAGTTGGAATGAATGTCTCAGAAAACACATTCAACAGTAAGCATTCAAGATCACAAGGAAAAACCTTTCACCTTTTCTTGCAAGCCACATATATTTCACTATTTATGAAAAAAAAAAAAAAAAAAAAAAAAAAAAAAA
>CM021767.1:56405926-56459064 GCA_011076525.1 Nettapus auritus | reverse complement strand
TTCTTTCTTTCTTTCTTTCTTTCTTTCTTTCTTTCTTTCTTTCTTTCTTTCTTTCTTTCTCTCTTTCTCTCTTTCTTTCTCTCTTTCTCTCTTTCTCTCTTTCTCTCTCTCTTTCTCTCTTTCTCTCTTTCTCTTTCTCTCTCTCTTTTTCTCTCTCTCTTTCTCTCTCTCTCTCTCCTTCTGTAGGAGGTCACTGGCTTTTTCTCTTGGTTAGCCAACAAAACGAGGCTTCTATTAATAATTTTTTTTTTCTTTTTTTTTTTCTTTTTTTTTTTTTCTTTTTAAATCATACATAGCACATAGCAGAAGAAAATACATCACAGGAATTTTTAGTATGCATTCAGTCTTCAGTTACATTTGCAGTCTTCCTGTTATGATATCTAAAACTTTACAGATGCCTTTAAAGGCATCACAAAACAAACAAATAAATAAATAAATAAATAAGGCATTTCTGTAACTGTATGGATGTGCTATGAGATAAACATCTATAAAAACAAACAAAACTAACAAACAAAGAAACATAGACTTGGAAAGGATTCTAAGGAAGTATATCCCATTTCTGTGAAATAGGATTGTATTAGATAAGGTTAACAGATCAAAACAGTGCAAACATCATATTCATAAACTGATTGTTTGCCTTGCTCTTAAAATTTGCTCGTATAAATACAGATCCAAGTTCATAATTTTAAATGTCTATACCAAAATTGCTCTCAGTTTCTTTAGTGAAATAAATGTGAAAAAAATAATTATATTTTGAATATAAACTTTCATTTCTTTAGGACCATAGGTCAATGATTCTGGAGACAAACAAATAAAGTGTGATGAATGGATATATACATAAACATTTGTACTCTACTACTGATAGTGCTGGTCTTCTGCACAAGTGTTACATGGTGAACAATAAAACCTATACTAAAACCAAAACTATAAAACAGATGGACTATATACTGCCTTCTGCTTGGGGAAAACACTGAAAAAAAAAGAAAAAGAATATTTATTTTAACTTATTTTTCAGTGAGGTAATTTTCAAGGCGCAATAATTTAAGAGACAGTAAACTTATATGTACATTCACTGTGGTAGAGGAACTTCAGAAAATATTTGATGCTTCCTAAATATTGTACTGTCTTTGGTTTTATAGACACTGTACTAAGTATATAGATCAGAAAAAAATAGTAAATTTTTCTCTTTGTAGTCTGTCTGCTTTCAAACAGACAACTTTCTTCAGATGCTTTGCTTACAATATCTCATCCCTTGTTCTACTGAACTAAAGAATTTGAAACTGCTGAAAAGTGCAAGTGAAAGGATGCATCTACAGAAATATCATGACAAGTTTCAAATTATGGATCAGCAGGTATAAATATTCAAGAAATAGAATCAAAAGCAGGCACTTAGCCATCCCTAAGAATTTGGTCTTCCTTCTTCTAAGATTTAGTGGAAATTATTCCTATGTCCAGGCTTCTTCTGCCATGTCTATTCAAACTTATTCTGGCACTCAGCCTTCTATGCAGAACCTTACACTCTACAGTCGTTGTCCCTTGGTGCTGGTCTTTCAATCTGCTGCTGCAGTCTAATGTAAACACCCATGGTAGCTTGTGCTGCTACTATTGCTATTTTATGACTTCAAGGAGAAATATATATATATATATATCTTTAGTGATTGTCCATTGCCACAGTATTTATTATTATAATTATTTTATTTATTTATTATTTATTTGTTTGTGTTATAAAATTTTAGCCTCCAAAAATTGAAAAAGATGTCTGGTTCCTCTAAATTAACTTGAATTTCCAGACGGGATTTTTTCTTACACCCAGTGAACTCTGACAACTTACCAAAGATATCAATCATCTGATTGGCTCCTGCCAAGAATTATGTTGAATAATTATGTTATGAGTTATACATAATACTGTTTTCATGATTGTTACTAATAAATGACCAAAAAAAAGAAAAAAAAAAAAGTATCCTCAGGTTTCCAATAAAAGGCCAAATCCTCCTTGAGTAATACGAAGCAGCAGTGCTCAGTAAAAAAAATTATGGAGAGAGCTGTTGACTTCAACAGACTCTATTCAGCCATTACTCTTTCCTGAGCATGAAGATAGCTCAGTGGCACCAGCATTATTTAAAGGAAATTTCAGGAGACATTTTGCTCAAATGTGAAATATTGCCATTTTCATATTTGTGAAAGTGGAATTTGGGCTTCTAAGACAATAAATATATTTGAAAACATTATTCTTAGTTCTTAAAGTGTCAAACACATTCAACTTGTTTGTATATTTGATACACTCAAAAAGAAAAACAGAAGTGGCATATTATATGAATTTCATCTGGAAGTCTATTGCTGAGCCAAGATTTGGTGTTAAATATTATTTAAAATAATGGTTTTGTTTGCTTGTTTTAACCTGTTTTCCACTTTCCTCGCTAGTTCTTTTATTAAAAAAGAGATATGTACACAAAAAGTGGTTTGTGTTCTGTAATATTAGCATTGAATTTTTGTTTTTAGTAAACAGCCAAAAGTGCCTTAACAGCACAATAGATATTTGCAGATATTTGTCTATGCTTGAATTTGATTATGTCATTTTTTTAATAAAACTTAAAATTATCTACAGTCTAGTTCCTAAGGCTTGTTGAAGCTTGCAGCACAGTCTTCAAAGAGAGAAATGTCATTAAAATAACTCTAGTACAGAAATCTCTGAAAGTTTTCTCAGAGTAGAAAAAAGAAAAAAAAGAAAAAAAGGTATATTATTGAAAATGTCATTTCTTGCTGTGAAGATTTTCTTTTTTTAATTCTTTACTAGTTTGATTGTAATTGATGTAAAGCACTGCCAGCAATCATTTCTGCAGGGTTTTCTTGGTATCCCCAGGCAGAGTTCACTGTGACCAACTGGCCATTTTCTCTCTTAAAAAAAAACAACAAACATTTCTTAAAGTGGTGATCATATGAAAACTATAATCACTTGTCAATTATATATATATTCACATAAATGAAAGCTTTCAAAGTCCTTCTTTCTCAAATTTTCTAGTAAGCTGCCATGTTATTTTTACTGATATGATAGCTATATTCAGTGTTGCACATCACTGTTGTCAAATGTACTGTAATTCCTCTGATGTCAGTGACAGAGAAATTGTGTCTTGATGGTAAGGAAAGCAGATGCCTTGGGCATGTTGAAACTGAGAAATTGGATTCTCCTAGGAGAGCAGCCACATGAGAACTCTGAGCATTTACCTCCCAAGCAGAAATAGGTGAACTGATTTATAAAATATGAGAGCTGACACCTTTTCTTAAAACTAGTGCCAAGCGTGGAGAATAATTTGCAGAATTATGCATTATTTTATTATTTTTTTCCCCAGTCTTGTTCTTACATTTATATTTTTCTGTTTTCCTCTAGGCAGGTTTAGAAGAGACATGTATCAAGGAAAAATGTCAATATGCATATTCAGATATGGATATCAAAGGTATAGGTGGCTATAATTTCACTCAGGCTTCTGTACCAAAAAAAAAAAAAAAAGAAGAAAAAAGATAAACATGCAAGCATTTACCGCTTTAGTACTATTTTTAAATTTTTCTGAGACTCCTTTCACATGTTTTCCAAAATATACTTAATGTTTCAGTAGTTGCTTGAAGGAGCTGGATATTGTGGTTATGACCCAGCAAAGTCCAGAAGACAGATGTAGCTTTCATCTGCCTCAGGAACTAGGTCTGAGTGTGTGCCGAGGAGCTTTGCTGGAGTGCTTGGCATAGTGAGACTGCCTGGGTCATTGCTCCATTTGTGCAAGAGATAAAGAGCTATGAGGGGCTCTCTGTCCTCTTCACCTACTGTTTAGTCCAAAATAAGATTACTGACAGATTCCTCCTCTTTTACCTACCCTGTGGACTCCTGTTAACTGTACAGATTTCCAGCACTGCACAGATCTATTTGAAAATAATAATAAGAATAATTTAAGTTTATTCACAGCTCTTATTTTCATACTAGAGTGACTCAGAAGGATAAAAGATGAAAACACATAGACTCTTCTTATTAACTTAATTCTATGAGGTGGTAGGTCTTATAGCAACCAAAGGATGATTCATTTTTGTAAAAATCACTGCTGTTTTGAGATAGCTTGTTTACTGGGGTGGATCATTTTAAATAGTTTCAGACAAGTGGGGAGTCTTTATCTGAAGGTAAAATTCAAAGGAAAAGAAGGAAATGTATTTCAGATGTATTGTGACGTTACAGACATAGGGATAGATATAGAAAAATACAAGGACTGGAGAGAGGAAAAATGAAACCTCACAGGGAAGGCAAAGTGTATTCCATAACTACACTATCTTTCATACATGATCAAGCAGAAGACTATTCATAGCAAGACAAAAATATAAAAAAGATTTTCCCCAATAAAAGAATATATTTAAGAAATAGCATTATTCTCGGTGAAACACAGGTTAGAAGTAAATCTGTCCTAGTGATGCATACTAATTCAGTGTTATTTTTTCTAAATAATTTTCAGTGAATGTTTCTTTTGTTGTTTGTAGGATTTTAAAAATGAACATGAGATTAGTTTTTCATGGTTTGATGTGTTTCTGAATACCTGCACAGCACTCCATCCAAAGAACATCTGTTTTATCAGCTGTAAAGCAGGAATGTGCTTGTGAAAAACGTGACTTTAGAGACAGCTCAATAAGTAACTGCTGAATTAAGCTATGGAAAGTGTCTTTCTAAAAAGAATAGTTTGGGTGATGAAATATAATTTAACAATAAAGGATGGTTTTAGTTTCAGGCATGAATAAAATTGATGATGAAAGAATCTCAAACACAGCTTGGAAAAGGGAAATTAAAAGATTAGTGCAGTATCATTCTCTTTTTCCATCCTGACAATCCTGGAATTCCTTTATATGTTGTTCCATCTCTCACTGTTTGTCAGAGAAAGTGTATGATATGCAAAACAAAGTGTCATGGACAATAAGGGATAACAATATACAGTAATGGCCATATCTACATCTCATAGAAATATTTATTATTATTATTATTATTATTATTATTATTATTATTATTATTATTAGCAAAAGAAACAGGATTTAGTCATGTGTCCACAAAGGACAATTCTTTCAGATGCAGCCTGGGAATTAATAGCTGGGAATATACTATCTGCCTTCCTCTTATGTCAGAAAGTAGAAACTAAGTTTATAAATAAATAAATAAATGTAAGATTTTAATCTTTGTAAATCTGGTTCAATTTCCACAGAATTGCTAGGAAAATAAATTAATAAAACTTCCACTACTTGTACAGAGTTTAGCTTCACAGCTGGATAATTTAACTTCTCATTCTTTCCTTTCAGTGCATTGCTTTTTTTCACAGCAGTTCCTTTTCTTTTACATCTTTCACTCTTTTACTGCTAAAACAATTGTTTAAAATGTTGTTAGCCAGCTAAACAGGTTATTTGAACAAGAGAATTATTTAACATGTTTATTTTCTACTCTGGGTTTTGAAAACAAACAAACAAACAAAAAGATTGATATAAAGAATGAAATATAAAGATTTTATTTCAGGATCTGGAAAATACAGAAAATATGAAATATTATAATTGAATTCTGAATTTGACTCCATGTTTTAACCATTGAAGATCTTACTTTATATTAGATCTAATTAATATTATAATGAGGTTAGCCAATATATCAGGGATGTTTTAATGTTGACATTGTAAAGATGGTTGATTACTCTAGGTAAACATTTGTATTTGTCACTGGTTGTATTTGTGAAAACTGAGATATCTATATCAAAATACACCATTTTTGGAGTGGTGGTGGGGGTGGGTGGAGCTTGTAATTGCCTTTCTAGGTTTTTCCACAGAAGCCAGAATGATGTGAAATGCCTGATAAACAATGTTTGTTATGGTGGATGTAATGTAGGAGCTTGGTTCATAAGAGGTTATGGCTAACCTCAGCACAGCAGCAATAGCTCCCACCCTACTTCAGGGAATTTATTCAAATTTGGGGGGCTCCAAGTTGCAATGTTGGTACGGATCAGCTGCTGTGTTTGTACAGGAGTTACTGGAGAATTGTAGTTTATAGTCAAATTTATGAAGGCAAAACTGGCACCAATTTTATCTTTTTTTATTATTATTATTTTTATTTTTTATTTTTTTTTATGGTAGGCTGTAGACCACTGGGTTTAAGTGATTGTATCATACCTAAATACCTAAAGAAAGAGACATATCTGAGACAGAGATGGAACAAGCAACTGCAGCAGAAACCACAACATTTATGTGCGAATCAGGAATCTTAATTTTTGTTCAATATGAAATATATTTTCCTATAACTAAACATGGATTTTCTTCCTGCTGCCCCCCTTCCCACTTTTTTTTTTTTTCCCTTAAAGTAAAAGAAAACTACATAGAGGTGAAACCAGAAGAAAGTGCAATCTCTACAATGCAAGTAGTACAGTATGTTAAGGAATGGCTTCCACTTGCTTCATCTTTTTGGGAAAATGATAACATGCATGTACCTACCTATGACACACACAAATCTTCAGAGCTCTGGAGCCTCTCATTTTGACACTACATTTTATTGAATTTGTTTTGTTAAAGAGCAAAATATCATATTGAGAAGAATATCCTGAAGGGGAACATGATATTCAGTTGGAGCAACTGAAAACAGACCTTGTCCTTGTTTAGATGTTATTTAAAACAACACATGATTAATTCTATTGCATTTTTTATTTGAGAGAAGTAGGGCTCTGTAAGGAGAGGAGTAGATGGAAACAGACAATTAAACCACTTGTGGGAAACTCCATAATAAAACATAAAAACTTTAAGTATTATCAAGACAGCTGTGTTGGAAACTGAGAATTTTCTTTAACTTTGTCTTTTATCAGAGAAAGGGGATAGGAAATAGGAATCTCTACCAGTTCCATCAGGACCTCAAAAGTTCTCTGGTGTGTTTGTACAATTGATAAAGCCAATAATCACTTCCTGATTTTTCATGTTCCTTTCTTTCTGACAAATTCCTGCATAGATATATGGTACAGAAATAAAGTGCCTTTGTTACTATGTTCACCTACTTCTCTTTTTTATCCAGGAAAAAGACTTTCATGGATATGTTTATGTTCAGTTTTTCCCATTCAATACAGTCTCAGGAGAAAAAGCCTGAAGTCTTCAGCTTCTCAAAATTTGAAATATGTAACAGAATAACATAAAAAGTTGTCTAATGTTATGTGAAGTGTTGCCACAAGACAATTGGCTGAAGTTCTTGACTGCTGCAGTAAGAAATTTTGTTTCTAGGACAAATTTCCACCTAGGCTGCTATAGGAAATGAACCCCATTAAATTAATCATGGTTCCTGGGATCAGCCCCCCCCCCCCCGGGGGGGGGGGGTTTTTTTTTTTTTTTTTTTTTGAGTCTATGCTAATTCAAATTGGGTGTAGCTAAGAACCAGTTTTCTGCAAGCTTTTGTACTATCGAGTTCTCCCAGCCTAAACTGTGAAAATAGCCATCTTCCAGGTACATCTTCAGCTATTCAGGAGAAGGCAAAATATGTTTTTCTTGTGTTCTTTCTTCAAGTTCCAACCCAGATGTCTGAGAGCTAGAAGAGACTTGGCTCATCCTCCTTTACTAGCCTCTCTGTAGTTGATGTCTTCCATAATGTCTGACTTGTTCTCAAACCAATGTGCTCTTTCTGTTGGTTCTTGTAATATGGATTACAGGAACTTTACGTGTTAAGAAGCAGAGGTTGCTTTACTTCAGTCTCAGTTGCCTCCAGAGAAGACAAGAATGCTCCACTTTTCTGTTAGATGCTGTACAAGGAAATCTAATGGTCAGAGCTAATATTGCTGGGGGGGGGGGGGGGCGGGGGGAATTAAGAAAACAGACCAACAGACCAACAGGTTGTCTCAGTCAGGAAGCAACTCATCTAAATCAAGTTGCTAAACTTGCTAGACATAAAGAAATTGAAAACGGTCTAGTCACATTTTTCTCCAAAACAGCAGCTGAAATATTTGTGTTTCATGAAAATTTTAATGGATCTCTTATGTACTGAAGATATGAGCCACTGCTTAGTAATGAATACAATCAATAATGCATACATTAACACAACATATAAAAGTGAACATACCTGCAGTTCAATTCAGAATGGATGTTTACAGCTGGAGAGCCATCCTTACAAATTCCTCCTGAGGTCCTCTTCATAATAAATAAGGACATATGGATTTCTTATTCAGTATAAGCTTTGGAACAAAATGTTTTATGAATTGTGTTATAGTGTTATATATTGTGTTTTTTAGTTTTGTTTTTAAGTACAGGTAATCAAAGTTGTGTGAGCCTCTTAGCCATATACAGTCTCAGAAATTTCACCACTTTCTGAGAAACGGCAGTATTAATCTTTGCCAAGTCACAAGTATGACAGAATAAAGCAGGAGAATATTGATTTGCCGTAGGCATTTTTTTTTTTAAACTCCTACAGTAGACACCATTTAGAACATGTGAGGATTGCAAATGTTGTTATTCAAAATATAGTGTTTTTTGACTTTATAATGAAAAAGAGAGGATTCTATTTTGTAGGTCTCTGTGAGGGAAGGGAAGGGAATGAGGAACAGATGAGAGAATAAAAAAAGAATAAGAGAGAGGATAGGAAAGTAAAGAACAGGAGAGATCTGTATGCTGTCATTTTATTTATTTATTTATTTATTTATTTTTCAAAATTATCTTTGGAAGGAAATCTTACTATGACCACAGTTTCTGCTTAATAACTGTATACTCTTTGTCTTATTAGTCACCATTATTTCCCTGTTATTTAATACTGAGATCTCCTTTCCTGTCCTTTTTTTTTGGCTCAGCAGACTAGGACTGTCAACATTTTTTTTTAATTATAGAAAACACAGATCTTTCTCATAAGTGTTTTTGTTTGAATATTGTTTATATAATAACTTCCTTAAAAACAAGCCATCCATAAAGTAATATTTACATTACTTCATTTCTTAGTACTGAACAATGCTTTTGAACTTGTTACTATTTATTGTTTGCTTTAGTGCTCCTGTGTTTATTTTAATACAAAATTCAGAATTTAAAGGATTTTCTTCCTGAAAAGTAAACTTATTCTTTCTTTAAATTTTAGGATATTTTGAAATAAATATTTAAAAGTTACTTAAAATTAAATTTAAAGCAGAATCCTAGATTGCTTTTAGGAAACAGTGAGGAAGATAAATAATAATTTAATAATAATAAAATCTTGATTTTGTCTTGAAACTATTAATATCCCAGTGGTACATGCTAAAGTTATGCTCTCATGTGTTGGTTACCCTGCCATGGCTTACCTGTCAATAGGGAAATATTATTTTCCATGTTTGATGTACTGCTTGTTTTTAAAGATGAAACCATGACCACTGCTTTCTGACCATTCAAGAATATACAAGGGCATAGCAAAAATGTACCAGAAGTTTATTTTCTTCACGTTTTGGCAGAAATGTGCAGCAAGTAACATCTTTGCTATATACTATAGCTGAAGATAGAAAAATAAAGATTTAACTGGGTCAAATCTCACTGTATTTGGGCACAAATCTTAAACTGAAATCTAGGCTTCTACAGTCATTATTTATCAGGACATTACCATACTATCATACTACCTTTGTTATAGTAGTTTTTGCCTTTTTAGACATTAATTTGAGACAGTAATTTCTATTGTCTTTTTTTTTTTTTCTTTCTATGAAACAGATTTTTAATTAAAAAAAATAATAATAACAACAACAATAACAACAAAACACGCCAGCAGATCAGTTCAAAAAACAGAGCAAAATAAAGGACTGGAGAGAACATGTTTTCAACTCTAAATTGGACTTTCATGTCATCATCAAGAGATATAAAAATTTTACTGATGTACAGCTATCTTGAACCAAACTCCAGAGTGAATGGTTGGAACTTAAATATCAGAGTCCTTCCCCAGGATAAATATTTTTTCTTCTTCAGGTACAACATTTTGTCATTGTAGTGCCACAGCCTTGTGGCCAAAATCTAATACAAATTTAATAGGAAAATAATTCTTATGATTTCTAATATAGTTTGTTGGCTATTCCAGTCATAGCAGTGCCACAAAAGATTGCCTAATTTAACAAACATGTGAACCGTAATGCACCACTGTTTCTGATAATACATTTTCTGTTTACACTGGTTTGAGGTCTATCTCTATCCAAGTTGTCATACTGAGGTGGGGCAGAGCTGTGTGTGTGTGTGAAAATACTTAGTTCCTTCCTGAGGTATTGTTTATTTGTCCTGCAGGGCATTGGTGGTGACTGCCTCCTGCAAGGTGGGCTTCTGCATGTTTCCCAACCTGAACAATTCTCTAATTACCTCCACTCAGTCTTGGAAGTACAGTGAAAGCAATGGAGCTGAATATATATTCTCATATTATTTTCAAAGTACCTGTTAAGCTGTAACAGGAGGAGCAGAGTATCGTTAGCTATTGCTGTAAGGTGGGGTGAGGAATATAATGGAAGGAAATATATATATATATATGTGTATATTTACACTTGGTGGCTGTGCAGAACCACGAAGATAACTCATGTATGCATGTGTTTCCTTGCTTTTATTATGTTCCTTCTACCAAGAACTGGAATCAATTACGTGGTCACTCAATGGAACTTAGGTGCCAGTGTCTCAATAGGACATAATGGCTCAATCCTTTCTTGTCCCAAACTACAGACATGAGAGACAAGGATAACAAGTGGAAATAAACAGATCAAATGGCTAGACATTGGCGAGAACAATATCGCACCTTGGTTTCCTGACTATTGTTCTTGCTTCTGCAGACCTGTTCTTATCAACCATTTAAATACTAGTCTCTCTCTCTCTCTCTGTGTATGTATGAAACATTTGGGAAAGGAGAGAGAGAGAGAGAGAGAGAGCAAGACAACCATAGAAGCTCTTGTAAATATGGACTTAGTGTTAACATGTAATGCAGAACAGAATAGAATGGGAAGTGGTTGTTAGAAAGAGTGCTGAAATACATGTAACAAAAAAAAATTGTCTGAACTGTTAAGTTCCATTTGCAGTAAATACCAAGGACATGAATCCTCAATTAATTTTTCCATATAGCTTTAGAGGGGCTTCAGGGCTTGTCCAGATCATTAAGATTGATTTATAGGCCCATAACAAAGTGATTATGAAGAAGAAAATTTTCCAAATAATCCAAGACAAATTCAGAGTCAGATCAGGCAAGAAGCAAATATTAATAGCTGCTGAATAAGAAAAGGATTGATACTTTTCTCCCTTCCTGTTCAGAAAGAGATCCAAAATAATAAATACTTTCTAAGCACTTTTTTTTTTCTTTTTTTTTTCTCCTGGCCATAAAAGAGCAACACATTCACGAGCACTTAAATGGACAGCAAAAATAATGCATTTTCATATGGGAGAAAAGGGTATTTTTTTTCTCCATGTACAGATGTGGTTTGCACAGGTTAACAGCCAACTGAATGTTTTATGTTGATTTATGTTGTTGTTTTTATGTTCTTTATGTTGTTATACGTAGCAAGTCATGTAAGTGCTCACCATTGACTGATCCTAAGCTACATGTGCTACTGTTTGACTGCTACATTATAAAATGACCAAATTATTATTATTTTGAATAGGTAGACCTGGGACTCCTACTGTGCATATACTGTGCATATACTATGCCACAGTTAGTAGCATACACATAAAACTGAGATTGTAGGAATATTCTGTGTCAGCATCTTTATTTATGGTCCAGAGGAAAAACTTCAAAAGAATTTAAGATTTGTTTGAAGTAACCTCTTAAAAAGCAATGACCTTTGTCATGTAAGAAGACTATTCACAATTTTCCAATATTTTCTCAGCTATTTAAAGCAAAAGTGTGCCCTTCACACGGTTCTAGGGTACCCTATGAATACTTCAGTCTCAGTGGTTTCAATCCTTCTCTTGTTTCTTTTTTTCAGTTATAAATAACATCCATATTATCTTGAGTGTTCACTTGATGTCATCACCATGTTTGAAAGACTTTGTATTGTAAATGTTTTCCCTTCCTCAGCCCTCCCTCATTATTCTTAGACAAGACCTACTGAACTCTGTCGGTATTTTCTGATGAAGGGAATGAATCTGAAGATGGATGCCAGCATAGTAAAATCTTGTATCATATTTCTTTAACACTAGGCAATATGTTTATTTAAGTGTGGAAAAATCTTTAGTCACTTATTTTTGCAGATACATTGTGATTGACCTTGCTGCCTGCCTTGATGTTTTTTTCTTCATTTTGTGCTCCTGAAGAAAGGTGGTCTGCAGGAAGTGGGAAGAAGACAGCAAACATTTGACTGCTGGTGGTCATTCACATCTCTACAATTTGCTCAGGGTTCATAGCAAAGTTAAAACTGTATCCTGACTTGGGAAGATCATCCCATATCTCAGTCAGAAAGTGGTACTCAGAGTTATTGCTGAAGAGAAGGTAAGGAATTCAGCATATGACATATGGCAGATGACAAGTTAGAGCTTCCCAAGAAAATAGATTTTCAGTTTAGAAACTTTTTTAAACAAACTTTTCTCCCCAAAACTACAAGATGGTATACAATGATCAGCACCTTGTTATTTTGTAGAATAGTTTCTAGTATGTTTCTCATAGTTCAGGTTTTATATGTTATAATTATAAACATCTCTTTAGAAGAATAGTACTATCAACAAACATCACTGTTAAATATTCAAAGAAAACAGAAATTATGAAAAGACAAAAGAAATGTTGAAAAACAAACAAACAAACAAAAAAAACCCCACATATATCAATAACCAGGGAAATTGTTTGGGTTTTCTATTAATATTTATGAAATTCTTCGTATCTACACTCCTTTGAACTTCTCTGTCATGGTACTACATCATTAACAACTGAACATGGTCAAGGCTCAGTGAAGAAAAAGGAGAAAAAGGAAGATTTATCCATTTCTCACTGGAGAAGAAGGAAGATTTATCCATTATATTTTTTTAAGCTCACAAACTGCATGATAAATTTGTGCATACTGATTTTTATTCTGAGGTTTGAGGTTCATTCAGAGACATTAAAATATCTGAAAGAGCTGCTATTGTTTTTTCACCCTTTTTTTTTTTTTTTTTTTTTTTTTTCAGTTGAAACCAAAAACACAGTACTTATGAAGTTGAAACCTTTTATGTTAGCTTATGGTATACTATTTCTTGTATGACAGAACACCAGCAAAGTGAATAATGCATGCACTACATTTTAATATATTTGCACTGATTTTGCCAATAATATAAATTATATTCACATATCTCTAATTATAATGTACCTAAATCAAGTATAATCTGTCTTTTCTTTTCCAGTACACTTCCTAAGAAAAAAACAATTTTTAACTTCAAACTGTTCCGTATGGCCTAAAGTAAGCATTTACAGAATGAATTAATGAAAACATCTTTTTCATTTCATGCATGAGTTTAAACATCTAATATTGGATTTGTGCTCTATATCAACTCAAAGACTCATAGTTAACTTATTCTTGATAGCTGTGAAGTATGCATTTTATCACAATAATTTCTGATAGAGTTCAATCCTAGTTTTTGGTCCTGTTATCTTTATTTGTATCCATAGGACTAAGCTTTTATACTTATTCTCTATGTGGCTGTAAAATCTATGGAGAAAGCCACAAGGGGTGGGAAGAAAATGATCCTTCCTTTCTGTAATACAGTTACCAATACTGTATGAGATCCTGTAGCTGCTATAGAAAATAGGCAGTGGGTGTATGTAAATGTGGACTTCCCTGTCATGATGCTAAACACATACCTACTTACAGTCTCCTGGCTATGATCTCAAGATCACAGAACTAGTGTCCTCTTTAGTTGTGAAAGGAGGACAGACTTTGATCAAAATCTCTCAGTAGGAAGGGTCAAAAATTTGAGCAGAAAATGGAAAGAAATAAACAGAATCATAGAATGGTTGAGATTAGAAAGGACCTAGATCTAGAGATCATGGTATCCAGGAGGGTTTCAAATATCTGCAGAGAAGGAGACTCCACAGCTTCTCTGGGCTACCAGTTCCAGTGCTATGTCACCGTCACTGTAAAGAAGTGTTTTTTCATACTCATATGGACATTTAAAACATTTAAAGAGCACTTCTTCGAAGCTCAGGATCGGTGCATTTTGAAGAGTAGGCAATCAGGGAACGGGGACAGAAAACCTGCATGGATGAGCAAGGAGCTCATCAACAAGATCAAAAGGAAGAGGAAGGCCTATGAAATGTGGAAAAGGGCCTGTCCTCTTGGGAGGAGTATAGGAGTGTTGTCAGGGCCTGCAGGGACACGATGAGGAAGGCTAAAGCCCACAGCCCACCTGGAGGTGAAGCTTGCAAAAGAGATAAAGGATAATACTTTTTTTTGTTGTTGTTGTTTTTAAGTATGTAAACAGTAACAGAAAGACTAGAGATAATGAGGGTGTCCTGCTAAACGAGGGGGGTGTCTTGGCAATGGGGGATTCTGAGACGGTGGAGATACAGAATACCTTTTTTGCTTTGGTCTTTGCTTCAAAGACTCTCCCCTAAGACTCCTGGACCCTGGAGGGAGGAGAAAGAGTCTGGGAAATGCAGATCTCCCCCTTGGTTCACGTGAGTGTGGTTCGGGAGCATCTGTGTGTACTCAACACACATAAATCCATGGGCCCCAATGGGATGCATCCACATGTGCTGGGGGAACTAGTGGAGGTGATAGCCAAACTGCTCTCCATCATCTCTGAAAGGTCTTGGATAACAGGACAGTTGCCTGAAGACTGGTGGAAAGCCAATGTCACTTCAAGAAGGGTAAAAAAGAGGATCTGGGAAACTACAGACCAGTCAGTCTCACCTCTGTCCCTGGAAAGGTGTTGGAAGTTTGTTCTGGATGCCATCTCCAAGCAATTGGAAGAGAATGTTATGAGGAGTAGTCAGCATGGATTCACCAAGGGGAAATAATGTTCGACCAGCCTCGTAGCCTTCTATGATGGCATCACCAGCTGGGTAGACAGGGGAGGGCAGTGGATGTCACCTACCTTGACTTTAGCAAGGCTTTTGATACTGTCTCCCATGACATCCTGACAGCAAAGCTGAGAAAGTGTGAGATAGAGGAGTGGAAAACGAGGTGGGCTGGGTATTTCCCAGGGGTCAGAGCTGGGTCTGGTCTTGTTCAACATCTTCATTGACGACCTTGATGAGGGAATAGTGTCTGCCCTCAGCAAGTACGCCACTGATACAAAGCTGGGAGGAGTGGCTGACAAGACAGAAGGCTGTGCTGCCATTCAGCGAGACCTGGACAAGCTGGAGAGCTGGGCAGGAAGAAACCAAATGTGGTTTAACAAGACCAAGTGTAGAGTCCTGCACCTGGGAAGGAACAGCCAGAAGTATCTGTACAGGCTGGGGGATGACCTGCTGGAGAGGAGCTCTGAGGAGAAGGACCTGGGGGTCCTGGTGGAATACAGGTTGACCATGAGCCAGCAGTGTGCCCTGGTGGACAAGAAGGCCAATGGGATCCTGGTGTGCATTAAAAGGAGAGTGGCCAGCAGGTCAAGGGATGTGATCCTCCCCCTCTACTCTTCCCTGGTCAGGCCTCACTTGGAGTACTGTGTCCAGTTCTGGGCTCCCCGGTACAAAAAAGACAGGGATCTCCTGGAAAGAGTCCAGCGGAGGACCACAAAGGTGATATGGGGCCTGGAGCATCTTTCCTATGAGGAAAGGCTGAGAGACCCAGGCCTGTTCAACCTTGAGAAGAGAAGACTGAGAAGGGATCTTATCAATATTTATAAGTATCTTAAGTGTAGGAGGCAGTGGGATTTGCCCAACCTCTTTTCAGTGGTTTGTGGGGACAGGACAAGGGCTAATGGCCACAAAATAGATCACACCAACATGCGAAAGAACTTCTTCATGGTTGGTGGGGGTGACAGAGCACTGGAACAGACTGACCAAGGAGGTTGTGGAGTCTCCTTATCTGGAGATATTCAAGGGCCGTCTGGACACCTACCTGGGCAACCTGATCTATGGAATGTGCTTTGGAAGGTGGGTTGGACTCAACGATCTCTTGAGGTCCCTTCCAACCCCTACAATTCTGTGATTCTGTGATTATGTAAAACTCAAGTGTTTCAGCCTGTGCTCATTGCTTCTTGTCCTGTCACTGAACTCCAATGAAATGAGGCTGACCCCATCCTCTTTACACTGTCCCTTCAGATATTTATACTCATTGATAAGATCCCCTCAGTCTTCTTTTCTCCATGCTAAATAGTCTGAATTGTTTCAGCCTCTCTTCATATGACAGAAGCTCCAATCTTCTAATCATTTTAGTAGTCCTCCTCTCCTCCTCCTCCAGTAGTTCCATGTCCCTCTTGTACTGAGGAGACCAGAACTAGACACAATTTTCCAGGTGGGAACTCACCAGGGCTGAGTAGAGGAGGAGGATCACCTCCCTTGACCTGCTGGCAACAGACCTCTGAATGTACCTCAGGCTACTGTTGGCCTTCCTGGCCACAAGGGCACACTGCTGGCCCATGGCTAACCTGTTGTCCACCAGGACTCCCAGGTTCTTTTCTGCAGAGCTGCTTTCTAGCAGGTCAACCCCCAGCCTATACTGGTTCATGGGGTTAATCCTCCCTAGGTGCAGGACCCTGCACTTGCCTTTGTTGAACTTCTTGAGATTCCTCACCACCCCACTCTCCAGCCTGTCGAGGTCCCTCTGAATGGCAGCACAGCTCTCTTCTATATCAAACATTCCTCCAGTTTTGTGTCATCAGCAGACATTTTATTTGTTCCATTATCCAGGTCATTGATGAGTAATTTAAACAAGACAGGACCCAGTACTGGCCCCTGGGGGACACCACTAGCTAAAGGCCTCCGACTGAACACTGCAGTGCTTGCTGATCACAATCCCCTGAGCTCTGCCAGTCTGCTCACTGACTGCTCACTGACTCTCAGCTCAATCCACCTCACTATAGATGAGTATCTATCCTGCATTTCCTGAGCTTGTCTATGATGATGTTATGGGAAACAGTATCAAAAGCCTTGCTGAATTCAAAGTAGACAACATCCACTGCTCTGTCCTCATCTATTCATCCAGTCATCCTATCACAGAAGGCTATCAGATTGGTTAAGCATGATTTCATCTTGGTGAATCCATGCTGATTACTCCTGATCACCTTCTTATTCTCCACATGCTTGAAGATGACATCCAGGATGAGCTGTTTCAGGGATGGAGATGAGGCTGACTGGCCTGACATTACCTGGATCTTCCTTCTTGCCCTTCTTGAAGTCTGGAGTTATATTGGCTTTCTTCCATCCCTCAGCAATGTCTGCTGTTCTCCACAGCCTGTCAAAGATGATGGAGAGTGTCAAAGCAATATTATTTGCCAGCTCCCTCAGCACCCACTGGTGCATCCCATCTAGGCCCATGGATCTATGGATGTAAGGTTTGACTGAATGATCTCTTACCTAATCCTCCTTGACCAAGATAACGTCCTCTTTTCTCCAGAATTCCTCTCTTCTCCAAGGACTATGAGATTCCTGAGAGCTGGTCCTAACATTGAAGACTGAAGCAAAGAAAGCATACTTTTATCTTACTGTTGGAAAAAAAAACACTTCACACAACTATCTCTTCTTAATATTCTCTATACAAGGGAGATACTGAATTGTCAGTACACTGTAGCTTGTTCTGAGACTGTGTAAGTAATAAAAGTTTCAAACTCATGAAAACACCGTGAAGGAAAATAGAAATCCAAACGATAGTCAGGCATTTAAAAGTTTATTTTATTCTAAGTTTTATGGGTGGTCCTTTATGGGAACAGGTATTTTAGGCACACGTCAGCATTATCTTCGTTTTGCCTAGTTTTATTTATATATATGTATTCATATGCAAATACACATGCATATATACTTCTGTAGTAATCAGTGGGCTGATACATGAAGCAATATAAATATATAAATAGTGTCAACAATTTGTTAGATTCAAACTACTTAAATGTTTAAAGCTCCATTTTGACTATACAGTTGAAGAATACTGAGAAACTCCGTGTGATCTTGAAAAGCATTATTTATTATAACCACAAGTTTATATATGACATTACAATACACTGTGGGTTGTTATATAGTTGATGGGGAGCAAAAAAAAAAAAAAAAAAAAAAAAAAAAAAAGATTAATTAGCAGCAAATACTGAATAAATGAACTGTGCTTTGATTCCAAATTTCAGTTTACACTTAAGATATACTGTAATAATCTAAACTTGTCATGCAGCCGTGAAAGTGCTAAAAGCTTCCAAAAATAAACATATCCAGATGACAGAATCCATTTTACTCTGAAGGTAATGGATCTCAGTATTAAATACAGTAACATATCTTGGATAAAACATATGGAATATGTTTTCAAAACCAGTCATAGTGGATTGTCTAAAGGTGTATAAGGAAGGTATAAATACCTCAATCTTGTTATATGAATTTTTACAGACTCAGGGCTACAGTTATAGAATCACAGAATCATAGAATGGCCAAGGTTAGAAGGGACCTCTGAAGATCATCTAGTCCAACCCTCCTGCCAAGCAGAATCACCTAGAGCTCATTGCACAGGGGGGCATCCAGGCGGGTTTCAAATATCTCCAGAGAAGGAGACTTCACAGCCTCTCTGGGTTACCTGTTCCAGCACTCTGTCACCCTCACTGTAAAGAAGTGTTTTCTCATATTACTATGTTTCAGTCTGTGCCCATTGCCACTATTGCTGGGCAGAACTGAAAAGCAACTGATCATCCAGAAATGAAAAGAAACTGGTCAACTGAAAAGAAACTGGTCATCCTCTGACATCATCCCTTCAGATATTTATACACATCTGTGAGTTCTCCCCTCAGTCTTCTCATTTCCAGGCTAAACAGGCCCATTTCTCTCAGCTTGTCCTCAAACACAGGTGGACACAATACTCCAGGTGTGGCCTCACCAGGGCTGAGTAGAAGGGGAGAACCCTTGACCAGCTCACAACACTTCTCTGAATGCACCCTCTTAACACAGCTATTGCCTCTATGAAAGTGTAAACATTTGTAAGTTTTTATAAAGAGGATACTCACATCTGAACAAATTGTAAGCTCTCTAAGAATGCTCTTTGGGAATTTAGTTTAAATTGCTTTCTTGAACTGTTGTATAAGGAATTGTTCTAACCTTGTTTCTTGTGTACTTTTATGCTTTACTATTAATAGGGATCCCATACCTAGAGTGAAAGGAATGTATCTATTTGCCTCTCTTCAGGTGGGCTCTGCTCCTGCTAGAAGCACCATTTCTTTGGATAAAGATTCTCAGTTTTTTTTTTTTTTTTCTGGATATGTGCTCACTTCTGACCCAAGCAAAGTTCCACTCAGAATGTTCTGGTGATTTTAATTGTTCACTCTTCACTTTGTTATGATTTCATCATTTTTATATTTGAACTGCTGTACTTCTCTGAAAAGCGGCTAGGTAAAAATAGTTCTACTTAACTCAGCTCTACTTCCTCTGGGTATTTGGAGCTGCTGACCAACATAAAGGTATTTTCAGTTTTACTCCTTTTAGCCCTGCAGAATTAACACAATTAAGATTGTGGTCTGAGAGAATGCATTTATTTCATAGATACACTGAAAAAGTTTGTTACTTTTCAGTTAAGTCATTTCAATCAGGACTAAAAGTAAAGAAGGAAAGCCCTCTCTGATCAAGAATAGAGTATGGAACTACTCTGAACTAGCATGCATTAATACAGAGTACCAATGTTAAAATTGCTATTAGCTTCTCCATGCTCCCTACGATGCGATTACTTATGGCTTGATGACTCAGATAATTTTTTATTGTAATTCTCCTTTAGACAGAGTCTTTGGGGTTAGATATCTGTTGTTACTGTCTGCAATTTGAAAAATCTGCTAAACAGACTCTTCCAGTTCTTCCAGTTATAACTGTCTGAGTTATAAATGGGAGCCTCTGTCAGTCTTTTGGTCACTGTATATTTGGAAAGTGTTCCTCTCTGAGCTACTGGATGTGGTGGTTTTACTTGGGTGGGCAGCTGAGCTCCACCACAACCACTCTCTCACTCCCCCTCCTCAAAGAGGAACGGGAAGAATATATGATGAAAAGGGCTCAAGAGTTGAGATAAGGACGAGGAGATGGCACAGTGATTATCGTGACATGCAAAACAGACTCAGCATAGGGAGATAGTAAGATTTATTACCTATTACTAACAAGCTAGAGAAGTGAGAAACAAAGGAAAGAAACCAAAAGCACCTTCCCCCCCTACCCACTTGCACCTCCTCCCCCCAAGCAGCGTAGGGGAATGGGGGTTATGGTCAGTCTATAGCGCTTCTTCTCTGCCGCTCCTTCTCGGTCACTCTCGTCCCCTGTGCTGTGGGGTCCCTCCCACGGGATGCAGTTCTTGCTGAACTGATCCAGCGTGGGCTGCCCACAGGCAGCAGCTCTTCAAGAACTGCTCCAGATATGGGCCCGTACCACGGGGTCCATCCCTCTGGTGCAAACTGCTCCAACCTGGGTCCCCCACAGCAGCAGCTCCTGCTGGGTCACCTGCTCCTGCATGGTCTCCTCTCCATGGCCTACAGGTCTGGCCTGAAATCTGCTCCAGCAGGGGTCTTCCACAGGCCACAGTCTCTGTCAGTGCAGGTCTACCTGCTCCACTGTGGTATCCTCCACGGGCTGCAGCGTGGAACCCTGCTCCACCATGGTACTCCATGGGCTGCAGGGGGACAGCCTGCTTCACCATGGTCCTCACCACAGGCCGCAGGGGACTTCTGCTCTGGCGCCTGGAGCACCTCTCCCTCTCCTTCTTCACTGACCTTGGCGCCTGCAAGCCTGTGTACTGGGTCTGGCTGGGATGTTAACTTTCCCTGCAGCAGCCCATAAAGTGCCATGCTCTGCACTTGTAGCTAGAACAGCAGTGTTATCACACTAGTGTTGTGTCTGCTGCTGAGAAGTGCTGGCACAGCATCAGGACTTTCTCTAAACCTCCTGGGGGGGTGGGCAAAAAGTGAGAAAGAAACATCACCAGGGCAGCTGACCTAAACCAACCAAAGAGATATTCCATACCATATGATGTCACACTCAGCAACAAAAGGTGGAAGAAGGAGGAAGAGGGGAGGGGTGAGCTTTCGTTGCGAAAACGTCTGTCCTCCTCGCTAACACCGGTTACGAGTGTTGAGGCCCTGCTTCAAGGATGTGGTCAGGCATCGCTCATTTATTTCCTCTGCGCTTCTATATAGACTTGTTTTGTTTTTGCTGTTCCCTTCCCCCTCCCTTTCCCCTTTCCCTTTTTCCCTTTAGTTGAATTGTTAATTAATAATATTTCCTTAATATATATATATTTTTCCCTTTAATTAAATTATCCTTATCTCAACCCGTGAGTTCTTTCCTTTACTTCTTCCCCTCCTCATCTGAGGAGGGGGAGTGAGAGAGCAGTTGTGGTGTTCAGCTGCCTAGCACAGTAAAACCACCACAGGCTGTTCCTCACTCCTCTCACTCTCCCAGCTGCTGTGTGGCGCAGCAATTTTTTTTTTTTTTTTTTTTTTTTTTTTTTTTTTTTTTTTTTTTTTTTCTCCCCGTCTCAAATATGCTCTCACAGAGGTGCAAAACAACATCACTTATTGGCTCATCTCTGGTCAGCAGTGGGGCCCTTGCCAAACATGGGGCAGCTTCTAGATCCTTCTCACAGAAGCCACCCCTATGGTCCCCTGCTAACCAAACCTTGCCACGTAAACCCACTATACTGGACTCTTCATTTTACATATCTGTTTTGTGCTTCAGGATCCTCAGTCATGTCATCAGTTAAGGTAAATTGAGAAAGCCGTCTTAATTTCACTGAGTGATAGGCCCAAGTTGCTATATTTTTATATACTTGTTACCATGGTACTCAGTCAAGTAATATCAAATAAAGTCTGGATGACATTGGAGAGAAGCAATATGTTAAGAGAAATAAATTGTAATGATCTGACTTGCTCAAGTTCCAGGGAAACTTCAGAAGTATTTGACATTCAATGTTAAACTTTGAGTTGTAGGATCCATATTTGTTCAGATGAGAATAAGCATTCTAGGGAACTGAGCATATGATTTTTAATAGCAGATTTACTGCTATACTGCCATTTCTCTTTCTGCAAAGTAGTCTTTAAAAAACAAAACCAAGCCCAAAACATCACAGTTATTGTAGAAATAATATATATAATAGTCAGGACACTCTTTTTTGATGTCCTTTCTTTGTAAGTAAACAAAATATATTTTTATATTTCCTAATCCGTTAATGTGGTAATGTGGTGTCATAGGTCATGGAGACTGCAGCAGTGCCCAAGCATAAAAAAAAAAAAAAAAAAAAAAAAAAAGGCATGAAAGATAAATTTAGAAACCTGGCATGCCATCAACACCACAGTATGGAAAGGAAGAGTGAAAAATGACACTTTGAAGGTCTGACCACAAAAACAATCAAAAGATGCACAAATGGGCAATTCTTCCCATACAGCCTTTCTCCTTCCCACACTCTAGATCTAAATATCAAGACCATGTATTTATGGTAGTTTAAAAAGAAACCAAAACCAAACCAAACAAACAAAAAAACTAGTTAAAATAAGACTACTCAAGTATATGATATATCTCTCTCAAATAAAGAATTGCACTATGTAGCAATTTCTTCTGAGTGAATGAGAATCAAAAGGGAAAAATGAAATGAGGAGGAAATGAAGATAAGTAATTGGGGGGCAAAAAAAGATGTCATGAATTGAAAATTAGTTTTTCTTTGAGGTGCTGACTCAAATGCATAACTTTCCATAAAAGCTATAGTAAGAATAAAAATAGACCAGAATTTTAGTTATGAATAATAATAAAAAAGACTTTCATTTGCTTAATATTCTTCAGAAATACCTAATTCTTCTGTTTATGAACAGGAAAATAGAAAATCTGTGTTATTCTTCTTTCAGATTTTGAGACTTAGTCTCATATATGAAACCTGAAAATAGAAAATGAAACATATCAATATCTAGCTCACTTTACTCCTTCTATATTTATAATAATTCAGATAGATATCAAAACAAATAAAATTTGAATGGAAACTGGGATGTCACCTATAGTCATTTTTATACCAATGATCAAATGGATAAGTACCAGACCTTTTCTTCAGGATTCATTTAAGAAATTTATCCCCAAAAATAATAATAAAAAAATACCAGTGCACATGGACTGTAAAGAAAATAATCAAATACATTGCTAACTTAAGGAGTTGGGCAGTAGTAAATTGGTATCTTTTGCTGTTGTCTTCACAGTTTCAGGATTTCTTATAATGCCTGTGATATATATTTTGAGAATTTGTTTATTTATTTCCAGTTTCTGAATGTTCTCTTCCGAGAGTTCACTATCATTCTTCAATTGTCTCTCCAGCTCTTTCTCCATTACTATTCAGAATTATTTTTTATCCACCATATTCTTTGTCACTTTTACCACCCTAATCACAGATCCTGTTACACAAAGGATTTTGGGACAGATTCACCTGCACAGAGAGATATTAGCATTCACCTGCACAGAGAGATATTAGCAGGGCTCATACCTGATGGCACACAAGGACTGTCAATAGTGAAAGTTACAAAGAGGGAGAGAGAGATGGAAGGAGCAAGAGAGGAAGGAAGGGAGGAAGAGAAGAGAATAGAGAAAAAATAAAAGTGAAAAAGAGAAAATGGAGAAAGGAGAGAAGAAAACTCTCCCTAGTACCTAGTCAGAAAGAGCAACAATGGGTCCAGTGATAGAGCAAAGAAGACCACCCTCATTTGTGTGTCCTTTCCTGGGTGGTTGGTGTTGACGGCTAAGGCACTAGAGTACCAAAGGACCTATGCAACAGTCTTTTGCCATTCTTACAAAAATATTTAAACACCTTCATGTCAGAGGTTTGGTCATTCTCACAACTGCTCACCCAAAGGGTTAACTGTTCCAGAAGAGGGACTTTTCCTTCCTAGTGGCTCCCAGGAAGGCCTGCCTTCATGAGTCTTCAGAATGCAAGTAGGACTACAGCAAAGGCTAAGAGAGCTGGGGCTGTTCAGCCTACAGAAGAGAGACCTCATTGCAGCCTTTCAGTACTTAAAGGGACTTATAAAAAGACAGGGAGCAACTCTTTGCTCAGTCGGATAATGACAGGATAAGGGGGAATGGTTTTAAACAGAAAGAGGGGAGATTTAAATTAGAGGTTATGAGGAAATTCTTTACTCAGAGGGTGGTGAGGCACAGAACAGAGAGGTTGTAGATGTCCCATCCCTGGAGGTGATCAAGACAAGGTTAGATAAGGCCCTTAGCAACCTGATCTAGTGGGTGGCATCCCTGCCTACGGCAGGGGAGCTGGAACTAGATGACCTATGAGGTCCTTTTCTATGAGCTCCATTCTATGATTCAGTCCTGTTGATGAAGATTGTTGGCTTTGCTCACATTTTGGTGCTTCTATGATAGATGTTTTAAAGGAGATTTTTCCCCATAGTGTATCTTTATTGTAACAGAGATTACAGACTGATTTCCATTGTAGAGACATAAGTCTCTTGTGTTAGGTGCAGTGTGAGCACAGAGATGATTTTCTTAAATTATTCAGAAAGATATGTCAAAATGCAAAAAATGCATGGCTTGTGAGTTTATTTAAAGTTATAAACCTTATTTCATCCCTTCTTTGCAAATGGTTATGAAATAATGTCTTCCTTTGAAATAGAATCAATGTTAGATATGATGAGGCAAACACTTTCTTCCTGACATTTCTTTAAAATATCATGGGGGGGGGGGGGGAAAGGGAGGAGGAGAGAAAAGAAAAATAAAATCAAAATGCTAATTGAATAATGTGGGAAATGCTGTAGTGTTCTCAAGTTCTGATATTATCTGGTGGGGGTAGCTTTTTCACTGATTGTTCTTTTCCTTTCAGTATGTGTATTTAATAAAGGATATCCAGTATAGCTGGATATTACATTGTCAACAAATCAGTCATTCACTGGGAAACACAACTCAGAGTCAAACATACCAAATTGTTATTGTACCAACTAAGAGTGACAGAGCATTCTGAAATGTGAAGACAGCATATAAGAATTTGCCATAAAAATCCAGTTAGTCTAAGTTGCTTTTCCCCACAAGTAAGGTGTTGGAACACTGCGAAATAGCAGTTCTATTTTTGGCTGACTCAGAGAAGGGATTTGAATTAATGTATCCTGCCCAGAAGAACACCTGAAAAACCAGGCCACATAGTCATTGTTATGCTTTGCTCTTGTCCAATGAATATTTAAATAGTCTGTACAGAATATTATGGGTCTGACAGAAAAGGCTGAGGAAGAGCTACATCTACCAAAATGGTACTGCTTTAGTAAACTCTGTGTGCTGTAAATGGTCAGATCCCTACACAAGAAAGATCTTGACCCTGTGTATTTCATACTTTTAACTGAATTATCTGAGCACAGGATTATTAGATAAAAAAGTAAAATCATGATACATTTTACTATCTAAAATTGGCTTCTTTGCTTCTTATTTCAAATATACCAAAATAAAATATGCTGCTTAAGACTGAAAAAAAATGTTTTGCATGAACTCCAAGTGACTGGGTTTGTTTTCAAGAAAAAGGAAAAAGAAAAAATCCCAAATGAAATATGTATATTTTAATCCAGCCATGAGATAATAGGATACATCTCTTGAATGGTTCTAATACATAGGTCTGATTTAAAGAGCTGCTGACTATCTCCTTTCTATTTGACCTTAACCCAGGTGCGCTGGTAAAGGCTGAGATATGCTGGAGCTCTGAGAATCACCTCTGGAACATCAAAAAAAACTGGAGGCATAAATGTCAGCAAGTTTAAATAAACAAAGAGAGAGTTATGCTAATTTACACTAGAAAGATCTCAGTATAGAATCTGTTGCCAGGCTCAGGGTGATGCTGCAAGGTCTTCTTATTTTCATTTTATACAGTAAAGGAATGCAGCTAAAAATAAGTAAGTTAGCTCATAGATGGTGTTCATGTTTTAAAAGTGAAAGAAAGAAGAAAAAAGAAAAAAAAAAGAAAAAAGAAAAAAAAAAAAGAAAAGGCTCTGTGACTTTTGTCATTCTAAAGTAAATACTCAATATTAATTATCCTACAGCTATCTGAGACAGGTACCTCTTACAAGAAAATAAAAAAAAATAAATAGATAGATAGATAAATAAAAATAACGTATCATAGCTATCTTAGAGAAATTTGAATGTTAAAACCAATTTACCTGTAAGTTAAATTCTATCTTCAGTTATATCTAAATCAAATTTTGGGCCTACTACTCTGAATACATACTTAACAGAGTACATACACAAGAGAAATAGAAATAAATTACTGTGAGTGTATCAATGCAGTTCATTGCTAATTTATATGTCTGATTAGAGGGAGAAAATTATGTCCCAAACCTAATGTACTGGACCTCCTAAAATCACAACTGTGGTATACATGCCACTGAAGAATATGACACGAACAAGCAATGTATTGTGGAGAAGTTAATATAATGGAAAAAATAATGACAGAGAAGCTGTTTTCAAGAGAATGAGGGTTGGGGGGAAGCATAAGTGCTAGACATGAATTTAAAATTTATGCAGTGAATATTAGATCTTTTTATGTAGGTTCGTATCCAATATTTATAGGATTTAAATGTTTCTCTATATGAAACTTTGCTCACCTGTTTTTTACAGAGGACAAATTACCCACAAATGTTTAATATGATGAAAGGAGTGAAAGGTATAGAGGATACTGGGTAGGATCTAGTCCTGAAAGCACTAATCTGTCAGTTTATCTAATGCAACATTCTTCATCTATGGAGGGCACTGGAAGATGCACTTTCTTCTGAAAGAGATGTTGAGATTCAGGAACACAAGAGAATTGATGCTAATGAAGATGATAGCTTGAGTGTCTGGCTGCTGCATAAAAGCAAATCACAACTGCTTAGGTGTCTCAGGGTAAAGCCTTGTCTTATAAACTATGTTGGACAAATATGAGACAGACTCTGCATGTGATGTGATGTTAACATATCTGGAAAAATAATAAAAAAAATAGTCTGAATAATTGAATCTAAAAGATCAGAAGAGAGCTACTTTAAAGCACTTGTGACTTTGTGGATGACTTTGAAACGCAATATGTTAGGACAGAAAGTTGCATAAATACCTCTAATCAAATAAAGCTTGTATATCTCTTCCTTGATTTCTCTTAATTAACAAAGGAAAATTGAATGAAGATTTTATTAAACCCCAGACTGTCTCAGCTCTTTCCTTACCCTAAATGGACAATCATGAATAGATAGAGAAAATCAAGACCCCTTCAGTTCCTTCATATTCTCAACATTAATTTCTTCATAGTATTTTTTTGGTAAATTCCAAATATTTGAGTATGGATTCCAGTGCCCTGTGTTAGTGATCATTCTTCCTGTCCAGCTGCTTCTTTTTTACCATTTTCACTACAGAGATTTTTATAGGCATTCCCATACACAAAAGCTGTTTGTTCACTAACTAGAGGAATTTCTGCATAGCTGTCTAGAACTACATGTGCTAGGCATTACCTGAGGCATTACTGGTCCTCAGGTTCACTTGCTGTGAAACACATTAAGAAAATGTGGCTTGAATCCTGAGATTATCAAGTGACATTTTGGGTTGAGGGCCACTGGGAAGGTTATGCCTGGACTTAGCTCCATGTATTTGTCCCTCCAGTAAGAATAAAATACTCAGTTCCTTTCAGATCTCCCTGTAAGTGCTCACTACCTTTACCTCTTTTTTTGTTGTTGTTGTTGTTTTTGTTTGTTTGTTTGTTTGTTTTGTTTAACTCTTACCTTATTTGAGGTTTAATTGTACCCAGAAATATAAATTGAATTGTCATTTGAACTGGGGAGCCTCCTAAAACTACATTTGTTTTATTATACTGTTGCATTTGGGTCTTCTATTTCTTCTGGAGACAGATAAAATATTGAAATAGCCTCTGGTCTTCTTAATGTTTTCTCATCATACCTCCTATTTCACAGTCTCTGACCCATCTCCATCATACTAGGAACTTAGTTTTAGGTTTTAGATCAAGTATGGCATGATTTTTTTTTTTTTTTTCCCCTCAACTGTAAGTAATAGTTTGTTTACTAATTCCAAATTCTTCCTCTGTTTCTTTTCTTTTTTTTCCGTAAATAAATAAATAAATAAAAAGAATGAAAGATCAAAAGAAATCAGAAAATATCTGGAGTTAACATGACTGTCACTGTATTTAATTATCATATTTTCTTTTTCTAGTTCCATATTGTCTTATTATAACAACATTTTTAAAACTTTAGAAATATGAATCAACCCTCTACACTTCAGGAGTACTCATTTTACAGACATATTTGCATGTCCCAGAAATTCTGTATTTCCATGTAGTTCTCAGTGTTAACTCTAAACTCTGGAACTTGGAAAGATCTTTCAGAAATTGGATCTTAGTTCACATTATAGATAAAATGTGATTGCATATAAAAAGCATACATTTATATAGCATCTCAATTTGTATTTTATTAATTTATTTATTTTTACATATTAATTTCCTCTGCAACCCAGGTTCTGTCAGTATGCAGGGAATGACAGAATCCTCTTCATCCTTTTGCTTGGAGAACATTCAGCTGTAATCAGAGAAACCACACAATTTTTTATAACACCGATAACAATGTTACCACTTTGAGTTCTTTTTCTAGAATACCTACACCTATTTGCTGTTTTGAGAATCTATGCAAAATGGTCATTCTTGTCCCATTGTTCTTTCCCATTTCCACTATCCTTCTTTTTTTTTTTTTTTTTAATAAGCTTTCTAAAATAACCTGCTATTTAATGATAAAATCACTCCAGTAGTTTGCAAGATATTCTAACAAAGCATATGACAGTTGAGCATATTGTTACTGAAGGATTGTTTATTTTGGATTGGTAGTAGTTTTGCCATTGCAGACTTCAAAAGGTCAGGTTTGTTTCAGTAAGAAAAAGGGAAACTTTTGTAATCACATTCTGGACAAAACTTTTTCTTGCCCCTTTTAATTTTACATTATTTTTTTTTCTCTTGAGATTTTGGGGACAACTATTTTGAGGTCAAATTCTGAAATAACTCACTGAAACAACTATTGTCAGCCACCTCTTCTGGTAAGCTTACCACATGTGAAGCTGAAAGTTCATGCATGAAGTTCCAAATGAAGCTTTAGACCCTAACTGTTAGAAAACAAAAAGTCTTGTTGACAAATCTGTATTATGCACTATTCACTTTGCGCCAGGGGAGGTTTAGTTTGGAAATTAGGAGACATTTCTTCTCAGAAAGAGTAGTCAGGCATTGGAATGGGTTGTCCAGGGAAGTGGTGGAGTCACAATACCTGGGAGTGTTCAAGGAAAGGTTGTCCTGGTGCTTAGGGATATGGTTTAGTGTGTGACATTGGAAGTAGGGTGATGGTTGGACCAGGTGATCTTGGAGGTCTTTTCCAACCTTAATGATTCAATGATACTATGATTACTCAGATATGAGTTGATATTTAACAATAATTCAAGGTTCTCATTACTGAGAGTGGAAAAAAGTCTAAATTTTCACGATCACAGATGAAAAAAATGTACTTGAACAGTTACTTGAACATGTAAATGGCAAACAGCGTAGAACATACATACATGGCAAATCATGTCAGAGACAATATGTGTAAAAAAAAAATGCTGATTGCATATGTCCTGGTGTTGGCTAGGATAGAGTTAATTTTCCTCCTAGCAGCTGATAGGGTGCTATGTTTTGGATTAGGATGAGAATAATGTTGATAGCATACTGCTGTTTTAATTGTTTCAGAGCAGGGCTTGTATGGTATATTGATGCTCATTATCATTGATTATTCTTTCTCTAATGGCTATATTGTACTATTTCTTACATTATCTTACACGAAGAACTACACCCAGGCTTACTGAAGAAAAGTATTATTACTGACCAAGAAAAGAAAAGAGAGGTAATCATACAAAAGGTGTACCTGGTCTGCTGAAGCTTGAATCTACTGCAGAATTAATTCTTCCATAATTTCAGAGTAGAAAGCCAGTCCTTTCATATAGGGGGTAGGGAAAGGAGGGTCAAACTAAAATTGTCAGTTGAAACCTAGTAGAATTTGAAAGGAACCTGTCTAGGTTCCATAGAAATTATTTATTAACTTATACTAAAATTATACAGAGAAGAGCAAAGCACTTAATACCTTTTTCACTGTAAGACTTGCCTACTGCACTCAGAGGGCCCTGATACCAGGGGGAAAGTATAAAGCAAGAAACATTTACCCTCTCTGAAGAAGGATCAGGTCACAGAACACTTAAATAAATTGGACATACATGAGCCCACAGGATCTGATGGGATGAACCCAAGATCAATGAGGAAGCCAACCATTGTCATTACAAGGTCACACTGGATTACCTTTGAAAGATTAGTTTGAAGGGAACTGCAGGCTAGTCAGCCTTGTTGAAATCCCTGGGAAGGTGATAGTGGAAGTATTCCTAGAAGCTACTGCTGAAAATATAAAGGACAAGAATGAAATTGGAGTAGTCAGCATGAATTTTTGAAGGGGAAACATGCTTTACCAGACCAATAGCCCTATTTGATGAAGTGACTAGCTCTGAGGACAGAAGGAGAGCATCTGATATTGTTTATCATGATTTCAATAATGTTTTCAGAATTGCCCCCCATAATATTCTCACACACAAACTGATAAAGTACAGACTAGGACAGTGAGATGCATTGGAAACAGCCTGAACTGCCAGGTTCAAAGTTTCACAGTCGGTGGCATGATATCTAGCTGGAAGCTAGTGGTATGCTTTAGGTGTCCACAGTGGGCAAATGCTGTTCAGCATTCTCATGAGAGACTTGGATGATGAGGGAGAATGCACCCTCAAGAAGTTTGCAGATAATATACAACTGGGATATACCACTCGGCTGATACATCAGATGGGGTACCCATCAGTGCATTCAGTGCAACCTGAGAAGCTTGGAGAAGCGGGCCAACAGGAACTTCATGAAGTCAACAAGGAAGTGCAGAGTCCTGCCCTGAGGAGGGACAGTCCAACGTACCACTACAGGCTAGGGGCCATCTGGCTGGAAAGCAGCTCTACAAAGGAGGTCAAGGGGAGATACTAGACAATAAGTTGGCCAAGAACTAGCAATGTACCCTTGCAGTAACGAAGGTCAGCTGCCTCCTAGGCTTCATTAAGAGTAATCTTGCCAGCAGATCAAGGGAAATGATTGTTCCCCTGTGCTCAGCTTTTGTTGAGACACATGTGTATGGAGTTCCAGATGTGATTCTGGGCTCTCTTGTGCAAGAAATACATGGACTTGTTGGAGCAAGTCCAGGGAAGGACCACAATATTGATTAAGGGACTAGAGCATCTATCATACAAAACACATCTGAGAGAGATGGCACTGTATAGCTTGGAGAAAGAAAGACTCAGGTGGATCTTATCAATGTGTCAATATCTGACAGGGTGAGGTTAAGAAGACA
Source organism: Nettapus auritus (assembly GCA_011076525.1). Classification (NCBI taxonomy): domain Eukaryota; kingdom Metazoa; phylum Chordata; class Aves; order Anseriformes; family Anatidae; genus Nettapus; species Nettapus auritus. The sequence goes on along the minus strand of CM021767.1, from coordinate 56,427,633 downwards.
GAGTTTTGTTTTTAAACATTAGGGTTTTTTGTTTGTTTGATTTTTTTATTTATTTATTTTTTTTGGTTTGGTTTTTAACTGACAAGGTGGTCTAATGCAGCGTGTCTGGAGAGGTTTTTGAGTCTTCAACCTTGGAGATACTCAAAATCCAACTACACATGGCCCTGAGCAACTTTTGAGCAAAAGACTACATGATCATCAGTCTCCGTTCACCCTCTACTGCTCTGTGACCGTGTAATGCAACACTGCCCAAAGGTGTCTCTTTTAAACAAGACCATAACACTTGGTGGACCTGTACAGGCTTATATGAGGCTTTGATCCCAGCTAGAAAAAAAAACAGTTACAATCTAAACTTTACTCCATCTAAATTTTATAAAAAAGCTATTTCTTAGGAGGTTTTTAGAATGCAGAACAAGTAGTTCATAAATTCTGGGAAGGGATTAGCAAAATTATGTGGAAATTTCAGAGAAAAATATGCAACAGATAGTAAGTACTGTGTAATATTGTTTCTCTTTCCTGGTGTTAGACACTAAGAGCTGTTCAATATATGTTAGAAGACCTTCATGTTCATTTTCTGTCTTCTTTGTTGAAGCTGAGTGTCTTTCTTCCTTTCCTAGTGTTCCTCATTTAGAGGAACTAATTTCTCTGGTCTTATTAATCTTTACCAATATTTCACAGAGCAGAAAGCCATTTAATGCTCATTTATATGGCATATATATCCCTTTATTTTTAAAATTGACTTTTGTTTTCTCTGTATAAATATAATTATTTTATATATGAAGCATAATGTATAACTGAGTCTATTCCCCCTTTCCTTCCCTACGCACACAACATAGTCTTGCTTTGTGTGTTTGTGTGTGTGTGTGTGTTTGAAAGCCAAAATAATGTATTCATCTGAATAGCTGGGTAACTTTCATGATACATGTAAATAAGTTTAAAAAGTAACAAACCTCAAAAAAATGTGGCAAAAACCTGCAATGGCTCAAATTGTAGATCTAATATGAACCTCTCATTGTTCAGAAAGTGTTCATTCAATCTTAGAAAATTCATTACAAAAACTTAAAAAAAGAAGATGTATTTTTTAGCATTATGGCATATTCAGGAATTCCATTTTTATCCTGTAGCTCTATTCATTTGGGAACATGCAGTGAACCAGCAGTACAGGGTTCGTTTCAGAAACTTGGCAAAGTAGGACAGTGTCCTACCAATGACAAATAAATAAATAAATAAATAAATAAAGAAGCATGTTTTCAGTTTTCTATTTACTTGTTTGCTTGTTTGTATAATACAGTAAAAAAAAAAAAAAAAAAAAAAAAAAAAGTAAATATGAGATGAGTGCTGACCAGAAAAAGATAAAAACAAATATACAAATAATGTATTTTAATGCTCAAAGTTCATTTTCCACATGGACTGATGCAAGATGTAAAAACTTTCTACTTGTTGAAAAACAAACATTATGACATTCAAAATTACATATACAGAAGTTTAGAACAGTGTTGAAGAAAATGGTGGTTTTGAATTTCATGCTCTTATTTTAGCATTGAAAATTATTCAATTTTCCTGAGTTAATTCCAGCATAATTTATGGATTAAGGATTAAAATCCTGAAAAATTAAAGAACTGAAACTAATCACACAGTGTCATTGTTCTTAAGTAAATATTATACTGGGCATACAAAACAATTAGTTACCCTTGAAAACCTTGGTACTCTTCTCTAGAAAAATCCAGGCACTACTAACCTTTCTATTTATCAAGTTCAGGCAAGACATCTTTTCCTCCTGTTTTCTTCTAAGTGTGCAGAAAGTAGTATGAAGAATTCTGAATGAGAAATGATGATAATCCAGTCTGAGTTCACCATCCAACCATACACCCAGGAGTATAAATTACATGCTGAGCTTAGTTTGTCTTGTCTAATCATCCAAATGACTACACCTTACAAGTAGGATACTGCTTATAAATATAATTAAATTTTATGGCTGTGTTCTTCTAACTAGCCTATAAAAATACAACACATTATTATGACCAGTAAATAGTTGTGGTAATAATGAGAAAATTAACATCTTCAGGCCTTTTGAAATATGGCTAGTGCTTGGTTAAATAAATGTGTGCTTTAAAGTTTGAAAAAAAATGAAAGAATTATATTTTTCAATGTCATTATGTTTCTATAAGGAGAAATTCAGCAGACATATGTGAATGAAGCAACAAGCTTCTCACATTTTTTTTAAGGTTATTATAATGATAAGCTATAACTTCTTTAATTGTAATCTTTCCAAAACCTCAAACATTACCTGATGATGCAGACAAAATAAAGTGACAGATTAGAACTGGAACATTAGTAGGAGCTTGCTTACTAAAACTGAAATAAATAATTAAAAAGTAGGTTGTTTATTATCATTTATACCAAATGTTGTGTTTATACAGTAAACCAGATTATTAAATATAATTCACCATGCAGGTTATTCTTGTGAATTTTATAACAAAATGCTACACAATTTAATTTGCAAAAGTGCAAAACTACACTATTTTTTTTTTTTTTAAATCAGAAGTCACAGAAACATCTTGAATTATATTGCATTTCTGCATATTAGCTTAAATTTATCTTTATTAATAGGCTAGATGTAGCAGAAAACATAATATTTAGCTTTAAAATATGTGTTAGAAGCATTTTCAAGAACTGTACCTGCGGCTGACAGCTCTTTTCATTGTTTTATGATTTTGTAATCATGTTTCCTGTAAACTCAGTGTGTCTGAAATGATTTTGATTCCCTACCACTTTTCATTTGTATATAAAACTGGTGATCTGACTTTCACATCTGCCAAAAACAGGTACAGGTTCTAGCTCCATCAATCTTATTCTCGAGCAAATAGGCTTAACACTGACCTCATTAGCACTGATATCAGCACATCACAACTGCAGGGTCATACATTAAGGAAATTATCCTGACTTAACACTGCTGATCTCCCAGCTAAGTATTATTTATTTTATCTATCTATCTATTTATTTATTTATTTATTTAATGGTTAGAGTTCAGGTCTCATACTGAGAGCTGTCATAGATTCACATTTTCTGTGGAGTACAGTTGCATAAAATGCACACAAGCTCAGGCAAGTGGAAACAGCAGTGGGCTCTTTAAGCAAAATTCAAGACAGTGACAGAAATGTAATTGATTTTTTATGACTTACACTGTAGTTTAGTAATAACATCATTTTTTAAAGACCTGGTTTATGGAGGTTTCATTTAACAACCTTACCACCTTATAGACTGTGATATATGGCTTTTGCTTATTTTCCTTCTCTAATTCCTGAGTGGGACACTTGGCTGGGACCCACTCCATCCAAGTTCAAACATTTCACTAAACCCAAAGAGGAGCCTAGATGACCCCCAACTTCTGCCTTATCCACCTTCTTTAGTATCCAATGAAAGGTTTTGTCATTTCTAGACAGTGATTCAAGTCTCTGGAGGTATTGTTTTGTTGTCTTAGTAAGGTTAAGAAGGGGAAGAATCAGACCTCATTGGCTGAGCTATGGGAGAGATGGACCTTTGAAAATTAGACACTGGTGGGGGACTGTCTATATACTTATGTAGCATGTAATAGCAACTACATAATTACTCAGAAGTAGAAACCTGATATAGATCTGTAAAATATTTTGGGTTGGAAAAGAACAATATTTTGGCAAGATTACTCTTAAGGTCAAAGTATTCAATTCCACTGTAATTATACATTTTCAATGGTATTACTTAAGCTCATGCCTAAGGACTTTTTAAGTAGCAGTGCATGTTCAGGGACAGGGGAATTCATCTCACTTTACAAATAACTCCCTGAAGTCTAATCTATCCATCCTTTCCAGTCCGTGGAGAGACGTTTAGGGATGACAACGCATCTCCCCAGTCTTAATCATCTCTGTATGAGATCAATTGCCTTTCGGAAATGTAAGTTTTTCCCCAAGAAAGGAAGAATTTGCTGAAGATATTCTTGTATAACTAGACTGGATTCAGAGTACCAACTTTTAGACACCTACGTGAAGTGAGATGCATCTAAAATCGGTTGCTTAAGAGCTCATAACCTCAGGGGGGATTTTAAAGCATTTAAAAATAAGATCTGGGTTCCTGATATGTTGTTATCACAAGTTCATAGCTTCTATCTATCCTTTTAGTTTGTGAATAAGTTCCAGTAGTACTGAAATGAATGACATTGGTCATGTGCTTAGTGATCTTTCTCAAATCCTGGATTTCATTTTAAAACATACTTAAATGCTCACTTGTTGTGTTTGTGTAATGCATCACAGGAGTGATGATATTTGTCATTAGTTAGATTTGGTACTTCATTAAAATGCAATGCATTAAAGTTGGTGATCTTTTTATTTTTATGACAACAAGAAGAAAAAATGTATGTAGACATAAAATAGAAGAATATAATTAATAATCTAAGAATCAGTTTATGAAGAGCAGTGCTGTTCTCAAAGAAACAGGGCTTAGACTGTTCAGATTTTTACCTAGGAGTTGTATTGGCGAATAAGACAATCCAGTGAAAAAAAAAAATATATATATATATATATAAAATAAAGTCTTTTTCAAAGGATTTTATTATTCTTTCTATTTCAATTTATTTTTTCATCAAAACCTTATGAAAAATTCAAAGAATGTTTTAGGTTTATATGTTTCAGTACTTGCCACTTCAAAGATATATATTACAGAATAGTTCTTTGACTCATTTAGTAAAAGTATGCCACCTACCCTTCACTCTGGAGCAGGGTCTGGACAATAAATTACTTTTGAGATGGATTTTCTTTGCATATATTTTTAAGTGGCTGTCACATTTCTGTATAGCTAAATCATTCACAGTTCATCCTAGTAAGAAGAGGGGAGAAAATATATAGCTGAATCCCCTCTGCAAACAGGGACTATTGAGAGAATCTGTTGCTGTGAAGCAGAAGCAGCAGCCTGTGGCTGAGTTTAAGTTTTAAGGTCTGTATTGTTGGGAGAGTAGAAGCCATGAAAAGAGAGTGAAATCCTTATTTTGATGAAACAGACAATAAAAGTGCCATTTATTTATGGTTAATATTACTCCATTGGATTTTCAGTTCTCAAGCAGAAAATCATTCTGGCTCGACTAATATATATACACACATATATATATACACACCACTTTTATTTTCTGAAGAAATATATTGAATCAGATTCACTGTGTCTTCACACCTTTTGGATCAATGATTTGTTTCCCATTTTGAACATGTAATACACCAGGTACATGAAAATATCTGATTTATACAGCAACAATAAAAAAACCTCTAGAGCTTTCTGATTCTAGGCTAACATAGGAATTTAGGATTAGGATTTTTCTTCCAGCAAACCAAATTTATAATCTTAAATAAACAAAACAAAACAAAACAAACACACAACAAAAACAAAACAAAACAAAACAAAAAACACCCGGAAACAATGAAAATTTGGTCATACATCTTCAGCTTCATTAAGAGCAAAAAAATAATAATAAAGCTTTGTGTCAATAAATATTTACTTATTTTCATTTCTTCATTACTTAGCTTATCTTCATTACTTTCATTTACTTATGAAAGTAATTAAGAATTAATATAGTATTCAATTAATAAGGAATTTGAGTTAACAGGTAGAGGCATATATAGTTGATTGCTGAAGATGAATAAAACAGTCAATTGATTTTAATAAATGTCTGGGAGTCTCATGGAAGATGATAGGATAGTTGTCTACCTGCTTGGCTACGGAATATAAATAAACAAATGTAAAGTCCTTCTGTTTCAAATCTGAACAGCAAAAAAATCACATGAATACTGGCAGTGGCTCCTGCTGATTTTTTGATACTACATCATTTAGAGTTAAGCTAACCACCCTGCTGTTTTGCAACGCACACTGAATGGGAAAATTAAGGGTAAATTACCATCAGCATGCATGATGTAGGCAGTCTCAAAATTTGCTCCTGGATGCAAAATCAAAGCATTTTACTTTCAGCAGATGTAACAGGAGGCCATTATGAACACTTGTCTAATGAACCATGTCTTTCTAGCTCCATGAACCATATCCAATCGTGCAGGTTTTGAAAATATTGTGCTGAATAGTCAGCTACAAAGTTATACTCAAGATGGGATTTTTCCCCCTGTAATACTCTATGTTATTTCTGGAATCTTCATCAGCTTAAACTTTGCAGAATTACTCCAAAAATTTGTGTAAATATTGCCAGATTTGAGTGTGGGGATTCAATATAACAAGTACTACTGGTATTGTGGAGTTCTTTACCTGAAACACTGTATTTCTGCTTCCGACTCTTCCCCAAGGAATGGCACTTCCAATTTATCAAAGCCATGCTAGGAATGTGAGAATCACTGGCTCATCCCTAGATCACCTTTGGCTGAATGTTTCTGTTGTATTGTAGAAACATGTTGTATGTTTCCTTGTTTCTGTCTTTACCATAGGCACTTGTTAAAAATTCACCTCTTTACAAAGTAGATAAAATAGATTTGAAATGTGTAGCTGTGCTTTCACAGAAAGCATTTACACAAACATCTACAAGAGTATGTAGAGCAGATTGTACTGTCCTGTGGCTGTATCAGACATTTTTTATTTTTACCCCATCAGAGGGTAAAAAGTTAATCTATTTATTTTTCTTTTTTTTTTCCTTCACTATGACATATGATCAAAGCTCAGAGTTAATTTTTTCCAAACAGTTGAGTGGGTGAGGCTAGTTGTTCCAAAAAGGGACCTCTTTTCATTCCTTGTACCAATTTCAGGTTCACTGCACACTGACAGGCCTAAATCTGCATGAGAATGTGGCCTTGGCAGCTTGCCACAGCCCATCATGGCCACACAGCTGTGGCATCATCTCAGCTCTTCAACCAGGGCTTTGTTCTGGGCTGGAAAATCCTTCCCTCCTGCTGAGCAGTGACTCCACAGCAGCCCATGAGTATGTTCCAGCAGCCAAGCTCCCTCTGCAAATGATATCCTGCACCACTAAGTTCTCTGAATTTCTGTGATCCATGGGATGTACAGCTATTTACCCATGGCAACTGATTAAGTTTGAACATCAGGCTTGGCAAGCCTAGCTATTGCTGAGTGGCCCCATACCCAAATTATCTACTGTCAAATGCCAGTTCAGTTATAACTGAAACTGCAAATGGGAGTCTATTCAAGTTTCACATTTCTCCACTGAAGTGTCATCGATTAGAGAGGCTTTCAGAAGGCACTGACTGTTGGACTGCTGAACGTGGAGCTGTGTAATGCATCATCTTCTCCTCTCTGATAAAACCTTGTATTTAGTCAAGTAAATGTTCATTTCTTGCAGTGAATTCTGAGGCCATACAACTGCAGCCTGTTGAACTCTTGGCAGAAATGAGTGTAAAGAGAGACAGATAGCTTCATCACACATTGACTGATCTCAAGATAAAACTGCCATTTTTAATAGATATGTCACATGACAGATTTAATATATATAAAAAAAAATCAGTGTTATTTCACTATTTTATTATAGTTCTTTTGCTAGTTCACTCTAACATTCCGATGCATAGTTCAGACATACCCCTTTATTTAGTCCTGCAAATGAGGCTAGTGTTTCTGTGAGGAGACCCTCTTTCTTAAGCAGGAAAGCATATGAGCCAACTGCATCCTAGGACTTCAGGAAAAGTCTCTTATGACTTCTGAAGTTTCATAAATATTTTTGTCTTATTTATTTATTTGTTTGTTTGTTTGTTTTTGACAACTATCAGGGATTTTTGATATTATGACAAATTATCCAGAATGAACATGTGTTTGGAAACCACTGGTACTGTGTGAAGGATTAGAAAAGCAACAAGGAGAAAAATTTATTATTATTATTTTATTATTATTATTTATTGTTATTTTGCTGTGGTCAGATTTTGTGAAAAGAAGAGGAAATGGACAAAATGATGATATTTATTAATAAGCTTTTGTGTGTGTGTGCGAGTTGCTCTTTTAGGATATAAACAAGTCTGTAATGCTAGAATATGTTATATATATATGTATATTATGTAAGTATACATATACACTAATATACATGGTTATATACATGTGTATGTATACATATATATAAATGAAAGAGAAAGTATAAATTTATATATATGTTTAACTGTGTCTGTGATATGTGATATGTTTTTTCATTTATGGCCCAAGTGTAAATGCATAACAAATTTATAATATATTCTGTTATGGTCCATGTATACATGTATATAAAGGTGTGGTTGTTTTCTTGGTGATTTTCCTGATGAATTAGAGGATCATTCTTTTGAGAAATATAACTCGACAGAGATATTTTACTTTATTTTAAGTTCCAATTATTTTATTCTTAAAAGAATTATAAATACCCAGATATCAAATATACTCAACTTCAACTATGTGAGGCATTTGCGAGGATAGCCAAGAATTGCTTGCAGAAATAATAGGCTTTCATTACTAAAGGTAATAAAATATGTTGCGTCCTGCAGGGTGAAGACTGAGTAGGAAATAAATGTGATATTGCCACCAAAGGCCCTCTACAAACTCTGTAGAAAAAAACAAACAAACAAACAAGCAAACAAACAAACAAAAAAATATACGGCTCCTTTGTAATACGTACTTTCTTTTCATATTTGCACTCAGAATTTGGAACAGGAAATTGACTTTGTTAATTCCAAAGACATTAAAAAAAAAATGCTTAATTATTTGTATGAGAAAGGTGGTTTTAAAGGATGTACTAAGTGAAGAATATTTGGAAAATTATAGCTTTATAATGTCTTGGGTGTCTTCCACATATTTTTTAATGTTAACATCTTAAATTAAACAGCTCTCTATTAAATTTTAGATAAGACTTTGCCAGAACCTTTGACTTGGTTGTACTTCTCTGTTAGAATTTCAGGAGGCTGAATTTTAATTTCTTTCTCCAAATGTGATATGACAGTTTGTGAACCTGTCTGTGCAGAACTTTCAGTTTCTTTTTGATACTGGAGATACTCCATGAGTTCATGTATTAAGTCTGTAAAATACATTTTGCATGTCCCTCTCTATCATCTTTTTACTTCTTTTTCTTTGTTGCAGTTTTAAAGAAGGGTAATCAGAGGGCTGCTAAACACTGATGTTCCTCTTTTCAGGTGGAAGCCCCTTTGGACAGAATGTTGACTCCTGTTCAGGACAAAGCAGTTATAACTCTAAACAAAGTAATAACTCCAGGGAGTTGGTAACTAAGCAACAGATCAACTCCTGGAAAGCTTTGACCTCCTAAAGATGCTCATTTGGGAACTTTCCAACAGGGAATTTTCTGAGGGCTGGTTAGTCTAGAAGGAGAATCTAGCAACAGATATCTTTAAGTCTGGCAGAAGAGAAAAGTGAGGAGGTTTTTGTTTCTTGTTGTTGTTGTCTTTGTGTGGTCAAATATATATATGGTAACATTTTCAATTGTATGACCAAGTATGGAAGAAACAAAGTATCTGGAGACACTCTAGATTGACCCCACTTCTCGAAAGTAGCCCATGCATAGGCTCATGGCATTCTGGCTAAGTCTGACTGATGTCTTACAGTTATAATTCTTGAAGGTTTGGAAGAAATTGAGACACTGAATGCATTCCTTGTTTTTCTTTGCTCTCTATCTTCTTAGTTTAACTGCCTTAAAATAAACACAGAGTGCCATTTGAAACATTCTGGCTTGTATGAGACATCTACATTGGCCTGGCATATATGACACAGGACCTAAAAGGCTATATCCTGCTTCTCCTTTTCTGGTATAACTACTAGAGATTTGATGGGAATTACAAGGGTGTTTCAAAAGGGACCAAACACCTGTTTAAGCAACAGAAGCCTGGCCTATATTTCATGGTCTAAATGAAGTAAAATGTGATCAGTGTGAACTACAGGATTCTTGTGAATATGCTTCTACTACTGTACAACCTTTGTTCTGCCTCCTTGAGGAGAATACCTGCACACCAATGTTTCTCAAAGTGATGGATCTCAGTGGAATCTCACTGGTTTGGTTCTGATTCAGGCACCTTGGTGGCTGAAGAGCAATGCTCATGTAAACCTAGTGCATATGTATATGTATTAGTTAAATGATTTAGTAAGCCTATTTTTCTCTGGCATCAAATTATATGGTAAATATACACTTTGGGGGACTAAGTTCAGTTCTTACATATTCACTTTTCTATTACGAATGCCAAGTGTGGTGGTTTTACTCGGATGGGCAGCCGAGCTCCACCACAACCGCTCTCTCACTCCCCAGAGGAGGGGGAGAAAAGTCAACACAAAGAGCTCGAGGTTTGTGATGAGAATGATTCATTTAAAGGGAAAGGGAATGGGGAGAAAAAGTAACAAAAGAAACAACAAGGCTGTGCAGAAGCACAGAGAGAAAGGAAAAAAAAAAAAAAAAAAAAAAAAAAAAAAAAGTTATTCTCTACTTCCAATCAATGAGTAATGTTCATCCAAGTCCTGGGAAGCAGGGCCTCAAAACATGTACTGGTTGTTCAGGAGGACCGCCCTCCCCCATGAGAGCCCCCTTTATTGCTGAGTGTGACATCAGGTGTTATGGAGTATCCCTTTGGTCGGTTTAGGTCAGCTGCCCTTGTGATGTCCCCTCCCCATCCCCAGCCCACCCCCAGCCTGCTGGCTCCTGGGGGCTTGGAGGGAGTCCTGATGCTGTGCCAGCACTATGCAGCAATAGACACAACACTGGAGTGATACCAGTGCTGTTCCAGCTACGAGTGCAGCACTGTGTGGGCTGCTGCAGGGAAAGGTGACTCCATCCCAAACAGACCCAACACACCAAGCTACATTTTTACTAATTGTATGTTTTATTTGGTACTTGTTAGATTTACTACTTCTTTGTTTTTGTTAAAATATAACTTATGTTCATGGTTGCTAGCAAGCAGCGAACAAAACTGTCAAGTAAGATTTTAGACATGCAATGTAAAATGACCTCAGACTTCTACATAATATTTCACAAGGGATGAGGAATATCTAAATAATGTAATAAAAAATAAAAATAATTAAAAAAATGAAGGAGGATATAAAATAATTCAAACTTCCATACAGAACAGAAAGAATAAATATGTGCATGTAGAATATTCCAAGTTATAATATAAATCCCCAAATTGAACTTTTTTTTCTTCCCCTCCCCCCAGAAATATCAATAGTCTGAAGGAGCTATGGACTCTCTGGTTAAATTCCTCCTTGCCTGTATCTTTATGCTATCACAACTGTAACAGATGCACTATTTAAAGCCTGTAAATTGAAGGTGTACTAATCACTTCAATACCTTAGGACGAGCTTTGAAATCTAGGAAGGGAAATTTTGGAACTACAGAACTAAAGGAATCTTTATGATTGTAATAACAATTAACTTTTAAGAACAACAGTCTGGAAAGATCAGGAGAGTTGCCACTATAATTCACTGAATACTTGAGAAAAAATGCTTCAAAATATGTCAGAAGGATTTATTTTAATTAACACCAGATGTATGTCAATGTATAATTCAATTAGTTATTTCTTGAAACAGTAAGTTCTATAGCATAGCCCTATACAGAATGTGAATAAGGGATTGTTAAATTGATGTACTTTTACCACATCTGAAATATCATATTACTTGTTTGTAATTTAATAAATACAGGATAATATTACTAAATTTACAAAGAAATGTGCTATTACATGTGTATTTATCAACATCTGACATATCGATTGGTACATAACAAATGCAGAGTGATTTATAATTAATATTATAAATATAAAGGCCTGAAAATACCATTAATGAAGTGAGTCTTATTTTAGAGAACTATCTAATGGAAAACTTTAAAACATAAATTTTGAAACATGTCTGTAACTTCAGAATAACATATTTTTAGCAAGGTCTGCTTAGTCCTCATTTTAAAGTGAGAGGGATTCCATCACATCTTTGACAGATTATGCAAGGATTTAATTATCTTCAAGGTAGAAAAATATGTGTCTTTCTACTCAGTTTGTTTGTATGTTAAGTATGAAAATCTGATTTCATTATGCCTTTTTACTTCATATGAAAGAACTGTCTATTACCCCCCCGCCCCAAATTTTTTGAGATAAACTCTTTTGGAAGGCAAATAGAATAGACTAGTTTGTTTAATTTTGACACTTGAAGACATGTTTTATTTCAGTTCTGTAATTTTTGCCAGGTTCTGTTGGATTTTGAGCCATATTTATATTGAATTTATTCAGAATTTTAGCATTTTGTTCTAATTTCTCTGTTTTGAAATGAATCTTCAAATTGCTCAAACATATAAGAGCTACAAAAAAAGTTTCTATTAATAATATCAGTAATTTAATTTACAGAAGTAGCACTATCTCACCATGGAAATTCACATTTGCTTTGTAGCAAAAGCTTTGGTTTGGAAGTCTCTTGACTAGGTATTAGCTGTCATTCTTTAAAGGAGGATTTCATTTTCTGCTTTTAGATATATGACACTGGCTGCAAAATAATTTATTGTTCACTAAGTCTAAGGAACTCAGTGTGGTCTATCAAACTAATTCAAATTCATCATTACTTATCACTCCCTTCTCTTGTCATACATGTTGACAAACAATATAGCCTATTATCACTGGAAAGTAATGTGCAATTTGACAAGAGAAGGATAACTGAAAAGTCACTTCAGGATGTGAAACTTCTTCCTCCTGATCTTGTAGAACATAAATATCTCTGGTAGATGATTAAATGATCAGGTAATCTGAAAGGGTAATATGGAAAAATGGATTGCATTTCTCATTAAATGTGTACAATGCAAAGAGGTCAGAAGAGATTGTTCTTTTTTTCTCCTGGAGGAATAGAAATATCATGCAGGAAGGAAATAACACAGTGAGCCTTGGCTCCATTGCATTATGTATTAATAAAAGTCTTTGGGAAAAACAGAATAAATGGCAGTGAACAAAAGCTGCTCCGCTCTGTATGACTGAGCTGCTCCAGGATATGTTTCTGTGTCTCTGCTCAGTGTCAGACAGCTCTAGTTGGTAAGTGTAACTTTGCTAAATTATTACCTTTTCTGTTCAAAATTAACTAAACTGTAAAATGCAAATAAAACAGCCTAATCTCCACTGTGGCATTCTGCCCAAACACTGATGTTAACTTGATGAAAAAATACATGTGTAAAACTAGAGAGGATCCTGTTCTGGAAAATTCAAGGGAGGAGTAAAGAAGTAAATTACAAATATATATATATATATATTTTCTAGAAATTATGGATAGAAAATTTATTCTGCAGATATATCAAAGCTAATGTACGATCTGTAAATTTGTTCTAGAGTTTTTGTCTTGAAATATCTGCAAATTCTATGTGAAAGAGGAGTGCTCACAGACAGGTACCAGGAAGTGGTCTTCCACAAGGAAAGTAGTCTTGAAAGACTCCTTCTTTTGTGGCTTTTGAAAATAAATGGTATCTCTTTATGTGAGTAAATTTCAAAAAGACAAGCTAATTTGCCTTGCTGAAGTGGTTGTCTGTGTAAAGAGGAGGTCACCTGCAGGAGACAAATTTATCTGACTGAAGAGTAACAAAACCATATCTGACCCCAGAATTGCTGCAGAGTGTTTCAGCCTTGTATCTCTGATGTATTAATACCATCAGTGTCTCATTGACTCATCCAACAACAGTCTACTAGTCAGAAATAGAAAAGGCAGAACAGCTAGGACCAAGTGTGGTGGTGCAAAGACACATTAACCTCTCAACAAGGCAGCCCGATGCGTCCATGGATTCCCAACTGTGACACAAGAGGAATGACCAAGTGTTTGTTATACAGTTTTCATTCTTTCACTATGAGTAGCATAGCTCAGATTTGTTTGGAAGCCTAGCAATGCTTCCCTATAGTATTTTCAATAGTTTCTTTCCCAATAGGTCTCCAGTTGTGACAAGAATTAACAGAGTCCTGCACAGGTCCTGGGTATGGTTGAAACACCTTTTATTCCTGCTTTAAATAATATATTAAAATTCTCCATTAATACAGAGTTCAACAGCTATAGCATATTCTCAGCTACCTTCTTGTTAAAGAAGATGCCCCTACTTTCTAGGTTCTGATGTATTTGGACTAAGCTCTGCTTACATCTTCAGTGGTACCTTGTTTTTTCATTGTTCTCCTTGTTTAGCTTACCGTTATGTTTGCTTGTTTTGCTGAAGAACTTCTCTGCATTGCTGTTGTATACTGTGGCTATTCCTTGTGTTACTGCTAACCCCACCACTACACATAAAGGACTACTGCACAATGAAAATTTTAGATTTAGACAAATTTAGATTTCTTTAATGCCTTTGTTTCACAAAATTATTTTTGGAATGTTATTAATTCTACACTGTATTAATTAGGCACCTATATGACTATTTTTTATTTGTAATCAGAATGTGTTGGTCATTTGTATGAGCCTGGCTAAGTTACATGTTATTTCTGTTTTGCATTTGGCTGTATGCACAAACACTGGCAGCCAAGTGCTTGTGTGTGCACATGTGTAAAGCCAAATTTCTTCATTGGCATAATTCCACAGTTGTACCATGAGAGAATTAAGCCCTTTACATTCAGTTTCCATGAGTATTTGTGCAGAGTTTAACATTTACTCTCCACTAACATTTATGCTAGATCAGCATGAGTGGAAAGAGATACAAGTAGAACCAAAAACATTTGTCTAAAAATTTGGTTAAGTAGTCATGGACAATTGCTTAAAATAATAAGCTTTCCTACCATTTGTTATCAGTGATCATTAATAGTATTATTATTATAGTTGTTACTTTTCTTGTTCCCCAGATTTATTTTGCAGTGAGGCCTCTTAACTTTTATTGAAATGCTAATGTGTAAATCAGTGTTTAAAATCTGTAGTTTTCTCTTTAAAGCTAGCATTCTCTTAAATATAATGACTGACTGTGGATATATACTTGAGTTCAGCAATGACTATTATAGTTTCCAGAGAGCTCTAGAGCTGTAACTGATTTTCTTTTAATAATGACACATATGATTTCACATTGTTTTTCATATTCACCACTCCTTTCAAACATTAATTATTGTATAAAAACAATCTTGCCAAATGGATCGATAATTATCCCTACCTTTGAATTAAGAAAAGAAAGAAATTTGCAGATGAAGAAGAAATTGACAATGACACCAAGCTGGGAGGAAATGTCATATTTGCTGGAGGATAGGAAAGCCCTGCAGAGGAATGTGGATGGACTGGATCAATGGGGAGAGGCTAAAGGAATGAAGTTCAACATGGCTAAGTGCTGGGTCCTGCACTTTGGCCACAACAACCACATGCAGCAGTACAAGATTGGAGCAGAGTGGCTCGAAAGCTGTGCAGAGGAAAAGGGGTTGTTGTGGTTTAACCTGGCCGGCAGCTAAACACCACACAGCCGTTCTCTCACCCTCCCCCCCTCCCTCTCTGGGATGGGGGAGAGAAACAGAAATGTGAAGCCTGAGAGTTGACATAAAGACAGTTTATTAAGATAGGAAACAATAATAATATGAAACAAGTGATGCACAATGCAACTGCTCACCACCCGCTGACCGATGCCCAGTCTATCCCTGAGCATATGCCTCCCCCCCACCCCGGCTAGCCACCCCTCTCTATTGTTTAGCATGACGGCAGACGGTATGGAATAGGCCTTGGGCCAGTTTGGGTCAGCTGCCCTGGGTCTGTCCCCTCCCAGCTCTTGCTGCACCCCCAGCCTGCCCTCTGGCAGGACAGAGTGAGGAGTTGAAAAGTCCTTAGCTTAGTATAAGCACTGCTCTGCAATAATTAAAACATCAGCATGTTATCAGCACTCTTCCCATCCTAATCCAAAACACAGCACTCTACCAGATACGAGGAGGAAAATTAACCCTGTCCTAACTGAAACCAGGACAGGGGTATAGGTCGAAGCTTGCCTTAACATGAGCTCAGGTGTGCCCAGGTGGCCAAGAAGACCAGTGGCATCCTGGCTTGTATCAGGAATAGTGTAGCCAGCAGGACCAGGGAGGTGATCATCCTCCTGTACTCAGCTCTGGTGAGGCCACACGCCGAGTACTGTGTTCAGTTTTGGGCCCCTCAGTACAAGAAGGACATAGAAGCCCTGGAGAGTGTCTAGAGAAGGGCTACAAAGCTGGTGAAGGGTCAGGAACACAAGTCCTATGAGGAGTGGCTGAGGGAACTGGGGTTGTTTAGTCTGGAGAAGTGGAGGTTCAGGGGAGACCTTATTGCTCTCTATCTACAACTACCGAAAGGAGGTTGGAGGAACTGGTGGTCAGCCTTTTCTCATAGATAACCAGTGATAGTACTAGAGGGAATGGCCTCAAGTTGCTCCAAGGGAGGTTGAGGTTGGAAATTATGAGACATTTCTTCTCAGAAAGTGTAGTCAGGAATTGGAATGGGTTGCCCAGAGAAGTGGTGGTGTCACTTTCCCTGGGGGTGTTTAGGGAAAGGTTGGACGTGGTGCTTAGGGACATGGTTTAATGGATGACATTTGTAGTAGGGTGATGGCTTGACCAGATGATCTTGGAGGTCTTTTCCAACCTTAATGATCCTATGATTCTATGAAATCTTTGGGCTAAGCTTTCATTTTGGCTGTCTCACTTGGGGGCTCATTTTTTACTTGTAGAATCATAGAATGGTTTGGGTTGGAAGGGACCCTTCGAGATCTTCTAATTCCAACTTCCTTGCCATGTGCAAGGACACCTCCCACTAGACTAGGTTGCTCAAAGCCCATCTGACCTGGCCTTCAACACTTCTAGGGATGGGGAATGCACAACTTCTCTGGGAAACCTATTCTAGTGCCTCAACCACCTCTGAGCAAATAATTTATTCCTTATATCTAGACTAAATCTACCTTTTTTATTTTAAAACCATTACTCCTTGCCCTATCACTATACTCCTTGAAAAAGGGTCCCTCTCCAGCTTTCTTGTAGGCCTCCTTTAGGTATTGGAAGGCTGGAATTGGGTCCCCCCTAGAATCTTTTCTTCCCCAGGCTTAGCAACCCCAATTTTCTCAGCTTGTCTTCATAAGAGAGGTGTTCCATCTCTGTGATCATGACCTTCTTGTGCTGGGGGCTCCAGAGCTGAACCCAGTAATCCAGGTAGGGTCTCGAGAGCAGAGTCGAGGGGGAGAATCACCTTGACATGCTGGCCATAAATCTTTTTATGCAGCCATGGATATGGCTGGCTTCTGGGCTGCAAGTTCACATTGTTGGCTTGAGTTTCTCATTGACCAACAACCTCAAGTCCTTCTCAAGGCTGCTCTCAATCCATTCTCTGCCCAGCCTGTATTTGTGCTTGAGATAGCCCTGACCCAGCTGCAGGACTTTGCACTTGGTCTTGTTGAACTTCAGGAGGTTTGCATGTGACTTCCCCTCAAGCCTGTCAAGATCCCTCTGGATGGCATCCCTCTCCTCCAGAATGTTGACCACACCACAAAACATCACAAGTCCCAGTACTGACACTTGAGGAATGCCACTGATCACTTGTCTCCACTTGGACATTGAGCTGCTGACCTCAAAAATTTGAGTGTAAACATCCAACCAATTTCTTATCCACTAAGTAGTCCATCCATCAAATCCACAGTTCTCCAATTTAGAGACAAGGATTTCATGTGGGACAGTGTCAAATACTTTGCACAACTCCAAGTAGATGACATCAGTTTGTCTTCCCCTATTCAACAATGCTGTTAACCCCATTGTAGAAGGCCACCAACTTTGTCAGGCCCAATTTGCCCTTAGTGGAACCCCTGCTGGCTGTCACCAGTCACCTCTTTATTTTCCATGCATCTTAGCATAGTTCTCAGGAGAATCTGCTCTGTGGCCTTGATGGGCACAGAGGTGAGACTGGCCTGTAGTTTCCCAGGTCTTCTTTTTTTCCCTTTTAATAAATGGGGGTTATGCGTCCCTTCTTCCAGTTAGTAGGAACTTCATTAGACTGCTACAGCTTCTCAAGCGTGATGGATAGTGGCTTAGCAACTTCATCTGCTAGTTCCCTCAGGATCCGTGGATGCATCTCATCTGGTCCCATGGAGTTGTACATTTTCAGGTTCTTTAGAACGTGGTCTCAAATCTGATATTCTGACAACTGAGTGTCTTTATACATTTTTGAACCTTTTATTAATTCCCAAATGGAAGCTATTCTGTGTTCCATAACTCTAAAGTGATGGATGTGAGTCAGTTGGAAAAGCTGATTTTGGATAACTGAGAATAAAATTTACAAGTTTTAATTCCCATTTATGAGCTCAGCTTTATACTTACTGCTCCTATTCCTTAAAGTGACCTGGTCAGTTTTTATGGCATAATATTCTGTAGAGTGTGCAACAAAATTACCTAATATGTATATATATATGAAAGAAATTGCAAAAACTATATAGTATTTCCAAATTTAGACCTGATTTGGTAGGTGATTATGTTTTTTCTCCATTGCATTGCTCCATTTAAAACACAGCTTCTTCTTATAAATTCAATAGCTATTTATGTTCAAATATCTCAACAATAGCATGTGACCTATGTGCTAACAAATGTAAGAGGAGAAAAAAAAAAAAAAAAAAAAAAAAAAAAAAGATTAACCGATTAACCAGGATTTTCAAAAGTGACTAGTGGTTTCATATGTGTTGTTTGAGGAGCCTGGTTCTCACTGATGTGGAACTTAACATTTTCTTATTATGCTGCTTCTTTAAATGAATCCCCAGAAAAGAGTCAATCCCCTTCCCCTCTACTGCTAGTCACTTTAGAAAACTGTTGTACTGAAATATTTTTTTTTGCTGGTCTACCTATATACCTGTCTGAGATCTACAGATACCACTGTAATCACTTTAGTCTGAGTGATTGCTTTGAAATAGCCACAGTCAAATCTCTTTGACCTACCAACATGATGATTGGTAAATACATATTTAATAAGATGTAATTGCGTCAAGTTTTATGTTGTTTGCATTACTTGATATGTTACGCTACTCTTGAGGCCAGATGCACGCATTTGCCAAGGTCTTCTCTGATTTCTGTAGGGAATGAATCCACTCTGGGCCTCAGGGTAGGGAATGAAGGATCTGGCAGTAGCTGGATATCTCTGAGGTAACCCAAGCAGCTGGAAGCACTGACCTGCATTCAAGCATACAAATTTTCCAGCTGCAGTACTTTTGGGGCGGATAGAGTGATTTACATGTTTTTTCTTAATAGAGACATTCAGATGATTTAGTAAGTTTTAATATAAGAAGTGAGTGTCTGTTGCAAGTGTACAGTGTCTATACGTATCGCATATAGCATCTGCTGCTATAGTTTTGTTAAGCAAATTGTTAGGTTAAATAATATTCATCATTTACTGCGTAATATCAGTATATACAGTGTTTTTCATTGTGGTAGCATAATCACAGATTCTGCATGAACTTCAGGGAGTGTACATAATTTCAAACAAAATGCACACTTATCCTGCCTAGAAAGACAGGATTCAGGAATTGGCTATTATACACGTGCCCCTCGGGAGAAAGGGAGAGACCCTTGATCTACAGTGACGTTGAACCTGCAAGCAGTAGAGCCATGTTACCATGATTATATAGGTGAAATCAGGTCACATGTTGAGATATTTGAACATAAATACCCATTAAATTTATAAGAAGAAGCTGTGTTTTAAATGGAGTAATACAATGGAGAAAAAACAGAATCATCTGCCAAATCAGGTCTAAATTTCAAAATTAGAATCAGTTCCAAAAGTGCAGGACAAGACTGCCTTGTAGACCAAGTATCTTGTCATGGCTCTGTTCCACCCCCTATTCACTCTGCCTGATGCTGGGCAGAAGCTGCAGAAGGGAATAGCCTTTGCAGTGCAACTGCACGTGCAATGGTCTGTTGCAAAGAAATTGTTTCTAGGAATTTAACACAGAAAGGATCTTTGCTTATTTAGACAATTATGTACATTCTGAAATTTAAGTCTTCAAAATATGATTACAAGGGAAAATCATCCAAAAAAAAAAAAAAAAAGAAAAAAAAGTATGTGCATTTCTTTTCTGTTTTATCAAGCTTCCTTTGTATCAGGAGAAAAATGTGGATATTAGGTCAAATAATACTAATAATCATAATCATAGTAATGCAATGGTCTGTAGGTAGTTTGAGGTGATACTATGGTTTTACATTATGGTATTAGTTTCATGAAACTTTTTAAACATTACTGTTTTGTACTTGTTGCTGACACACACGAGTTCTTTGAAGATGATGCTTCTGGCAAGAATTATGGGTTCCACAGAAGTAACAAAGGACAGTGGATAATTTTTTGTTGCTGTTGTTGTTTGTTTGTTTTTGTTTGTTTTCCCTCTGAATTCTGATTAGTATGCTTTGAAGGTCCAGATAGTTTGAGTACATATTTAAATTTACAGTCAAAATTATTTTTACAGTTTAAGCCCAGCAGGCAGCTCAGCACCACACATACACTCTCTGACTCTCCTCAGGTGGGATGAGGAAGGGAATTAGAAAGGTAAAATTTCAAGAGCATATGTATTGAGATAAATCACAGAATCACAGAATGGCTGAGGTAGGAAGGGACCTCTGAAGATCACCCAGTCCGACTCTGCAAAGCAGGATCACCTAGACCACGTTACACAGGATGGCATCCAGGTTTTGAGTATCTCCAGAGAAGGAGACTCCACAACCTCTCTGGGCAACCAGATAAGGACAGTCTTCTAGGTAAAGCAAAAGCTTCACACACAACCAAGGCAAAACAAGGAATTCATTTGCTACTTCCCATCAACAGGCAGGTGTTCAGTCACTTCTATGAAAGCAATACTCATCATGCATAACAGTTTCTTGGGAAGACAAATGCCATCACCCCCTTCTCCCTCCTCTACCCCAGCTTCTATTTCTGAGCATGGTACTACATGGTGTGAAATATCTCCTTGGTCAGCCTGGGTCAGCTGTCCTGGCTGTGTCCCCTCCTAACTCCTTGTGCACTCCTAGCCGTCTCACTGGCAGGGAAGTATGAGAAACAGAGAAGTCCTTGGCTTTGTGTGAACACTGCTCTGCAACAACTAAAACATCTGCAAAACAACTCATGAAGTTCAATAAGGGCAATTGCAGGGTCCTGCACCTAGGGAGGAATAACCCCAAGCACCAGTACAGGCTGGGGGCTGACCCGCTGGAGGGCAGCTCTGCAGGGAGAGACGTGGGAATCCTGGTGGACAGCAGGGTAACCATGGGCCAGCAATGTGCCTTTGTGGCCAGGAATTCCAATGGTATCCTCAGGTACATTCAGAAGTGTGTTGCCAGCAGGCCAAGGGAGGTGATCCTCCCCATCTACTCGGCCCTGGTGAAGCTACACCTGGAGTATTATGTCCAGTTCTGGGCTCCCCAGCACAAGAGGGACATGAAACTACTGGAGCAAGTCCAGAGGAGGGCTACTAAGATGATTAAGGGACTGGAGCACCTGTCATATGAGGACAGGCTGAGAGAGTTGGGCCTGTTTAGCCCGAAAAAGAGAAGACTGAGGGGAAATCTCTTCAGTGCATATAAATATCTGAAGGGAGGGTGTCAACAGGATGGAAACAGTCTCTTTTCAGTTGTGCCCAGCGAGAGGATGAGAGGCAATGGGCACAAACAAGCCCAGAAAGTTCCACCTGACAGCCGCAGCTGCAGCCCCCGACCACGAATTACAGGGGGATCACGGGCCCTTGCTTTGTTCCAGGTGGCTCAGGAGAGCATGTGACCAGGCTGCACATGCCAGCTCTCCCGAGAGAGGCTGACAGGGAGTCGGCTGTTACCAGGGCCATAGAGACA
>CM021767.1:56361260-56386508 GCA_011076525.1 Nettapus auritus | reverse complement strand
GGAAACGCCCCCCCCCCCCCCCACCTGCCTCACCTTCCCCGGTGCCCTTATGCAACAGGTTTGAGGCCCTGGAGCTCGAGAGGGCGGTGGATGAGGATGTGGAAGGAAGTTTACCCAGGAAGCCTAGGGCGAGGAAGTCTGCTCCACGCCTCAAGACTGCTTCCACCAAGAATGAAAGAAGGGTGATCATTGTGGGCGACTCCCTTCTCAGGGGAACGGAGGGCCCTATCTGTCGGCCTGACCCTACCCGTAGGGAGGTCTGCTGCCTCCCTGGGGCCAGGGTCAGGGCTGTTGCCAGAAAGCTTCCCAGCCTGGTTAGCCCCTCCGACTACTACCCACTACTGAGAGTCCAGGCTGGCAGTGATAACATTAATGAGAGAAGCCTGAAGGCTATCAAACAGGACTTCAGGGGGCTGGGACGGTTAGTGGACGGAGCGGGAGTACAGGTGGTGTTTTCGTCCATTCCTACAGTGGCAGGGAGGGGTTCAGAGAGGACATGCTAAGCCCACATGATAAACACATGGCTCAGAGGCTGGTGCCAACACAAAAGTTTTGGGTTCTTTGACCATGGGGCGCTTTACTCAGCACCTGGCCTGATGGCCGCAGATGGGTCCCATCCATCCCCAAGGGGAAAACGGATCCTGGCCCAGGAGCTGGAAGGGCTCATTGAGAGGGTTTTAAACTAGGTAAGAAGGGGGACGGGGATGAAACAAACCTTGTTGGAGGTGTGCCAGGGGGAACACTGGCAAGGCTGGGGGAGAAGGCAAAGGCTCAGCTGAAGTGCATCTACACTAAAGCACGCAGCATGGGCAACAAGCAGGAGGAGCTGGAAGCCATTGTGCAGCATGCAGGCTGTGACTTGGTTGCCATCACGGAAACGTGGTAGGACCACTCTCATGACTGGAGTGCTGCAATGACTGGCTATAAACTCTTCAGAAGGGACAGGCAGCACGGAAGGGGTGGTGGAGTGGTTCTCTATATTAGAGAGTCAAACTTGAGGCTGGGAATGACAAGGTGGAGTCGCTATGGGTTAGGTCAGTGGAAAGGCCAACAAGGCAAGCATCCTGATGGGGGTCTGTTATAGACCGCCAAATCAGGATGAGGGGACGGATGAGGAGTTCTACAGACAGCTGGCAGAAGTTGCAAAATCATCAGCGCTTGTGGGGGACTTTAACTTCCCAGATATATCCTGGAAACACAACACAGCCCAGAGAAAGCAGTCCAGGAGGTTTCTGGAGAGCGTGGAAGATAGCTTCCTGACGCAGCTGGTTAGTGAGCCTACCATGGGAGGTGCCCCGCTAGACCTTCTGTTCACTAACAGAGAAGGATTGGTGGGAGATGTGGTGGTCGGGGGCTGTCTTGGGCAGAGTGACCACAAAATGGTAGAGTTCTCGATACTTGGCGAAGTCAGGAAGGGGACCAGTAAAGCCGCTGTATTGGACTTCCGGAGGGCTGACTTTGAGCTGTTCAGGACACTGGTTGGCAGAGTCCCTTGGGAGGTGGTTCTGAAGCACAGAGGAGCCCAGGAAGGCTGGGCGCTCTTCAAGAAAGAAATCCTAATGGTTCAGGAGTGGTCTGTCATAACGTGCCCAAAGACTAGCCGGCGTGGAAGAAGACCAGCCTGGCTGAACAGAGAGTTGTGGCTCGAGCTTAGGAGAAAAAAGAGGGTTTATAATCTTTGGAAAAGAGGGCAGGCCACTCAAGGGGACTACAAGGATGTTGCGAGGCAGTGCAGGGACAAAATTAGAAAGGCGAAAGCTCATCTGGAGCTCAATCTGGCTACTGCTGTTAAAGACAACAAAAAATGTTTTTATAAATACATCAATACCAAAAGGAGGCCCGCTACACTCCAACCGAAAAGGAAATATTGGCAGCATATGAAGGAGTTTGATCTGCTTCAGAAGTGGTCGGTACTGAAGCGCAGCTCCTCCTGGCACCCTGACTGCCAGTACTGGGCTGAATGTTCAAGGAAGGGTCCTCACTACACATCATGCAACTGATGCTACATGGAGCAAGTGGGTTGCACTGATTACTCAGCAGGCTTGAATAGGAAACCGCAGTCACCCAGGAATCTTGGAAGTTATTATGGACTGGCCAGAAGGCAAATACTTTGGGACATCACCAGAGGAGGAAGTGGTCCGTGCTGAAGAAGCCCCACTGTACAACAAGCTACCAGAAAATGAGAAGAGATATGCTTTGTTCACTGATGGGTCCTGTCATATTGTGGGAAAACATTGGAGATGGAAGGCTGCTGTATGGAGTCCTACACGACAAGTTGCTGAAGCTACTGAGGGAGAAGGTGAATCAAGTCAGTTTGCAGAAGTGAAAGCCATCCAACTGGCTTTAGATATTGCTGAACGAGCAAAATGGCCAGTTCTCTATCTTTATGCTGACCCATGGATGGTAGCAAATGCCCTGTGGGGGTGGTTACAACAATGGAAGCAGAACAAGTGGCAGCGCAGAGGCAAACCCATCTGGGCTGCAGCGTTGTGGCAAGATATTGCTGCCCGGGTAGAGAACCTAGTTGTAAAGGTACGCCATGTAGATGCTCATGTGCCCAAGAATCGGGCTACTGAAGAATATCAAAACAACCAGCAGGTGGATCAGGCTGCTAAGATCGAAGTGGCTCAGGTGGACCTGGACTGGCAACATAAAGGTGAATTATTTATAGCCCGATGGACCCATGACACCTCAGGCCATCAAGGCAGAGATGCAACATACAGATGGGCTCGTGATCAAGGGGTGGACCTGACCATGAACGCTATACCACAGGTTATTCATGATTGTGAAACATGTGCCGCAATCAAGCAAGCCAAACGGTCAAAGCCTCTTTGGTATGAAGGACAATGGCTGAAATATAAATATGGAGAGGCCTGGCAGATTGATTACATCACACTCCCTCAAGCCTGCAACGACAAGCGCCACGTACTTACAATGGTGGAAGCAACCACCGGATGGCTGGAAACATATCCTGTGCCCCATGCCACCGCCCGGAACACTATCCTAGGCCTTGAAAAACAAGTCCTATGGCAACATGGCACCCCAGAAAGAATTGAGTCAGACAATGGGACTCATTTCCAAAACAACCTTATAGACACTTGGGCCAAAGAACAGGGTATTGAGTGGGTGTATCACATTCCTTATCATGCACCAGCCTCCAGGAAAGTTGAGCGATATAATGGACTGTTGAAGACTACACTGAAAGCAATGGGTGCTGGGACATTTAAAAATTGGGACACAAAATTTGGCAAAGGCCTTCTGGTTAGTCAATACTAGGGGATCTGCTAACCGAGCTGGATCTGCCCAATCAAACCTGTTATGTACTGTAGAAGGGGATAAAGTTCCTGTAGTGCATATAAGAAACATTATGGGAAAGACACTCTGGGCTACTCCTGCCTCAGGAAAAGTCAAACCCATTCATGGGATTGCTTTTACTCAGGGACCTGGATGCACTTGGTGGGTAATGCAAAAAAATGGGGAGGTCCGATGTGTACCTCAAGGGGATTTAATACTGGGTGAGAATAGCCCATGAGCTGAATTGCATTATATTAATTATTGTATAATAGTGTATGTCATCACTACCATGATTGCTATATACCATAGATGAAAATGGTGATTAATTAAAATGTATTGAAAAGAGTGTAACCTCAGCATGACATAAATGGTATGGAATAAGGGGTGGATATATGTCCTGGTTTCAGTTAGGACAGTTTTCCTCCTAGTAGCTGGTGGAGTGCTGTGTTTTGGATTAGGGTGGGAAGAATGCTGATAACATGCCGATGTTTTGGTTGTTGCAGAGCAGTGCTTGTACCAAGCCAAGGACTTTTCAGCTCCTTGCTCTGTCCTGCCAGAAGGCAGGCTCAGGGTGCAGCAAGAGCTGGGGTGAGCGAACGGCTGTGTGGTGTTTAGCTGCCGGCCAGGTTAAACCACAACAAGAGTCCTGGTGATCAGGGACTTCTTGCTGAGAGGCACTGAGGCTCCTATCTGCTGCCCAGATAACCTAGCCAGAGAAGTGTGCTGTCTTCCTGGGGCACGTGTCAGAGACATTAGGAAGGCTCTGCCACGGCTCATTAAACCGGAGGACTAGTATCCTTTTGTAGTCATTCAGGTTGGATCCCGGGAAGCTGCTATTAGAAAAATGAGGAATATTAAGAAGGGCTTTGCATCCTTGGGGAGGTTGTTGAAGGAATCGGGGGTGCAGGTAGTGTTCTCCTCTGTCCTACCGCCGGGTGACTGGGATGCAGATAGAAGGAGCAGAACAGGACAGGTAAATGACTGGCTGAGGGGGTGGTGTCTGGATCAGGGATTTGGGTATTTTGATCTTGGGCTGTCCTTTGAGAGTCCGGGTATGTGGGCTGCGGACAGACACCAACTGAGCAAGTGGGGCGCAAGTGTGTTGGGGAGCAAGCTTGCTGGGCTGATTACCAGGGCTTTAAGCTAGGTTTGATGGGGGAAGGGAGGGGAGCTAAAAGTGACAGAGAAGGGATGGGGGAAGTCGTCACTACTGTCACTGTTGAAGACAGGGAAAAACCTCTGAGCTCTCCCATAGGATTGTCTGAGGGCTCCTCAGAGAAGGTAGAATTCCTGATGCCCCATCAGGTATCCTCTTCTTGCATCCCCCCACGGGTGACTGCACCTGCTGCTTCCCTAAAGTGCCTGTACACCAATGCACGGAGCATGGGAAATAAACAGGATGAGCTCAAGATCTGTGTTCAGTCTCAGGGCCATGATCTCATTGCGATCACTGAGACGTGGTGGGACAGCTCACATGACTAGGCTCGCATAGAGGGCTATGTACTCTTTAGGAAAGACAGGCTGGGGAAGCGAGGGGATGGGGTTGCCCTTTATGTGAAGGAGCAATTAGAGTGTACCCAGCTCCACCTGAGGGAGGGTGAAGGACAAGTGGAGAGCTTGTGGGTAAGAATTAAGGGGTGGGCTGGTATGGAGGACACTTTTGTGGAGGTCTACTACAGGTCACCAGATCAGGAGGAGGAGGTCGATGAGGCCTCCTATGAGCAGCTGCTAGTAGCCTCCCCATCACAAGCGCTGGTCCTCATGGGGGACTTCAGTTACCCAGACATCTGCTGGGTAAGCAACTCGGCCAGGCACGCTCAGTCCAAACAGTTCCTACAATGCGTTGAGGACAATTTTCTGACGCAGGTGGTGGAGGAGCTGACGAGGTGGGGGGTGCTCCTGGACCTTGTTCTTACCAACAGGGATGGCCTTCTTAGGGATGTGAAGGTTGGGGGCAGCTTGGGATGCAGCGACCATGAGATGGTGGAGTTCCAGATGGAGCTAGGCAAAGGAAGTAAGGTTAAAAGCAGGATTGCTACCCTGGACTTTCAAAGAGCCAACTTCGACTTTTTCTGGGACCTGCTTGGGAGTATCTCATGGGATAGGTTGCTAGAAGGCAAGGGTGCTTGTGAGAGCTGGGCTACATTTAAGCAGCACTTCTTCCATGCTCAGGATCAGTGCATCCCAAAGAGTAGGAAATCAGGGAAGGGGGGCAGGAAACCCACGTGGATGAGCAAGGAGCTCATTGATAAGATCAAAAGGAAGAGGAAGGTCTATGAAATGTGGAAAAAGGGCCTGTCCTCTTGGGAGGAGTATAGGAATGTTGTCAGGGCCTGCAGGGACACGACGAGCAAGGCTAAAGCCCACCTAGAGATGAGGCTTGCTAAAGAGATAAAGGATAATAAGAAGGTTTTTTAAAGTATGTCAACAGCAAAAGGAAGACCAGGGATAATGTGGGTCCCTTGCTGAACGAGGGGGGTGTCCTGGTCACGGAAGATGCCGAGAAGGTGGAGATACTGAATGCTTTCTTTGCTTTAGTCTTTACTTCAAGGACGCTCCCCCAGTACTCCTCACCCCAGGCAATAGGACTAAGGGTCTGGGAAAGCTCAGAGGGTGGTGATCGGTGGAACAGAATCTGGCTGGAGGCCTGTGACTAGCGGTGTTCCCCAGGGGTCGGTGCTGGGTCCGGTCTTGTTCAACATCTTCATCGATGACCTCGATGAGGGAATAGTGTCTGTCCTCAGCAAGTACGCTGATGAAACAAAGCTGGGAGGAGTGGCCAACACGCCAGAAGGTTGTGGTGCCATTCACCTAGACCTGGACCAGCTGGAGAGCCTGGCAGGAAGAAACCAGATGAGATTTAATAAGAGCAAGTGTAGAGTCCTGCACCTGGGAAGGAACAACCAGAATTATCAGTAAAGGCTGGGGGATGACCTGCTGGAGAGGAGCTCTGAGGAGAAGGACCTGGGGGTCCTGGTGGAATACAGGTTGACCATGAGCCAGCAGTGTGCCCTGGTGGACAAGAGGGCTAATGGGATCCTGGCGTGCATTGAAAGGAGCGTGACCAGCAGGTCAAGGGAGGTGATCCCCCCCCCCGCCCCCCCTCTTCCCTGGTCAGGCCTCACCTGGAGTACTGTGTCCAGTTCTGGGCTCCCCAGTACAAAAAAGACAGGGATCTCCTGGAAAGAGTCCAGCGGAGGGCCACAGAGATAATATGGGGCCTGGAGCATCTTTCCTATGAGGAAAGGCTGAGAGACCTGGGTCTGTTCAGCCTGGAGAAGACTGAGAGGGGATCTTATCAATGTTTATAAATATCTGAAGGGTGGGAGACAGAAGGATGTAGCTAACCTCTTTTCAGTGGTTTGTGGGGACAGGGCAAGGGGCAATGGCCGCAAGATAGAACACAGGAAGTTCTGCACCAACATGCGAAAGAACTTCTTCACGGTGAGGGTGACGGAGCACTGGAACAGGCTGCCTAGGGAGGTTGTGGAGTCTCCTTCTCTGGAGATATTCAAGGCCCGTCTGGATGCCTACCTGAGAGCAGCCTGCTCTGAGGAACCTGCTTTGGCAGGGGGGTTGGACTCGATCATCTTTTGAGGTCCCTTCCAACCTCTACAGTTCTGTGATTCTGTGATTCTGATTCTGTGATGAAACTAAACAAGTACAAGTCTGTGGAATGTGATGACGTTCATCCCTGGGGCCTGAAGGAATTGGCTGATGTAGTTGCCAAGACTCTCTCCATCATATTTGAAAAGTTCTGTCAGTAAGGCAACATTCGTGGTGACTGGAAAAAGGGAAACATCACTCATATTTTTGAAAAGGATAGAAAAGAGGACCCTTGAAGCTACACAATGGTGAGACTCACCTCTGTGCCTGGCAAGATCATGGAAAAGATCCTCCTGGAAGCAATGTCAAGACATATGCAAGACAAAGAGGTGATCTGAGACAGCCAGAATGGTTTCACCAAGGGTAAATCATGACTGACCAATCTGGTGGCTTTCTACGATTAAGTGACTGCATCATTTGACAAAGGAAGACCGACCAATGTCATCTACCTGGAATTCTACAAGACCTTTGACACGGTCCCACATGACATCTGGGTCTCCAAATTGTAGACTTATGGATTTTATGGATGTACCATTCCGTGGATAAGGAGTTTGCTTGAAGGATGCACCCAGAGAGTGGTGGTCAGTAGCTCTATGTCTAGGTGGAAGCTGGTGATGAGAGATGTACATCAGGGATCTGTCCTCGGACTGGTACCGTATAATATCATTATTAATGACATAGTGGGATCAAGTGCACCCTCAGCAAGTCTGCAGATGACACAAAGACGAGGTACCTTAAAGGAGGTACCAAAAATGAGGTTGTAGCGAGGTGGAGATTGGTCTATTCTCTCACGTGCCCAGTGATAGGACAAAGGGGAATGGGCTAACGTTGTACCAGGGGAGGTTTAGTTTGAATATTAGGAAGAACTTTGTGAAAACAGTTGTTAGGCATTGGAATGGGTTGCCCAGGGAAGTGGTTGAGTCACCATCCCTGGAGGTCTTTAAAAGATGTTTAGATGTAGAGTTTAGTGATATGGTTTAATGGAGGACTTGTTAGTGTTAGGTTAGAAGTTGGACTAGGTGGTCTTGGAGGTCTCTTCCAACCTAGATGATTCTGTGATTCTGTGATTCTGAGTGCTGCAGTCAATAGAACAGAAGGAAGGGGTGCCATCTAAAGGAACACGGACAAGCCTGAAAATTGTCCCCACATGAACCTAATGAAATTCAAAAAGTTCAAGTGCAAGGTGCTGCACCTGGGCTGGGACAATCCCAGACAGGAGTACAGAATGGGAGAAGAACACATTGAGACCAGCTCTGCTGAGAAGGACTTGAGGGGTTCTGGTGGATGAAAAGTTTGACATGAGCTGGCAGTGCGCTCTTGCAGCCCAGAAAGCCATCTGCATCCTGGGCTGCATCAAAAGAGGAGTAGAGAGCAGGTCAAGGGAGGTGATTGTCCCCCTCTACTCTTCCCTTGTGAGGCGCCACTTGGAGTGCTGCACCCAGGTCTGGAGCCTGCAGCACAAGAAGGATGTTGATCTGTTAGAGCAGGTTCAGAGGAGGGCCACAGAGATGATCAAGGGCTGGAGCACCTCTCCTACGAAGAAAGGGTGAGACCTGGGGCTGTTCAGCCTACAGAAGAGAAAGCTCCAGGGGGACCTCACTGTGAACTTTCAGTACTTAAAGGGGACTTATAAAAGAGATAGAGAGCAACTCTTTGCTAGTAACTTTTTGCTCAGTCAGGTGAGAGTATGAGGGGGAATAGATTTAAACTAAAAGTTGTGAGATTTAGATTAGAAATTAGGAGGAAATTTTTCACTGTAGAAGGGTGGTGAGGCATTGGAGCAGGTTGCCCAGAGAGGTTGTGGATGCCCCATCCCTGGACGTGTTCAAGTCCAGGTTAGATGAGGCCCTGAACAACCTACCTATTGGGTGTCATCCCTGCCTATGGCGGGGGGGTGGAATTAAACGATCTTTGAAGTCCCTTCCAACCCAAGCCATTCTATGATTCAGCTCTCTCCTGAGCTCCTGGATGGACCCCTTGGGCTGCTGTTTTGTCTTCAGCCCTATTTGCTGCTTCTCCTCACTGGATTCCTTGGTCCTAGTTCATGGCTTGCTGTGTCTGAGGCTGTCAATGAACCATGTTACAGGCACTATGCTCAGACCCTGTGAAATAGTGTCAGATTGCTGAGGGCCCTTGGCATTTGTCCTGGGGAGCATCCAGGCCTCACTGCTCCCTGACACCCAGCACCCTGACACAACTTAAGCCCATTTTCTCTTGTCTTATTACTTGGTGCTTAGGAGAAGACACCAATCCTCACCTCATTGTAGCCTCCTTTGAGGTAATTGTAGAGCATAAGATGTGCTCTGAACATTCTTTTCTCCAGGCTAAACAACCTATTTCAGCAGTAGCAAGTACCATAGTCATAATGACTGGCAGAATTAAGGTTACATTGGCAATGCTTGCCTTCACAGATGGAGGCAGCTTCTCATTCAGAAATCTTTCTGTGGCATTTATTTTCTGCACATTCTCTATGTAAAGGTGATTTCTTTGGCTTATGAATTTTCTAGAAAAATTCACAGGGTTCACATTTCTGTTGGAAGACATTACTCTTGAAATAACTAAGGGACCTAGCTCTACTTATACCATGAAGGGCTTAGAAAAACCTTTCTTGAATGTTTGGAAATTAATTTTAGGGAGGCATTTCATTGCTAGTTCTTTTATTCCTAGATTTAAGGGAATTCATTACTGGTTCATACGCAATGATATGATTGCATCAATGTATATTATGTCAGGATATGATTGAATCAATGTAAATGAAGAGAAAGCACACACCATTTATTAAAAAGGGGATATAGCAGCCAGTAATCTTCCTAATATACTGTGTCTTTGAGTGTAAACTTATGTGTTGCACTTCAGCAGCTTTCCTTAGAAGACCTCTTAATGGAGGACTCTGGTCCTTTAAGTTACTCAAGTATTCACTCTACTGTAAGTAGTACTGTACTGTAAGTGTAGACTACATGGAAAACGTAATTTGAAAGCAGAATTAAAGGTTTGGATTTCCTCTTAGAGGCAAATGTTATCCAGTATGGGTTTTATTTCATTTTGAAAGTCAAGCTGAAATTCAGCTGCTGCAACTGTATTCATCTCTCTGCCATCTCAGCAAGTTTGTCCATTGTAAATATTGTGATCTTAACAAATAAATACTGAAGCACAGCTGGTGTTGGCAAGATATCCCTGTTAGACTGCTGCAGCCCTGCTATCACCAGTGGGTGTTGTTAATTATTCTCAGTGTTGGGAAATATAAGGAAGAGCAATGCAGAGGAGAGTCAACAGTGGTTGTAACAAAAATAAAAGGATGTCTGCATCAGTCCAGAACAAGGACCTCTGAGCAGCATGAAGGAAGGCATTTCACCAAACTAGGTTATGAATTATTTCCTTATCAAAATAAGATTTAACAGCCACACTAATATAAATAATTAGCTACATACTATCTCCTTAAAATTAATACCATTTTTTTTTAAATTGGCAAGTGACAGAAGTTGGAATATTTAAGTAAATTTAATAAAAAACAGCAAATATAAACTAGCACTACAAAAGCCTAGAATGAATGAGATGAATGAGTCCACTGGAAGATATATACCCTATTTTTTGCTCCTTCTCTGTTTTGCTGGGAGTATGTTAGTAATCTGTCTTTGAATGTAAAAGAAGTACCATTTTGGCAGCTGCCATAATGAGGAAGTGGATAGTTTTTAAACTTATATAATATAATGTCATGCGTCAGAGAAGCAGTATGTGAGCTGACACCTTTCTAGCTAAATAATAAAAATAATAATAAATTATTATATCTTTTTTTAGATGGCAGCTGAGGAGAGTGACCACAACATTCCATGTTGATTATTCTTATATTTGCTTTTCAGACCTTTGCTACCTTTGCTACCTGTCAATACTGATGCTGTTTTGACTTCAAGATGTGCTATTGCCTAACTGAGTTGAGTGCCAAGTAGCTAAGGCAGTGTACTTCTCAAATTTCTTCACTTATTTTGAAGAAAAAAGTATTCCAAAATTAATGTGTAAAATTACTCCAGTGTTAAAACTCTTAGATGTATTAAGCAGACATGATATTAAAATGACTGACAGTTTCAGAAAGGATAAATTAAAACCGGGTGTCTCCAAACACTGCTTGCATATCAAAGTAACTTCAGCTTCAGTTATTTTAGGAGGAAAACTACAATAACTTTTCTGTTTCTCCATTTCCTTTTCTCAAAAGGGAAGTCAAAAGACATTTGAGATGAACTTTATGATGAACTGAGTTTCAATTATGTTAATTTTTTTTTAGTCATTCAGAGTCTATTAATTCACATACGCTCAGGACAAAAATTCTAGGTACCATGTAGGGAATTGCTAAGTAACACTAAAAATATTGAATAAAGAAATGAAGATTTCCAGTGTGGTCCAAATAAAAGCAACACAAAGGTAAAAGTACAGACGTGCAGTTATGCTATGACTCAAAGAAACAAACTGAGGCAACTGAATGATTTTGTATCTTTGTAAGTAGGCTAATAGGGTAGGCGTATGATAAAGTAATGCACTAAAAACAGGTATCTCTCAGTATGATTGAAGGAAAAGGGAAATGATGAAGAAAGAATA
This sequence comes from Nettapus auritus, assembly GCA_011076525.1. Classification (NCBI taxonomy): domain Eukaryota; kingdom Metazoa; phylum Chordata; class Aves; order Anseriformes; family Anatidae; genus Nettapus; species Nettapus auritus. The sequence goes on along the minus strand of CM021767.1, from coordinate 56,375,021 downwards.
TGGAGGAAGCTTTAAAAAATATGAGTATATGTGTTAGCCATCGAAACCTCCCTGACTTTGAGATTAGACTGTTAAATTTCATAAATATCATCTTAATTTGAGCAGTTGAAAGAAAATAAAAGGTGTGTGAGCTTTGCTTATTCAAGTATGGAAAACCTATAGGGAGCTTGGTCCATTACAAAGAAAAATTTGTAAAACTTTTTTTTTTTTTTTTTTTTTTCTTTCAAAAGAACTTAGTTTAATGTGTATATCATGTCGAATACTTTGTAAGACATGACACGGAAGTGTGTTTTCAGGTACTGTTTAATTCCCATACTAGCAGGCACATGAATACTCTTGTGACTGTTATAAATAAAAAGATTTTATTAACTACAACTCCACCACTGAAATAATAAGATTTCCTTAGGATCTTAATGTATTTTGGATAGTTAATTAGTGAATATTATTCAAAAATGAATCCCAAATCAGTGTTATTTCCTGTTTTCCCAGTATCTTTTTTTTTTTTTTTTTTTTTTTTTTTTTTTTTAATGGTGTGTAAAGTGATAGGGCAGCAGTTTCAGATCTCATTTGGTAATTGAACATTTTTATTTACTGGTAGGATTTTGCCTCATATGAGAACACAAATTGGCTAGGGAGTTCCCTAGCCAACACAGAAAATAATAGAAATAGTTTAAAATAGGCCCAATGAGGAAAGGCTTCATTATGATACCAAAGAGCTGTTATATGGTTCTCATGAGACAAGGAGAAAGCTGAGGCATTTATTTATTTATTTATCTTCTAAACTAGATGTAGATGAGATCTTAAAAAACCTTTCACTTACAGCAGGTTTGGTGGGGCTTTCTGAAGCCATGTGTGTAAACAGTATTCTAAAGTTTGCTTATTGAGAGTAGAATTTCAAAGGATATTTTGAATGTTTCATGTTGTCTTTAAATACAGTTTGGTCTCACTGTGATACCATGTTTTCTGTTTGTTTTAGATATGTGATGCTTTGCCCTTTGCAGATACAAACCACAAGCATAGCTGGTTCTAAGCCAGGGTCTCAGCTGTGGAGGCAGTGAGTTATGCCTTGGTAAATCAAGTTTCTGAGAATGACCATTATGCCATATCTTTCTAGAACTGATTTCTTATTCCTAATAATATATCAAGAGAGATAAGTCAGTAAGTAGATTGCAGGGAAAGCTGGAGACACAAGGAAGAGCTGATCTTTAACTCACAAGAATCTAGAGTTGCCTAATGATGCAACAGAAAACAAGAAAAGAGACACTGAGATATGACTGGTTCACCTTTGACAAAGTCATTTAACTTTTCATTGTATGTTACTTTTCTCTAATACTGAATTTGAAAATAACACTTAACTCAAGAAACTTGGACTGACAAATGACTGAAACCATTGCCTTGGCATGCAGTGGTACTCAAGATAAATAAAAAAGAAAACTCAGTAGAATCTAGCGTCATCAGGAAGGCTATTGGGATCAGGACAGAGAGAGACAGCATGCCACAAGTCTTGTGTTTTATGTGTTTACATCTTGAGCATGATGAGTTGTCCTGGTGTCTGCATCTCAAGAAGGACACGGTAGAGAATGAAAAGGGGCAATTAAAATGATGGAGGTGATGGAACAGATGGCTTAAGAAAAGAGAATAAAACATCAGGGACTCATCAGATAAAAGAGTAAGGAGACATCCCATATAAGCTAAGTTTACAAAACCACTGAGTTGACAGAAAAAGAGAAATCAAAACCTTGATACCAAAGTAAAAAAGTTACCAAGATAAAAAAGATACCAAGGAAAAAAAAAATTATATATATAGTAGTTTAAATTAAAATAGATAGAAGACCATATTTCTGCCTGCTGGCAAAAGCCTTCTGGAATATTTTTCAATAGGAAATCAGGATTTTAACCAGTGGTTTAGTGACCTAGACCTGGTGCCACAGACACCAGGCTGTCATTCTTGTGATTTCCACACAAATGGTGCTGATTCTGGTAGCCTGAGGTAAAATGAACATTCTACCTGTTTACCTCAGCCTCACTGTAAAGCTAAATTGGTAATGAGCAAGCAGGTGTTTTGGCAATTTCAAAGGAATTTTTTGTGTGTGTGAGAAAGGAAAATAGTGAAGTCTTTCTGAAGACTCACTTTTTCATTGTTTATCTGTTTCTGTTTTTTGGTTTGCTTGTAGATTTATTTCTTTTAAAGTAAGGAGTCATAGGTAGTGAGATGGTAATTACCATACCTAACAGAAATACTATGATAAAGTGATTTCTTTTCAGGATTCAGTCCTAATTGTAGCAGTTGTCAAATTTCTCATCTCCATTCTGAACTTACAACAATACATTCAATCTAAGCAGTATACTTTAAAAACACTCAGTATTTATATTTACTGAAGAAATTATAAAATTCTTTAGTATGAATTTTTACAGATTTTTATGACATCTATCATGATGTAATTGGTTCTGAATTCTTTTTTTCTTTTTTTTTTTTTTTTTTCCTGTGGGATCATGACACAATGATAACTAATGTCTTCCTAACAGTATTTCCAACTCTGATAAAATTGTGGAGTTATCTGTGCAAATCTCAGCTTCTCACCTCTATTTTCTGCTTAATTTTCCAGAAAATGAAGTATCATCCTTAAAAAAAAAAACTTTTGTGGTGCAGATGTAGGGTGGGATAGGCTTTTAGATACTTCTGGATACAGAGGAAGATAGTTATTTTTTCAGGAGTTTGTATTTTAAGAAATAGTTTGTGGGAAACATATGTGGTTTAAAATTATACTACACACATATAATATTGTCCAAGCTTGATATTATAACAAAAATATATGTATATAAATGTGCCTGAATTGCAAGGATTTACTGTTTTTGATTGGCCATCCTGGTGACCTAGATAATTATATGGGATTGTGAAATCTATCTTGATTTCAATATAATTATCCATTTACTCCTTTAATGCTTTCCCTTCATACACAATACAGATATGGGGTTCAGCTGCTTCAGACTATCTGCCATTGAGTTTAATTAAAATTCTCACTAGCACAATGCACATCAAGATATTCAAAATTATAGTGCCCCCTGGATGGTGTGAATTCCCCTAGGTGAGCTCAGGGGCTGAGAGTTTTCACCCCCAAAGCTTCTTTAAAACATGTGAATGTTCAGGGGAAAGGAAAAAGGAAAAGAAATAATAGTGGCCAGGACTTGATTGTCTGTAATCAGTGATTACAGACAGAAAAGAATCTAGTAAGTTTTCACTGTGTTATATAACTGTTCCTCTTTTCTCAATTTTATTGTCTTCTTTTACAGTAGTAATTGCATCAGACTTGACAAAAACCTAACATTCTTGAGATGGAATGTCAGCTTTTCAGCTTTCCCCAGAATTGTGAGAATGATAATGAATAAAATGATGGGAACGACATCCAGCAGGCCTCAGATTTCTTTCTCTGCAACCAGTTTTAGATGATGATATGGTGCACAGTCTATGAATTTCACTTCATCAGGTATTGCTGATGGTAATAACCAAGTTAGGTGCATGTGTCGATCTGTTCGAGGGTAGGAAGGCTCTGCAGGAGGATCTGGATAGGCTGCACCAATGGGCTGAGGTCAACGGTATCAAGTTCAACAAGGCCAAGTGCCGGGTCCTGCACCTGGGGTGCAGTAACCCCAAGCAGAGCTACATGCTGGGAGATGAGTGGTTGGAGAGCTGCCAGGCAGAGAAGGACCTGGGAGTGATGGTTGATAGTCGGCTGAATATGAGCCAGTAGTGTGCTCAGGTGGCCAAGAAGGCCAACAGCATCCTGGCCTGTATAAGAAACAGTGTGACCAGCAGGGCTAGGGAGGTGATCGTCCCCCTGTACTCGGCTCTGGTGAGGCCGCACCTCGAATACTGTGTTCAGTTTTGGGCCTCTCGCTACAAGAAGGACATCTTGGTGCTTGAGCGAGTCCAGAGAAGGGCGACGAAGCTGGTGAGGGGCCTGGAGAACAAGTCCTACGAGGAGTGGCTGAGGGAGCTGGGATTGTTCAGCCTGGAGAAAAGGAGGCTCAGGGGTGACCTTATCGCTCTCTACAGGTACCTCAAAGGAGGCTGTAGCGAAGTGGGGGTTGGTCTATTCTCCCACGTGCCTGGTGACAGGACGAGGGGGAATGGGCTAAAGTTGCGCCAGGGGAGTTTTAGGTTGGATCTTAGGAAAAACTTATTTACAGAAAGGGTTGTTAGACATTGGAACGGGCTGCCCAGGGAAGTGGTGGAGTCCCCATCCCTGGAGGTCTTTAAAAGATGTTTAAATGTAGAGCTTAGGGCTATGGTTTAGTGGGGACTGTTAGTGTTAGGTCAGAGGTTGGACTCGATGATCTTGAGGTCTCTTCCAACCTAGAAATTCTGTGATTATGTGATTCTGTAAAATTCTTTCATTGGTGTTGTTCAGAAGCCATCAACATGGTCAATTGGTGGCACAGGCAGCAATGAGTTCATTCAGGAGAATGTCTCCACTTTCTCATCAAGAATCCTCAAGGTATCAGAGTGGACAATTTTCTCCTGTAGCTCTATTACTTGGGCATTAAGCAATTTTTACGTGTACACCAATAATATAAGCAGAGATGTAAGTGATAAAGACAGACGTGGATAGGGCCTATAAATTGCCCAGTGGCAGACTAACAAACAGCAGCTTGGTTTTCTGAGGAAAAAACAAACAAACAAATAAATAAACAAAAAGAGAAAGAACACCTTTAGAAATCATTAAATCCTAATGAAATTAGATTTAAAGAGAAATCATGGAAATAGAATCACTTAGTCCAAGTCGTTGAATAAATAAGTGGAAATGAATATAGTGGAAAACAATTTATGAAACTGTTCTGTAGGTTACAAAACATTTACTTAGAATGTAAGGTGATTTAACTTAATCTGACATTACAGTTTTGAAGAAGAATAAGTATAGAATTAGTTTAAAGTGTATGAGAATACAGCTGGTTTATGCAGTTTTATAACAATTTAATTGATTTAGAACAAGATATGTGACAGCACATGTTGGCCAGTTTAAATGTAGATGGGGTTCACAGTATAACTCTATGTTGATTAATATCTGTGAAAATCAGGTTCATTCTAGTTCTCTACAGCAGTGGCAAATGCAACAGAAGCTTGCTTTTCTAAATAAATGCAAGAAGAAAGAAAGAAAGGTGCAGTCACAAATAAAATGAAACTGTAATGGATACTGGCAGTTTGGAATAAAAGTTATAAAGGTGGCCATGTGCAGTAAATAAGCTATTACTTCACATTCTGCAGACTTTATGGCACTTCATGTATGACTTCTGATATCTGTAAATTCTATTCTTACTATATATTGTTTTTCTTCAGTGAAGTTAACCTATTTGTTTTCTTTATGCTAATTGTCTGGCATTAGCTATAAGAAAAAAAAAAAAAAGTTTCTAGATGAAAGAAGAGAGAATTAGAAATACCTCAGTGAGAACTTAGAGCAGTTTCCAGTACTCTTCTTGTTAGAAATGTACGCAAGTCCAGAGAGACACAGGAATTGGGTGGGGATTGCCACAGTGAGGTGTAGTCTTGGGTAGAGAGTACAAACTCTGTTTTTTCTACTCTTCTGAAAAAAACAGCAAAAGTACAGGGAAATTTACCTTTTATATACATATATGCAGACACATGTACATTACATATACACACACACTATAGAAATTCTGTGATTCTGTGATATAATATGTATCTGAAGATTAATAAGAAACAATGCACTTCATTTCAGGCTGAATAAAGCCTTTGTTTGATCTAAAAACCTAATGAAAATTAGTGAGTTTCAAAATAATGTATCATATAATAGTGTCTGATAAAAATGAAAAAAATGTTCAGTTATTTCAGTTGTATTTGATACACAATTTAGTAAAGTTGACAAAGTCATTAACTTTTTGAAAACTCATTTTTCTGAAGTTTTCTGGTGTTATAGTTGTCGATATGGGACAGAGAAGAGCAAAGGTGTACAGAAAGGAAGAGATTCCATATGAAAAAGCTTCCTTATGTATGGTATTAACTGCTAATGAGACTGCTCATTCATAAGCATGGAAAAAGAATGTTGTGATTGTGTTTTTTTTTTTTTTTCTGTGATAGTGCTGAATGTGCATTTTGGATATGCATAGCTGTCCAATATATCCATTATTTTTATGGTTGTGGATTGCCCATCAGAAGTTCATTACTTCTTTAAGCATAACAATAATTTCTAGATAGACATTCATTAAAAGACGAACAAAAAGATAAAGCAGACCAACAAAAAATCAGATCTTCATTCTTCTCAATTTGCAATGTGGCAGATGAATTGCATTACTTAACTTTCAAGCATATTATGAGGTAAAGTAATATGGGTTCTTTGCTGTGATTTGATGTACCTTTTTCAAATAGTTATCTTGTTGGAACTCAGAAACCATATCTGATAATTTAGTATTGGGATATTTCAAGTCATAAGATGAAAATTAGTGTTAATTCTTCTAATTAAATCCAAGCAAGTGAATAGTCATTAAAGATATGGCTGAAAATAATTCATTCCAATAGTCAAGAGAATAACTTACAAAAAACATTTATGTGTTCATTATTTCTCCAGTTCAGAACTAACATTTTACTTAATTAAAGTTTATTACAAGTTAAATACTGTTTTCTAAACCGCCTTTACATGAAGTAAAATATTCTCTCCTACAAATAAAAATGGTTGGTGTTATGAATTATGTCTTTGACTTTGTGTAAGCATCAAATCTATGAAATAGTCCTCTCCATTTGTACGTCAGAAACCTGTGAGTGCCAAATCAATCATGATTCCTATCACACTGCCCTGAATCATATCTTTATTAGATGACTTCAGAGTTGGATGAGTCATAGTGCAAGGCAATCACTGCAGGGTGGAAGAACTGCACCCTATAACATTTGCTGGATGCCCTCTTTAGATTTGTTCAAATTTTGCTTTCTCTGGTGGTTGGTATTGGCTACTTCAGGTGTTGGTCTTTTCTAGATAGATTAACAAACCTAGTGAATAAATATATAAGGTTGTTAAAACACTCTCTTTGGTTTTCTTTTTAAGTATTGCCTAACCTCATGCAGAAGTAACCTCATTGCTTACCAGCATTGGTTTCTTGATTTCTCCTTTGAGTGACTTAGAAAACACATACAAGTGTATAAGAGTTTTATACTTCACAACATGATAAGCTTATATTTTAAGACTTGAAAACAGTGAGCTGTGCAATAGATATCTAATTATGAGAAGACTGACAGATTGAGCCACACCGTAAATAGAACTGGTTGTACAGAAGCCTTTGAATTTGATGGAGGTCATATTTCAATTACATTATGTGAAATTAGTGCAAGTTTTTAGGCATGTTAGATTAAGTGAACTCAGGCCTTCCTCCAAACAACGTTAGGTATTCTTTATGTGATACATAAAACAAAACAAACAAACAAACAAATAGTATTCACAAGTGCAGAATTCAAGGGGTTTGAGTGTCTACCATTAGAATTAAAAAAAAAAAAACAACAATATTTAGAGTGTGCTATACTTCTAAATTATTAAACTATTGACTGAAGTATTTTAACTTTTTTATTTTTATTTTTATTTTATTTTATTTTTATTTAAGATTACTGGACCTGTTCTTGGATTTTACTATGGTGAGACACTTGTTTTTCACTGTCATCAGATACATGTCATAAAATATTTCTGTCAGCATTGTAGACTTTTCATGTTCTTTTTGTACAAAATTGAGGATGTTTGGTGCATTTAACCTTAAGTCTTGTTTGCATAAAATTAATTTACATTCATTCTGTTTGCATCTATTCTGTCTCACCTTTCATAACTGCTTTATTTTAGATATTTTCTTTGGGAAGGCCTTAGATGCTGTCTTTAGTTAAACCAAAGTTTGCTTTAGATAAACAGGGTTTACTTTTCCTTTCAAATTTAATTACTTTGCAGAATCATGATCAATTTCCTGCCTTGCTTGCTTGAGGGGAGTGACACTGTAGGAAACCCTCATGCATTTACTTTGTAATAAGCCCTTCTTCATACACTTCAGGTTATACAGCTCCTCCATACCACTGTGAGTGCCTGTGTGTGTGGCTGCAGCCAGAGGCCTGCATATTGGAATGTTGATGAGGGGAAGCAGAAGCGCTGAGGAATGAATCTGTGTTCAAGGAAAGCAATAATCCGTCCATGTGTCCACAGCTCTTATTTGAAGCTACCTTTGATGGCTTTTTTTTTTTTTTTTTTTTTTTTTTTTTTTTAATTGAAATTCATTTCATTATATTATAACTGAAATAAATTCATTCTAGTGTCCTCTTTTTCACTGAGAAGTTTTGTGGAACAGGAAAATAATCTATTTTCCACTATCAAAAAGAGACACTAATTTGAGATTCTAATATTTAGACTAGGACATTTGCTTTTTATAAAAATTGGTTTCATGTTTGGACATCTGGATTGTAGTCTTTGGTTTTCTATAAAGAGAACCTTAAAGAATTTTTCACATTGGAAGTAATCATATTCATATTAAAAGAAAATCTTCCCTTCCCCCCCTTCTTTTCTCTCCCAGGAATAACATAGAAATTTACAATGGGAAAAAAAAAAAAAAAAAAAAAAAAGGTATTCAAAACATTATAGTACCACTGAAAAACTGAAAAATTCAGTTTGAATTGCTTCTAAAAAGTCAGCTTCTTGTAAATTTGATTTGCTCTCCATAAAGGTTTTCATGGTTGGATTTCTTTAAATGGATCATAACATAACTTTTGATAGAAGGAATGGTCTTTGCATTTTTTCACCAAAGAAATGGAAAAGAATTGAAATTTCCACTAAAAGACTTGGAGAAAACAGAGAAGTCCATTTTCAAAGATGTCTTCTTGAACGTAGGTAAAGTTCAGGTCCTTACCCACATATGGTACGGTGTAGACATCTAGATTTAAAGTAAAACCTAACATTTGTAGATAAATAGATCATTATGCAAACCAAATAATAACAACAAACATTAAATTCAATTAAATTTCTATTGTGCTTTCCATTTCATGAACCACAGTGTCTTAACTGAGGTAATGTAGGTTGATAAAAAGCTTGAGTTTGAATCTTTCCTGTAATCTATCTTAAATCTCTCCTAATAAGTTATTACAGAAGTATTCAAGCAAGAGATTCAGAGAATCTAAAGATGGAAAGATAAAATTTGTTAATTACAAGTTTTTTTTTTTTTTGTTTTTTTTTTTTTTTTTTTTTCCCTACTGTTCCATTTACATTCACTGAAAGTGTTTGCAAGTTGAATTTTTTTTGTGTGTTGAACTATATTCTATCTCTTCCTTTTGGCTAAAAGAATGCAGTCTGACAGGAAGCTTTTCCTGTTGACTTGATCTAAATTTAAATTACTGCATGCCTCAAACCATGGGATGTGCTTTCCCAAAAAGGTCTGACATTTGAGTCCAGGAATAGGGTGCCACATCTGTGAAACTGGATGAACCATTTTGTTCTGTGGAGAACAGCAAGGGCTGTATTTTTACTAAATTGTAAATATCTTTTGAAAAGCACACCAACTTCAAAGGAGCAAATGTTTCTGCATGATTATACAGAAATAAACTTTAAAGTTCAAATAGACTTACTGATGCAACTTGTTTTGTCCATTTATTTCCAATGTCTATTAATATTTAGATAGACTTAAGGATTAGATAGGTCCATACCAGTATCTTTTTTGTAACTCAAATACAGTAACTCCTCCCTATTTTGAACACCAAACCTGCTGTTGTTTATAACTGGTCTTACAGTTTTTAAACTATTAATAATCTCAAATATTTTAATTGTGCTTGTGTACATGAGATCTGTTCTCTGCTGAGAACACTGTAGCTCTAAAACAAAGAAGGGTCGTTGACCTAAAACACAAGCTAATCTTAGTCCAACAGACGGGAATACTCATTTGACCTAGTAAAGATCCTCAAGTTTTGGTTAAGAGAAAGTAGTTCTTATGTGTTTTAAAATAAATTTAACACTTTGACCTGAAACAAAATTAGTATAAAACAGACTTGAATATTTTTTCATGGGGATCCCGAAAACTTTTTTCCTGAGTGTAATTTTATTGGTGTTTTCATTTGATAAATTTATGCTTCAAATCTAGACATCTAAAGTTTAAATATAGCGTGCAACTTAAATGTAGTGTGCACCTATTCCTTTCTGAGGCATGATTGAAAACGGATTTCATGAAACTAATGAAACTACTGAAATAACTATTTCAGGATGAGAGTAGTCATTCTTCTGAAGCTCACATTTCTGCAAACTGCAAATGAAGGCTGTGTCAGGTGAATAATACAAAGACATCTAACTTTTGGACAACAGAAAATTAGGCATGATGAACTGCATCTATCATTGGTTAGAGTGGGAATCATTTGGAACCTAGGAGTCAAAATATGTTCAATTTTCAGTCTCCCTGTTCACGAATGTGTGGAAGAGTTTCAAAATAAATCCTTCCAGTACTACGTTAGTCAGACAGCTAAAGAATGTTAAATTTTGTATTCACTGAAATGACAAAAAGGAAATATGAAGGAATAAGACATCAACTTCTCTGATATATTTAGATGGACTTCAATTGTCTGCAGCTTACAACCACTGTGGTTGACACCAACAGAAGTCTGGTTGAGAGAAATTGTCCATCCTTAGTCATATACTATATAAAACAGAAAAAGCTACCCAATCATATAGCAGAGAAGTACCATCTCCAACAGAGCGAAACCACATTGTGTTTTTCTGCTCAGGACTTGAACCAAATAATTCTTCATGTTCCAATGATCTAGTAGAAAGTGGCTCTGCCTGTGGCAAGATATTAGAATTAGATGATCTTTAAGGTTTCTTCCAGCCCAAACCTTTCCATGATTCTATGATTTTATGTTTATTTGTGGGTGTGTGTATAAATTTATGTGTATATATATCTATATATCTATATATCACACTGTAGTGCTTCTGAAATTTTGGATGATACTCACAGACTAATATGTTACTTTACAGTTGGATAAATTATTGATGGAATAACTTGGCCATTATACTGAAGATAAAATTTGCCATTTATGTAGTTATGCTAGTCTTCCTGAAGGAATAAAACACCATTGGAAATAAGCAAGTATATCTATGTGCCTTTCTGGAACAAAGTCAGTAATTTGCACAATATTGTACATTGTTTTTCCATGTGAACAGGCATATCCTACAGATACTGCTTACAGAGGGTTAAGTGGGTTTTGACACTCTTTCTAGTGAGGTTTAAGTGTTTCAAATGAAAAGATTTCATCAGCTTTTTGAATGCAACTTCATTCTAAGCACAAAGTAAAATAACAAGTGTCTTGGTTATGGAAAATTACAAGTTGCTTTCTTTCTTGCCCTTTTTCACCATTCAAATACTTTCTATAATTAGTATTCTGCTTGAAAAAATAAAATAAAATAAAATAAAATAAAAAAGAAAATCATCCATTATTTATCTGCATGAGAAATTCTGATTTGCACACATTCTAAAAGAGAGCAACCTGAACTGACCTTTTGAAAAAGCAACATGAGACTTGTTGTAAATTTAAGCTGTAGATTGTGATAAAGAAAAGCTTTGTAAAAAATAGTTGAAAAGAGAGGAAAACCCTGCTTTCTTCTACTGGACAGAAAAGACAAGTGCAGTGTGGTCCCTTCTGGAGGCCAGAACAGCAGTGTGGATAAGGCAGAAGCAATCGTTAAGTGGGAATCTTAACAAAGTTAAATTGTAAATATCAAAATTATGTCCCATGTTTCTCTGTGTAAACAACTAGTCATGGCTCAGGATAAAACAAAGACACAACCCCCACTATCTTTGACTACCATTTTTTTCTGTTTTTGTGTGTGTTTGTCTATGGTACACCCCAAGATCCTGCATGCCGTCTAACATACAAGGGTCTGTTTAAGAAAGAAGGACAGACAACAGACATATAGGTTGTCTGTAGTAAAATATTTTGTAGAGAGAATTCAGCAGATTCTAGTTTAATATCTACCAGCTGAAGGTGTATGTATCACCATTAAAAAACAACAAATACAAAACAAATAACAACAAAACAGAGGAGAGAAAGGGTATCTCTGAGAAGCAGAAAAACAGAATCCCATAATCACAGAATTTCTAGGTTGGAAGAGACCTCAAGATCATCAAGTCCAACCTCTGACCTAACACTAACAGTCCCCACTAAACCATAGCCCTAAGCTCTACATTTAAACATCTTTTAAAGACCTCCAGGGATGGGGACTCCACCACTTCCCTGGGCAGCCCGTTCCAATGTCTAACAACCCTTTCTGTAAATAAGTTTTTCCTAAGATCCAACCTAAAACTCCCGTGGCGCAACTTTAGCCCATTCCCCCTCGTCCTGTCACCAGGCATGTGGGAGAATAGACCAACCCCCACCTCGCTACAGCCTCCTTTGAGGTACCTGTAGAGAGCGATAAGGTCACCCCTGAGCCTCCTTTTCTCCAGGCTGAGCAATCCCAGCTCCCTCAGCCGCTCCTCGTAGGACTTGTTCACCAGGCCCCTCACCAGCTTCGTCGCCCTTCTCTGGACTCGCTCAAGCACCTTGATGTCCTTCTTGTAGCGAGAGGCCCAAAACTGAACACAGTATTCGAGGTGCGGCCTCACCAGAGCCGAGTACAGGGGGACGATCACCTCCCTAGCCCTGCTGGTCACACTGTTTCTTATACAGGTCAGGATGCTGTTGGCCTTCTTGGCCACCTGAGCACACTACTGGCTCATATTCAGCCGACTATCAACCATCACTCCCAGGTCCTTCTCTGCCTGGCAGCTCTCCAACCACTCATCTCCCAGCATGTAGCTCTGCTTGGGGTTACTGCACCCCAGGTGCAGGACCCGGCACTTGGCCTTGTTGAACTTCATGCAGTTGACCTCAGCCCATTGGTGCAGCCTGTCCAGATCCTCCTGCAGAGCCTTCCTACCCTCGAGCAGATCGACACACGCACCTAACTTGGTGTCATCTGCAAACTTACTGAGGGTGCACTCAATGCCGTCGTCCAGATCATCGATGAAGATATTAAAGAGGACCGGCCCCAGCACCGAGCCCTGGGGAACGCCACTTGTGACCGGCCCCCAACTGGATTTGACTCCATTTACCACGACTCTTTGGGCCCGGCCATCCAGCCAGTTTCTAACCCAACGAAGCGTGCGCCAGTCCAAGCCATGAGCAACCACTTTCTTGAGGAGAATGCTGTGGGAAACGCTGTCAAAAGCCTTGCTGAAGTCAAGGTAGACCACATCCACAGCCTCATCCACCCAGCGCGTCACTTTGTCGTAGAAGGAGATCAGGTTCGTCAAGCAGGACCTGCCCTTCATAAACCCATGCTGACTGGGCCTGATCGCCTGCTTGCCCTGCAAGTGCTGCGTGATGACTCTCAAGATAATCAGCTCCACGAGCTTCCCTGGCACCGAGGTGAAACTGACAGGCCTGTAGTTTCCCGGGTCAGTCCTCCGGCCCTTCTTGTAGATGGGCGTCACGTTTGCTAGCCGCCTGTCAACTGGGATCTCCCCCGATAGCCAGGACTGTTGATAAATGATGGTAAGCGGCTTGGCCAGCTCCTCTGCCAGTTCTCTCAGTACCCTCGGGTGGATCCCATCCGGCCCCATCGACTTGTGCACATCCAAGTGCCGTACCAGGTCACCAACCATTTCTTCATGGATAGTGAGGGCCACATCCTGCTCCCCATCCCCTTTTACCAGTTCAGGGAATTGGGTATCCAGAGAACAACCGGTATTGCCGCTAAAGACTGAGGCGAA
>CM021767.1:56325096-56347267 GCA_011076525.1 Nettapus auritus | reverse complement strand
TTTTTTTTTTTTTTTTTTTTTTTTTTTTTTTTTTTTTCCCCAAGATTCATGATTTAAAGATCTGGGATTTAAAGATCTAACATGTTAGATGTTAAATGTTAGATCTAAATGTTAGATCTAAAGATCTAACATTTAAAGATCTAAATACTACAGAATGGTTTTTCTTAAAGTAAATGAAGCTTCTGGTGTTAGGGATTTAGAGATGTGAGATGCAAAATAAATATTTAAATAAATCTTTGTACTCCTTTTTTTTTCTTTTTCAGAGTATTTTAATTCTGTGCTAAAGAAAAAAAAAAGGAGCTACTCAAAATAATAAAAAAAATCACATGCATTTGTTACTGCTGAAATGAAGGCTTAAATAAGGACAAAGCAGTAAAATAAAATGGAATGTTAAAAAGTTATTTCTCTGCATCAGCTTCCCAATTTCTATTTTAAATATTGGTTGCAGAAGCCAAAGCAAATATACATCTGTTTTGCATTGCAAAATTACTTAAAATGTTGTACAGAATATTTAATCTGTTTTGTACAGACAGAATGTCAATCACCTTAATACCTAGGTGTTGTTCTAATGTCTATGAGTCCTGAAGATCTGTGGTATAATGTTTAGTCTACTAATACCTTCTCTTCCAAACAGTAAAGATATTGATTTACTTCCCTGCCCTGTCATAAATTTTCTGTATGACCATTAATATGCTGTTATCTAGAATGCTATTTTTTTTTTTTTTCCCAGGCTTTTTCTATCTTCCTTCAGTTGACAGCACTTTGGCACATGAAGTGACCTCTTTCTGGATATACTGAGACTTATGGATCACCATCACAAGTGGCTCAACAAACTCAATTTCTTCATGAATTTATTTAACATGCATAATGATAAATTAAAACCTCACTTAAGTATGCATATTTCTGCCACCCTAGATTTTGATCTCAGGTCACCTTTTCAAACTCATTTTATTAAAAATGCTTGTGCACTTAGAATCTGGTAAAACAAATCCTCTTCTAAAAAAATAATAATAATAATAATAATAAAATAAATCATTAATAATAACAAAAAAAATAGGAATTATTCAGTGCTTCAGTACTTGGATTATCAACAGATTTTTCTTGAAAGGACTTACATTTGATAAAAATGTTGATTTTATGTCTCTGAAAATCAGAGCTACAAAAAAAAAAAAATCGATTTAGAATAGAATTGAAATCACAGATTAATTTATGCTTTAGAACTTATTTGTTTAATGCAATGCGAAGAACCACTTCAGGGTCTCTCAGTCGCCAGAACAAAGTAAATTTGGAAGCTGGTGGAATCATTTGATCTATACAGATATCTGTCTTACTTAGTTCAGCTTTTCAGAGGTAATGAAGAAGATCATTAAATTGTCCTCTGTAAGCTCTTTATGGCTCTGATTAAGACACTTGAGAGCATTATGCTATGCTTGATGGGGTAAAACGACTCTTTGTTACAATAGCCTTATTAATTAAGCCTGCTAGAAATCTTGGAGTCTTTTACTGTATCCAGATTGTTTGTAAATACTGTAATTTATTTGAATGTGTATCTATATTAATGTAAACATTATTTTATTTCTGCCCTTTAATCCTAAAATAGGCTTTGCTTCTGGGAAATAGCGAAAATAGAAATTCCAGATTTCTGGTTCAATAAACTGTTTGGATAAGTTTATGCAAACTACCCTTCCTCAGCTGTTTGAATTTGGAACACTGATTTGAAACTTCTTGTAGACAAACTGTGTACATTTCCTGTTTGTGGAAGGTCAGACTCAGAAATCTAAAAATTTACATATTTAAAATATTTTCCACCATCTTTCATACATACACAGTTACAGATTCTCATATAGAAGATCATGACAGCTAAGGATGGGGAGCTTAAAATTTGTTTTATTTTGCCAAAAATTCAATTTAAACTGAAAAACTGTAGAAATAGACTAACTTTTATATGAATTAAATTTCTCACCAAAGTGAAAGACTCCTTCAGCACAAAGTTTCTAAAAGCCTAGGTGTCTGGGTACTTGAATAGGATACAGAAATGCAAAGTTGAAATCTTGGAGTCTGACCAGAAATCTAAATTGCAGTACCTTTCATATTTTCCTGATCTGGCTGTAGAGAGGTAAACCATTTTGAATATTTTCTGTTAAAACTTGTCGTATGTGTAATTATTGCAAGGATCCATAGTGAATCTAACTCTTGTGGGTCATTGAGTTTTCAAGGAAAGAGTAATGGGCAATTTTGTTGCTGTTGAGGGCATGACTGGTAGTTGTTGTTTTTTTTTTGTTGCCTTTTTTTTTTTGTTTGTTTGTTTTGTCTATTTTGTTTTTTGAGTGTGATTTTTTTTTTGTTATTCTGAAAGCATTAATTGAATGGGGAACTTTAGTGACAATGTGTGTCTTTATAATAAAACAGAATACTATCCTGTTGGTAACTTTAAATTATATTCCTCCAAGTCAAATTAGGACCCATTTGTGGAAATATGGGTTAAATCTGTTCATGGAAAAGTCTCCTTTGAAATTATGATGAGTATCCCATAATATAAAGACAACCAAACAAGGAAAAACACTATGTCAGATGTCAGATTAGAGATTGTGTGGATAATAATTGGGGCAGCTTCACGTTCAAAAATATGTTTAAATATAGTGTAAATAATAGTATAGGTAATGGAAACATTCTTAAAGCATTTATTGTTGATGTGTATCTAAAGTGTCAGAAGTTGCTGTGATTTCATTCCCACAGGCTGACAAACGTGCACTCTAAGCCTCACATATAAATAAAGTGATATAAAATGCCGAAGGATAAATCTCAAGCAGGTGTCGAAAACTGTAACTAAAACAGTAGGCTTGTATTTAACTATTTTTAATTTCACTGGAAGTAGAAAAACACATAGGCCTCCCAGGGAATTCAGAAATTAAACTTTGGGAAAAAAAAAAAAAAAAAAAAAAAAAAAAAAAAAAAAAAAAAAAAAGACTTAGGCATGCTATTGGCATCTGGTACTGGCCAAAGATCAAGAGATCAGTTCAAAGGTATTTTGCTCAATGGTAGTCAGTGTATTGCATTCAGATATATAAAGCATTATAGCAGTTATTTTTATTGAGTTCTACATATAATTTTGCCTGATACATGTATATATATACATATATTATTGATTGTTTACTACTGTAAATAGAAAATATTTCTAAAGAATTCCCATCTTCTATAGGAACTTGATGTCTTAGAAGTTCATTGCATAAATAAGAAGCTAGTAGGGCAATAGTGGAAGGTTCAAGCCTAGATGAGAGAAAGAACTAAGAGGACTGCTGAAAGTCTTTCCACTTTACATAACTGTTTCCTGGGAACCACTGTGTCAGCAGCTGGGTGTTGTTAAGGGCCCAAATTATTTATTTATTTATTTATTTATCCATTCATCCATCCATCCATTTATTTATGTATTTATTATCTATCTATCTATCTATCTATCTATTTATTTATTTATTTTTGATTAGGTAGTCTGATTTAGGATTTTCATTGCTGGAGGTCTGCTTTTTTGGTTGTAGGAAGCCCTTCACTGATCAACTTGATGCTTCTACTCATATTTAACACTAAAGAAAAAAATCAATTCTCATGTATCTTCTACTTGAGAACAGCCACCTGGTGAGTACAAGGTGCCAGTTAAAAACAGCATTTCTTGCCTCCATCAGTCTTAATCCAATTTAGATTGGAATGTCCATTCTTTACCCATTCTTTCAGAAGATGCATAATTTCCTCTGCTTCTCTTTTGAATCCACATAAATAAATAAATGAAAACATTCCACCAGAGCTAGTTTGCTACAGAAGAGTGTCTTGGCACAACTGCCAGCTTGGCACAACTGCCCTTCCTCTTTTCCTCGGCCTCTTATCCAGCTGCTGCAAGTCTCTTTTTCCTCCCAGTTGTTTTCCAAAATTTTCCAATAGAAAGGCTGCTCCAGTGAAAGAAGTCTGCTTCTGATTAATACTCTGTTGTGTGTCCAATAGGATGACCATGACCAAAGCAGAACTGAGGTGGAAAAAGGAAAGAGAATAGGGTCTCTTACCTTTTTTCACCAATACATTGCCTTTCAGTTGAGGTATCTTTTGGCACTGGAGATAAATCTAAAAATAAGAAGAAATACTGGTATTAAAATCAGTTATTCAAACTAAGTTACTGGCTGTTTCCTACCTGTACATTCTGTATAGATTCGTCTTTTAACTAGATAAAAATCAAAGTGATTTTTGTGTATACTGAGCGTTATAGGGACAATGTTTTGTATGTTGTCTTTTCACTTTTGTCTTAGCTTTGCAAAGAGTACGTAATACTTGTTGTTGTTAATTTACATATTTTATTTTAAATATGATATTTTCTTAATGTTAAAAAACAACTGTTATTTACACTATAATTCCCTTAATTAGAAAGAGGACTAATTCACAGGAAGGCGATCTATGGTCAAATCCTCTTGAAAGCCATTCTTTAATGTAGTTCAGTTCAGGTGCTTTTCAACTAAAATTGGTTCTTTAACTATCATATGTAAGAATGATTCTAGAAATGTTCAAGGCCTGGTTGGATGGAGCTTTGAGCAACCTGGTCTAGTGGGAGGTGTACCTGCCCATGGAAAGGAGGGTTGAATTAGACAATCTTTAAGGTTCCTTCCTACCCAAGCCATTCTCTGATATGTAAAACAGGTGTTTCTGTCTGCCCTAAACTTGTCTTGCTTCCAGGATAGGGGTAACAGGGCAGGGCCCTGGCCACAGCTTTTCACAGAATGTCTAGGTTGGAAGAGACCTACAAAATCACCGAGTCCAACCTCTGACCTAACACTAACAAATCATCCCCTAAACCATATCCCTAAGCCCTACATCTAAATGTCTTTTAAAGACCTCCAGGGATGGTGACTCCACCACTTCCCTGGGCAGCCCATTCCAGTGCCTAACAACCCTTTCTGTAAAGAAGTTTTTCCTAATATCCAATCTGAACCTCCCCTGGAGCAACTTTAGCCCATTCCCCCTCGTCCTGTCACCAGGCACATGGGAGAATAGATCAACCACCACCTCGTTACAGCCTCCTTTCAGGTACCTATAGAGTGCGATAAGGTCACCCCTGAGCCTCCTCTTCTCCAGGCTAAATAGTCCCAGCTCCCTCAGCCACTCCTCGTAGGACTTGTTCACCAGGCCCCTCACCAGCTTCGTCGCCCTTCTCTGGACTCGCTCAAGCACCTTGATGTCCTTCTTGTAGCGAGAGGCCCAAAACTGAACACAGTACTCGAGGTGCAGCCTCACCAGAGCCGAGTACAGGGGTACAATCACTTCCCTGGACCTGCTGGCCATGCTGTTTCTTATGCAAGCCAGGATGCTGTTGGCCTTCTTGGCCACCTGAGCACACTGCTGGCTCATAGTCAGCCGACTGTCAACCAAAACACCCAGGTCCTTCTCTGACAGGCAGCTTTCTATCCACACATCTCCCAGCCTGTAGCTCTGCTTGGGGTTGTTGTGCCCCAGGTGCAGAACCCGGCACTTGGCCTTGTTGGACTTCATACCGTTGGCCTCGGCCCATCGGTCCAGCCTATCCGGATCTTCCTGCAGAGCCTTCCTACCCTTGAGCAGGTCGACACACGCGCCTAACCTGGTGTCGTCTGCAAGCTTACTGAGGGTGCACTCGATCCCCTCATCCAGATCATCAATTAAGATGTTAAAGAGGACTGGCCCCTGTACCGAGCCCTAGGGGACTCCACTAGTGACCGGCCTCCAACTGGATTTGACTCCATTCACCACAACTCTCTGGGCCCAGCCATCCAGCCAACTCTTAACCCAATGAAGCGTGCGCCAGTCCAAGCCATGGGCAGCCAGTTTCCTGAGGAGAATGCTGTGGGGAACGGTCTCAAATGACTTACTGAAGGTACATACATACATAAGAAATGCCTTACTTTTGGTACATACTGGATTTCTTTTCCAAAGCTACTTTGCATTTATAGGTATTTTATGGTACACTTTTGGAAACTAAAAGCAGTGGAATAGGTGGGCCCTGTTTTGCTGTCCTCCAAGGAGCTCCTTCCATTGTCTTTTGTTGTGGTTTAACCCAGTCAACAGCTAAATACCACACAGCCATTTGCTCACCCTCCCCCCTCCCTCTCTGGGATGGGGGAAAGAAACAGGAAAGTGAAGCCTGTGGGCTGAGATAGAGACAGTTTATTAAGACAGGAAAATAATAATAATGATAATATTAATAAATTAATTAATTATTATCCATGTTGTTATTAATTAATTAATAATAACATGGATAATAATTAATTAATTTATTTATTAATAATAACATGCACTTCAGTAATTGTCTTAGTCATTTGGAGAGCCAGTCATATGAAGCATATCCTTGAGTACTGTTTGAAAGAACTGCTATATTCATTTAATCATGTAAATTATAGTAGATATTTCAGATTATTTAGATTAAAAACAAATAAATAATTTGAACACCATAGACAAACTTTAAACATTATGAGATGTGTGTATGTTATAAATATCTCTACTTCTTTTTGTAGAATTATAATTAAAAGAAAGCTAATGCATGTTCTCTGGCAAAGTTTGCTTCTTCTCTGTGTTTGTTTGTTTTGTTTTGTTTTGTTTTTTTGTTTGTTTTTTTGTCTGACATTTTTGCTTTTGGAACCATCCTTCACCCTGTAAGTGAGAGTCATAAATCTTAAAATGAATTTTAAATCCCTGACACTGATATCTATTTAGATTTCCTATTTGTGAAATGAGCTGGTAGTTTGGAAGTGTAAAAGCAAGAAAAATAAATGAGTCTCATTCCCAAGACTTCAACAGTCCTTCAGAAAGACTTCTGTTTTCAGTACCAGATTAATTTTATAAGACCTGATGGTCTAAACTTTTGGGTAGACCTGTGCGGTGGAAGGAGTTGGACTTGATGATCCTTATGGGTCCCTTCTAACTCAGAATATTCTACGATTCTATGATTCTATGACCTCAAATCCTTCCTATTTGTGAAGTCAATGGTGTTTCATCAACGATGAAACCTAATATTCTACTCTGGTATGATTCTCACTGAATGCTGCTCATGTCAGAAATGTTTATAAACTAGCTTTTTTAGACAAAGTCCAAAGACTCAAAGAAAAGTAGAAAAGGTATCTTCACTGACACTAAAATATAAACATCTGTTCAGTGATTGGTAGAAACCCTCAAGGACTGCAAAAGAAATGATGAGTTTGTCATGTAAGTTAAATAAAAATGTCCAAGAATACAACACACAACCATCCCCACCCCCTTTAAAATTAATTTTGTAACCTAAAAAAGGAATAAGCAAAGGGCAAAATTATAGCGAAATCTGTGAATAGGTGATGATTTTCTTGAATACAGATAAACTGAAAGAAGATTAGCCTGAAATGCAGGTTGTTTCATAAAATCGGGTTGCTGAGAACTTTTCATATGTGTTTACTTGAGAATTAATGAACAATCTCTAAAACAGTAAATCAGTTCAATTGTTATCCAGTACTATGTAATAAGAGTAGGTATACTCAACAGAAAATTATTCTTCCATTATTATGATACAATGCCATAATTATGTAATAATATTTTATTTGTAATCATATTTTTATTGTCACTTTTAATTTTATTGTGGATCAGAAATTTCATGTACTGAATAAGAGAACTGTTGTCGACGGAAGGAAGACATGGACGCTCAATATGAGTGATCAGCAAGCTTCGATTTATTGGATAGCTCAGTTGCCTTTTATACACTCTAGAAGTAATCAGCTCATACATATTGCAAAAGCTAAGCTCATGATTGGTTATCAGCTTCCTTATCTTGTCAGCTAGTTCCTCGTTCCTTAGACCGCAGTTGCAGTCCCTCCTTCGGTACCTTCCCAGACAGATAGGGAAACCGTGTCCTTGTCTTTAATTAGTTCACACCAGCTGTGTACGATAATTGTCTAGCTCGTGAATTCCCAGCTTTTTCATGTCAACGTGTCCTATCTCAGTTAACCATTCCTCCACAGAGAACCTCTCTCAAAATAGGTTAATTTAAGGAAGGAAGGAAAGAAGGAGGAAAATTAACAACAGTCTTTTAACTTACATACCACTTTATAAATCTTGAATGTTTTATGGTGGCACAAGTACCAAACCAATGATTAATTTGTAAATGATAATTCTCTGAAGATCAAATTATTTGGTTTTCCTTCTAAATTATACATTTAGAGCTAGAGAGTTATAATATAATCTTTTGCTTTTTTTTTAAATTATTTTTTTTATTATTTTTCTATAATGAGGAAGTCTTTTTTTTTTTTCAATTTTTTCTTTTTTAATTTTTTATCATGATAACCTTCTAACATTAGATGGGATAGCCTTCCTCATTATGTCAATATATAATCTCCAGCAAAAAAAAAATGACTTAAAAAGCTCTGTTATACATGATTCAGGATGGAAAGCTAAGTTCAAAATAAGTATTCTTTGCTCATTGTCTGTAGCTACAGAAAAATCCTCAGCTTTTGTGGTTCTGTGAGACCACAAGAGGTGCCCAGAATATGGTTCCTACTGATTTAACATTCTCATTTGCACCAATGATCTGTAGGTATATACTGTATGGTTTCTGAGTAGTCAGCTGGCTTCTATTATATAAACTGGCAGGGACTATTTAAAGCCAACACTTTAAAGACTGTGTCAAGAAAATATAATTTTTATCTTACAATTTACAAAATTCTAAATAATTTTCATGTCGTAGATAAGAAGAAAAATATAAAAATGTTCAAAATCATGTTGCAACGATGTTTTGATAAGGTCAATTTTATTTACTTTTTTCCCTTTTAATTATTTTTTTAATTAAATTTGAAATTTTATATGAGAAATAATTTTCAGATGAACAATGAACTTTTTTTTTTTTTTTCAAATTTATAAATAGTATATTCTGAAAGCTTTAGAATTCATTCTCACAATATTCAAAGTACAATATTTGTCAAAAACAATGGTTTCCCCAAAAGCAAACAAACAAACAAGCAAAAAAATACATTTTGGGAGAATTGCGATTGACAGAATAAAGCAGGTAAACGTAGTTGATCCTTTCTCTCTGATCAGACTTGGTGAGAGTAAAAAAGGAGATACTGGAGCTAATCCACTGAAAGGTGACAAAGGCTATTAAGGGCTTGGAGCATCTGTCATATAAGTCGAACCTTAGAGTGATGACACTGTTCAACTTGGAGCAGAAAAAGGCCTAGAGGCATCTTATCAGTGTGTATATGTACCTGATGGGGTATTTCAACCTCAGTGACTCTGGGATTCTGTGAACTGATCATTGTTTCACAAATTAGTGTGCAAACATTCTGCTAATGTATGCAATTAGATAAAAAAAGTCCTTCCTAAGTGGGAATACAGTGCTCTTTGGATAAATAATTTGATTTAAAAATAATAATAATAATAATAAAAGTCCTTTTACTTCTATTTGTATTTATCCATAATCAAAAACAATATCAAAATTCTGTTTGCTTGTTTGTTTCCTTCAGTACATAGCACAACATATAAAGTCTTTTTCGTTGTTGGTGGTGGTTTTGTTTTGTTTATTTGTTTATGCTAGTATTTACCAGCCAGCTGAATTTCTTCTCTCCAAGATTCCAGACAGAGTTTGACAACCTTTTTCTCTGTATTACTGCTCTGGTGCTGAACCATACTTCTGTGTCAACAGAAGTTCAAATAATTCTTCAATCTACCTAGTCCTGCTCTCTTCATAGTATTTTTATTTTTTTTTCCTGTGTGATTTCAGAAGTATTTTAAACTGAGCTGTTAAATTCTTATCTTGGATTAAAAACCATAACGATCTTCTTAAAAAGTCATAAGGTTATTAAAGTAATTCATTGCTTAATTATTTACTCGTGATGCAGTATTTTCATCTCATCTGTGTCTTAAGCATTCTCCTAGAAATGAAAGCAGAATGGGATTTATAAATCTATAATGATATACAGTTATGACATCACTGGAATGTAATAACTGTCTTCATCTAGAGGTCTTACCCTTGTAATTAAGCATATGGGGTGTAGAAGAGATCTCCCAGAAACATTATCTTATCTGGGACTCTGAATATTCAACCTAAGAGTTATTATCTTAGGATAGGATAAATCACCTTTTGGAGATTTCCATCTCTCTATATTGGCAATTAAGACTATATTCTCATTACTGATTATATCAGCTTAGAAAGTTATCTAATCTTATTAGACAAATTCTATGAAGACTCCCATAACATACATTCCATTTATGTCAGGAACCTTCCAATAGGATTGAGAATTTGCTAGACAGAAGCCACTGGGCTTACTGTGTGTTTCATGTTATTTTTTATTTCTGTCCTATGGCCACATTTTACAACAAGGCTTCTGAAAAGGTCATTAGAAGTTATTTAATGTGTGTCAGTTATTTATTGGTATCAGACCAGTGCAGATATGGTCTGTTTTGAGTATATTAAGTGCAATTTACATCCAATTTTTACTTCTTGAATAAAATCATGACCCTGTAGGAGCTTTGTTTCGCCTCACTTAATATTTATTCCTAGATTAGGGCTATTCCTGAGTGCAGAGTTCTTCAGAGAGTTTTTATCCTCTTCAATTTCCTGGTACTAGACTATATTTCTGAATGTGCTCAGAAGTAGAAATCTGTATCTCAAATCTAGCTTCAGAATGTGGATTCAAAGTCTTCAGGTATTTGTACTGATATATTCATATATATATATATATGTTGAATACATTATTTTAGTAAGAAATTTCACTGGAATCTTAATTCATAAGAATTCATTGAACTATTCAGGCATTCACTAAGTCTGTGAATTAGTGAATGACTCCAGATTTGACCCTTTATTCTGAACAACATTAAAAGCTTCTGAACAGAAATTCATATTGTAAGCTTTGCTTATTCATATACTGATAGTCAGCAACGACACATTATACTATTTCCACTAACTCTATGACTGCAATATTTCAAAGAGAAGATTAAAGAACAAATCTATAATGTCTTTCTGGTAAATATATTGGCCTCGGAATGAGTTCATATGGCACTCGGGAAGCTTTTTGCATTGTGAATGTTTTCAAAGTTCTCATAATTCATTTGATCTTACAAATCTAGCAAATATTGGACTGGGAGCTTTTATTTGAGAAAAAAAAAAAAAAAAAGAGCAAAAAATAAAAAAAAAAAAAGGTCACAAATAGCGTTTTCTTCAGTCTGTGATAAAGCCAGTACTGAAGTGGCTGACATTTACTCTCAAGATTTGAAGCCAGCTTTAGCACTTCCCAATATGGCTTGAAACATGTAGTGCCTTGATTTCTTTCTCTGCTGAACATAAATTGGGCTTAGTATCCAGATAGTTTAAACACATATCTATGTCTCCAGAAATGTGATTTTTTTTTTCTGGTTCAGAATCAAGACAAAAGCTGCTTCCCCACTACCATCCCAGTGAAGAAGTCACACATAGCTGGACATCACAAGCTGACTCTGCATGTGTTCAGTTGAACAGGAATTACTGTTCCTTATCAGGATACCTTAATAAGCTAAGCTAAATGAATACTCCATATGTAAATACAAAAACAGCTTTTTTTTTTTTTTTTTTTTTTTTTCTCATAATGGCACTTAAAACTTCCTTAAACATCTATGCAGGAGAACAGCAAAATTTGTCTGTATAGTAGCAGTGATCTTTAACTAAATGTTGAGGAAGAAAGCACTGAAAACCTCACAGATGGAACAAGTTGCCCAGGGAGGTGGTGGAGTCAATGTTCCTGGGGGTGTTTAAGGAAAGGTTGTACGTAGTGCTTAGAGACATGTTTAGAAACATAGCTGATATTGGTGGTAGGGGGATGGTTGGACCAGATGGTCTTGGAGGTCTTTTCCAACCTTAATGATGCTGTGATGAAAGGCATGGGAAGTGTGTTGCATATTAGGTTCTGTCCCTACTGTTGTCTTAACAGAAGCTATCATTCAGTTGAGAAAAAATAAAAGGTTTTGATCTTGCAGTGACTTCCTGACAGGTTTGAAAATATATCCTTGATTTGTCTTTGTGTTTCTCACAAAAATACAACAGACCAAAACTGTAGTGTTCTTATTGATTTTTTGCTGTTTGACAGAACTGCTGAGTTTCAGTGGCATTTCATATATAACTTCAATTAATCATTCAGGTAAATGTTGTCCAGCTGAACATAACCTTACACCACTACATTTGTTCACTGTTTCCTGCCATGTGACAGCATTTATCTGATTAGCAGTAAGAACAGGTATAGACCTCAGTGATAATAAAGACAATCTTGAAGAGGATTAACTGCTGTATATACAGTAGTGTTAGATGACATATGAAGCATCCAGCTCTATTTCATTAGCATTTCTATTCAAATCATATTGATTAGATACTTCTCTTAGCAACTGCATAAGCTACATTCTCCATGTGAATTGCTCTGTGCTGTACCATCTTGTTAATTATTACAGACACTTCTTTACATTACCATGAAAAGACGAAGTTTGCACTGCAGCTTTACCACCAGCTAGGTATAAATATGCTCAGCTGTCTCATCAATGTGAATGATATTATCAAGCAAGGAGAAAATTTGAAATGACAGAAAAAAATGTTTGGCATATATGGATAAAGTAGAAGGCCATGAAGAGGCCTGTGGTGGGAGTAGAAATCATTTAAGTACCCTCTTCAGTCACAATACACAGAATCCCTCCAACCCATAGTCAAGGAGTCAGTAGACACAAAGCTTCAAATCTTATCCATATGCCCTGTTAACCCCTTGGTGGTGGCAAGATTTTGGTTCAGACTGCTCAAGAGGATAGCATTTTAAAATGTTAATGTGTCTAAAAAGATCAAACCAAGTTTCTCAGTTGATGTCTTGGCCTTCTGAACCCTAAGACATTATTCTGAATTCCTGTTCAAATAATGTAACTCTTCCTCTGCCAAATTAGCTTTGGGTTTGGGCCTTTTTCCAACCCATACAAGGCATATGAGAATATATCAATTTGTTGGCTAACATGCTTATTACATAGGTAAATTTGCTAACAGCTGAGATTTATGTATTACTAGAGTAATCATTAGCAGGCAGTAGTTTGAGTCTCTGCTGCTCAGATGTATTTAAGGTGGGGAAGGAGTGTCAGCCCTCAAACAAAGCTTTTGTTGAGTTCTGTGTCTTGGTTCTCTACATTTTTTTTTTTTTTTTTTCCCTCAGCATTTTATATTGTTTCACATTGCATATTTTTTTTATTATTATTCTCTGAGCTGTTAAATAGTATTGTCTCAAAAATTTCCTTCATGTCTTTGTTTTTCCTTTTCTTATCATGCTTATCTTCAGCTTAGGAACTCTCCCACACAGTTCAGCGACAATTTTACAGTAAAACCCAGCCAAGGTCATCTAGTAGTTGTGTTTCACAGAGCTGGTCCTTGGCCTGCAGATATCTGAGCCCCTGGGCTGGTAGACGTATGTAACTGTGAGCCTCTGAGAACTGACTGTGGAGAAGAAGACATGTTCAAACAATATCTTGTCCACCTTTTAATCCCTATGCCACTAATTCCAAGAATCTTTTCAGGGCTTCAGCCCCTCATAGAAGCACTGAATCTTTCATGAGCAAGGTAACATAATCAGCTTTGTACTCAGGTGAGGCCACACCTTGAGTACTGTGTGGGGCTTTGGGCTCCTCACTACAAGAAAGACGTCAAGGCCATGAAGCCTGTCCAGAGAAGTGTTACAAAGCTGGTGAAGGGTCTGGAACACAAATCTTATAAGGAGCAGCTGAGGGAATTGGGTTGTTCAGTCTGGAGAAGGGAAGGCTCAGGGGAGACCTTATTGCTCTCTATAACTACCTGAAAGGAAGCTGTGGGGAGCTGGGAGTTGGCCTTGCACATAACTAGTGATAGACATAAGGAAATGGCCTCAGGTTATGCCAGGGGAGGTTCAGGTTGGAAATTACAAGAAACTTCTTCTCAGAAAGAGTGATTAAGCATTGGAATGGGTTGTCCAGGGAGGAGGTTGAGTCACCATCCCTGAGGTTGGTGACGTTGGATGTGGTTCTTAGTGTGAGAAAAATCTCAAAAATTTTCTTAAGATGGGATCCTTTGCGAAGCTTTTTTATTTGAGATTGCAATGGCAGGCATCCTGCAAGCAGGAGTGCACAGTAGAATGTTTATCATAACCTTATATTTCCTATTACCTGACACATGATTTCTCCCATTTCCTCACTGGCTGAGTACTACAGGTTCAAAACCTACTTGACACACTTCTATACCATACAAGTACAATTTTATTTGACCAGTTGTTAATTTCTATTTTTTTTTTTTTTTTTTTTTTTTTTTTTTTTTTTTTGCACTAGAGGGTCCATAATTTTTTATTTTTACTGATTACGTATAGATCATCCTGGTTTTCTTAGTGTCCTGGTTTCAGTCAGGAGGCAGTTCCTTTTCCTCCTTGTAGCTGGGAGGGTGCTATGTTCTGGATTAGGATGAAAAGAGTGTTGATAGCACACTGATATTTTAACTGCTGCAGAGCTGCGCTTACACTAAGCCATGGACTTTTCAGCTTCTCGCTCTGTCCTGCCAGCGGGCAAGCTAAGGGTGCAGCAGGAGCTGGGAAGGGCAGCTGACCCAAACTGGCCCAAGGCCTATTCCATACCATCTGCTGTCATGCTAAACAATAGAGAGGGGTGGCTAGCCGGGGTGGGGGGCAGGCATCTGCTTGGGGATAGGCTGGGCATCCGTCAGTGTTTGCTGAGCAACTGCCTTGTGCATCACTTGTTTCGTACACATTAGTAGTAGTACTACTGCTATTATTATTATTATCGTTATTATTTTCCTGTCTTAATAAACTGTCTTTGTCTCAACTCACAGGCTTCACTTTCCCTTTTCTCTCCCCCATCCCAGAGAGGGAGAGGGGAGGGTGAGTGAACGGCTGTGTGGTGTTTAGCTGCCGCCTGGTTAAACCACAACACTTAGCTATCCTCCTTATCTATCCTTTGGGACAATGGGACCTTCCCCTTTTCTGCTTAATATACTCCCCAGTGCTATGCCGCACAACCACTTTTGAATATGCAAGGTTAGTGAAATTTCCTACTGCAAAACACCTTCTATTGCAAAAACATAACTGTGTTTCTCACATTAGGAACATGGTTAAGTGAGTGGGTGATATTGAGGGTAGGGGAATGGTTGGACCAGATGATCTTGGACGTCTTTTCCAACCTTAATGACTCTATGATTATAATCCTCACTATTCTCTGAAAATATCCAGTGCAATATTGTGATTTTCAAGGGAGACTAGGTAAAAATTAGAGTCCTAATCAACTGTTTTTCCACGCATTGTTCTTTTAACCTGCTTTTGAAATTCCTTTCAGGTTTTCTACCATGGCACATCAAAATAAATAAATAAAACCATTAAAAAATCCGCAGAACACAAGACCGAAGAAAGTCTTTGAAATTCTTTACTACAGCTTCTGACTTTTCAGATGACTCATTCATTAATTATCTCTATCTTCAAAACTATTTTTTTTTTTTTTTCTATCCAGTTTCCTATTGGAAGGCTCTGTTCTAGAACCTATCAGCTCTAAGAG
The DNA here is from genome assembly GCA_011076525.1 of Nettapus auritus. Classification (NCBI taxonomy): domain Eukaryota; kingdom Metazoa; phylum Chordata; class Aves; order Anseriformes; family Anatidae; genus Nettapus; species Nettapus auritus. The sequence continues at coordinate 56,331,724 of CM021767.1, read as the reverse complement.
CTGGGACATTTCTTCTTATTTCCCACTAAATTTATTACCAGCTGTTCACACCCATTTGTTCTTGTGACAACAGTGGAGTTTCACATAAACAACTCTTTTCTCTCCTGGTGTTTACCTTGCTGATGTAGGCTAACATCTGTTCATTCTCAGCCTTTTTTTCACTAGGTTAAGCAAAGAGAGTTTTTCTAGTCTTCTGTTAAATAGGCACCCCAGCCTTCATATCATATCACTACTGCTTCCCTAGCTAAGTCTTTAGCTTCTTGGGAAAACAAAATCCAAACCTACAGACAACTTTCACAGAGCAGAAATTTAACTGAACTCTATTTTTTTCAGAAGTAGTGCAATAAGAAGTTAGAAAATAGTTACAGTTAAAATAGTATATCACGTGAGTGGTAAGAGAGAAGAAAATGTGCTGGTCCATGTGGAGTCTAATGTTGATACAGAACTATGTTTCAGCTTTTTGTTCCTTTTAACTATTTTTAACTTTTTTTTTTTTTTTTTTTTTTTTAATAATATTGTATTTTATTTTATTTGAATTCAAAAAGAACAGAATCATAGAATCATAGAATAATAGAACATCCCGAGTTGGAAGGGACTCATAAGGATCTTCAATTGCAACTCCTCGCACAGCACAGGTCTACCCAAAAGTTTAGACCATGTGACTATGTGCACAGTCCAATCTCTTCTTAAATTCACACAGGCTTAGTGCAGTGGGGAGCCTTCACTGGGGAGCCTGTTCCAGTGCGCAACCACCCTCTCAGTGAAGAACCTCCTCCTGATGTCTAGATCAGGGGTAAAATATAATTTCTAATGGTAGCATTCATGATGGCTTTGGAACCTCTGCCATCTAAATTGCTTGGTAGCTACAACTGAAAATTGGTTAATACCTCCCAGCAGCTATAAGGGTTCTCTCTAGCCTGAGTGAGGGAAAAGAATAGTTAATTTGGCAGTTATATGAGGGTGGATATGTGTATGGGCAGTGAAAACATGAGGACTTAAAACATGTAGGATGCACCTGGTATCTCTTGCACTTTCGCTGACATACACTAATTTATTTCAAGAGAAGCAGTATAGAAAGTTTTAAACAAAGCTGGATATGAGAAAAAAGGTGTTTTTTGTTTTGTTTTGTTTTTGTTTTTGTTTTTTTCTGGAAATATATTTTGCTCATAAATGCCCACTTTTAAGAGCAGTGCTTTTGAATGACATTTAAAACAAAACAACACAAAACAAAAAAACACGGATTTTGATTTTAATATTCTATTTCTGTCTAAGCATTGTTGTGTGTTCAGAGGACAGAACAATCTTTATGGCCTGGGGATGCCTTGCTATGAGTGTGGGAAATTGCTTTGAGTTTCCTCAATGGGAGAAGAAAGCTGACTCCCAGGATCCAAAGCAGAACAAAGAGCCTGATTGTACTGGTAGAAAGAGGTGCATGTAGCCACAGGATTTCACTGGGAATAATATCTTACTTTGTCTTGTAAGACCTCCATCATATTCTCTCAGCACTGTCATATGATCACCAGACAGCTGAATGGGATAAGCATGCCATTTTGCTTTTGGGATTGACCAATTAATTGCTTTCCAAAGAAGAGTGCAGATAGACAGCTGATATATAAGTGGAGTTTCAGCTACACAATAAACAGAACATATCCTTAGATTGGGGAACAGAGGCACTTGTTAAATGAAGAAGGCCCATGGTGAATGGTGCGGCTCAGAAGAAAAAAATCTAAACGAACGACCATGTTTGCTTCTTCAGTGTTTTCTGCAGCCCCCATTGTATCCTTCTTTCTCTGTAGCCAAATGACCTCTAAACCCTGCAAACAGCACGCAGAGCTTTTTTTCTTTTTTTTTTTTTTTTTTTTTTTTTTTTTTTTCTCTGTTGACTATTATCCTTTCATCTTAAAAGGTCATTGGTATCAGCTAAAGAATTTAGATTTGAGCGTTCTCTCTGTTTGAAGTGATTTGCCTGTTTGTTTTATAAATAGGGGTCTGTCTACAAACAAACTGAAAATTAGTTAATCATCTTTTCCAGTCAACATACTGTAGGTGTTATGCCATAAGAAGAACAGGTTATTCATAAAGCAGATTGACGTACTTTGTCAGCCAAATAAAGGGTTCAGTGACCTGGTGCCATGACAAGCCAGTCACTGTTCCTGCAGAACTGGGGAGAATAAGTTCTCTGGGAAAATCTAATATTTAAAAAATAAGAAGTACTTGCTAAATTGGGGTGTGGGTAGTGGTTTTGTTTGTTTGTTTGTTTTGTTTTGTTTTGTTTTTTAACCTGAAGGATCATGTGCAGATTGTATGCATAGTTTAAGTATCATACAATCTAGACAAGCTTGAAAAAGGTATTATATTTATCACTCATACAGAATGACACGACTGTGAAATCCGAAGTATTGCCTGTAATATTCAAGTCCTCATGTGAAATCTTTTAATGTACTTTTTACCAATATATGAAAGGTGTTTTAATTTATGTACATGCAGATGGTTGTCCTGGTTTCAGCTAGGATAGAGTTAATTTTCCTCCTCGTAGCTGGGAGGGTGCTATGTTTTGGATTTAGGATGATAAAAATGTTGATAACACACTGATGTTTTAATTGTTGCAGAGCAGTGCTTACACTAAGCCAAGGACTTTTCAGCTCTGTCCTGCCAACAGGCTAGGGGTGCAGCAGGAGCTGGGAGGGGACAAACCCAGGGCAGCTGACCCAAACTGGCCCAAGGCCTATTCCATACCATCTGACGTCATGCTAAAGAACAGATAGGGGTGGCTAGCCAGGATGAGGGGGGGCAGCTGCTGGTGGTGAGCAATTGTATTGTGCATCACTTGTTTTGTATATATTATTATTATTATTGTTATTATTATTTTATTTTTTGTCCTAATAAACTGTCTCTATCTCAACCCACAGGCTTCACTTTCCCATTTCTCTCTGCCATTCCAGAGAGGGAGGGGGAACGTGAACAAACAGCTGTGTGGTGCTTAGCTGCCAGCCATGTTAAACCACAATGATAAAGACACACCGATGCTGTACAACGACTAAAAAAAATAGTAAAACAAATAAAAAAGAACAATTTCTAATCAGTCTCATTTCATTACACCCAAGTATTCTTAAATGAAACCATGTTAGGAGGCATAAACACATAGTTAAGTGGTACTCATGACCCCAAGGAAAATTAAGGAAATAAAGCTAATTTAAAAGAAAGATTTTTGAAGATTAAAATACAAATAAATAAACTATTTCCCAGATATTGGAATGGAAGTCCATCTTAGTCATAAAGTGAATAAGATATACCTTAAGAATTTCTAGACTATATGTTTTTAGACTCCTTTTAGAGAGGAACAAACACTGATGGATTTCTTCTCCAGTGTAAATTAGAAATAAAATCTGCTTCTTTGGCTAGTTAGATTGGTTAACCAGAAATCTATTTATTTGATTAAAACTCGTAGTATCTAAACTAAGCTTTTTCCTCTGCTTTTAATATATATATATATTTCATTAATAGAAGTACTATTAATACTTCTGCATAGGTAATACTTTGTAGGTAGTAAGACATTCTCTCAGGTATTAAAAGACTGAAAATCTGAGGACAGTTATTCCTTCAAAGTATTTTTAGAGCACATAGAAGCAGGAAGAACCATCCCAAAAGATTTATTTTCCTAAAATTCCTGACTCAGATGACAGACTCAATCATTGCTGGTGCCAACACAGAAATCTTGGGTTTTTCGACCATGGGGCACTTTACTCGACATCCGGCTTGATGGCCGCAGATGGGTCCCTATCTTTTAGGGGAAAACGGATCCTGGCCCAGGAGCTGGCAGGGCCCATTGAGAGGGCTTTAAACTAGGTAAGAAGGGGGACGGGGCTGAAGCAAGGATTGTTGGAGCTGTGCCAGGGGGAAGAATAGCAAGGCTGGGGGAGAAGGCAATGGCCCAGCTGAAGTGCATCTACACCAATGTACGCAGCATGGGTAACAAACAGGAGGAGCTGGAAGCCATCGTGCAGCAGGCAGGCTACGACTTGGTTGCCATCACGGAGACGTGGTAGGACCACTCTCATGACTGGAGTGCTGCAATGACTGGCTATAAACTCTTCAGAAGGGACAGGCAGCACGGAAGGGGTGGTGGTGTGGCTCTCTATATTAGAGAGTCTTTCGATGTTGTAGAACTCGAGGCTGGGAATGACAAGGTCGAGTCTCTCTGGGTTAGGATCGGCAGGGCCAACAAGGCTAGCGTCCTGGTCGGGGTCTGTTATAGACCACCGAACCAGGATGAGGAGACGGATGAGGAGTTCTACAGGCAGCTGACAGAAGTTGCGAAATCTTCAGCGCTTGTTCTCATGGGGGACTTCAACTTCCCTGACATATCCTGGAAGCACAACACAGCCCAGAGAAAGCAGCCTAGGAGGTGCTCATGTGAAGTTCTTTGCCTGAATATACAACGTTTTGGACATGAAAGTGTGAAGGAAGAATAAAGTTAGAAGACAAAGTATAAAAAATTACAGGACAGTGTAATGAAAGACTATTCCTCAGATGTAGACAAAACCAAGGTGTACTGGAACAATAATGGCCCCCATACAGTAAGGAAGACCTAAATGATATTTGCTTGCTTTGAAGAAAAGACGTCTCCTGGTGTGACTGCATTTGGAATATTGCATCTAGTTCTGGGTCCCTCAGTTCAAGAAGGACAGGGAACTTATTGAGAGAGTCCAGAGCAGAGCCACGAGGATGATTAAGGGAGTGGAGCATCTCCCTTACAAAGAAAGGCTGAGGGAGATGGGTCATTTTAGCTTGGAGAAGAGGAAACTGAGGGTTGACCTTATTAATATTTATAAATATGTAAAGAGTGAGTGTCAGGATGACGGAGACAGGTTGTTCTCGGTGACATCCAAGGATAGGTCAGGGGGCAATGGGTGCAAGCTGGAACATAGGAGGTTCCACTTAAATATGAGACAAAACTTTTTTTACAGTGAGGTTGACAGAACACTGGAACCCAGTGCCCAGGGTGTTGTGGAGTCTCCTTCTCTGGAGACATTCAAAACACACCTGGACGTGTTCCTGTGTGACATGATTTAGGTATTCCTGCTCCGGCAAGGGAGCAGATGATCTTTCAATGTTCCTTCCAATTCCTAACATTCTGTGATTTTGTTATTCTGTGAAAAGAGAAGAGCCAGCAGGTCAAGGGAGGTGATAGTCTTCCTCTACTCTACCCTGCTTGGAGTACTGTATACAGCTGTGGTGCCCCTAGAACAAGAAGGGTGCGGACCTCTTACAGCAGGTTCAGAGGTGGGCCACAAAGGTAACCAGAAGACTGGAGCACTCCTCTAATGGAGAAAGGCTGAGAGAGCTGGGGTTTTTCAGCCTGAAGAAGAGAAGGTTCTGAGGAGACCTCATTGCATCTTTTAATACTTAATGGGGGCTTATAAAACACATGGAGAGCCACTTTTTGCTTAGGCAAGTAATGATAGGACAAGGGGGAATTGTAGAATGGCTCAGGTTGGAAGGGACCTTTAAGATCATCTACCTCCAACCCCCTTGCCATAGGCAGGGATTCTACCCACTAGATCAGGTTGGCCAAGGGTCCATCCAGCCCAGCCTTGAACACCTGCAGGGATGGGACATTTCTCTGGGCAACCTGTTCCAGTGCCTCACCACCCTCTGAGTAAAGAATTTCTTCCTAACATCTAATCTAAATCTCTCCTCTTTTAGTTTAAAACCATTCCCCCTTGTCCTATAACTTACCTACATGTGTAAAAAGTCATCACTCTACATGTTTTAAGAACTTATAAGAACTTATAAGCTTCCTTTAAGAAGTGAATCACAGAATCACGGAATCATAGAATCACAGAAAGGTTGAGGTTGGCAGGGACCTCTAAAAATCATGTAATTCAACCCCCTTCTGAGTAGGATCATCTAGAGCACATTGCACAGGATGACATCCAGGCGTGTTTTTAATATCTCCAAAGAAGGAGACTCCACAGCTTCTCTGGGCAACCTGTTCCAGTGCTTTGTCACCCTCACAGTAAAGAAGTGTCCCCACTGAAAGGCCACAGTGAGGTCACCTTGGAGCCTTCTCTTCTTCAGGCTGAACATCTCCAGCTATCTCAGACTTTCTTCACAGGAGAGAGGTTCTCCAGCCCTTTGATCATCTTGGTATCCCTCCTCTGGACTTGCTCTAACAGATCCACATTTTTCTTGTGCTTGGGACCCCAAACCAGGACACAGTACTCCAGGTGGGGACTCACAAGGGCAGAATAGGGGATAATCACCTCCCTTGACCTGTTAGTTGAACATGTTTTTGATGCAGCCCAGGATGCAGTTGTCCTGCTGGGCTGCAAGTGCATGTTGCTGGCTCATGTTGAGCTTTTTGTCCACTAGAACCCTCATGTCCTTCTCTGCAGGGCTCCTCTCAATGAGTTCACATGGGCTCACTTTTCCAGTCTGTCCAAGTCCCTTTGAATGGCATCTCTGGTTTTAAACTAAAAGAGGGGAGATTTAGATTACAGGTTAGGAAGAAAAGAAAGAAAGAAAGAAAGAAAGAAAGAAAGAAAGAAAGAAAGAAAGAAAGAAAGAAAGAAAGAAAGAAAGAAAGAAAGAAAGAAAGAAAGAAAGAAAGAAAGAAAGAAAGAAA
>CM021767.1:56293541-56324996 GCA_011076525.1 Nettapus auritus | reverse complement strand
AAAAGAAAGAAAGAAAGAAAGAAAGATAGAAAGAAAGAAAGAAAGATAGAAAGAAAGAAAGAAAGAAAGAAAGAAAGAAAGAAAGAAAGAAAGAAAGAAAGAAAGAAAGAAAGAAAGAAAGAAAGAAAGAAAGAAAAAGAAAGAAAGAACAGACTTAAACACTTCCATGACAGTAAATTCTAATTCCCTAACCAATTCACATAGATATCTCCCTAACCAATTCACATAGATATCTTTACATTCAGTTGCAACACAGGTAGAGGGCTTTTTCTCTTCCAACATTAGTGTTGTATTTTGTATTAAAACTTTACTAATTTTACTTGTTTAATGAAGTATATTTCCTAATAAAGTTGCTTCACTTTAAAATTCATGGAAAATTGAATCACCAGAGTTCAAATATGCATAAATCATCAATTCTATTTTCATGTCTTTCCTCGCTGTTTCTCTTCCTTTCAATTTTATCTCTGGAGTTTACTGAAAAAAAAATCAGTGTTGTTGAAAGACAGTTGTATTATAAAATAATTATTTCCTTGAGAAATATAAAAACTACTCATAAAAACTATTTAAAATCTTTTTTATGAACTTGATCCTCATTTCAGATATTCACATAACTCAGCTAACTTGTAAGATAGCTCAGAGAGATAACATAGTCTGTAGTTCTGACTCTACAAGCTTAAAAATTCGTTTTTAGTATGAAGTAGCCAAAGTTTTCTACCTAAGAGAAGTCATTAACCAAAGTTACTGTGTCAGAATGATATTTTAGGATGCATTTTGGGCTCAAAGTCTGTTTCTCAATCGAAAAGGCAAGGAAGATATTTGTACAAAACTTATAGAGTAGCAACATGGGTAGGCAGATGGTTCTTAAAATATTTATTGTGTTACATATTTGTAAACAAATTTAATAATGTAAATTAAAAAGAAAATATACAAATTGGTCTTCAAGATGTCTGCTAAAAGTGGAATTTATTATACTGGAAAACAAGAAAATAAGTAACACTATTCTCAGTTCTCTCTCTATTTTCCTCTTAATTCTCATATGCCAGAAAATCAATGAGTTGAACTAAACTGCATCTATTGTAACATCTTGACATGAAAATACAAGCGAGCCATGTCACTAGTTGCATTTTATATTAATTTTATGGTAATGCTCAGATTAAGATTAACTTTCATTGCACCAGTTTCCACACACTTACGAAAACTTATGATTTCTTCTCCCCAGCTAATTAAAGAAGTCTGTCTATAGAAAAAAAAATATATATATATTAAATTTAAATGGTGGAATAGGACATCAATTAATAAATATTCAGATTTTGTTGTTGTTGTTGTTTACTTTTGGAATGGCAGTTTAGACAGGAAGTGAAGAGGAATACAGGACAAGATATCAGGGAGGGAATATAAGGATGAAATTTGAGATCTTGAAGGGAGTTACCACCACAAGTTTCTGACAGGATTAGAGAGAAACCATTGGTGACTGCAAGAAAGAGAGAAATTAGAAAAGTAACTATTCAGTAAATGTTATTCTCATTATCAAATATGTGGCCTTAAGATTAATGTAGTGTGCACTTATTCTGAACACAGGATGATTAATTTTCCCTCTCTCTCTTTTTTTTTTTTTCTGTGATGCCCAAATAGTAATATTACAGTGCTTCATAAAAATTATTTAATCTTCGTAACACTCTGGTGATATGAAAAGGTGTTGTAATTCCTATTTTATAGGTACTAAAGAGAGACAAGAAGAGGTCAAGTGCAATTCTGGATTTTTAGAGTCCAAGCTCCAAGCTCAGGACATAGAATCTCATTTTCCAGCATGCACCATATTTTAAAGGTTCAAAGTGTTTTTGTATTAGATCCACAAAAAGCTGAACTCTTCTGCAAGGCAGACCTCATGATCTGAGTTCAAGCCCAGAATATGATGAATGCAATTAATGACAGTTTATGAAAGGTTACTTAAATTCGTACAGAAATTCCTTATCAAAGAAGAAAAATTTTGCAGGATGACATTAAACTCCTTTAACTATGGGGCTTAACCTGTAAACCCATGAAATCCCTTTCCTTCCCTACCCCAAACCAAACCTCCATCCCAATCCCATCTTCCACAGCAAATAAAAAACAAATGAACAAGTAAACAAACAGCAAACTTCCCCTTAAAAAAGTTGATCTATCACACATAACGAACTGTCCTGGTTCCAGAGTTTTCCTCCTGGGAGGGTGCTATGTTCTGGATTAGGATGAAAAGAGTGTTGATAACACACTGATGTTTTATTTGCTGCAGAGCTGCGCTTACACTAAGCCAAGGACTTTTCAGCTTCTCACTCTGTCCTGCCAGCGGGCAAGCTAAGGGTGCAGCAGGAGCTGGGAGGGGACAGACCCAGGGCAGCTGACCCAAACTGGCCCAAGGCCTATTCCATACCGTCTGCAGTCATGCTAAACAGTAGAGAGGGGTGGCTAGCTGGGGGTGGGGGGTGGGCATCTGCTCGGGGATAGGCTGGGCATCGGTCAGCCTCTGGTGAGCAACTGCCTTGTGCATCACTTGTTTCGTACACCTTAGTAGCAGTAGTACTATTATCATCCTTATTTTTCCTGTCTTATCAACTGGCTCTGCCTCAACCCCCAGGCTTGGTTTTCCTTTTTCTCTCCCCCATCCCAGAGAGCGAGGGGGGAGAGGGAGCAAGCGGCTGTGTGGTGCTTAGCTGCCGCCTGGGTAAACCACAACAGCAGCAAATGCCATTTATATGTGTTAGTTTCTACGCAGCCAAAGGAAATACTGGAGTCAGAGATCATGGGGCTAGATTTTGAAAAGTCCTGCATAAAGAAGAGATCTCAGAAAAGCAAAATTAAAACACATTAATATCAACAAAGGAATTCTGATTGCCATATTCTTTATCTGTCGTGACTAGACAGAGGAAAATCTATGACAGCAATTTTGCCTTTAAAGCCGATTCATTTTTATTTTATTTATTTCTTTTTTTTTTATTTGTATTTTTTATTTGTTTTTAACAGGCTCTGTACTAATTTTCCTCAGAGAATGACTAAGAGAAGTAGGACCCTTGTGCACCTTTTGTGCTTAATTCATTAGGTCAACTGTAAACACTAGGCCCCTTATCAGGTTATTTCTATTAGGGATAAGGAGCAATTGAACTTGAAGCATTGAAGCCAGGTAGATGAGCCTATTCCACAAGGACTCTTGGCTCCACCCCTTTGTTAAGTTAAACTTGCCAGGTGAGGATCATGTGACCTTTGCTATAAAAAAACAGGTCCCCAACAGATCTGTTTTTCAGGTCATGAACAGACTTTGAATCCTGTGTGAAGTGTAAGCTGTATCTGAGGCATGCATAAATTTCCTCCACTATATAAAATTAACCTGCTATGAATGTTCATGGCAGGTTAATTGCATGTACTGCAATTCAAGCAGTACATAAAATGAGGTAGGTTTGTTTGGGAAAGTTTTGAGTGGAAACTATATAGATGTACTATATCATTGTCTAGTATTTAAGTGTTTGTATTGCTTTGATTAGTATAAGATACTAAAATGTTAATTGCTGATTTATAGAATAATTAATATGATGCATCTACCACTACTTAATATGTAATATGTTCTTGATGGTTTGCTTTGTTAACAGTTTATCAGATATTTTAGCAGTTCTTTCACAATAGTGAAGTAAAACTGTTTTAACTTTTATTCTGCAATTGGTTCTGTGTTTCCAAATCATGATTTTCAGAGACTGTTTTCTGTAAATACATATATATATATATTTGTCTAGATTAGATGAAAATAGTTCTGAATATCTTACAGTTTTACAGAATAAAACCTAAAACCTGTTTCCTCTCAGTCCAAACCACAATTTGTGGGACAGGTCTCAGTTTGTCAACTTCAGTCTTCGCTACCAGTTATCTTAGTTTGTACCTTTTCTTCTGTATCTGCCTTAGAGTTTATACATGTCTAGTTTCTTTAATTTGTTTAATTATTGGTGAATTGGAAACATCTTACAACTCAAGAGGTGTTTTCTAGTGTTTCTGCTTTTTCTTCACCTGTGCGTTATGCCTCTTCACTGTCAGATTAACACACTAGAACAGCTATTCACTTCCTAACTTTTTGAAGGGCCATACATACAACTACTGTATAGATGGGTAATTCCAAGAAAAAATGCTATAATTAAAGTAATTTATTGACTTGTGTATATTCCTCTGCCTTCCATCAGATATCTGTACTGGGTGAAAGTATCTAGCACATAGAAGCACTATGACTGGAAGTGCTCACAAAATGCAGACTAATTTAAAAAAAAAAAAAGAGAAGTTTTCTAACCCATGTTGTCAGGTCTTGGATATTAAGTTACAACATCTTAAAGATCTGCTTTTAAAATTCTAGAAAGGATTTTCAAATCCCACTGCAACTGGTGGGAGGTAGGCAATGTTCAAATGTGGCACAGATTTGACAATGTTGAACAGTTTTTAAGTTTAAATTGTTGACAATGTTTCACAGATTTTAGCTTAAAACTCAGTACCTGATCTGCTGTATATTAAACACGACTCATATATTATTTAATAATGGACTGCCCTAATTTACTCATCTATCACAATAAAAATCTGAAATATTACTCTGAGGCAACTACAAGCAATTATTGACTTTTTGAAAACAATTACCTGACAAGTTTCTTATAGCAGTTTAACTACTTGGAGTACTTGAAAGGTAATGACTACAGATCTGTGTAGGATCTTACATGTGACTATGGCTTTCTTGATACAATATTTCAAGATACTTTGTCAAAAATATTGCTATGAATTATTTTTATTTTTACTGAAGTTAAGAAAACTGTAAATGAACAAGTTGTGTTCTTAAAATTACTTCAAATATTAGATTGACATAGACAGACTCCTCTCATTACCAGAGTGTACTCTCTACAGTGTATGAAGTGTACTTCACTGTGTGTACTCTCAGGAAGTTTGCAGAGGACACAAAACTGGGAGGACTGGCTGATATGCCAAAAGGTCATGTTGCCTTTCAGAAAGACCAGCTGGAGAAATGGGCTGACAGGAACTTCATTAAATTCAGCAAGGAGAACTGCTATGTCCTACTGCTGATGAGGAAAAATCTCATGCATCAGTAAATGCTGGGGGAAAACCAGCTGGAAAGATGCCTTGCAGAAAATGACCTGGGAATCCCTGGTGAACACCAAACTGAATGTCAGCATTGTGCTCTTGCTTCAAAGAAGGACAACAATATGCAGGGCTGTGTTAGGGTAACTGTTACCAAAAGATGAGGGAGGAGATCCTTCTCCGCTACTTAGTGCTGGTGAGGCCACTCCTGGAGTGTTGGATCTAGCACCAGGCTCCTCAGTATATGAGAGTCACGGAGCTACTGGTTGAAGTCCAATGACAGGCTACAAAGATGTTTAAGGGACTGGAGCATCTCTCCTATGGGGAAAGGACAAGAGATCTGGGCTGCTTAGCTTGCAGAATAGAAAGCCCAGGGGGTATCTTATCAATGCCTATAAATACATGAAAGGAAGGTGTAAAGCAGATGGAACCAGTCTTCTTTCAGTGGTGCCTAGTGATAAGTCAAGAGGCAGTAGGCACAAGCTGGAACACCAAAGGTTTTGTCTGAACATTGAAAAACACTTTACTGTGCAGGTGACAGAGCACTGGAACAGGTGGCTTAGAGTCTGAGGATTTTCCCTCTGTGGAGATATTCAAAGGTGTCTGGACATGGTCCTGGGCAACCCAATCTATGTAGCTCTCTTTGAGCAAGGGAGTGAGACCTGATGACTTCCAGAGGTCCCTTCCTACCTCAATCAATCTGTGAATCTGTGATTCTGGTAAACAGTGTTTTCAAATAAGAATCTTAAACATGGGTAAGAGTAAAGCATGGAGAAACATCTGTGGGGCAAAAAGCCCATCTATGTGAGGAATTTCTAGTGTAGGCTTGAATAGATTGAACCCTGAAACCATTGAAAACTTGTTACTACCACTATGTGTGACAACATACATAATTCTCAGACTGGTTGTCAGCAGGAGAAAATGATGCAGAGTACATCTGTGTCTGTAACTGAAAAATTGCAGGGGATTGTGGCAACCCTTTATGTGGCAAGGGTTTGGTAGCAGGGGGCCATAAGGGTGGCTTCTGTGAGAAGGATCTAGAAGCTGCCCCATGTTTGGTAAGGGTCCCACTGCTGACCAGAGCTGAGCTAATAAGTAATGTTGTTTTGCGCGTATGTGAGAGCATATTTAAGATGGAGGGGGAAAAAACTGCTGTGCCACACAGCAGCTGGGAGGGTGAGAGGAGTGAGAAACAGCCTTGCAGGTGCCAAGGTCAGTGAAGAAGGAAGGGGAGAGGTGCTCCAGGAGCTGGAGGATAAGTCCCCTGTGGCCCGTGGTGAGGATTATGGTGAAGCAGGCTGTCCCCCTGAAGCCCATGGAGTACCATGGTGGAGGTTTCCACGCTGCAGCCCGTGGAGGAGACCACAGTGGAGCAGGTGGACCTGCACTGACAGAGACTGTGGCCTGTGGAAGACCCCTGCTGGAGCAGATTTCAGGCCAGACCTGTAGGCCGTGGAGAGGAGACCATGCAGGAGCTGCTGCCTGTGGGGGACCCAGGTTGGAGCAGTTTGCACTGGGGGGGGGGACCCCGTGGTACGGGCCTATATCTGGAGCAGTTCTTGAAGAGCTGCTGCCTGTGGGCATCCCACGCTGGATCAGTTCAGCAAGAACTGCATCCCGTGGGAGGGACCCCACAGCACAGGGGACAAGACTGACCGAGAAGGAGCGGCAGAGAAGAAGCGCTATAGACTGACCATAACCCCCGTTCCCCTACGCTGCTCGGGGGGAGGAGGTGCAAGAGGGTGGGTAGAGGGGGAAGGTGCTTTTGGTTTCTTTCCTTTGTTTCTCACTTCTCTAGCTTGTTAGTAATAGGTAATAAATCTTACTATCTCCCTATGCTGAGTCTGTTTTGCATGTCACGATAATCACTGTGCCATCTCCTCATCCTTATCTCAACCCTTGAGCCCCTTTCATCGTATATTCTTCCCGTTCCTCTTTGAGGAGGGGGAGTGAGAGAGCCATTGTGGTGGAGCTCAGCTGCCCACCCAAGTAAAACCATCACAGGGATGAGCTGCATTTTCAGTACAGGTAAAAGATTGCAAAATAACATAGTATGTTGCCTGCTGGAAAGAGCCTTGAGCTGGGTGTCAGGCAAATCATGTTCTATTACTGGCTCTGACATTTCATCCCCTTTACTTTGTGTAACTTGTGCTCCACCTGAAGAAAAAGGAGTATGTTCTTTGAAGTATACTAATGGAAAATGAAGTATCTTCCTAATGTTTATTGATTCAATTCATAATTATTTTCCTTTGCTTACAGGGTAAAATTAGATCATATTATTCAGGTTAGTTCTTACAGGTATGATATTTGTTATGCCACAGTATAAGCACTCCCCCCCCCCACCCCCCCCCACGGCATTGCACCCATACATTCCTTCCAAAAGTACATTCCTTCCAAAAGCTTTCCACTTTCTAAAAATGTTGCATGAAATGGTGAATGATTCTAATAAATGCTGCATTTAAAATTATTTCAGAAATATTTTGTCTGTATTTTCTTTCAGAAATAAAAAAGCAAAATAAGAAGTACAAATATTTTGACCTTCTGTTTGATTTCAACCAGTCCAATGAAAAATAATATTATGCTTAATAACAACTGACATGATCTCTTACGAAAGAGATGCAGGCTGTTTATTCATTCGTTTTTCCTTCTTTGCCTTTGGCTAAAAGGAAGTGAAGATATGTAGAAAAGGCAGTGTGTAAAATGACTTTTAAATGGTTTAAATTATGATTTCATCCTTTACTCCTTTTAGCTTGAAAACAAAAATATTTATTTTCGTAATTATTTGTACTTGTACTGATTGCATTTTGAGACAAACTATGTTCTAGCCTTGTGTCATGTTATGACAATGAAGAGATACAGCACAAACACTACCTTCCATGATTGATGTGCAAAAATGGTAACTTAATTTGGAAACAGATCACACAAATTGTTGTCAGAGTATATTTTTGCATTGGTGAATCTTTATCACTGTACTAGCATACATAATAGAAACAATCAAATTTTATGGGTGACAGATGAAAACAAAGGAAAATCTGTGCAAACAGTGAGAAATGTCTCATTTTGTTGTCTGATCCAGAAAAATCTTGACAAAAATATAAAATGGATGAGACTAAAAAGTGTCATCAGACAAAAAAAAAAGGGGGAAAAATTATTTTTTGTTCTTTTTTTTTTTTTTCTAAACCAAAAATTCAAATTTGAGGTCATAGAATCCTGACAGTTCTGAGTCAGAACAGAGGAATGCTATCTGCATGAAACATAGAGTATAAATGATATGGGGGGGGGAAGATATGTTTTTCCATTTTTGTTAAAGCGATTGGAGGAAATTGTGTTAAAATCAGAGATGATTTAGGTATTCCTGGAGCAAAGTGGAGAGGGAAGGGAAATTATGCAAAATAATCTCCAAATATTCTCTACTACATACTGCCCAAATCCTGGAAACACACTGGAAACCAAGAAAAGGATAAATTCAGATAAAATTCTACTGAAGTGATCTTATATAATTAATATTCTGTGCATTTGGAAACACAGCCAACTTAGACTTAAAGTATCTTGAAGTAAATTTGCTGTTCTTATAGATACATTTAGCTTTTGAGGACTGTTTCAAGAACTAGCATTTTCAAAACTGCAAGTGCTGTATCGTTCCAAGGCTTTATTTCTAGCACTACGTGTACTACATTAGTTAGTGAGGAATGAGTGAAATCTATAAGGTGAATGACTCTGTATGAAGAAAACAAAAAGAAACATAATTTCTGAAACACTAAAAAATCAAATTGAGGTTGAACAGATTGTCTGGACTATTTGGAGATAAGAATGAAGCTGTTTACCAAAATGTAAAGTGTCCTATTTTATTTTCCTTTGTACACAAAGAAAAAAGAAGGGCAATGGCCTTGCACTTGTGTTGTATACACTGTTTGGACAAAGACAGTGAAAAGCTTTCTACTTCTGCAATTGGGTTTTCCATACAGTTCTGTACTAGCCAACATAAAGTGCTATTTGAAAGTCTGCCCTCTATACCATTGCCATAGACACACCTTAACACCTTAACTGAAAAAAAAAAAAAAAATGGACAAAAAATGTCCTTATTAATATATTTTTTGTAGGACCAGAGTGATTTTGAAAATGCTTTATTATACTGTCTGCAATTTCTTGTTCATGAAGAAATGTCTCACTTTTCAGTTATCATTAATCTGGTATTTTGTTCTGTATAAATATTTTTCTTTAATCCATATTCCATGGAATTTCCTAAAAGAAAAGAAACTGACTGAATCATCTTTGATATACACTACTGCTTAATAAGAAAACAAGATTTCTTAATGTGATAGCTTCACACTGATGGCTGGCTAAACTCCACCACACTGCTCTCTCACTTCTCAATGGAAGTAGGAGGAAAAAAATATTATGAAAAAGGGCTCCAGGACTGAGAGAAGGATAGGGAGATCACTCAACAATTACCATCACGGGCAAGACTGACTCAGCATAGGGAGATTAATATAATTTAGAGCCTATTACTAACAGACTAGAGCAGCAAGAACTAAAAGCAAAACAAAAATATATTCTCCTTTGTCGATCCCTTCAACCTCATGTCCCCAAGTGGCACAAGGGAATGGGGAATGGATGTTGCAGTTGGTCCATAACACTTTGTCTCTGCCACTCCTTAGTTACCCTCTTCCCCTGCTCCACATGGAGTGCCTCCCACGGGATGCCATCCTTCCCAAACTTATCCTGTGAGTGCTTCCCACAGGCAGCAGCTCTTCAAGAACTGTTCCAAATATGAGCCTGTACTATGGGGTCTATCCCCCAGGAACAAACTGCTCCACCATAGGTCCCCCATGGGTAGTGGATAGCAGGTAACAGCTCCACCCCCAGATCCCCTGCTCCTTTGTGGGCTCCTCTCCATGGGCTGCAACTCTGGGCCAGGGCCTGCTCCTGTGGGGGCTCTCCATGGGCCGCAACCTCCTCCAGGCCATATTCACCTGCTCCACTGGGGGCTCCTCTATGAGCTGCAGCGTGGAGATCTGCTCCATGTGGGACCCATGGGCTGCAGGGGGACAGCCTGCTCCACAAAGGGCCTATCCACAGACTGCAGGGGAACTTCTGCTGTGGTTCCTGGAGCACTTCCCTGTCCTCCTACTGCTCAGACCTGCAAGTCTATAGGGCTGTTTCTCACTCTTCGCTTTCCCAGCTGCTGTGGCACAGTAGTTTTCCCTTCCTTAAATCTGCTGTCACAGAGACACAACCAATGTCATGTATTGTCTCACCTCTGGTCAGGGGTGGGTTCCTTTGGAGCCAGCTGGAACTGATATGGCAGCTTCTGGACTCCTCATAGAGACCACCACTGCAGCCCCCCTCCTACCAAAAGTTAATATACCTAAACAGAGGTTGCCTGTTATGTACTAAACAATATGAACCCAACTATTTTTACTTTGCAGGTGGCTGGAATAGTCAATAGAACTGCTGACTCAGCAACAAACTTAAGTGGAATGCTGTAACTATTAATCTAGCAGACAGTCTGGAAATTTGTTTAAAGTAGTAGTTTAAAATAACTACTGTTTTTTGCTGTTTTAGTTTGTTTGTTTATTTTTCTCCAATGAGCTAATAAGAATTCAGTGGTTATGTACTTGAAGGTTTTATAAAATGAAGTGTTGGTTACCATATCACAGAATCACAGAATCACAGAACTGTAGAGGTTGGAAGGGACCTCAAAAGATGATCGAGTCCAACCCCCCTGCCAAAGCAGGTTCCTCAGAGCAGGCTGCTCTCAGGTAGGCATCCAGACGGGCCTTGAATATCTCCAGAGAAGGAGACTCCACAACCTCCCTAGGCAGCCTGTTCCAGTGCTCCGTCACCCTCACCGTGAAGAAGTTCTTTCGCATGTTGGTGCAGAACTTCCTGTGTTCTATCTTGCAGCCATTGCCCCTTGCCCTGTCCCCACAAACCACTGAAAAGAGGTTAGCTACATCCTTCTGTCTCCCACCCTTCAGATATTTATAAACATTGATAAGATCCCCTCTCAGTCTTCTCTTCTCCAGGCTGAACAGACCCAGGTCTCTCAGCCTTTCCTCATAGGAAAGATGCTCCAGGCCCCATATTATCTCTGTGGCCCTCCGCTGGACTCTTTCCAGGAGATCCCTGTCTTTTTTGTACCGGGGAGCCCAGAACTGGACACAGTACTCCAGGTGAGGCCTGACCAGGGAAGAGGGGGGGCGGGGGGGGGATCACCTCCCTTGACCTGCTGGTCACGCTCCTTTCAATGCACGCCAGGATCCCATTAGCCCTCTTGTCCACGAGGGCACACTGCTGGCTCACGGTCAACCTGTCGTCCACCAGGACCCCCAGGTCCTTCTCCTCAGAGCTCCTCTCCAGCAGGTCATCCCCCAGCCTTTACTGATAATTCTGGTTGTTCCTTCCCAGGTGCAGGACTCTACACTTGCTCTTATTAAATCTCATCTGGTTTCTTCCTGCCAGGCTCTCCAGCTGGTCCAGGTCTAGGTGAATGGCACCACAACCTTCTGGCGTGTTGGCCACTCCTCCCAGCTTTGTTTCATCAGCGTACTTGCTGAGGACAGACACTATTCCCTCATCGAGGTCGTCGA
Organism: Nettapus auritus; assembly: GCA_011076525.1. Taxonomy (NCBI): domain Eukaryota; kingdom Metazoa; phylum Chordata; class Aves; order Anseriformes; family Anatidae; genus Nettapus; species Nettapus auritus. Next base: position 56,313,309 of record CM021767.1, on the reverse strand, counting down.
TGAAGATGTTGAACAAGACCGGACCCAGCACCGACCCCTGGGGAACACCGCTAGTCACAGGCCTCCAGCCAGATTCTGTTCCACCAATCACCACCCTCTGAGCTTGGCCAGTCAGCCAGTTCTCAGCCCACCTTGCCGTCCACTCATCTATCCCACACTTTCTCAACTTTGCTAGTAGGATGTCATGGGAGAGAGTACCGAAAGCCTTGCTAAAGTCAAGATAGATGACATCCACTGCTCTCCACTGTCTACCCAGCTGGTGATGCCATCATAGAAGGCAACGAGGTTGGTCGAGCATGACTTCCCCTTGGTGAATCCATGCTGACTACTCCTCATAACTTTCTTCTCTTCCAATTGCTTGGAGATGGCATCCAGAACAAGCTGTTCCAACACCTTTCCAGGGACAGAGGTGAGACTGACTGGCCTGTAGTTTACCGGGTCTTCCTTCCTGCTCTTCTTGAAGACCAGAGTGACACTGGCTATCCTCCAGTCTTCAGGCACCTCACCCGTTCTCCAGGACCTTTCAAAGATGATAGAGAGCGGTTCGGCGATCACATATGCCAGCTCCCTTAGCACACGCGGATGCATCCCATCGGGACCCATGGATTTGTGTGCGTTGAGCCCACTCAGACACTGCCGAACCACTCTCTCGTCAACCAGGGGGGAGTTCTAAATTTCCCAGACCCTTAGTCCTATTGCCTGGGGTGAGGAGTACTGGGGGAGTGTCCTTGAAGTAAAGACTAAAGCAAAGAAAGCATTCAGTATCTCCACCTTCTCGGCATCTTCCGTGACCAGGACACCCCCCTCGTTCAGCAAGGGACCCACATTATCCCTGGTCTTCCTTTTGCTGTTGACATACTTTAAAAAACCTTCTTATTATCCTTTATCTCTTTAGCAAGCCTCATCTCTAGGTGGGCTTTAGCCTTGCTCGTCGTGTCCCTGCAGGCCCTGACAACATTCCTATACTCCTCCCAAGAGGACAGGCCCTTTTTCCACATTTCATAGACCTTCCTCTTCCTTTTGATCTTATCAATGAGCTCCTTGCTCATCCACGTGGGTTTCCTGCCCCCCTTCCCTGATTTCCTACTCTTTGGGATGCACTGATCCTGAGCATGGAAGAAGTGCTGCTTAAATGTAGCCCAGCTCTCACAAGCACCCTTGCCTTCTAGCAACCTATCCCATGAGATACTCCCAAGCAGGTCCCGGAAAAAGTCGAAGTTGGCTCTTTGAAAGTCCAGGGTAGCAATCCTGCTTTTAACCTTACTTCCTTTGCCTAGCTCCATCTGGAACTCCACCATCTCATGGTCGCTGCATCCCAAGCTGCCCCCAACCTTCACATCCCTAAGAAGGCCATCCCTGTTGGTAAGAACAAGGTCCAGGAGCACCCCCCACCTCGTCAGCTCCTCCACCACCTGCGTCAGAAAATTGTCCTCAACGCATTGTAGGAACTGTTTGGACTGAGCGTGCCTGGCCGAGTTGCTTACCCAGCAGATGTCTGGGTAACTGAAGTCCCCCATGAGGACCAGCGCTTGTGATGGGGAGGCTACTAGCAGCTGCTCATAGGAGGCCTCATCGACCTCCTCCTCCTGATCTGGTGACCTGTAGTAGACCTCCACAAAAGTGTCCTCCATACCAGCCCACCCCTTAATTCTTACCCACAAGCTCTCCACTTGTCCTTCACCCTCCCTCAGGTGGAGCTGGGTACACTCTAATTGCTCCTTCACATAAAGGGCAACCCCATCCCCTCGCTTCCCCAGCCTGTCTTTCCTAAAGAGTACATAGCCCTCTATGCGAGCCTAGTCATGTGAGCTGTCCCACCACGTCTCAGTGATCGCAATGAGATCATGGCCCTGAGACTGAACACAGATCTTGAGCTCATCCTGTTTATTTCCCATGCTCCGTGCATTGGTGTACAGGCACTTTAGGGAAGCAGCAGGTGCAGTCACCCGTGGGGGGATGCAAGAAGAGGATACCTGATGGGGCATCAGGAATTCTACCTTCTCTGAGGAGCCCTCAGACAATCCTATGGGAGAGCTCAGAGGTTTTTCCCTGTCTTCAACAGTGACAGTAGTGACGACTTCCCCCATCCCTTCTCTGTCACTTTTAGCTCCCCTCCCTTCCCCCATCAAACCTAGCTTAAAGCCCTGGTAATCAGCCCAGCAAGCTTGCTCCCCAACACACTTGCGCCCCACTTGCTCAGTTGGTGTCTGTCCGCAGCCCACATACCCGGACTCTCAAAGGACAGCCCAAGATCAAAATACCCAAATCCCTGATCCAGACACCACCCCCTCAGCCAGTCATTTACCTGTCCTGTTCTGCTCCTTCTATCTGCATCCCAGTCACCCAGCGGTAGGACAGAGGAGAACACTACCTGCACCCCCGATTCCTTCAACAACCTCCCCAAGGATGCAAAGCCCTTCTTAATATTCCTCATTTTTCTAATAGCAGCTTCCCGGGATCCAACCTGAATGACTACAAAAGGATACTAATCCTCCGGTTTAATGAGCCGTGGCAGAGCCTTCCTAATGTCTCTGACACGTGCCCCAGGAAGACAGCACACTTCTCTGGCTAGGTTATCTGGGCAGCAGATAGGAGCCTCAGTGCCTCTCAGCAAGAAGTCCCCGATCACCAGGACTCTTGTTGTGGTTTAACCTAGCCGGCAGCTAAACACCACACAGCCGTTCGCTCACCCCAGCTCTTGCTGCACCCCGAGCCTGCCTTCTGGCAGGACAGAGCGAGGAGCTGAAAAGTCCTTGGCTTGGTACAAGCACTGCTCTGCATCAACCAAAACATCGGCATGTTATCAGCATTCTTCCCATCCTAATCTAAAACACAGCACTCCACCAGCTACTAAGAGGAAAACTGTCCTAACTGAAACCACGACAACTCTCTGCTCTTTTTTTTGTGGCACAGGTTACAATGCAGTGCTCCGTCCGGCCCTGATCCTTATGTTTTGCACTTGCTCCAATCTTGACTCTCTTCCTGGGGTTGCTTCCCGGGTTTGGACTACTCTCCAGACCCTCAGCCTCTTCCACAACCTTCTTGAGAGGCTCATATCTATTTCCCAGGAACACCGTGGGGGTAGGTGGCGCCATGGGTGTCAGGGGCAGACGCCTCTTTCTGCTCCGAGCTGAGACAAGGGTCCAGCCCTTTTTCTCTTGCGGACAGTCTAGCCCTCTGTTCTGCATGTGTTCAATGGGGGCAGCCTTTACCCCTTGTCAGGACATAGGAGAGGACTGCCGAGCAACAGCAGGGGCAGGGTGACACCTCCTATCAGAGACTCCCTCAGGCTGCCGATATCTCGCTGCAGCCCAGCCACCTGCTCGAGGAGTTCCTGAAGCAGGGCACACCTGCACCCGTGACAGCACTCTCCTCCCTCATGGCCCAGGTGGACCTCCTTGGTGGTTTTACTCGGATGGGCAGCCGAGCTCCACCACAACCACTGTCTCAGTCCCCGCCTCCTCAAAGAGGAGGGGGAGAAAAAGTCAACACAAAGAGCTCGAGGTTTGAGATGAGAATAATTAGAGATGAGAATAATTAGAGGGAAAGGGAATGGGGAGAGAAAGTAATAAAAGAAACGACAAGGCCATGCGGAAGCACAGAGAGAAAGGAAAAATTATTCTCTACTTCCCATCAACAAGCGATGTTCGGCCACGTCCTGGGAAGCAGGGCCTCAAAACGCCTACCAGTTGTTCAGGAGAGAGCCAGAGAGAGAGAGAGATCCCTCCCCCACAAGAGCCCCCTTTATTGCTGAGTGTGACATCAGGTGTTATGGAATATCCCTTTGGTCGGTTTAGGTCAGCTGCCCTGATGATGTCCCCTCCCCATCAATTGCCCACCCCCAGCCTGCTGGCTCCTGGGGCTTGGAGAGAGTCCTGATTCTGTGCCAGCACTATGCAGCAATAGACACAACACTGGAGTGATGCCAGTGCTGTTCCAGCTACAAGTGCAGCACTGTGTGGGCTGCAGCAGGGAAAAGTGACTCCATCCCAAACAGACCCAACACAGCCTCCAGATTCTGAAGCTCCCCGCAGTCACCTGTCTGGACTGCCACTTCCCCCTCAGGGGATCCACCTGGGTGCCCACGTGAGACCAGAGAGGCAGCATCTCCTCTGTTTGGGTTGCTGCCTCGGACCGACCGCTGCGACGGGTGCACACCCTGGTGAGGTCTAGGTTCTCCTCCCTTGCCCCGCTTGAACTGCCCCGCTTGAACTGCGTATGCTAACTGCCAAGCCAGTCCTGTTAGGGCATCCTGTTGGCAGCGCTCCCGGGTCACTCCTGGGTAGTTTTATAGCACCGGGGGTGGGTGGGCTGTTGTCACCCCTGGCTCCGCCCTCAGCATGTCAGCATTCTCGGTGGCACAAGCACAGCTCCTGCCTGCTCAAGGGGTTGGGAGGGGTCGGGGCTGTGGCTCTGTTCTGCGTTGTTGGGGGGGTTTGGGGTTGACTTCCTTGGTCTCCCCACCGGGAGCCCTCGCTGCAGCCCATCCCTGTGAGGTTCCTGATCAAATGACGATCAGATGACCATATGCTTAATTTTTGCTTCAGCTTTTCTCTGAGAAGAGTTTACAGCAGAATTTTTCTCCTTTGATAACACTCAAACTCTTTTGTCTTTAATTTTTGAATGCTGCAGGATGCTTTGCTTATGTGTATGACTTCTAATTTAAAAGCATGTTATAAATAAAATCCCTCACCTTTTACATGGGAACAACAACAACAAAAAATATCGGTTTTAGCTTCAATCTGATTTCAAGTTCACTATTCAAGTGATCATTTTCCTTAGCAATCTTACTGTAAATGAAATCTTACTTGTTTCCTAATAGACTTTAGGCCATCTCATTTGTGTAATTTGTGTGAGTTTTTGGAACATAAAAATATATGTAGCAAAAATATTAACAAAAAGGGGAAATTGAAGAATATAAAACTAGGTCACTAGTAGCTTTACAATAGAATATATTGAATCTTGCATTTCATCTGAATTCCTATTACAGAATCACAGAATCACAGAATAGTCTAGGTTGGAAGAGACCTGCAAGATCACCGAGTCCAACCTCTGACCTAATGCTAACAAGTCTTCCACTAAACCATATCCCTAAGCTCTACATCTAAATGTCTTTTAAAGACCTCCAGGGATGGTGACTCAACCACTTCCCCGGGCAGCCTATTTCAGTGACTAACAACCCTTTCTGTAAAGAAGTTTTTCCTAATATCCAACCTAGACCTCCCCTGGCACAACTTTAGCCCATTCCCCCTCATCCTGTCACCAGGCACGTGGGAGAACAGACCAGCCCCCACCTCGCTACAGCCTCCTTTAAGGTACCTGTAAAGTGTGATAAGGTTGCGCTTGAGCCTCCTCTTCTCCAGGCTAAATAGTCCCAGCTCCCTCAGCCGCTCCTCATAAGACTTGTTCTCCAAATCCTTCACCAGCTTCATAGCCCTTCTCTGGACTCATTATATCATCTTTGACTTCTTTATGCACAAGTTTTGTCATTCCGCTTTTCACACACTCAGCCCTCTTAATGTAAAGCTAAGATCATTACTGAATTCACTTATTGGCATTTCTATAATGTTTTAATCTTAGTTATAGGTATTGCTCCATCAGAACATATAAAGATTTGATAGACTGACATTAAAATTAGCATAAAATATCATGAAGTGGCTCACCAAGATAGGAGGTAAGGTTGTGTTATCACTTTCACTGGGCTCAGTGTATTTGTAACTAATGGCAATGGACAAAAATAATTTGGTCTTTATATCTGTTTTGCTGTTTATTTATTTTTTTTAAAAAGACTATTTTTCTACAGTCCTATATTTCATATAATTTTTCTCATATTTCTTCTCATAATAAAGGTGTTTGAAACAGCTTATTAAAAGAAATTTTAGTCAACTCACACAAGACTGAATTATCTGTTCCTGTAGACTGCACTTCTAATTAAGGCGATATCCCAACTACCTCTAAAAAAAGTTGTTAGGTCCTCATTCACTCTTCAAAAGCAGCACTTTTTTTTTTTTTTTTTTCCCTATTATAAACACAAATGTGCTTTTATTTTTTTTTGTTTGTTTTTCCTTGTGTAACCTGTTACAGAGATTTTTCTATTAAAAAAAAAAAAAAAAAAAAAAAAAAAGCATCTAAGTACAAAGCATTACAGTGGTAATATTAATGTATCAGCACTCATGCATTCAAAATTATTTTTTTGTTCTGCCACTCTTATTTAACTCAGGGCAGGTTATTGTATCTCTATAAACATGTTTTAACATCACAGAATGGGGTATCCATTAGTCATGCCATTTGATCCAGCCAGCTAGCCAAAATTCAGTCATGTATATGGATTTAATCATGTGGAGTAGTTAATGGTGGAGCCAGGAATTTACATGTTGCAGTTTTTGCTGCAATACATGCACAGCATGCTGTTTTGAAATACAGGAGGAGTTAAGCATGTGAAGATAAACTCCTTCTTTCATGGAACAGATTCTCTTCTGATCCATAATTCTCAAACTTTTTTTGCATGGTAAAACTCCCTGGAATCTGTCAAGTTTTTGTTTGTTTGTTTGTTTGTTTTTCATGACTGAAAAGATTACTTTTATTAGTGAACCCTTGGAGAAGCACAATGCTACTCCATGGTGATTCTCAGATATCCTGATCTGTCTCTGTCCTCCAGGTGCTTGGTGAAGAAGCTTGTTATGTCAATTAAAATGTTATCTATCTAAATATTATCTATCTATCTAAATGTTATCCATCTATCTATGTTATCTATCTATTTGTAGTCTGTCACATAGACTAAAACTTGCATTACGTGTCTCTGGTTCCATTTAGTTCATACTACACTGTTTATTGAAATGCTAAAGTACATGCATTCTACTTGAGTAGAAAGGATCATAACTGTTTTCATGCTTTTCTTTTACAGTGCATTGGCTGTGCCCTAAAAATCAGTTTCTAAAAGTTACAAGGTCACTTGAATACAGTCTTATCATTAATTTAAGGATGAAATAATAGTTATCTATAAAGTCGGGTAAACTATAAAAAATGGATTAAATTCTTAATGAAGACTATTTACTCCTTAACTGTTCTTGAATCTTATTATATGCGGGTGACTACTTTGCCTCTATAGTCTAACCCAAGGCAATGATCTTCTAAAGACTCCTTCAAGCTACTCCTTTCCTCATTTTTTTTTTTTTTTTTTTTTTTTCAAGGATATCTATTATCCTGCCCACGAATGCAGTTCGATCTGGGCAAGGTTCCCAGTAGACCAAAATGACAACATTTTTATTTGCTTGCTCCTGAAAACAGCTTTTCCATATTTGTGATAGGGACTTGGATAGCAGTACTGATGGAGCAATATAATATGTTCCCACAAAATATCTGGATGTTTAAAAATAACAAATATGATGTTCTAAGTAAATTTATATTTGTTTTCTTAACACATATTTTAAAAATACTGCATTTTTCAGTACAATAATACGCTTACAGCATTCCCCCAAAATAGTAGCAGAAGTTTATAGATTATAAAAAAATATGTGAAAAAAAAAAAGTGTCGAGGTTAGTTTGCTCCAAGATCCTCAGTGGAACTGTATTTGAGTTCTGAGCAGAATAAAAATAAAAATAAAATAATAATGATAAAAAAAAAAAAAGAAAGGTGTGAATATGACATACTGGGAGGTCATAACCTCTCACTGAACAATTTCTTAAGATGAAGTCATGCAACAATCAGTCATACATAGCATTTGAAAAATTAAATATTATATATATATATATATTTACTTCTGGTAGAGAGGAGAATCCCAGATTTCTGGAAAGGTAACTTCAATTAAATTCTGGGAAAGAGTGTTACATCTATTTTAGTGACTTTGAACATAAAGCTGGAGCTCTGAAGAGATCTTGAATTGTGTACTAATTAATAATTTTGGTTTGTTTGCTTCTTTGTTTTGGTCCAAATACAAGGTTAGTCTTCATTAGTTCGCTGTCACATGAGGAGAATAATTGTGAGCTTTCATACAAAGTATAATATGTTCACATTATGAGGCATGTGAGGTTTTTAAAATTGATTAGATTAGATTGCTATAAAGAAAGAAATCTTAAAGTCTGAATTTTGAAGACAGACAAAGAATGAGGAGTAAGGAGTGTTAAGACAAAGATAGAGAACTGAGGCTCAAAGAGATTCTGTGATTTGTCCAAAAGCATGCAAATAGCTATAGGTAATGACACCCATATCTACTGCCTTCTACTTCAGCCTCTTACTACCCACCCTTCTAGAATAAGAAAACTATGTTAAGTAATTCTACAGCTGCAAAATAAGATGATGATGTGTTTAAAAAGTAAAAGTAAAGCTTTCATTCAAAATCCACTTCTGGAAATATCTTTAAAATATCTTTATCAATTTCAGTATACTGACCATCTTCTGAGGTCAGACTGTTACAGATTTTGCATAATCTTTTCTGATAAGAAGAATAAAGGCTTTATGATGCAGAACTATAAGATATTTCAATTTGTATAGACCAATATTGAACAGAAAGCATCTTTTCTTTCCAACAGGTATGAAAGCTGCATGAAAATTTACATGATTGTCCTGAGTCTTCTGAAAGTGGGACAAGGGTCATCTTCTCCAAACTCTTCTCTCTGCATTAGAGGTGTTCAATACTAGTTAAACACCTCCCTTATGTCAAACTTCCTGTATCTTTTACCTGAAGCTTCTTAACTTCCATTGTCATTGATGTTGTTATAATTACTGATTCTTATTTCAGCTGTAAGTAAGGATCTTAAAACTGGTGCAGACAAACTGCCTTACCAAATTGATTTACAAGTAAAATGTATCAGGAATGTAGGCTGTAACACATTAGAAGTAAACGAGGAAAATTACCATATAGTTCTTCCGGTTTGTGATTTTTCATTGCCTTTGGTACTGGGATTTTTGGGTTCCAGTTTTGCACCATCTACCTTTTAAGATGCTGGAGAACAGGGAGAATAGATACTCTGGGGATCAATAACCCCTTTGAGTCTACCACAGACACTGTTCTGGCCTCTCCTAAAGTAAAATCTTCGCTTTCCCACTCAGCAGTGCTCCAGGATATTTTTTTTTTTTTTAAACTCAAATTCCTACTTTTTTTTTTTTAATATTATTATTTTCCCCCTGAATATACATTCTACAGTTTTCGGTAAAAATGTATTCTTATTGATTCAGAATGAATATACATACACTTCAGATTGTTTTTTCTCTTTTTTTCTTTCTTATTTTTTTTCCTCTAAACACTTTTAGCTTAGAACACTTGTGGCTTAGAGAAGAGTGACTAGGTACATTTCTTGGGAAAAAGAAATACAAACAAAATCTATTTCTTAAATCAGCTGGTAAGTCCCAGTGAAATATCACAAGTCAGCAAAATTTCCTCAGAATTATTCATCATTGTAAGCATATTGAAGTAAAAGTTTACTTTCTATGAATAGGTATCCAACCTTTGTCAGTCAATGTTATTACTCACATTTAAATGAGCTAAAACTGGCTTTCATTTTCTAATCCATTTTCTAGATTTGGGTCAAAAAATAGTGAAAGTTTTAATAATGAGATGCTGTATTTCTGAACAACTAATTTTTCTTATGGTCTGTTTTTTTGTTTGTTTGTTTGTTTTGTTTGTTTTTTAGTTATTCTCACTCATTTTGCTAGAAAGTCCAGTCTAGACCTTTAATTCAAAACCAAAATCTAACTCTACCTTCTGTTTCCAGACAAAATTGTTCACCACTTGCTTCTACTTTTGTTGTTGTTTCTATTGTTGGTTTTTGTTTTTTTTTTTGGACAATTTACATTTTTTGCCCTCTAAATTGCTTCTTTCCTAGAAAGGTTTAGCTTTATGAAAATTAATTTGGCTTATCTAATTATTTGAATATTCTCTAAAAATATTACAGAATCACAGAATCACAGAATTTCTAGGTTGGAAGAGACCTCAAGATCATCGAGTCCAACCTCTGACCTAACACTAGCAGTCCCCACTAAACCATATCCCTAAGCTCTACATCTAAGATCTAGATCTACATATTACCACACTTCATTTTGAAGCATTGGTATTCATTTTGAAAACTAGATGGCATTGAAATGGTTAAAGTCTATTTCTTCCTTTTTATATAGGAATAAAGTTAATAAGCAACCAGTGACATGGACTATAGCTGCTAAAGTTAAACTTCTAAGTAATCCTAAACTGAAAGAGGAAAATTGCTCCTGACAAGCTGAAATTACCTTATAAAATCTCCCATATTTTTAAGAGCCATGATTTGTTTTAAGCATGAAGCTTATTTTAATGTTTAATGAAACCTGTTTATAAAGAAAATATCTTCCCCGATAGTTTTCCAAAAGCATGCCCCTTAACCCTTGCTTTTTTTTTTTTTTTTTTTTTTTTTCTGTTCATTGTTGGCATGGAGACAAATAGGTACTTCACAAGATTGATCAATACTTGGTAACATCAACATAACATTTTCAGTGAAGTTCCCAAGATGCTTCCTCCTGAATCTGTCATTTTGATTCAGATAACTAAATCAGCTTATCACTGCAATGATAACGGATGACTTGCCTCATTAGTGGTCTCCTGCTGCTTTGCCTTGTCAGGAAGAACCACAGTGACATTCTGGGTTCTTGGGATAGAGAACTGGCTTGTCTTATATTATTTTGGCATATATACATGTCTTTCATATTTCAATTCTTTATTTTGTCTATGTTAATGACAATAATATAATCAAAATAATAATATAAAATATATAAAATATATAATCATATAAAATAACAATATAACAATATAAAAAATATAGAGAGACAAATCCAAGCAGCTTTAAATTAATTAATTAAAATTTCATTCAGAGGAAATAGAGATGCAAGATTCTTTATCAAAATCCAAAATTTAATCAAAGGAATATATATATTTCATAACATCCTGATAATACAGAAATACAGATATATTCTTTTATCACTTACTGTGTCAAAACTTTCTGTTTTCTTTAATATTTTTTATTTATTTATTTATTTTTGTTAAGACACTTTGCTTATCTGAGCCTTCAATGAATCAATTACTTTACTTACATGAATATACAAAAGCAAAACAAAACAAACAAAAAAACAGAACAACAACAACAAAAAGAAGCAAACAAAACCTAAGAGTCATTCTTAGATAAGTAGTTTGAATTGTAAATATGCTGTTGAATAATAAACTGAATTCAAATACAACCTGTAAATGATAGGACAAACAGGCTTTCAACTGTCATTAGTAAACAGACCAAATGTGTTCTACAGAACGTACAAGTAACAAATGATTCCAAGTATATGAATTTAGCCAAGTTGTCAGTTTATACATGGAGAAAGTAGGAGCACTGTGATTTGCATGTCATCAGTTGTGTTTGTGGGCAGGTGCTTAAATTCAGTAGAAAAATAAAACATAAATGTATTAAATAACCACTCACAACACATGGCCTTCTAACTTGTACTACTGCCACAGTTTTCCTTATATACTGACCAAAAAATTATCCAGATTAGTGAAATGACAATATACTAAAATCACAGTCTCAATACTTACTCCCCCTCCTTCCCCACCCCCTTGGAAATCGGAAAGCTTGCTTTGAATTCTAAAGGCAGAAAATTATTGCTAAGAAGAAATCTTGCCACTGGCACTAAAAAAATACCTTTCTGTGAATGTCAGTCAAAGCATCTCAAACACCTTGAGCTGGCAAGACACTTAAAAAAAGAAAGAGAGGATTACGGAGTTTGCCAATTAACTCCCTACCCCACTGAAGATTTTTTCAAAACCTTTATAGAAACAGGGCAGCAAAATATTGTAACTGGGCTGGGGAATTCCAGTTTCCATTCCATGTTCAATCATGGGATGCTTGCACATTCTTATCAAGGCACCTGGATTACATTCACCAGTTAGACTCAGTGGGTTTCGGTGGGGTATTTGGAGAATTCTGGTGTTGACTGCCAGAGCATTTACAAAACATCTCACTTAATTGAGTAAGAACAAGACACGAATGAGTAAGGAAGTACTAGCATTTCTATTCCACCACTGTCTAATTCTTGATAACACCTGCAAGGTGTTCAATCAATTGGTTAAATCAATTTATTCAGTGAGAGGTTCAATCAATTTATTCAGTGGGATTCAAAAATTCCATATTCTCTAGCTAGCTCACTTATAAAGTTAAATAAAACTTTATTATTATTATTATTATTATTATTTATTTATTTATTTATTTATTTATTATGGAGCATTCATAAAATTTAGAAGAATATATAAAAAGAAAAACAAGATATTGGTATAATTTGTTTCCAAATTTATTTATTTATTTATTTGTTTGTTTTTCTTGAAGCTGTTCTGCTTTGGACACATAAATATTCAGCTGGGGAAACTCAGTTCTGCTAGTTTCTTCCAGGGGAAGAGTCCTAAACATGAGCCCTCTTTGGCCCAAAGGGCTTCACACTCACAAATTGCAAAAGAATTCACACTTTTGGAAATATGTTGCTTCCTTATTTTATTGCAAGTAAGAAAAAGATAATTAACTATATTTACAATTCCTGAGTAAGGCTTATAGTAAGGTCTCTTGCTTGATTTTTAGTGCAGTCCTTAGTCATTACACTTTGTGCTCTTACCTAGAGTTGAGTGTCGTACATGGTTATGATACTGTTGCCTCACCAGCTAACAACTACAGTAACATATGTCTGTATGTATTCCTCAGGAATACTTGACATGTCTGAACCATCTTACACCAATACTTCCTTGTGTCTGTCTCCTAAGTACATTCAACTATGTGAATATCTAGAACTGCACTTGTTCAAACAAGTTTAAAAGACTGAAAGAGAGCCTAATTTTTGTCCCAAAAGAAGGTATATCTTAAATGGAAGAAAGTCTATCTGAAATTCAGAAGTTGTTCTCCAAATGTTTTCTTCTTTACTAAGCATTTTTTCCCTTCTGCATTGTCTCCACAGTTTACACATTATTCCTTTTATTATTTTGCAACATATATAAAGAAAAGATTCAACCTCGTGTCATTTCTTATAGTATAACAATTAGAATGCGCTACTTCCAAGATTAAATCTCTTCCTAGATTTTGGTCTTTAAAAGGCCTTAATTTAAATTAACACAGAAAACATGAGCAAATGCCCATTTATTATACTTATTAAACTTATTAATGTTCAACAGTGGAAGTTGTTTGATTATAAATATTCTGGACTTGGAAAAGTCTGTAAATACCACACCTGTATGTCTAAACATGAGCCCTCTATACTGATATATAGGCATATATCAGTATAGGAATTAAATCCTCTTTCCAGTATTTAATTTTAGGATACAGAAAATGTGGAACAAAGCTCCATTAATGTCTCATATGTATGTTGCTTATTCATCATTTATTAAATTATATATCAGTCACTTTTGAAAAATACCATAATGGAAATGTAAAATGTTACCGGTTCCTAATACTTCCAAACCCTAAGCCTAGACCTCCTGAAGACAGAAGATTAATTTTAAAAATCATGAGATTTGATATAATAAATGTTAAACTTCCATTTTAATTCTTTAACTTAAGCATTTTTTTGGCTTCCAAGTGCAAGTAGGAGAGATCAATATCCACTCATTTAAAAAAAATAAATAAATAAAAAATGAAAGCTGACGTGTTTCTACAATCTCTTGATTTCAGCAGCCAAGACTTTAAGAGATCCTCACTCCATCATGAATCTAGCCTTGTAACAGAATCAAGTTCATATTTTCAGAATGAATCTTTCTCTTTTGTGGTTAGGGTAGTATCTTAGCAGAGAAAACTGTATTTCGTTTAAAATAAAATAAAATAAAATAAAATAATAAAATAAAATAAAATAAAATAAAATAAAATAATAAAATCAAATAAAGTAAAGTAAAGTAAAGTAAAATAAAATAAAATAAAATAAAATAAAAAATCTCTGAGCTGTCATCTTTCCTCTGCAGGATTTACCAGCATAAAGGATTTCTAAAGGATTTCTTGCACAATTTTCTGAGCAATTCCTGGAATGAATATTTTGAAATTGCTTTAACCTCTCTACAAAGTGATTTCCAAATGCATACTTTCCCCATCCTTATATAAGATTACTATTTTCTTTTAGCTAAAGAAAGATTAAGATGTTTGTTTTCTTAAAGTCTTTAATTCCCTCTCTTCAGTTGTAGTTCCTCCTATGGTAAATAATACTTTTGAATTGAATCGAATAAAGTCCCAATATTCTTTGTCAAGATACCAGAGTAAATTTAGCCACAGTGATTTTCTAGACTCAAAACACCTGTTAATTCTATCCTTTGCAATCTGGGAAATACCTATAGCTAGAGAGATTTACCCTTGAAATAGGAATGGATCTAAAATTCTGGTGTGTGCTGTCAAAATTTTACTAGCACAAAACAGAAAATACAAACTCTTTCTAAAGCCTTATGTTGTGAAAGGTTTATGAAACTTATAAGCTCCTTTGACATGTATTTGCTATGATGCTTCTAAATTCATTGGCTCAAAAATATCTCACTTGAGTGTTTTTCTTTAAATAAACTCAGTCTCTATACAGAAACACAGATCTTCTAGTTTAAAGATATCTACTGTTTCTCAAACTACTTAATATATGTCTGCATTTGATTATTTAATACCCGTGACAAGCTGATAATTAAGTGTCATGTGCCTCAAAGTAATCTGTTGACTGCTGTTTTTTTTCACTGTTAGTTTTATCTTTCCTTCCCAAATAATTGATTTTAAACTCCAAAATGATATTGTATAATAATAAATAAATTAGAAAAAAAAAAAAAAAAAAAAAAAAGTTCCTGTAACTTGCATACTATTTGACTCAAATATTTGTGGAGTGTAAATGTATGTTTATGCACTGTAAACACACACAAAATGAATTTTTGTATTCAAGTAAAAATAAACATTGTGGCTAGAATGTTGAAGACAGCACTAAGCATGACTTCCAATCATTTCTACTCTGAATTTGTGTTCCCATTCTAAATCAACTTCTGCTTTTTTTTTTTTTTTTTTTTTTTTTTTTTTCTGCTATCTTAAAATTCCCAAGATTTGTCTCTGTCCACACATAAATTGTTTATGAAATCCTGTAAAGAGATAGTTTAATGGTTTTCCTGTCAAGGGCAGGAATATAAAATCTCTGTGAAAATCACTTTGGTGACTAATTCTTTCACTATATAGGCACTCTCTAAGTTGATGGCAAAAGCATGGAGAAAAAAAAATGTCACTGTGATAATGTGCTATTGGACTAAAATTGGTTCTCATTTTGCCTGGACTAGGAGACTTGTTGTTCTGAGCAAGGTCTACAGAAAAGGAATTTTGCCCTCTACACATTCTGGAAACATGCTTTGAACTAAAATTACTGGAGCTGAATATTCAAAAACATCAGTGACCATAACTATTTACAAAATTTTTAGTTAGTAGATGTCGTAACTCAAACTTGTCTTTAGTGACACAAGCAGGCTTAATTCTAAGTCCAGCAGTGTAAGGGAGAATGATGTTGAAGTCATAGAGGATGAAAATAAATAAAGCAAATGGTGTTTCCTCTTAAAAACTTATTGTTATAGTCTTTCAATCTTCAACTCCTTTTGATCCTGAAATTGTAAACGCATTAAATGAAAACAAGCAAACAAACAAAGCCCTTCAATGGATTTACTCAGATAGACCTCAAAAGAAAATGTTTGACTAATTTCTTCCTTTATTCAAAACCTATTCAGAGTTGAATAGCCCAACTCTGATGCTAACTAAAACAGTAAAATATCTGTTTGTAATAGAAAAAAAAAAACCTTTAAACAATATGCATGCCATCTATCTTTATATTCTTGTCCTTCTCTCCTGAATACTGTAATAGTATTTCAATGTAAAACACATAAAAAATGTTAAGTTTTGTACTTATTAAACATTCAGTACAGAAAATAAAGATTGAATATGCGGTCATGGGTGAAAGTACATCTTGGTTCTCTTAATTCTAACATAAACAGAACATATGTATTGGACGTTACCCATCTCTTACTGGGTTCATGAGCCAAAGAAAACATTGCAGTTAATCTATTTTACTCAAATTGTACCACATTAAAACTAGTGTGGGCTTGTTCCTCTTACTACTATTTTTTTTTTTTTTTTTTTAAGGGAGGATTCTTGATACCTATGTTAGCAACTTTACTCTTGTCATTTGTGAATGCATAGAAGAACACAAGCTAAACTATAACTTAGCAGTATCTAGGGTTCTTATAGTTGTATGTTTGGCTGGCCACTTAGTTCTTTTTAGAAAAAAATGAGATATTTTATAAAAATTAAATATAAATAATTCCTTCCCTAGGTCAGAATTTCTGTGAGAGTTCAGAGGCAATAAAAGGTGGGAAAGTGGGGGGGGGGAGTACACCTTATGAAATTTCTGTCCTCCCAAACAACAGGTATGCATATTCAGGCCATACTTCACTGGACATGTCTGAACGTTGCTAGCTGATGGGAAGTAATTTCTTTTCTCTCTTTCTGTGCTTCCTTGCAGCCTTTGCTTGTTTGTTTGTTTTTCCCTCTTCCTTTTCCCTTTAATTAAATTATCCCTTGAGTGTTTTTGTTTGTTTGTTTGTTTGTTTGTTTGTTTGTTTGTTTCTTTCTTTCTTTCTTTCTTTCTTTCTTTCTTTCTAACATACTTTCTTCTCTTCCTCTTCTAAGGAGAAAGACTGAAAGAAGAGTTGTGGTAGAGTTTAGCTGCCCAGAAAGGTAAAAGCACCAAAAAAGGTTAACGTTACTTTCATCTTTTCTATTTTTATTTTTTTTTTTCCATGTGGATATTTTTTTTTCTATCCAGGAGAAGAACATAGATAGTGGGGGATAAAAAGAGAAGAAGGCAAAGTGACGAAAAGGAATGGGGGTGAGTGTAGATCTACCAATTCACAAACACTGCTGATTTTACTGTACTTGTTTTTGTGTGCACTGTGGTAGAAACACTGTACTAACAGAGTATTAATGTCAACTAGAACATGAGAAAAAAAAAAAAAAAAAAAATGGTCACATTAACCAACCTCTAATCAGTCAACTGGAACCTCTCTGTTTAGCCAGGATTGCTGCTAAGAAATACAGAAATATCCTTTCCATTTACATATCGCAGAACTTGCTTGAGCCTGTTATGCTGAGAAATAAAAATACAGTCTGTCTAGTTTACTTTATAATCTCTAGCAAGTTCAAAGAACAATATTTTAAAGGGGGAACACTGAAGTGTAAGTGAATTTCTCCTTATTTGCAGGTCTCAGTATTTGACTGTAAAGCTAATCAACAAGGAGCATAGTAGCTAAGAGCAAAAAATATCAGCAGATTTTCATTTTACTTTAAAATGAATTTATAGTTCATAAATCCATGGAAAGCAAATTACAGTGGTAATAAAACATCTAAGATTACCTGGGATTGTGTTAATCTGCAAACGACCTAATTTTCCAAATGTTTTGGCGCTAGACATAGTCACTAGACCATCAGGAAATCTAAGCTGTAGATGTAATCTATCTACATGTAAATGTATACATTTTGAGCTTTCAAGCATCCTCATATTTTATGGTGTATAGAACTTATTTCTTTTCTTTTTTTCTTTTTTCTTTTTTTTTTTTTTTTAATATGAGTGTAATTATCCAAACCTTGATTTAAGACTATGTTCCAGATCATGTTTTGCTTAAGCAAAAAGGATTTTGACTAAATAATCTATCTAAGTTTGAAAAAAGAGTCTTGTCTTTTCTAGAATCATATATACTACAGCTTAGTATTCATTCTGAATTGTTGCTATACAAACATAAAGCAGTTGAAATCCTTCATTCGGTGGCTGATCATAATCAACTAAATTCACAAACAAATTTGATATTTTTGCATGGTAAGATGAATACCATTTTCCTTGCTTTAAGATATTACTACAACACAACCACAAAAAAATATTGTTTTGGGAATAATATCGAAAATAAAATTTCAGAAATCCAATGACATTTCTTTTAATAGCCCAAGTGGTTTATAATTTGGCAGAGAGATGCTAAAATGGAGATATATTCCTTATTGCTTTGTCCATAGCTCATTAAGTTGCTTCCTGTTCATAATTAAGAATCTATATCCTTGTAGCTTTTAGGAGTTTCTACGTACTCGGATACATACATTATTTGTGTTGTCTTACACTCTCATTTATAGAATGCAGTGTTATGTTTCAGTCAGTCTCTTGAAAACTTCTTTATCTGTTTGACCTTCTCTTGTTCTTATGAATATATATGATTATTTTCCCATTTTAAAACTTAAAAGCAAAGTGATTATACTGTTTTTCTGTCAAAAAGTATGTTTATTCAATGATGAACTTAGTTGTGCTGAGTGATATTATCTCCAGCTATTATGACAGCAACATCAGTTCTGTAGGACAAAGACTAGTTTGTCACTTGTCTTAGTTCTGGTATCCCTCGGGAGTATTTTGGATCATATTGACATGTATTTCAGGAGCTCATTCTGATCATCTTTAACATGGTCATACGTAACTCAGTTACTCAACCGTCGCAGTCTTACTTCAATTGGATTCTCTTACAGCTAAAGTTATCTGTCTGGTTAAATATTCCCCCACTCCCCCACCCCTCCCTTTTATTTTTTATTGTTTTTATTATTATTATTATTATTATTAATATTTTGTCTTTGTTCTCTTGTGTCATGCTGAATTTGTATACATTTTTTTCTGACAAAATTGAACTGTTTTCTATTCTCCTGCATTTTCCCCTAATTATACTCTTATACAAAGCAAATAGGTAATGTACAAATAATGTACAAATAAACCAGCTACATAAACCCCCTGTGCTTAAAGATATAGTACAGTAAGGGTCTTTATTATGATATGGTAATTGGATTCTAACATTCAAAATAAATGTTAGACATTGAAAAAAATTTATTTAACACTGAATAATTACAATTTCCATTTCTTTCTGTATGGTCATTTGAGAACAGATAGTATTGCTTGTACATTTCACTTTTTTCAGCATTGCCCTGTAGAGACTGTTGCATGAAAACATATGAATAAGCAAATGAGTGAATTGTAAAACCACAATCATGTTCAAAGCTTGTTCAAAAAACATGAAAGTGAAAAGAAGGATACCAGTTGCTCTGTCATTATGACATTAACAAGAAAATCCTGCAATATGGAAAATGTTTGGAAAAAATCTTTCTTGACAGTGTTTCAGGGAAACTCCTTGCAAAGGAAATATGATCAGAGGAATTAACATGTTATATCTTTCAGAAAGGAATACTTGCCTGTTCCAGGCCTGTTGCATTTTTTCCTTTTTTTTTTTTTTTTTTTTTAATTATTATTATTATATTTTTTATTTTTATTTCTCACCATATGTCCATATTTATAATGTTTCTAACATCTGCCATAATTTTTATATTTTGCTGAGCGGACTAGTGTGTGTCTACTCTCTAGGAGTCCTCAGCAATTCAAAACAGGATACACATCAAGAATTAACAGAAAGAAGTACTATCTGCAGCTGGAGTTACATAAATGTTGTAAATATTATCTGTTGCATTAGGTGAAAAACAGATATAGAAACTGACATACAGAATCCTCTCCAGAAGTTCAGCTTCAATGTTCTGGAACAAATTTATTTTTGGCAAACTATTTCTGAAGTAGGAACTATCTCACTTTTGTCATCAAAGCTAGGTATTAACTCTATACTCCTTTCTTCTCTGTAAACTCAACCAAGAATTAAATGTCTTGTAACAACACCAGTCTTACAGAAGTAGTACATCAGAAAAAAAAAAAAAAAAAAAAAAAAAA
>CM021767.1:56248671-56276618 GCA_011076525.1 Nettapus auritus | reverse complement strand
CCCCCCCCCCCCCCCCCCCCCCCCCCGCCCAGCCCATCCAAATAAATAAAAAAAGACATTGTGGCATAGTTTTATAATTTCAGGTCACACCAGAATACATTCTTCTCACTGAAGTACAGTTAAGCCCCACAAAGTGCCAAAAAGTAATGTATTTACAAGTTAGTTTTACATGTTGGCATTATTTACTTGTCTGGTCTTGCATTCAGGGCTTGATCTATTTGGAGGGGAATATGTAATGCCTTGCAAGGTTCTTTGGTTTTATGACTGACAACGTGACTGTGAAATTTTGAACTGTTTGCACAGAAGCAAAATACAGAAGAGTACACTGTCCCCAAGGGAAACGTAGAAACTACCTGTTGCTTCTCAGGCTTAAAGTTAAAAGGTGTAAACATCTGTTAAGGTGTTAGACAAGTGTAATCGGTTGTTTGAGTACAATGCTCACATATACGTGAACATTTTCCTCTCCCATTTCCAACTTGGAGTGCAACATTTTTCATCATACTCTTACATCCAGATTCTAACAATGGTTTCTAGTGCAAATTTCCAGAGAAGAGAGAAGCAAACAACTCCTGACTGCTTTGAATGAGACGGAGATAGCAAACAAATGCAAATGAAGAAAATAAACCTGTAGGAATGTTCTCAAATAATTGTCATTGTCTTTGAAAGTTCACTAATGTAAACTCAGGCTGCATCACTGAATTTGAAGTAGCAAGATAGACTTGCACCATCGCAGAACCTCTATCACAGTCTAAATCAGCACTGCCTCTAACTTCACAAGAATGAGAGAGTAAAGAACATATTTCTACCTTGTCAACCACTGGCAGACCTAGAGAAAGAAAAAGCAAAAGTTGTTAAAATTAAAAAGTCATGGTTTTTTAGAACATTTCACCAAATATGTAGTATGGAGTAGTAACCAGACAACAACTGAAAGGGAAGACGAAACAGTAGAAGGTAATTGCATGGCCTTAATTTACATGGCACTTGACAACAAGCACAATCTGCAATTTCTAAGCGCCTTACACCATTCACTCTTGAGAGAGAAAAAGGGGATTCCGATACTATGTAAGGGGAGTGCAATCCCTCTCAAAAGAAGGAGTTTGGGGTAAGCGACTGAGTACTGAAAATCTTAAGACAAGGCAGCAGCAAAGTCAACTGAGAAGGGAGGAATCTCCTCTCTGGATGTTCACGTAAGAGCAAGGAAACTCAGTTTTTAGCTCGAAGCACCTGTTATTAGAGACAGGGTGGGAATGTATTCTTTGCAAGCCAGGGACCATTTCCACATCCTCAAAGCTATAGAAACAGTTGACTGCTCTGTCATATCATGCTTCTGGGAAAAAAATACTGGTTATATATGGTTGGAAAAGCCATCTAAGTGGTCTGAGTGATTATCTGCCTGATAAAGAAGGACCTGGGAGCATTGGTGGATAGTCATCTGAATATGAGCTTGCTGTGTGCTCATATGGCCAAGAAAGCCAACAGTATCCTGGATTGTATAAGAAACAGCGTGGCCAGCAAATGTAGGGAAGTGATTGTTCTTGTGTACGTGGCTTTAGTAAGGCTGTACCTCAATTACTGTTTTCAGTTTTGGGTCCCTCGCTTCAAGAAGACATTGAGGTGCTTGCGCGAGTCCAGAGAATGGCAATGAAGCTGGTGAGGGATCTGGAGAACAAGTCTTACAAGGAGTGGCTGAGGGAGCTGAGACTGTTCAGTCTGGAGAAGAGGAAGTTCAGGGGGGACCTTATCGTGCTCTACAGGTACCTCAAAGGAGGCTGTAGCGAGGTGGGGGTTGGTCTATTCTCCCACATGCCTGGTGACAGGACGAGGGGGAATGGGCTAAAGTTGCGCCACGGGAGTTTTAGGTTGGATCTTAGGAAAAACTTATTTACAGAAAGGGTTGTTAGACATTGGAACGGGCTGCCCAGGGAAGTGGTGGAGTCCCCATCCCTGGAGGTCTTTAAAAGATGTTTAAATGTAGAGCTTAGGGCTATGGTTTAGTGGGGACTGTTAGTGTTAGGTCAGAGGTTGGACTTGATGATCTTGAGGTCTCTTCCAACCTAGAAATTCTGTGATTATGGGATTCTGTTTTTCTGCTTCTCAGAGATACCCTTTCTCTCCTCTGTTTTGTTGTTATTTGTTTTGTATTTGTTGTTTTTTAATGGTGATACATACACCTTCAGCTGGTAGATATTAAACTAGAATCTGCTGAATTCTCTCTACAAAATATTTTACTACAGACAACCTATATGTCTGTTGTCTGTCCTTCTTTCTTAAACAGACCCTTGTATGTTAGACGGCATGCAGGATCTTGGGGTGTACCATAGACAAACACACACAAAAACAGAAAAAAATGGTAGTCAAGGATAGTGGGGGTTGTGTCTTTGTTTTATCCTGAGCCATGACTAGTTGTTTACACAGAGAAACATGGGACATAATTTTGATATTTACAATTTAACTTTGTTAAGATTCCCACTTAACGATTGCTTCTGCCTTATCCACACTTATCGTGCTCTACAGGTACCTCAAAGGAGGCTGTAGCGAGGTGGCGGTTGGTCTATTTTCCCACGTGCTTGGTGACAGGACGAGGGGGAATGGGCTAAAGTTGTGCCAGGGGAGGTTTAGGTTGGATATTAGGAAAGAATTCTTTATCTAAAGGGTTGTTAGGCATTGGAATGGGCCGCCCAGGGAAGTGGTGGAGTCACCATCCCTGGTGGTCTTTAAAAGACGTTTAGACGTAGAGCTTAGGGATGTGGCTTAGTGGAGGATTTGTTAGTGTTAGGTCAGAGGTTGGGCTAGGTGATCTTGGAAGTCTCTTCCAACCTAGGTTATTCTGTGATTCTGAGTCTGATTTGCTAAGTTCTTTCAAAGAAGAGTATTATTTAGCAGTCTGTAGGGGTGATGGTGGGGAGTTCACAGAATCACAGAATCACAGAAAGTCTAGGTTGGGAGAGACCTACAAGATCACCGAGTCCAACCTCTGACCTAACACTAACAAATCATCCCCTAAACCATATCCCTAAGCTCTACATCTAAATGTCTTTTAAAGACCTCCAGGGATGGTGACTCAACCACTTCCCTGGGCGGCCCATTCCAGTGCCTAACAACCCTTTCAGTAAAGAAGTTTTTCCTAATATCCAATCTGAACCTCCCCTGGCGCAACTTTAGCCCATTCCCCCTCACCCTGTCACCAGGCACGTGGGACAACAGACCAACACCCACCTCACTACAGCCTCCTTTCAGGCATCTGCAGAGTGCAATAAGGTCACCCCTGAGCCTCCTCTTCTCCAGGCTAAATAGTCCCAGCTCCCTCAGCCGCTCCTCGTAAGACTTGTTCTCCAGACCCTTCACCAGCTTCGCAGCCCTTCTCTGGACTCGCTCAAGCACCTCCATGTCCTTCTGGTAGTGAGGGGCCCAACACTGAACACAGTACTCGAGGTGCAGCCTCACCAGAGCCGAGTACAGGGGGACAATCACATCCCTGGACCTGCTGGCCACGCTGTTTCTTATGCAAGCCAGGATGCTGTTAGCCTTCTTGGCCACCTGAGCACTCTGCTGGCTCATATTCAGCTGACTGTCAACCAAAACACCCAGGTCCTTCTCTGACAGGCAGCTATCTAACCACACATCTCCCAGCCTGTAGCTCTGCTTGGGGTTGTTGTGCCCCAGGTGCAGAACCCGGCACTTGGCCTTGTTGAACTTCATACCGTTGGCCTTGGCCCATCAGTGCAGCCTATCCAGATCTTCCTGCAGAGCCTTCCTACCCTCAAGCAGGTCGACACACACACCTAACTTGGTGTCATCTGCAAACTTACTGAGGGTGCACTCGATCCCCTCATCCAGATTATCAATGAAGATGTTAAAGAGGACTGGTCCCAGTACCGAGCCCTGGGGGACTCCACTAGTGACCGGCCTCCAACTGGATTTGACTCCATTCACCACAACTCTCTGGGCCCGGCCATCTAGCCAGCTCTTAACCCAACGAAGCGTGCGCCAGTCCAAGCCATGAGCAGCCAGTTTCCTGAGGAGAATGCTGTGGGGAACGGTGTCAAATGCCTTACTGAAGTCAAGGTAGACCACATCCACAGCCTTTCCCTCATCCACTAAGCGTGTCACCTTGTCATAGAAGGAGATCAGGTTAGTCAAGCAGGACCTGCCCTTCATAAACCCATGCTGACTAGGCCTGATCGCCTGCTTGCCCTGCAACTGCCGCATGATGACGCCCAGGATAATCCTCTCCATGAGCTTCCCTGGCACTGGTGTCAAACTAACACGCCTGTAGTTCCCCGGGTCTACCCTCTGGCCCTTCTTGTAGATGGGCATCACGTTTGCTATCCGCCAGTCAAGTGGGACCTCCCCCAACAGCCAGGACTGCTGATAAATGATGGAAAGCGGCTTGGCCAGCTCTTCCGCCAGTTCTCTCAGTACCCTCGGGTGGATCCCATCCAACCCCATTGACTTGCGTACATCCAAGTGCTGTAGCAGATCGCCAACCATCTCCTCGTGGATTGTGGGGGCCACATTCTGCTCCCCATCCCCTTCCACCAGCTCAGGGTACTGGGTGTCCAGAGAGCAACTGTTTTTGCTGCTAAAGACTGAGGCAAAGAAGGCGTTAAGCACCTCGGCTTTATCCTCATCTCTGGTAACTAAGTTTCCCCCTGCATCCAGTAAAGGGTGGAGATTCTCCTTAGTCCTCCTTTTTGTATTGATGTATTTATAAAAATGTTTTTTGTTGTCTTTAACAGCAGTAGCCAGATTGAGCTCCAGATGAGCTTTGGCCTTTCTAATTTTGTCCCTGCAGCGCCTCACAACATCCTTGTAGTCCCCTTGAGTGGCCCACCCTCTTTTCCAAAGATTGTAAACCCTCTTTTTTTTCCTAAGCTCGAGCCACAACTCTCTGTTCAGCCAGGCCGGTCCAGCCAGTTGTGCAGGTTGGCTTAGAAATCAAGGTTCAGTCTTGAAAGATAGGGAATTACATCTGCTCATCATTCTTTTTGCTTTTATTTAACCTGATTTTTTTGTCTGTAATAAGTTCTATAAGTACTTTGCATCACATTTCACATCCTTACTATTTTCAAAAGCATTTTTCCACACATGCACGGTCACTTCTAAGGAACTGATGTAAACCCACCAAAGTCAGGAATCTGTACTCTCCCTCATCATAGTAAACAGCTAAACAGGGCATTTGAGTGTTCTTTGTAATATCTGTAGATGGACAGAAAATAAAAGTAGTTAAAATGTATTGATCTTTGTTTGCATTCTCTGAAAATATTATAGACAGTCATCTTCATTAATCTTCAAGGAAAGCAGCATTTATGTATGAAAGAAGATCATAAAGAATGCACTTAAATTTAAATACACATTTTCAGATGAGCTGTGAAAATATCCTGTGAATGGGTTATTGCTCTACATAGTTCAACTTACCCCGTGTAAATGTGAAAGTTATACTGACTGCTGCTTAGAAAACAAAGAAAGGATTTGGTGTGACTTAACAAAAGAAAGCGATGTGAAAGATAAATTTGAAACTCATGTAACTCTTCCTAACTTTTCTGAAAAAAAAAAAAAAAAATGGATCTTCTTGGCTTTGTCAAGTTCAGTTTTTCAACTAGTTCATTAATGAACCAGTTATTCCACCAAGAAAGTAATAATAACCTTTTTTAAGAAAGTTAGGAGATTTTTTTTAAAATATTCTAAAATATTCTCTTGCAGTGATATATGGTGATTTTTTTTTTTTCAACTAGTGGGCTTTATTTCTTTATTTATTTATTTATTTATTGTATTTTTTCTCCTTTGTCCAGATCATCTCTATATGTAATCTGCCACTTCATTTTTATTTCTTCAGCCTCACAAACCAACTCATTCAACAAATTCAACAAATCTATGGTAGTTTGTATAAGATGAATAACTCATCCTGAAATAGTAACACCTTTTGAATTAAGTCATATAAAGCTATGGCAATTACGTGAAAAATCATAACTATCTAGCACATATTTTATGTCTAAATTCATTTACTGAATAATTCAATTTTACAGAACACCCAGAAACCTTCAAAATTTAAAGCAGAAAGCTTCTCTTCATTTTATAGTGGAATAGAATAAGAGATTTGTTTTTATCTATTTGTAGACATTCCATAAAGAGGAAAATGGGGTTGAATTCCTGAAATAAGTTATTCACTGCTAATTATAGAGTGCTCTAACATCAATGGAAAAATCAACCATAAATGTACTGCAATAGCTCAGCAATGTGAATAGCAAGCGTAGCTGTTCCCTGATGCACATGAATACAAGATGCTAAATTGTATGAAAATAGCCCCAGGATATTGTTTCAGATTCTGTATTAGTTTCTGTATGAAAAGCACTTTCCACTGCTACAGTGGAAAGCAAAAGAAAACAAACAACTTGGAATTTTTCTACCGGTTAAAAATATATCAGGTAAAATCCAATATTCCAGTGGATCAGGATTTCAGGTTAAGTTACAAACATTCACTTGGCTGTTGCTTTTCTTCTTTGCCATATTACCCTGGATATTTATTTACTTGACAATGAATAAATAAATAAGTTTTGTTCTTCACATCTCACTTCACTTTTTGCTTTGATCCTTCAAGTGGACCTAATCCTGTGTTTGTAATATCATAATCCCCTGCTATGGAAATTAATGTGGTGTCACACATATTCAGTATTATGTAGCTCCAGTGCCAGAAGGGACAGTGAGCTATGAAAAGAGCAAGATATTTTAAAGAAAATAATAAATGCCCAAGCAAACAATTATGCAATCTTTCCTATAAATATGTAATGTGGCCAAAATTGTGTAATATTACTGAAAGCATAATTTGCTCCACTGGGTTTGAAAGGTCCGTTCACTGGTTCCCTCCCCCCTCTCAACCCCTCCACCCCCCTAGCGGTTCAGGTAGGCATATATATTAATTTCAGATATGATAGCACTAAAAAGCATAATGTCAGTGTGAAACTAAAAAAGGACAGATTTTTTCTAAAATATTCACATGAATCACTGGAAGAATTTTTTTGGAAATGAATCCTTCTAATATTTCCAATTGTTCTTACCACAGGAGAAGGTCAAAGTAAAGGAAATACCCTTCATCTTTGGGGAGGATGGGGTGAAGTTCTCAAGCAACCCCCTAAAACTATTTATCATTTCCATAGCTCATGCAAATGAGAAGAACTCTGCTCCATCTTCTCAAACATTTCTTGGACTTTTTGGTCTTATGGGTTCCAGGTCAGAGATATGCTGCTGGAGTCCTACAGAGTCAGGTTTTCTGAGAGCGTTAGTAGTCCCATTATCACTTTGAAAATGGAATATCCTCTTCACATTTAGGTATGTTTGTGTTCAATATCTCCTCACGAAATCCTCTCATTTTATTCTATTATTGTCTTTTCCTTGTGAATAAAATATTTTTGTTTTTGCTAACTTCTATTTTAAATGCTGCTACTGAGAAGAAAAAAAATAAAAATAAAAAATAAAAATAAAAATAAATGTGCATTTCATTTGAGAATAAAGTGTCCATAACTGTTTTGCTGATACTGTGGTACTGAAAATCTGCAAGCAGACTGAAAGTAACAATAAGATTCATTTTAAAAAGCATGCTGAGGGGAACTGAATTGTAAAATCATTGTCTGTAAGTCCATTTAAAAACTTATCCCTTCATTCCACATATCTCTTTCCCCAAAGCACTTCAAAACGTGTTTTTAATTATCTTGAACATCTGATTAATTTTTAAATTGCAAACTGTAGCCCTGGTGGGAAGCTACCTGTCAAGGTATTGTAAGTGTAAAATGCATCTCTTCTGAGAATTCTGGAAGTCCATTTTTCAACTAGTGTAATTCCGTTCTCAAGCTTTTTTTTTTTTTTTTCAAGCATTAATCTCCAAATACTGCTGGCTAACAGTTTATTTGGTGGTTCATTATACTGCCCAGCAGGCAGTGAAGTCAGCAGGAGCATGGGCTTGTTGGGCTGCTCCATATGTTTATTTGTGAGCATGTACAAAAAACCTCACACACAGATCCTGAAAATGCTGAATCCAGCAAATATGGAAAGAGAAGCTGGAAAATGGAGTGGAGGATGGGGAGAGAAGACTTAAATTCAGATGGGAAATTTCTTTCTTGGCAGAGGAGAGAAACATCAAGAAACTGAGTACACCCATAAACATTACTCAGCCAGTCAGAGCAGTCCCATCTGAGATCCCCCAGGAACTTTCTGCATTTGGCATGGGGGCTCTACTCAACCCCTGGGTGAAGTTCAGCTGCAGGACTTCCACACAGCTCCAGGCTGACCTCCAAGCCTCAGATACCTGAGGCAGCATGCAGAGCCCTGAGGCCTTCTCTACCATCTTCTACACCCAGAATAGCCCCTTGTCTCCCCCTTCCCAAACTGCTCAGTGGGGTTAACCTGAAGTACAGGAATTTCTCCATCAGATGCACTTTGTCTTGTCTTCCTACCCAAAAGTTACTTGCTGCTGGTTGGTGATGGTGGTAACAAGAATATCACCAAAGGAGTAGAGAGATTGGATTGGATTTGAGAGCTGGGCAATCACCAGCTGCATGAAGTTTAACAAGGTCAAGTGCTGGGTCCTGCACCTGGGAAGGGGCAACTTTGGCTATATGTACAGACTGGGCAATGAGACTCTGGAGAGCAGCCCCGCAAAGAGGGATCTGGGGGTTGTGGTTGATAGCA
This sequence comes from Nettapus auritus, assembly GCA_011076525.1. Classification (NCBI taxonomy): domain Eukaryota; kingdom Metazoa; phylum Chordata; class Aves; order Anseriformes; family Anatidae; genus Nettapus; species Nettapus auritus. Next base: position 56,267,936 of record CM021767.1, on the reverse strand, counting down.
AGTTGAATATGAGCCAGCAGTGTGCCCTGCCAGCTAGGAAGGCCAAGCATGTCCTGGGGTGCATCACGCACAGCATTTCTAGTCAGTTGAGGGAAGAGATTGTCCCACTCCGCACTGTGCTTCTGCAGCCTCACCTCAAGTACTGTGTGCAGTTGTGTGCACTGCAGTACAAAAAAGACATGAAATTGTTGGAGAGTGTCCATAGAAGGACTACAAAGATGGTGAAGGGCCTACAGGGGAAGATGTATGAGAAGTGGCTGAGGTCACTTGTCCTGTTCAGCCTGGAAAAGAGGAGGCTGAGGGGAGATCTCATCGCAGTCTATAGCTTCCTCACGAGGGGGAGTGGAGGGGCAGGTACCAATCTGTTCTCTTTAGTCACCACTGATAGGGTGGGAATGGTGTCAAGTTGAGGCAGGGGAGGTTTAGGCCTTCCCTGCCTCAGGAAGAAGTTCTTCACTGAGAGGGTGGTCACACACTGGAACAGGCTCCCCAGGGAAGTAGCTACTGCACCAAGCCAGTGGGAGCTTTAGAAGTGTTTGGACTGTGCACTTAGTCATATGGCCTGAATTTTGGGGTAGACCTGTGTGTTTCCATTACTTGGACTCGATGATCCTTGTGAGTCCCTTCTAACTCGGGATATTCTATGATTCTATGAAAGGAATACAGATATGGGAAAATTTATAGTACTATATATACTATGATTATTTTGTCTTTATTTCATTCGGGGAGGTCAAGTTCAAGATGTTCATCATATTAAGTCATGGACATACTATTCTTGAATTTATGCAAACATAGAAGACAGCAGCTGAGCTGAAGATTTCGTAATCTCAGTAGCTGGCAGAAAAGTTTCCAGGCAACTATTCTGCCAGACAAGGTGATGAATTATAGGATGTTTCAGTCCACTGGGTAGAACAGGATTAGGTATACCTATTCCACTCTCCTTTTTTCCTTACCAAATATCTCAAACAATTCCAGCAATGTACCAGATGTCTGTAACTTAGTTGTTTTCTCCACCTCATTCAAATAAATAACACAATTTTACAGTGAAGTATGTTGTAGTAGAACTTGTTAACCTTTGTTTTAAAGTAGAAACCAGGTATAACATGTGCTTAGAACAGAGGGCAGGTAGATCCAGGATGGTCCTAAGTTCCTGCAAATTTCATTACTGGATCTTGGATTGACCTTAAAAAATTGTCTCTCTTATGCATAGTCTTTTATTCAAGTGGCAAATAAGGAAACAGGAAGAAAACCGGTTTTTATGGGCCTATAAAAGGATCTGTGGAAAAATGGAAGAATGGAATGGAATGGAATGGAATGGAATGGAATAGTTCAGTTGGAAAGGACCTTTATAGATCAGTTCAACCACCTGACCTCTTCAGGGCTAACCAAAAGTTATAGCATATTATTGAGGGCATTGTTCCAACATCTCCTGAACACTGATAGGCTTGGGGCATCCACCACCTCTCTAGGAAACTTTTTCCAGTGTTTGACCACCCCACAGTAAAGAAATTTTTCCTTTTATCCAGTGTGTACCTCCCTTGGCACAGTTTTGTGCCATTCCCATGTGTTCTGTCATCAGTTACCAGGGAGAAGGGATCAGCACATCTGTCTCCATTTCTGCACTTCAGGAAGTAGTAGAGAACAAAGATACCACCTCTCAGCCTTCTCTTCTCCCAATTAGACAGCCCAAGTGTCCTCCTCATCAGTGAGTCTTCCAGCCCTTTTACCATCTTTGTTGCCCTCTTCTGGATGCTTCCAAGGACTTAAAATCCTTTACATGTCTGTCTAATTTATCAGTCCCCAGAAATGCACAACACTAGCAAACAGTAAGAAAGAGTCTAAGGATATGACATTTAGCTAATAATAGAAATATTGGGATTATATCTCCCTTGAATTTATCCCTTAGAGTCCTCCAACAGGGAAGACTTGTGAAGCTCTCAGCTGGTTTCCTTTACTAAAAGCATAGCTTAGGTAACTGTTGTGTGATTATACATGTATGTGAAATGCTTAGTGATTTCTATTGTTTTGGCATGCTTGTGGTGTAACCAATAATCTTGAGACTAACCAACAAACCTCCTGTAAGATGGAATTCATTGTCTGTGATATTCTATGCTCATGACTCTGGTTGTTGCTACAGTAAAATGTAACTGTGTATGTAGAAAATCAGGAACCTAAATAAATGTAGGACATTAGCAAGCAGTAAAGGTAACTTGTAACCCCTTGATCTTGTAGTCTTTAAGCTGCCACAGTTCCTTTTGATACTAGTCAAGGAATGTGTTGGTATAGCAGACATACAAAGAAGCGTATTAACCATAGCTGAAATTCTTAAAGATAATCTTTATAAATTTCAATGACAGTTTCTCAGTATCAGATGTAGGTTTTGAAGTATTTTCTTAATCTGTGAAAGATATTGTAGTCAATTATGATATTTTATTATTTAGGTAATTCCATTGACTTCATATACTTTTCAGAAGTAGAGTAATACACAGATAAGGTTAAAAATGAGAAGTATTGCACCCCCAGCTGGTATCTGCCATACCAGCACTGGGATATGTCACAGTTTAAAATAAACCCCATTGCCTAAATTCCCCAGTACAACTTTTTGAAGTGGCTTCCTTTGCTAACTGCCTGCTGCTGCTAAGAACTAAATGATTTATATATGGAATACTGAAAATAAATTCTACCTTTTGGACAACTCCCCATTCATCCAAATAACAGAGGAGAGGCTGATTTTCATACAGGACAGGATATTTGAAATCAAATATATTATTTCAGAAAATAATTAGAGTAAAAATAAATAATAAAATCTTGCTAGATTATTACAGAATGACTCCTGTGAAACTCTTGGCAAGAACAGGCTTCAGTGAAGTCAGTTGCAGCACTTAGCTTAATTCATGGAGGTCAGGAAGACAAGTCTATCTGCTTGACTAATACAACTTTCTTGCACACAACAGTCTTTGAAGAAATGTGTGCTGAACACAAAGGTTTAATATTATTACATTATTTCAAATACAGCCCAGTGTCATCTGGATTATTTGAATGTGCTTGAGTGTGTAATTGTTCTGTCTAACAATGTATGAATGTATGTAAAACCAAATTCGATTCGAAGAAAAAGACTTTTATGGTATCCTGTACTGTTGGTTTGCCCATCCATACAAGAATGCAGTAAAGGTTTCAGTCACGTTTGCTGTAAATCAAAAAGAATAAGACTTATACCCAAATTTACTCTCCAGCCAGGCGGCAGCAGAAGTTAATTCTTTAGGAAGCAATGCCATTGTATATCAACTTGACCCTGCCTCAGCATGGGATTCAGAATACCTTCCAATAATAGTATAGTGCATTACAGTGCAATATGAAAATTATGCATTCCGGTCCCTAATTCCTCTATTCCAAGAAAAGCAAATGTAAGACTGATTGATGCAAGTCACTATTTTAGCAATGTACAAATCTCAGCAGCAGGAATGATGCTCAGAGGAGACAGCAGTTTTCAGATGCATAAACCTTATTAAAGAATTAAGCTGAATTCTTTAATTATCACAGTAAATCCTATGTAAACACAATTTAGATTCATAGCTATGGTTTTATTGGCAAGATAGGTGATTTTTTATGGTTTTTATTTTTTTCCCCCAGATTCTGTTTTGATGCAGTTGTACAAAGGATGACTTTTAATACATCAGAATACAAATACTGCCACGATAGAATAAGGGTAGAGTTTTCAAAAATTCCTAAAGGACATGGATCTCTCAGGCTTTTATTAATAGCTGACTCAGTTTATCACTCATTACAAATAATTATTGAAAAGAAAAACAACAACAACAAAAACTGTAACCTGCACCTATGCAACTATTCTATGGTCCAAGTATATTTTTTTTCCTTTTTAATATTTTAAGTTAATAATGTATGTAAATGTCACTAATAATATGGGATGTTCTATTCACATTCAATAATCTTAGCATAATAAGATATATCATTGCTTGTTTTTAAAGCAATTTTGCCTGCTTTATCACAGACATTGAAGATCTGGCACAGACATTTGAGTACCTAGGCAGAAGCTTGCTTTACAAGGCAGACAATGACTGTTTCTGAGAATTGGTATTCTTCTGCATGCCCCAGAATTACTAGTCACATTAAAAGAGTCTTGACCCTGAGTCTCTGAATATTCTCAGAATGAGCATTGCAGATTCCAGTTCCAGTGTCCATTTTTACTAATCTTAGCTATGATTATTTGTCCTAGAAAAAAAAAAAAAAAAAAGTTTAGCATTTTCATATTATGATTTTAATAATAATAATTTGGGGTAAGGTTTTAGCTAAACCATCCAGCTGAAATCAAGGTTATGATCTTTTCATAGCTGAGGTCAATACTGTAAATACCAGTTATGTCCTTTGCTGAATGACTGCTTCAGTAATTCACAGAAGTGAAATTACTTCAGTTTCCAGAAATGAAGATCCTCTAAAGGTTTTGGCAAGAAACTATATAAAGCAGTAATCAAAAGCAATGCTACAGAATAGTATAATGCTATCTTAAGTCTTATTTAGTTTTGGTGATATAAAGGTTTCTTCCTTCCTAAGAATTCAGATTAAAGGGAGAAAGTAATTCTGTAATTTACACCTCTGACATTAAGCTGAAAAGCAGCACTGCAGACACCTGCTTCAGAATTCTCATTGTTTCCATGGTGCCACTTTCTATCACCTATTTTTAATAGTTTACACAACAAGATCAAGGGTGTCCCAGCTGTTACTGCCACTGTTGCTAAGCAACCTTTAAATCAGAGTTCAAGAAGACAAAGAATCATTCTTGAAAAATTTCTCGTGTCTGTTTTCCCCCTTCTTCTTCTGTCTACACAATTTTTCAGATGCCATGTTTTCTGGGTTTTTTTTGTTTTGTTTTGTTTTGTTTTGTTTTGTTTTTTTTGTTTGTTTTTGTTTTGTTTTGTTTTGTTTCCTTTCAAATTCTGTGTGAATCAACAGAAGTCGCCCAAAGGAATAAGCCAGTTTAAGGTCCAACTTAAAGTTACAAGAGCCACAACTTTATGCAAAAGAAGCTATGACATTTAATAGGGGATTTATAGCATTAACTTCTTATTATTTATTAAAATATTGTTAGGGCTCTGTATCCCTCTGCTGCTATTTTGTAACATCTGTGCATGAGTGCATCACGGACTGACATATTGATCAATGGAGGGAGATTCAGAGCTTGCAGGGAATTTCAATGTCCCTCTGGACCTTCTGGAATCATAATGCCATCATCTGCAAAAGGTGCAGAGATCAAAATCCCCCATCAAGAAGAATGAGAATTTAGAATAAATTAATCTGGAGAATTTGGGGTTGGACTATGTTCTAGAATGTCTAGATATCATTTGAACTTTGTTGCTAAACCATTAGCATCCCTTCCCTGAGAAATTATATGACACAACTTTTTCATTATATACATTAGCTTTGTTAATGTTGGAAATAAAGCAGCACAGTGGAATATGAGGGTAAAGGAAAATGTAAAGTTAAGAGATCCTGTGCTTCATTTAAAATCTTTGCTTGGACCAATAGACTTTCCTTTGTAAGGTTTTTGGTCCAGGCTATTATTTTATATACCCGTATAAGATTTATGTCACCCTAAATGCTTCCTCCCACATCATATCTGCCCAAACCCTTTCCTTTCTTTGCACCACTCACTACAAGCCATCAGGACAATTTCTTACCCTTTTCTATTTCAAATTATTATTATTATTATTATTAAATGCAAACACAGTCTTGGTAGATTTTCTTTTAAATTCTGCAGATGAAAAACATTTTCTGCCACTTCTCATCACCTGTTCGTATTCCCAAAGCTACTGTTTTTCCCTCAGATAAATTCCTCTTCTGGTTTTTAACCTTCACACTAATCCATGATTTGCCAGTCAGGTGAACAATTCACTCACTTCATACTGAACATGTTAAAATAACTATTTTCACTCATTTAAGAAAATAAATAGTCTTCTCAGTTTTCAATTTGAAATAATAATAATAATAATAATTGTTGCAATTTCAATGTCCATAAGAGGCATCAGATTGTCTCTGCTTCATTAGCTATCTTGAACTTGAGAAACTTCCTAGAAGGTAAAAGTAATAGCTTATTCCCTGTGTCCTTTCAACCCTTATCTTTACTGTTTGACCTCTTTATAGAGGCTTCTCAACAAGAATACCAGTTGTGATGGAACTTCTTATTTATTTATTTGCTTGCCTAATGTCAGTAAATATTCATCCCCTGGGAAGAGAGCTGAGATCACAAAATTCAATTCAGGGAGGTTGCTGAACTGCTGGATGATGCAACTTTTGTTCTCTGCCTGCCTGATCTGACTCTGAAGCTGCCACAGGGAAATAAATAACTCAGTCTGTGAAATCATTTTACCCTTATTTTCATGTCATCTAGGTTGGTGTAAATTAGGAGAAACTTCACTGCATTACAGAATGATCAGTGATGTAAAATTGCCATAAGTAGGACAGTCAACTTTTAGAACTTTTATCCAAAATGTAAGTCTGTTGCCAGTGTTTAATGTACTTGCTAAAGGCAATCTGACAGTTCTGAGTTAATGAATAGATCATGCGTCAGATTTATTACTATGCAACCTGCCAAGGAAAGATAGCCTCTTAAAACTTTTAGGTAGAAACTTACATATAATAAGTTTATCAATCCTCACTAACATACTGAAAATATTTTTTTCTTTTTCTTTTTTCTTTTTTATCTAGATTCTAAGAATCTCTCTACATTTTGCCACCCTAAAATTCTGAGAAATGTACTTTGCTTAAATAACTGTTGTTACAATAGTATTTCCTCTATTTGTGTTAACATATTTCTGTGCCCAAAACCACAAATAAGAAATTTTCTGGCAGACTAGTTTGGAAACTGTGAAAACATTTTTTTTTTCCCTGAATAATTATGGAATACAGATTCTTATTCTATATATATTTTAAGAGGTGTTTTTAGTACATACAACACTAAATATATTTTTCAGAATGTCTGTGTTTAGCAGGATCCTGTTTACAGTCATTAAGTGAACAAGTCAATTGAAAAATGGTGACACAACCTAGGTCCAGGTCCAGGGCCCTGGCATCTGTTAGAGTATGAAGACAGAATCCCAGTCTTCAGTTCCAGCCATGCAGTCATGATGACTGAAGAAGAAAGTTAAAAATGTGATTAAGACACACTTGCTGAACAAATGTGTTCCTTGGCTTCCCTGCTGCAGGTGTGGGAAGCTTTGCAGTGCACAGCAGGGTGTTAATGCTGAAAGCCAGCACTGAGACAATCAGCCACTGCCCCTGCCAGAGCAGGAAATTCCTGCAGCAGCAGTGCAGCATAATGGGCAGGATACATCATTTGGACTACTCCCAGAGAGTTGTCAACATGGTTGCTTCAATGCTTAGTTATACAGAAATAGTTTCTCAGGTTCAAATTATTGATCAGGGTATCACTGGGCTAAGCACTATACAGTGCTTAGAGGATTGGTCTTTGCCCCTTTTTTTGTGCAGCCTCCCATAAGGCATGCTCACAACACCATTTCTCTCTCTCTGAGTGAACAGTCCCTCAGACTACAAAGGGTTCACTGGGAATATCATTGCAAATATACACACTTTGCTTTCCTTTCTCTAGCCCTTTGTAAATTAGAATCCAAATCACGTAATGCGAGTTTAAATTTACAGTGTAGCATAAGATAAACAAATGATCTGAGCATGATTTAATCAAAGAGCATACCTTTATTACATGCTGAAGCAGTTCAGCACAGTTATCACTTCTGGAATTTCAATTTGTATCACTGTGTAAGATTAAATCAATATTAACAGCACTAGCATAATACAAATAATAATAATTTTAAACTCACATTTTCCTTCCAGAATTAAAACTTATTGTAATTTGATCTCAAGATCTGGATTGCAGAGGTTCCTCCTTCAATCATACTACATAAAAACTCATACTACGTGAGGGACATGTTCACATCACCTTCTACCCCTTTCTCAGTAATGTCAACAAAAAGAAAATGAGCATTTTAGAATGCAGGTGTATCTCAAAGACACTTTGAAGATCAAGACAAAGAATCTGAGGACTTTATTCCTCTGATGGGTCAAATACATATTAATATTAATAAGTGTGCAATTTCGTTGATGGGATTCAACATTTTTCATTTAGCAAGTCTTCCATTATGAACCCATCACAGGGCAATTTAAAAGCATTTGTTCAACTCTTCCTTCATGAATCACAAATCATCTCCTTAAAGAACTCTAGCAGACTGTTTTTTAAAGCAAAACAGGGTTTAAATGTCACTAGGAATATCACTAAGAATGGTGAGAATTAGTTGTGAAGAAAATAAAGGATAGCTAGCAAAAATAAATGGAGAGATGTTAAAACAATAAACAATTACTTTCTCATTTCAAAGATATCATATTGCATTCTTTATTCTGATTGTGGAAAAGAACCCATTGACTATCAGGAACAATTGATTTTCCTTCCAGATGTTTTCTATTTACATCTGAGCACTGAAAATTATAGTGCTGCCACTCAGCTGTGCAAGGAGTGTCTTCAGTTGGTTTTCTTATTACAGTAAGTGTCCTGTTGTCCTGCTCAAGACCAAAGGTCTGTGGTGCTTCCTTGTAAACCCTGCTGGTTTTTTTGTTGTTGTTGTTGTTGTTGTTTTGTTTTATGTATGTTGGAAGAGTCAGATATTTTACATTACAACAGACTGGAAAGAATTGCAGAAATTGTCATCATGCATGCAGTTGTAGGCTTTTTTCTTTCCTGCACTGTTTGGCTTAGTACTTCTAAATTGTAGCTGGGGTATATTCATTAAGTTCTCAGAGCTACAACTTCCTCTGTATACACATATGTTTAAGTATACAAGTACATATATATAGGCATACATGTGTATGTATACATATATTTAGACATACATGCATATTAATATATATATGTACACTGCAAAATTAAGGGATCACAAATAATACTAACAATGACTGACAATCTGACTGCTCAGTGTACTGAAGTTCAGAAAGGAACTTCAAAGCAATTGTGGACTTCCTCAGATCTTATATGCAGTTGCAAGACACAGGTAGCTGGAAGGGTATTTTGGCTCTTTTATTTTGCATTTTTATTACCTAGCTTCCTTTAATTCTGGGGATTTGACAACTATATTGTTCTCAGACATCTTTTGCCCTTTCACTCAAGTACAGTGTAATCCTGCACATCTGTAGTCTCATAAGTACTATGCCTTATGTTCTCTATACCATTCTCTGTAATCAAACAGCAAGATTCTGGTTTTTTGTTTGTTTGTTTGTTTTTGTTTGTTTGTTTGTTTGTTTTTTCATCTATTGTCATTTCCCTTTGGAAATCTTCTTCCAACAGATTTCCAGAAGCTCAGGCTCTATTCAGGGGATTTTCTACAGTTCAGCAAAACGTCAGGGTGAAGGCTGAGTCACACAGTTATAAAGCCCAGGGAGAAGATAGAGTGAGACTTGAATGGAGTCACTGAAGAAAAGTGTTGGGATTCTTAGCAGCTGACTATTCATTTAACCTGGAAAAAAAAGGAGAAGGGGGGATTTCTCATTAGCTGGCATATTTTATGCTAGCTAATGAGAAATTCTATTGTTCATTACCACAAAGGTAAATGCTATTTTTTTAAGGTGTTGGATACAAATACAATTCTTTTTATTACTTGCTGACACATAACAGAGAAGAGGCTAAGCAGAGCTGTATTTATTTTCCTCTACATAGTGTAACGAATAAAAGTGTTATCAGACATAATATATAGTGCTAGCTGTTGGATTTTTATTTTTATTTTTCTATAGCAGGTGATTAATATTGTTAGTAATGCTACAGAAGCTTCCTCTTTCTCTTTGTTCTATGTGAGCTAATGACTGAATTTGTGGTGTTATATTCAACACCCAATGAGATATTGAATTTAATGGGTTTTCATTAAAAAATTAACCATAACTCTATGTTTAGTTTTACTATTTTTTTTTCTTCTTATAGGTATAAACATATCTCTGAATACAGATTTTAATGTGTTATGTGCATGTACTAGTCTTCTCTTCTTGTCCTCTTTTCTGTGGTATATGCTCCCATGACAGCATTTGTAATTTCCTTCTTCCATCTATTCAATACATTTAGATATGCCATAGTAAGAAACAGATAAATATTGATATTTTGTATGGTTCACAACAAAGTACACAAAAAGCAAAAATTCAAGGTAAACATGTTGGTTGGTCTGAAACCTCCCTCATTACATTTGGCTAGAGAAAATGGTCGATAGTTCCACCAAAAATAAATAAATAAAAGTCTTTGCTCAAAAAAACTCTTAGAATTTTGGTTTCTATCCCCATTCTCTATGTTCAGTGGAATTTTTTCTTTCTCTTTCCCTTGATATTTCTGAAGCCACAAGGTGTCAAAGATAAAAAAGCTCTTGTTTTCTTGACAAAATGTGTTGTGTTGAAGAGCAGGGGTCTGGAAGCTGTAATGCTACTCCCATTCCCCTGTACCCACCATTTACCTTGAATGTGACTACACCGATTTTTAAAATGGAAGAAATGTTTTCATTGTGACTAGAGCATGTTTGAACAGAATGGCAAATTTCACTGAATGCTGTTGCATAACACCCAAGGAGCACAAAATAAATAAATAAATAATAAAATAAAATAAAATTTGAACTAAGTATTCCAGATTACGCTTTGGTAGGAAAATTGAATAAGAATTTTGAATTCAGTTTGTAAATTGACACCTGGTTTAAGTAAAGCCTTAAGCAAAATAAGTTCAGGAAACAGATTGACTGTAATGAGTTTCACTGTCTATCAATAGAGAAAAGGCAAGCCTAGTCAACTAAAGTGACAATTTGTTATTGTCCACTATTTTATATAGAGGAAAAAGGAGATGCAAACCTTATTTTGTCACAAATTTCTTTACTGCAATCATTTTAACTTCATGCTCATTCTGTACTCTGTAATGAGTCACTTACCTTTACATAATTTAAATCTCTCGATCATCTAACTACGATTATTTTTAAAGCAAATGCTGGAATAGAATCTAATGTCTCCCAGCACTGTGTATTCCTATCAGGCTCTTATAATCAGGATGATCACTTAATTAGCATGTTTGTTTCCACTAGGGTATACCAATTAAGAGATATAACCACATTGCTGTACATTTATATTAATGTCCTTCTACATTTAAAGTAAGATCACACATTTCTGCAAGTGTAGTTTTTAACACTAACAAAAGATTTTCCAAAGGATATTGAGTTATTTTGCTATCTGCTTTTTATGGTTGTATTGTTAAATTACTAGAAACTAGACATTAGGTGTCTTTTATTTTTATTTTTATTTTTATTTTCCTCCTCAAAGCTGCTATAATATTACCTTTATTTCATAGTTTTCACAAATGCATTCAAGCAAAAGTACAGCTGACATGAGTAATGATATCTCATAAATGCTAGTTCCACAGATGTGTCGTCCCAAGTCATCTTGCTTTTGTATGCATACTTTGCTTAGTTATCAACTGTTCTCTCAAGAACTACATTGGCTGCATTTGTTTTATTCTTTTACTTTGGATATGAATCTCAGATCTTCTTGATGTCTTCTATTTTTTAATGTTAGGAAACATGTTTACTTTTTCTCATTGTGACCTCACAAAAGTGCATCAGGTAATGCAAACTTTACATTTATTTCCAAATAATTTTTAATTTGAAGCATAGACATTCAATATTCTTATGCTTTCGTTGTTGTTATTAAATCTTATTTTGTTTTACTTATGTGTCTCAATTTAAAAGGTATTTTTCACTGCATTTAGTCTTGGTTCTTTTCTGGAAGGACAACAAAGTCAAAGAAATGAGGTTTTTCACACATTCACTGAAGTGTTCTGAGCACTGAGTTCAGAAAAGTGTTCATTATTGCTGTCCAATTATTGTGAAGTTTATATGCAAAGAAGTAACTGGACTGTATTTTAATTGTTTCTAAATATGTGTCTACATTTTCCCAGTGTAGATCTGTAAAGAATCTTCTTGATTTTCCACTAGACTTCTACTAATTCACCTGTGATACACTGATTTTATTAATTTAGAATTATTATGCCTGTGGAAAACACTACTAAAAACTGAAAGTTACAAGTCTCATGTGAAATTTCTGCAATATCTAGATGTCTCACTTGTCTCCCAAGTTAGGTCTCAACTTTAAACATTTGCAGGATTTGTGTTTTATATTATTCTTATTTTTTCACAATTGAAGTGTTCTCAAATAAGGCTTTTCAAACCATTCTCTTCAACAATGACAGTTAGCTTTGTCTGTCCACTCTTTAATTTTAATTTAAAAAAATTAAAATTAATTTAAAAATATGAAGTTGATTCAAAAGTAGTTGTAATTACCACAGATTCATATGACCCTATCAGTTGATGTTTGAAGAAAGAAAAAAAAATGTGCAAAATAACTGAAGTTTTCCATAGCTGCAACGCTTAGAAAAGTAAATTGTATTATATCTTTATTTGTGTGTAACACAGTGTGCATTTTAAATATAATTTTCTGTGTGTAACACATACATACGAATTCATGTAGATTGGTTTATCTTCTGCATAGTAACTTTAGAATGAAAGTAATTTATAAAAATGGGATTGTACTCTACTATTCTTTTTCCCAATCGCTTTCAATGTGCTTCACTTTTTACAGAGTACATATAAGTAAAAGTCCACTTTCACTTCCTATTTTGCTAAACTCTAAACATTCATTTTGGGTGAGGGTTGAAGTTTTCCATTAAAGCTCTATTATGTGTTTTTTTTTTGTTTTTTTTTTTTGATGTTATTGTTGTTGTTGTTGTTGTTGTTGTTTTTCCTGAAAAAGATAGTTCCATGTTTTCTCAGAACTATGTGGAGTAAATAAAATAAACCAAATTGTTAGTGCTAGAATTTCTCTAAAAAATCTTAGTATAGTGTAGAGGAAATAAACAAATAGAACAAATGGCTTGCCATTTGTTGGTGGGAATATTTACACCAGGGCATACCTTCTGACATTTTTATCACATATCTAAAATTTTTCTAAACAGGGAGGGGTTTTCCTCTTGTGTATCCGCTTGTGAGTGATTATGAGGTTATTAAAAGAAATAGACAATTTTAATCTGTGGGGTTTCCTTTATTATCAGAAGCTCAGTATCAGAACTGCAATAAGACTTCAAGTACAGATGTATCTCAGTCAACCTTCTGTCAATGACTGTAAGCATAAAATACTTAAGAAATCATTGAAGGAATTTGAACGTTATAAAAATATTTCACCTTTTACATTTAATCAAAACAGGCTGTGAATTTCCTAGTAATAATTATTTGGATTGAGTTTTGTTTCCAAATTAATACTCCAAAACATAGTTTTTTGGTTGGTTGGTTGGTTGTTTTTTGTTTTGTTTTGTTTTGTTTTGTTTTTTTGGCACATACCCCCACATGGAGTGATTGACCTTCAATTAATGGAGTTTATGGCAATCTAGGGCTCAGCTCAGTTGCTTAAACATAGTCAGCTAATGCCAATAGAGACACGACAGGATATCCCAACAAGCATCTAACGCCTATATCATGAAGAGCCATGAAACTCTTTCGAGTACTATGTCTTCTCTGTCATGCCCATATCAAATACTGTTAGGTCATTTCATCTGGCAGTAGAATGTTGCCTCTGGTCTTTATGTGTGTCAGAGCATGATGAGTGATTCAATTCATCCAAAAGCAGACAGCAAATGTCAGACAGTTTAAGCTTATGTTTACCCACATTCTTGGATTCTACTTCTCCAGGATATATTGTAAAACAAATAATTATATTTTAATGAACATAGAGACATAGAATTCTTAATAGGTATGCCTCAGTCAGCTGTTACTCATCATTTCAAACACAGGCCAAAAAATGCAGGGTAAGAGATACTAAACAGAGAAGAGACAGCTCACATATTCTAGAGAGAGTGGATTCCACAGTAAGGGAAAAAACTATATATATATAGGTTTTTAGGTTTATAACAGATCATTCACTTTTGCCTAGTAAAAATCTGGGAGTGATTTTTCAAATGTAATTCATAATGAAAATGAGAGAGTAAGTTGGTTTTGTTGTCAGTTTGGTGTGTGTGTGTGCCATTAAAATTCTGATGGTTTAAAGGTACAACCGATTCTGCAGCTCACAGATATGTGCTCTGCAACTTTCCTTTCTCACATGTCTGATTTCCCCCATCACACTTTTTGAGACGAATGAACTAATTCAGCAGAAATTACATATGGAACATGAGGTAGCTTTTTCAACTGAAGACTGAAATGGGAAGACATTGGTAAAAAGGTTCCATTTGGACATAAGTGGTCAGAAAATTCTCTAATCTTCTTTACCTGATACTGGTCTGACTTTGCTCTCATAAAAAGAATCGATCTCCTTCACAACAGAATTTTCCCAAAACTGAAAAAGATTTCTGGATTTTAAGGAGTGAAGAAGAATGAATGAAAATCAGGCAAGTAATCTTCTGAATGAAGATTACTTGCCTGATCTTACAACAAATGTCATTCTAGGGAATGTGTTGATATTGTTTCAAATAGCTGCTTCTTGTGACTATTGTTTTGCATGAAATCACAATCAACATTTCAGTATGGATTTGTGACCTGAGATTATCCCATATTCATGGGATGTGAGGATGACCTATCTCTGTAATTGCGACTTTTAAGAATAGAAAAAGGCTGTCAGAATGTGCCTAGAACCCTGATCATATATTATAAGCAGTGCAATCATCATCATCATCCTCATCATCATCATCATGGGTTACATATATCTGTTGATCTAAAAGAGCAACAATGCTGAAATAATCTCCCATGGTTTTGAAAAAAAAAAAAGCAAGGTTTTGAAAATGTTTGTTTTATTATTAAGAATATATAGAACTTGTTTTATGTCACATTGTACTGCCTTTGCTTTTGGGTACCTTGGTTTATGGGTTAGAGTTAGGTTGAAGTTAGGATTGAAAGCAAGAAAACCAGGAGACACAGCAGAGTGGGGCTGGAAAAGGGACTACCAAAAAGCAGTGTAGGATGTATTGTAATTTCTACAATGTACTGTTTGTCTGGAGACCTTGCCCAATGCTCAGTCTATGTTTAGGTTCAAGGTTTATATTAAGAATGAGGTCAGATGTAGGGCTGGGAATATATTTATGAGAGGAAGCATTTACAGTGGAGTTGAAAAAAAAAAAAAAAAAAAAAAAAGATTATTTCTTCTAGTACCTTAAAAAAAAAAAAATCAGCAAGCCGTGGAAATAGTTTTGTCTTACCATTTGAACAAAATCATTAAATACATTTATATTTACCCTCTTGCTATCCCAAAATGTCTATCAAGTATTCCTCTTGCTTTATTCTGTCCAGAATTAATATGCAGATGTTTTTCGATATGTTTAAAAATACTCATTGGTTTAAAAAGTTTGTCATTATTAAGTCAAACCTTTACATCTGATTTGCAGCAATTTACCTTAATAATTAGTTTCATTTCCTTTGTTAGGTTACTTTGTTTTCTGTTATTTTAATGTGGATGGAAATAAATAAATATCTACCCAGACATAAATTTCAGCATTTCAAGCAAATGAGGAGGAAGAAAAGGAAGAAAAATAGATGGAACTGGGACAAGAAAGAGGTTATTTGTAATAAGAATATTCCTATTTAGAATCTGTCTATAATAATTATTTCCATACCAACTATAAAGTATTTTGTCTTATTTCTCATTTGAATTTGTCTGATTTCAACGTCTATGCACTGACTCTGTATATAACAAAATCAAATGTTTTCACCAAATAAAATACAGACCATGTTGATCCCTAATATTGGCTTACCATGAAAATGCAGCTACACTAAAATAAGTTCATATTTTCATCTTATTCTTACAAGCACTTAAGCTTCCTTTAGGAAACTTGAAAAAAAAAAAAAAAAAAAAAAAAAAACACTTGTAATTCAAATAGTTTTGGTGGGACTACCCTGAATTATCTGCAAATGGTTAAATTTTGCAGCATTGTTTTAAAAAGTAGTAACATAAAAATTGTGAATGTCATTCCAGTATTGAATCTCTTTAAATCTTATAGGAATTAGAAATTCTTTGTCTTGCTTCTGCTTTTCCTATTAGTCTCTTTGCCATGGTGTCTCACTGTCAAGAGATTTTAAGTTGCTTGTGTACTGAGATTCTTAAATCCTCTCTGGAATCTTGATTTTCATTATGCAGTCCTGACTGTATGAATTTCCTGCATTCTTCCTATGAGACACTTCACTTCTTATTTTATTCCATTAAATCTGGTTGTAAGTGGGTCCATTTCGCTTAGAAATTCTATATCAGCCTGTGGTGCAATTGCTTAAACTAGGAAAATAAAACTAACATTCACATCTTAAAGAAAAAGTACAGCGTTGAAGAGGCTTTCAGGGTAGGGTGCAGCTGCATTATCTGAGTGTTCCCTAGGCTTCCAACCTTAGATGCTATCACGCTGGGGGAACCTGGTGTGCTGACTCTAAGGAACAGCATGGAGCATAGAGTGGAGTGGAGACACCACGGCTAGGCTCTGTGATCAGGTGGGGACTTGATTGTTCTTGTGCACTCCGAAACCGATAAGCAGCACTTTTTGCTACCCTGAGCCAACAACCTGTCAGGTTTTGACAAATGCTGTACTCTAGTGTACTTTTGCTCATTATAATATCATTATAATATCATTATAATACCAAAACATACCTCCATCCCAAAAGCTACCCGCCTCCGAGGTGCGACCACCCCTCACTGAGCATGCACTCTGAATTTCTCAGAGCCTATTACTTTAAACAGAGACGGGAAAACTTTTCACCAATCATAACTAAGATATGCTTGACTAGAGTCACTCAAGCTCCACCTAGAAGATAGAAAATAATATAAATTGGCCTAAGAGAGAGGGGATGTTAGGGAAGACACCATCATCAAGGGAGATACCATCCCGAGGGAATACATCATCCCGAGGACCTCCTGACTTCTGGGATCAGTCGACGGGCTGAGCCTCTCTTCCCCCCCATTGGGACGCCTTTGGGTGAGATTCAAACACGTGTTTATACTCCTTTTAACGCGTTAATTTCTAGGCTGCGCACCTGTGTATTCATGCATGCTAGCTTGCTTTTGCAGACAGTCACTATCGCCAGCAATCCAAAGAACCTGTGTACATGTTGCTGTAATGAATTGCACTGGATTGTATTGTTCCTAGCTGTGATAGTTCTTATTGAACGCGACTAGAGTAAGAGCGGTTATTTGTTATTGGTGAATCCGTGACCGTGATAATTCAGTGCTCTGAATCCAACCAGACCCATATCAGTTAATGCGGTATTGGTGAATCTGTGATTGTGATAGTTCAGTATCCTGAATCCGACCGGGTCCATAACGATTAATCAGCGACTAAGTGCTAAGGGTGCTTATATGTTATTGGTGAATCTGTGACCATGATAGTTCAGTGCTCAGTGCTCTGAATCCGACTGGACCCGTAACGGTTAATCTGCTTTCCTGAATCCAACCGGACCCATAATGGTTAATTAGCTATACCTCTTTAATGCGACACAGCCCAACTCCCATGTCTTCATCTTTATGTCATTGCTCTAATATGCACATCACCCATCAGCATTATAAGTAATTTTTATTTTTACTAACACCATTGCTAAGAACACAAAGTTGAATATTGAATAAATTAATCCCTATGGAACTCCCCTGGAAACACATATTTGGTGCTTATTCCCAGTTGACACATAATGCCTTAAGATTCATTTCTTGGTTAGCTCTTAATTTCTTATGTGATTTATTGATATTGTGTAATAATAATTGGAGTTCTGGACCACACTGTATTATACACCAGTCATGATCTGTGTGTATAACATCTGCCTGTTTAACTTTTCAGCCAAATTTGTTATCTAATCAGACAATAGAATCAGGTTTATTTGAACAGATCTAATTTATGCAAAATCATTTTGTCTGGCATTAATTGTGTTCCTATCTCTGAATTCCTTATCAATGAATTTTATATTGAATTTTTCCTCCCAGAGTAATTTTTGTGTTGGCGTTAAAATCATCGCAGCTATCTGACGGCAATCGTAAGGCACCAAAAATTGACCAGTCATAACATTTTCTAAAAGTGACTGAGTAAATGTTGCGTGTAATCCATATGTAGTAACAGTCTTTCTTAACTCTTTAATTAGGTCCCATTGGAAGGCATCATTTTCATTTGGACCACTGGGTCGCACCTGCACTGGGAAAGCCATTTCTACCCCGTCCCCATTTTTTTGCACTGCCCTGTGCACTAGCTCTCATTGTTTCCACCGGGTGAAAACTCGGGCCTTCGGGGAAGATTTATCAGGGGTAGGCAAGGCGGGAGCCAAGGGGGTGAGTGGGGAGGGGCTCCACAGCTGCGATCCGCAGCCCTCTTCCTTGTCATCCCCCCAGGTCTATCAAATTGCGCTGCTCTGGCGACTTTGCAGGCTCTGATCTCAGTTCAGCTGCCGGTATTGCCTGGGCAGTGGCAGTTTGTGCTCTCTTTTCTGCCTACCACGATCTTAAAGTCTCAGTCACCAGCCGCCACGTAGCCATCACCTCAACAGCCTTAGTATTCCCATGGGACACTGCTTGACATATTTTTTTCCGTGCTCGATCCCAAGTTTTTAAATCAAATACAGTGGAAGCCATTGAGGGGAACCCTTGTTTTTGCAAGAATTTCAATAATAGCTTTATCTTAAGCGAATAATAATTTATTCCCTTTTATATTAGGAGTTGCGTTAGTAGTTTAATTACAGTCTGGTCCTCTGTCGAGAGGCTAGCTCCCATGATTAATGCCCAGCTGCTCACCTGCCCTCCAAGTGATGTCCCAGGGTTGAAGCTGTAGTCCAGCTGTGAGCTTGACTCGGTCAGCTGGGTTTTCTTCAGATAGTAGTGTGGCGCTGCTCCTCGAACGTCAGGGTCACCATCTGAAGGGATGCAAGACACGGACTCCTGATGGCTCTTGAACAGAAGGCCTTTATAGCTATTTTTTACTCCTACATATACTTTCCCCGTAGCCCCACATACTGTCCACATGCCTGAATCTGACATACAATTGATTAGAGACCCTCAGACATGCACCTCGAGCCAGCCAGCAATTGGCAACCACCCAAAACTCATCCTTAGCACTGTAGCCAATTTTATTTATCTCAACCTTACTCGAGTTTTTGTTTTTTGCCACTTGATTCCTCATTATCTCTAATTCAGGGTGTCCTGGTTTCAGTTAGGACAGTTTTCCTCCTAGTAGCTGG
>CM021767.1:56168346-56248661 GCA_011076525.1 Nettapus auritus | reverse complement strand
CATTGTGCATCACTTGTTTCATACACACTATTATTATTATTATTATTGTTGTTGTTGTTTCCTATCTTAATAAACTGTCTCTATCTCAACTCTCGTTTCACTTTTCCGTTTCTCTCCCACATCCCAGAGAGGGAGGGGGAAGGGTGAGCGAACGGCTGTCTGGTGTTTAGCTGCCGGCTGGGTTAAACCACAACACAGGGATGTGTGAAACAGCGCAAAGTCACCTGCAAATTCTTTTCCCACAGGTCTTGAATATCTTCAGAGAAGGAGACTCCACAACCTCCCTGGCTGGCCTGTTGCAGTGCTCCATCACCCTCACCGTGAAGAAGTTCTTACGCATGTTGGTGCGGAACTTCCTGTGACCCTTTTTTTTGACCATTGGGCTTTGTCCTATCCCCACAAACCACTGAAAAGACGTTGGCTAAATCCCTCTGTCTCCCAGACTTAAGAGATCTGTAAACATTAATAAGGCCCCCTCTCAGTCTTCTCTTCTCAAGGCTGAACAGACTGAGGTTTCTCAGCCTTTCCTTACAGGGAAGATGCTCCAGGCCCCATGCTCCAGGCCCCGTGTCATCTTTATGGCCCTCCGCTGGACTCTTTCCAGAAGATCCTTGTCTTTTTGGTACCAGGGAGCCCAGAACTGGACACAGTACTCCAGGTGAGGCCTGACCGGGGCAGGGTAGAGGGAAATGATCACCTCCCTTGACCTGCTGGCCACTCTCCTTTTAATGCACACAATATTAATGTATCCCTGGGATACACTTCCCAAGATCCCCAATAGGTGCTCTTTGTAATGAGAAACCCAAAAGGACATATTATCAGTTATAATCAGGAAAAGATATTTTCCAGCTTTTCTAAGTTTGTTTAATAATAATTAAAACAACAACAACAAAAAATGTTGGTTTGGAATGAGACCCCTTAGGAGGTTATTTCAGCCTTATGACATGACCTAATGAGCTATTTCCACTCTGGTTTCTGTTTCATACTGCATCAAATGATAAAGATGTAAGTGAAGGGGCTCAACGGCTACAGGTTTTACATAAAATCTAAATGGCTGAATATTTTTATAAGTATTAATAATTTTGAGGAGAGAAAAAAATAGGAAGCGGTAAAGAATGACACTGATTAAAGTAGCTGAATTTATGAATAAAATTTTAATTATGTACAAATATTTTTTACCCTTTTTGTCAATATTTTGTTAATTAAGAAACAAGGGAAATGGGAGGAAAAAAAAAAAAAAAAAAAAAAAAAAAAAAAAAAAAAAACATAGCCTGACCTCTAAGGTATATTTAAGATGCTCGTCTGAGATATACATTCTCAAGACTGAAAATAGGTTTAGTTTTAAGATATATTGTAGATGTGATGTTGAGCAATTGTTTTACATTTTGTTTAAACAACAAAGAAATATATTTTTCATAAGCTTGTGGACATATATTTAGAATAGAATATAAAACCTTGATGACTATTTAAAAAAAGGTAATCAATGTGTAACATTTAGATTATTTTCTGTGCTGAATTGATGAATCTGTAGATAACTCTCTAATTAAAGTCACAGAATTGTAATTGCATAGGCAATGTTCACTCTAACCAGAAAATAAAAGGAGAGAGAGAATAATAAAAGGAATAATTAAGTCATTTTTGAAAATATTCACATGTATGTATTAAAACAAGAAGGCATTTTTTTCCTCATTATAGCTGCTAAAATTCTTTTGGGATCTGGATTAGGAAGACTACCTTTACATGGTTTGGGGAAGTATAACCTCAAGAAAGAAAGCTAACAGACCTATGTACTGGGTTGTATCTATCATATGACATGGGAATTTTAGTAATATCAACTAGTGAGGATTATTTATTAAGTTAGATGTCTTACAAATTAAGGAGAGCAGAACTTTCATAATACCTCACTACAATAATGATTTTTTGTAGAAAATAAAATGTTTAAAATGTAAAAAATTGTTTAGACCTTCAAAAAATGCCTAAGGATTTGCAGACCAACTCCAACAAAAATTGACATCCCTAAGCAACACTGAAGAATATCAGGTATAGTTGGTAATACTGTGTCTTGAGATTACACTGATTTTTAGACGAGAAGTAATTGGCATTCAAACAATCTAGATCCCCACAAATTGAATACAGATTGCTTATATATGCTAACAGTTTTTGGTTAGTTCATTTTAATGATTTATAGTACTAACTATATTAAGACTTCACAGTATTCAAGATTTTGTTTTGGTAGCTCAAGTTTTAGCATTTGCATTAAAAAAATCATGCATAGGAAACTGTAAACATTGGTAACTTGATTTAAATTTGTAAAAGATACAAGTGAATGCCTTAACCTTATTAGATATAATCACTCAGCATAATTGTCAGGTACTTTGGTGAAATATTTACGTGCATGTGTTCTGGATTGTATCATATACATATAGCTCAAAACAGACTCCAAAACTTGGAGTCTGGCAGGACTGATGAAAATAAACTGACAGTTTGGTACTTCTATTCATTCTATTTATATTCTGGAATATTTTGATTTAGAAAAAAAAAAAAAAATCTAAAGTACAAATAGAAGATAAATCAAAGATGGCAAATGTATCTTAAAATTGGGAATCTAAATGATAACTTCTGCCTTACCACGGAGCCCCTTAACAATATCTCCCTGATAATATCATGTTAGCTTTATAGTCACTACAATAAGTGAGTTGGCTGATCAGTTCCTTGCTTTCCTCTCCTACTCAGATTGGAGTTGTATCTAGCTCTCTGAACACAAAGTAAAATAAGACCTTAAGAACACCTACCTACTTTTTTTTACATGTCTAACCACTGTAATCAATAGCTGTTGCAGATCTTTGTATATCTGCTCTTTAGCATGCAAAGGATGACAGCAACATCATATAGGCAATATGTTTAATGATAACTATATCAAGAAAAGGTTTTTAATACTGGAAAGTTCCTTGGATGGTGTTTCTGTTTCATTATGGAAACAGAGTCAGATCGATGTTCGGAGAAAATGGAGTGGTAAAAAGCACGTTTTACATTTTGAAAATACGAAGAATGCATTCCTTGTATTTTTGTAAACAGAATTACAGGGTCCTTGTACTGTAGGGGGGTCCTTGTCCATGTGTGTGAATGTAACTTTATTCATGCTTCTCATTCCAATACAGTTTACTTATTTTTTTTAATGACAACATAACCACCTTTGTAATGCTTTTTTTAATGCTTTTTACCTCTAATTTAAACACTGTTCCACCACTGCAATATGCTAAAATTTCTCTGAGTAGACTTCATTGTAGGAACTCTTCTCCTGCTTCTTGTATAAATGGGAAGAAAAAAAAAAAAATAGCAAAAGAAGGCATAGTTTATGATTTCTGTAGTAGATCTGCCAAGGATAAATTGATTTATCCCTGTCTCCATGAGAATGTTCTGATGGTGTAGCAGGTAAGTCACTTAGAACTTGATTTTGAAATGAATGTTCTTTTGGTGTTCACAAAGATTTTGTATCTGAATCTCAGAAATATGCTTCTACATTTACTACTGACATAAATTGTGTTTTGCATAAATAATGCAGTGATACAGTGAATTATCTAATATATCAGGCTGTCTTCATTTGGGCATCTGAAATGACTGTAATCTTGAAATCTGTAATTTTGAAATAAGTATACATGGATCATATCTTCCTTTCTGTAAAATATGAATAATAACTTTTCATGCCACAAAAATACATAGAAGGTGAATAAATTATTCCTCAGTCAAATTATAATACTAGGACAATAAGTGTCATGTGAATGTTAATAAATCTGTATTTAAATTAAATTTAATTGAGTTGAATTAAACGACTTTCAGGAAATAAAACATGGTGCCAAACCCTAAACAAAGAGAGTATCATGAAATAAATACTGTACTGTTACTCTTTTTCTGAACATAAGCCTTCCTGAGCAATGAACAAAGATGGGAGTCCATAGCTGTTTAATAAAAAGCTATCCAAAAGGATGTATATACCTGCACTCTACAGGTACCTGAAAGGAGGCTGTAGCAAGGTGGCAGTTGGTCTATTCTCCCACTTGCCTGGTGACAGGACGAGGGAGAATGGGCTAAAGTTGCGCCAGGGGAGGTTTAGGTTGGATATTAGGAAAAACTTCTTCACTGAACGAGTTGTTAGTCACTGGAATAGGCTGCCCAGGGAAGTGGTTGAGTCACCATCCCTGGAGGTTTTTAAAAGACGTTTAGATGTAGAGCTCTGGGATATGGTTTAGGGGATGATTTGTTAGTATTAGGTCAGAGGTTGGACTCGGTGATCTTGTAGATCTTTTCCAACCTAGACTATTCTGTGATTCTGTGATATATTAATTAAAGCTTATCAGCATTAATTCTGGTATTTCCCAAGTTTAAAATTCTTGGCTTTTACTGTTAATGATCTTTGATATATTTTGGATGCATTCATTTAAAGGTAATCCTAAAAGCTCCCAGTCAAAAGTAGGGTCCTGTTGTACCAGACTACAAAAACAGACAATGACTGCCCTTAAATAGTTTTCTGTATAAATAGGTGCAGTTTTTCTGAGAGTGTATTATATGTTTTGGGTTGTTTGGAATAAGAACGATGAGCCTTTTTCCTCTTGCTAACCCTTTCAAAGTGGTATGGAGATGAGAGCAGCCAAGTGTCTGCACTGAAATAGCTTTCTAAAGAATTGGCTTACCGTGGGGTTCTCAGCTAGAAGTCAGGGAGTTGCAGCAACCCTGCCCTTCTCATGTTGCTGAAAGGGAAATGAGTCTTCTATAAATGCTAGATAGGCAGGGCAGGCTCCTGGAATTGGGAGAACTGGTTCTAGTATGGGAAAAATTATGATTTCTTGAGATATAAACAATTGAATACAAATTCTTTTCATTATGGAGTTTTGAACACTGCTGGAGAAAATATCTTCTGTAGGATTCTGAAATCTCCATCTAGCCTTTACATACAGCTTAGACCAGTATTTTGTGCACACAAACTGAGCAGTCTTATTCTGGCTGATTGATTTTCAAATTGATATTGACTTTTCAATTCACATTCACCTCACCTTCCATTCATCCATTTATTGTATTTCTAGCATGCTCATCACTGTAGCCTGTCAAGGCCTTAAATAAATCATCTGATATATAATCATATGTCAGATACCTATGCAAATGATTATTTTCTTTGCCAGTCCCCATAATCTAGTAACTTTCAAAACCACAAGAACTGTAATCCATTCCTTTGTCTTCACACATTGCTACACAATGTAATCATTCTGAAGTATGCACTTGTTTTTAACATCCAGTTTTCTTGTCTGAGAGTAAAAATCTCATTTCATCTAAAAGAGAGCTACTGGGCATTAGAACACTCTGCATGAAATGTAAAGCAAGGAATTTCTTTCCTGTGAAAACATCATGTGTTACAATACCTTTGTTCTATGTAGTGCAGAACATCTTGAAAAAAATAATTTAATTTATTATTTAAGCTTAGGTATGTCTTTGAAACACATTTATTCCCATCTTACAGTTCAGATTTATTACAATACAGATTTATTTTGTAAAAGTAAAATTAAACTGTCAATAAAAAGCTTACATTGCTACTTCAATATTTGTGGTAAATTCTTATAAATTCAATTTCAAGAAGAAAAGGTTAAGAATACATATAAAAATACTTGACTTGAATTATGGGATATCTTTCAAATTAGAGTTAGCTAAAAAAAAAAAAAATTCAATATTTGCTCATCTGGGAAGAATATTTCTGCGCATATTTTTTCTGTTTATGAATGAAAAATAAATAATCATAGTGATTATTTGTCACTCTTTAAAAGTGGACTCTTAGCTGCTCATTTTAAAAAAGAAAAGGTTAAATACTAGTACAGATATTTCTCTTATAAGATCATTCTTTTCTTTTGAAGAAAAAAGACCAATTCAGTTTGCAAATTTTCAGTGGAATTATTACAACAAATTGTTCCTGTTTGAAATTTCTGTTAATACATATTTAAAGTCTTCTCCTCATCCAGCAGGCTATTGTGAATATTTTCTACTACCATGGAATTTAATAAACCTTTGAGAATACCCAGTGCATTTTTGCAAACAGGGCCAAAGACAGCATTGGAAAAGAAAATGCCTGGGTTTTAAGATATTAGTTCATGATTCAGTCATGCTCCATCATCCTTACAAACTGAGCACATCTGAAAAATAAAATTAGTGGTAGCAGTGGTAGTTATATTAGCCATCATATAATGTAATTATAATCACTCCATAATAATCTTGTAGCTTTGAGAAAAATAATAATAATAATTTTAAAAAATTGTCAAAAATAAGTTTAAATGTAAATTTAATGTCTCCATACTAGCAATTGCTATAGAAAGTTAGGAAGAAAAAAAAAAAAATGGAGAGAAAACAACAAATTTGCTTAATTTTTTCCTTCTTAGGTTCTGTTATATACATGAAGTAACAAGAAGTGACTAAAATATCTAGAGAAGGCCTGAAACTGTTTCTTTTCTCAGAAAATGCAAGCCCAAAAGTCACATGAAATTTTAACTGTTTCAAATTACTTTTCTAATGAAAAATAACTAAACTTTTTGCCATCAAAGCAGAATTCTGTAACCCAAAAACAGAGAACTTGAAAAATTGTTAAATTTTCCATGACAGATAAAAAAACATATATATTTTTTTCCATTACAGATAGAAATACCAAATGCAACATGATTTTTTTGTTTCAATTAAAGGTAGAATCATTCTTATGTTTTACACATAAAAAGCCATCTCTTTTGTAAATGCCTGGAGTATGCTTTGTGGATAGCTTCTGGAAGTCTTAGCTATTGTCTAGGCCGCACCTCAAGTGCTGTGTTCAGTTTGGGGCCCCTCACTACAATAAGGACATTGAGGTGTTTGAGAGAATCCAGAGCAGGGCAACGAAGCTGGTGAGAGGTCTGTAGAAGAAATCTTACGAGGAGCAGCTAAGGGAGCTGGGATTGTTCAGCCTGGAGAAGAGAAGGCTCAGGGGCGACCTTATCACTCTCTATGGGTACATTAAAGGCTGTAGCAAGGTGGGGATTGGCCTATTCTCCCACATGCCTGGTGACAGAATGAGGGGGAATGGGCTAAAGTTTCCTCAAGGGAGGTTTAGGTTGGATATTGGGAAGGACTTCTTTACCTAAAGGGTTGTTAGTCACTGGAATAGGCTGCCCAGGGAAGTGGTTGAGTCACCATCCCTGGAGGCCTTTAAAAGACGTTTAGATGTAGAGCTTAGGGATATGGTTTAGTGAAGAACTTGTTAGTGTTAGGTCAGAGGTTGGGCTAGGTGATCTTGGAGGTCTCTTCCAACCTAGGTTATTCTGTGATTCTGTGTCTAAATACTAACTGCTATGGCAACAAAATACTTGCAACTCTTGTATTTCCTTTGCCTATCACCAATCTCTGAAAGTGTGGGAAAGCAGCTGTCACTGTGGAAGGGGAGTAGTGGGGGCGGGCAGAAAGTGTCAGAA
Organism: Nettapus auritus; assembly: GCA_011076525.1. Lineage (NCBI taxonomy): Eukaryota > Metazoa > Chordata > Aves > Anseriformes > Anatidae > Nettapus > Nettapus auritus. The sequence goes on along the minus strand of CM021767.1, from coordinate 56,241,189 downwards.
AGGGACCATTCCAGAAAGGACAGTGTCTGGTGTCTGTCATTGAAATTGCTCCCACTGACCAGCACCAACAGGAATTAATGGGATGGGAAACCCACCTCTAACCCAGCTCTTCTTTTTCTTTAATTTCTGTAGTGGAATCAACCCTGACTTGGATTTTCATCCTGGAGTGGCAAGTTTTCCTATATTTCTGACAAGTTTTAACATGTCAGAAATATGACCATATGCTCCAGGAACTGAAGGGCTGAAAGTCTCAGACACTTTTTTCAAGAGCCATGTCTCCTAGGAGAGCCCTAACTTGTCTTTTGCAATGCAGCTTATCTTCCCATTCCCATTTCAAGTCATCTTACACTTCTTGTAAATAGAGAATATAAATCTCCTGGTCTTGGATCATAGTCTTCAACCTTTAACAGACCAAATTTATAGTGAATACTTATACAAAATACACCAATGGTAGATGCAGTTTTCTTAAGGCATACGTAATTCGTAACTTCTGAAAATAAATAAATAAATAAAACTTTCATTTAGATACATCAGTCTTACTGGACTTTAACCAGTGAGATTTCTCTGAGAATACACAGTTCTTCTTCAAGAACTGGAATCATATTTTCAGGAAATGACTCATAAATTCTTATTCTGATGACACAGAACATTTTAGGGGTAATATTTTGTTAGTTAGAAGTTCAAGTTTTTTGTTTTTTGTTTTTGTTTTTGTTTTTATTTCTGTCTTGGTACTTGTTTTTTTATGTATTTGACACTGTTCTTCCAGTGGAAGGATACAGTTTCAATGATTTTCTCAAATATGCTTGTTATATGTATCTTCTGTTGTATGGTGTTCTTTAGAAAGTGAATTCATATTTATTTTGCATTTCTGAAATGCATTATCTCAGATACCGATGATTGATTAGATTTGACAGAGGAAAATGAAAGATACTTGATATAGAGTGTCTATACAGCATTGTCAATAATTTTCTGTGTAGCTGGACAGGTAATTTATCTGTTCTCAACTGCATTCATTTATTTCCTGTTTTTAGTAATTGTAAATAAACTTCAAGTAGTTCTTTTCTTTTCTTCTTGTCTCACCTCTCCTCACTTCATTATGCTGTTATGTTTGCTGCCCTGCCAAGCCTTGCACTATTTTAACATTTAATAAAGAAAAAAGAAAAAAGGAAAAAAAAAAAAAAAAAAACTAATACCTAGCTAAAAATATTCAAAATATCCATAAAAATCATACTCCAAAGAACAAAACTTTATTGTACACACGATTGCTTACAGATGGGTTCAGCACAATGCCAGATACCTATATTGTGGCAGCACACAAATGTGAATCAATTTTAAGGTATGACAACATTATTAATAAAAAACACTACCTTATACTAATGATTAAATGATACAGTGAGAGATTAGGTGTAATTGCCCAATATTCCACCCATGGAAACAGACTGGTCATGACAATGCATTTGTCAAGAATTTTCATCCAGCATTAATAGGAAAGAAGTATTTAGAGTTTGAAACTTTCAGTACATTTCATTTCTCTCTGAAATTTCCAAGCTTATTGCAACAATACCCCACACCTTGTTTTATTGGAAAGTTCTGTTGAACAGCATAATTAAATCAATTGGTAACTGGGTGTGACACAATGTTCTGGTAAGTTTCAAGCTGAGAAAATTTAAATTAACTACATACTATTTTGCAGAAACAGAGAAAAATCAACCTTTCCTAAGGACACAACTCCTGTAATGTAAAAAGCTATCACTGAGTCTATCTCGGGTATGGATGACTGCCTCTGTAATGGGTTAGCAGCTTGGAAAAAAATCCTAAGGGTTAGATTTCTGGATGCAAACATTTAAAACAGAGCCATTCACTGATTTGCAACAAAAAACAGAAGTGCTTTTTTGTTTGTTTGTTTGTTTGTTTGTTTCCTGAGACAGAATCATGCCTGTGGTTTGGTTTTTGTTTTTGTTTTTGTTTGTGGGTTTTTTTGTTTGTTTGTTTTTCTCTTTTTTTTTCTTTTTTTTCTCTTTTTTTTTCCATTTTTTTTTCATGGTGGTAGTTGTGGTGGTGGTGATGGTTGCTTTTGATGTTGTTTCTTTTTGCTTGGGCATGATACAAGAAACTTTAGATGCAAAATTAACACAAAGTGAGTGGGAATTAACTGTTAAATCCAAGACATAACACTGAAAGCCTAAGTATCTAAGCATACCTTCTAGTATTTCCATATAGTGGACAACTTCCCTGATCCTGAGAACCTAAGCAAAATTTAAATTTCTACAATACAGAATTAGGAAAAGCTTTTTGTTTGTTTGTTTTTGTTTGGAATAAAAAATAATTCGCAGGCAGGATAACTGTTTGCCTGTTCTGTTTCAATGAGCTTTTCTGAGCTTTCCTAGGTAAAGGGAGTTCGTGCATAACTGATGTTGATATCATTAAATGAAACACTGTCTCTTTTTTTTTTTCCCTTCCTGAATTCAGAGTCGCACTGACTGCAAACAATGAGAAAATCAAGCAACGAATTTCCCTAGATTGTTTAAATGCTTCAAAGCTTATGAATGGAATCATAGAATCATAGAATCATTATGGTTGGAAGAGACCTTCAAGATCATCTAGTCCAACCATCACCCTACTATTAATTTCACCCCTCAAAACCATGTCCCTATGTGCCAGATCCACCTTCTTGAACAAAGGGATGGTGATGCCACCACTTCCCTGGGCAACCTGTTCCAATGCCTGACTACTCTATCTGAGAAGAAATGTCCTCTAATTTCTAACCTGAACCTCCCCTAGTGCAACTTGAGGCCATTATCTCTAGTCCTAATCACTAGTTACCTGTGAGAAGAGGCTGACCCCTAGCTCCCCACACCTTCCTTTCAGGTAGTTGTAGAGAGCAATAAGGTCTGCTCTCAGCCTTCTCTTCTCCAGACTAAATAACCCCAGTTCCCTCAATCATTCCTCATAGGACTTGTGTTCCAGGCCTTTCACCAGCTTCATAGCCCTTCTATCAACATCTCCAGGGCTTCAATGTCCTTCTTGTAGTAATGAGCTCAAATCTGATCACAGTAATCAGGGTGCAGCTTCACCAGAGTTGACTACAGGGGGACAGTCACCTTCCTGGTCCTGCTGGCTGCACTATTCATGATATAAGCCAGGATGCCGCTGGTCTTCTTGGTCACCTGGGCACACTACCAGCTCATGATCAGGCGAGCATAAATCAGCACCCTGTCCAGGTCCCTCTTTGTAGCATTAGCAAATTTAATAGATGTTGTCTCCAAGTGGAGAAAACAATTTGACAAAACAAACACTTTTTCACTGGAAATACAAAATTTCCTATACATTAGTGGAAAATAAATAAATAAATTAATTAATTAATTAATTAATTAAAAGGGTCTATTTTGCATGCACTGTAAAAGTAACCAGTATTTCTACAGTAAGTATGATATGCTCTCACCATAACTAAATTGACTTGAATTTCTGTGAAAACCAAATAAATGCTTACATCTAGTTTGTTGGATAAATATTCCAAGACATCTGGGAAAAATGTATGCCTGATAGCTTTAAAGAAATATCAATTTTAATTTATTTATATGAATCAAAAACTCTTACATTTTTCAAAATTCTCTCTTTAGTGTTTGTTTTTAAAGAAAAATTCTGATTTTCAATTTTCAAAAAAAAAAATGTATTTAGCTGAGAAATGGCTGTGTAATCTTTGAGAATAACTGGCAATGAACAAAATATTTATAGTTTGTTACAAACCATTTTTTTAATCTTTCTATTAAAATTTAATAAAAATTTTCCAAAATCTGTCTTGCTTTCTGAGTATGGAAAACTGTTTCTTGTTTTCCATCCTATATTCAAAGCAACAAGTCAGTACTGAAAGGCTTCTCAACAATGTTACACTATCTTCAGATCAGTGAAGCACCTTCAGTCATTATTATACTTGATAATGTTAATATGGCTCCAATACTTGCCCTTTAGTAAGAATGCAACTAAACAGAGAAACATCTGAAACTTCTTCTTTATTAATGAAGAAACATCTAAAACTGGGAAGTATAAACTATGGTGGAAACTTTATATTGTAAGCACAACAAAACAGTTCTAAAAGGGCTTAAGAACTCTATTACCGGACAGTGGGAACAGGATAAATGATGATATTCAAGTGGCTTCAAAACTGGCTTCCAAACTCCAAAGTATACGGACACAGTAATGTGGTTTGAAGAAGGGCCACAAAATTTTAGTGCCTTACAGTGTTTCCCAACTAAAAGTTCAGTGAATGATCTGGTTCACGGAAAGTGCTGAAGGTTGAAAATTATCAGCTATATGAAACATTTGAGAGCACTGCTATTTTCTCTGATGAACATTTCCTTTACCTTTGTGTTCTTCACCACTTACTCTAGTCCTGTAGTGATGGCCCAGTTCTAAACACCACCCAAAAGCCTACACATGATTCTCCCTCCTGCCTGCACAGCTTTACAAGGCTATAGATATAGATATCAGTGACTTTTAATTCTATGTCTCTATTTCCAAATATTTATATTCCTTGATCTTTTTTATGATTATTTTTTCTTTTTCTTTTTTTCAGTCCAATAAATACAACCTTTGCATATTTTATTGGCTTGGAGCTTTATTACGTAGTTAACTCATTACTTTTTCCATTGGCAAAGTGTACGGAAGCAGCCTATGTTCTACCCAAAACAATGCTTTTTTCCCCAGAGTTCAAGAAAACTTCCCTGTGACTCGTACAATTTTAAACAGTGCCTCATTTACTAATGCTACTGAGTATTTCAAGAAGCTATTTAACCACAACACACAGGACATAAGACCCAAATCCTTCCTTTATCCTCTCGTCACACACAGCATTTTCTTCTCAATAATTATTGAGAAGACCTGTAGCATTTTGTGTTCCTACCATGGTTAATCTTTCTTGTTCTAATATCGGTAATAAGCAATTACAAATAACAAGACTCTGATTACAACGGTGAAATTATCAATCTTAATGTATGGTAAATACCAGATTACATCTTCAGTATTTGAAGAACTGTGGAAAATTTTTTACAGTATGGCACCTGAGCTAATGTCAATATCTGTAAGAAGAAGCAATAACATTCACAATGAGGTGTTGTTCAGACATCCCTGCCTGGCTGGGTTGTAGATTTTTCAAATTTGTTGTAAGAAAAGAGTGTCCACAAGCTGTTTGCATAGAGTTTATGCTGGTTTATTAGCTCACTTTTATGGACAATAAACTCTCATCCATAAAAATAAAACATGAGTCACACAAAGATTTAGCTGTTCTAAAATCAAGAACTACAGTTTCCTCACACCAAGGCAATCTTTTCTTCCAGAATCAGTAACCCAAGACCCTGATAAAATTCAGAAGTTTTCCTGACTTAGTAGACAGTAGGTCAAAAGCAAAACAGTCAACATGTTCTCCTAGAAAAGAACAAAAATGATTTTTTTGTAATTTCTGTTTTCCATGCAATTTATTCGATTAATTAAAATGTCCTTGATTTAGGTGCCCCTGAACAATATATGTGAGATAGTGTGTATGATGAGAGAGAGAAGGGCTGGCTCACAGGGGAGCTGGGCAGACTGCAAGGTTCAAACTGCACTTGGTGTACCTTCATGTGCACAGCACCAGCAGCAAACTCCCAAGAGCTGGAATAAACTGACATCAACTTTTTATATTTGTTTTTTACCTTTCTGTCTCCTACTATGCATAATAAGAAGTCCTTAAGCTCTTGGCTATCTATGACAATAGTGGCTATATGGCTCACAGCTGTGTCACAGAGGCTTTAGCCCCCTGTTTTTGTTGACTTTTATAGACACTTGTGCTGGGATGGAGGTAACTTTTCCTGAAGCAGCCTGTATATATGGGCCTGTATGCAGTACTCTGCTCTGCACGTGTAGCTAGAACAACACTGGCTCACACCATTGTTTTGTCTATTGCTGAGCACATCATCAAGTCTCTCTCCAAATCGCAGCCCTGAACCAATAGACTGAGGATGGGCAAGACATAGGGTGAGGAGATCACCAGGGCATCTGACCTAAACTGACTGAAGGGGTATTCCACACCATATGATTTCACACTCAGTAATAAAATGTGGGAAAGGAGGGGGTCTCGTTATGAAGATGAGACTTACGTTATGGGTGTTGAGGCCCAGCTTCCGAGGACGTGGTCAAACATTGTTCATTGATGGGAAGAGATTTTTTTTTTTTTTTCCAGTTCCCTTTGTGCTTCTGCACAGACTTTGAAAGTTTTGTTTTCTTCCCTGTTTATTTCCCTTTAGTTAAATTATCTTTATCTCAACCCATGAGCCGTTTTTTTTTTTTTTTTTTTTTTTTTCCAATATACCATACTTTCTTCTTCCCTCTTCTTCTGAGGAGGGGGGGTGAGAGAACTGTGGTAGAGTTTAGCTGCCCAGCAGGGTAAAACCATCATGAACTGAGAATTTCATCTGTGACTAAGCAAATCTAAAAGTAGCTCTCCTCATATGAGAAGTTGTCAAGGATACTCATTTGTCTCTGAGCCACTGCAGAATATTTTCCCAACTATCACACCTGGGAATGACTTGGAGAGAGAGTCCTCATTTCCAGTAGTACGACCATACTTTCACCACCAAAGGAATAATGCTGACTCTGGGTGGCTGGATGGTAACAGATATCCAAAAAGTACAGTATAGTGCCTCATTTTATAGTGTCAGGTCTGTAACTAAAAGAGTTTGTGCCAGAGAAATATATTAACTAGTTTAGGATGCTTTCCCTTTGCACAAAAAGAACTACATATATATATATATACATATATATATATATATATTTTTTTTTTTTCCAGTATGCACAAGGCATTTCCTAGTTTTAATGACTGTATGCGTCTACCATATACTGTTGTTACAGAAAACAGAATGGACAAGATATAGCTACACTTCTGAAAACTGTCTTGATCTTCCGGTAGAAGATCAGCCTAATAAATGGGAAGCTACAGCTGTGTCTTCTACCAACAATGACAGGCTTTGTATTTTCTTTCCAACATGCAGTTTTTCACTATTGTTTAAGTGTGCTGTAGGCAGAAGTTACCTTAGCAGAATGCAGTAGGCCTTGAAAACAAGCATGTCACCTCTAATCTGTACTATAGCAAAGGATTAATTACATACCCCCATTGTATTCATTATTGTTTCTATAGATGTATAATGTATTAGTGGAGTTCAAATGTAAATTATATTACGGTCCAAATTAAATTCCTGCCAGTTTCCTGATGGAGGAAGATGACTTTTTTTTGAGCTGGAATTCTCATGCACTGGGTAACATTGCAAATCCTACTCCAGAAGCAATTAGTAAACAGGATGGAAGAGCCCCATAGTCCATTGAGCTTGAGCCTGAAACGATATGCTTATTCCCATGTATTTCTCCATGTATTCTACCGCTATAGGCCCCAAAGGTCTCCTTTTTTACTTCCCTTTTTATAATTCTATTAATCTCTGTACTCATTCCTTGTACCATTTCTCTCTCATTTCTAAATTTTAGTCCATCTCTCACCCAGTCTCTTAATACTGCTTGTTAAGTCAACTTTACAATACCATATGAAAAACAGAACTGAAAAGGTCTTAACAACAAATTCTTTTCCCAAACCTGAATGGGCAATGATGGTATTATAATTCATCTTTACATTTGAAATATTTAGTTATTGCTAAAGAAGAATATGAATTTAAAAACTTATAACATTATTTCCACCTAATGATCTTATCAATTTTACCTCCTGTTTACCACCTTTCTTATTTCTGTCCTATATTGGGACAATAAACACTTTGGAGAAGGATCTATTATCCTTTTTATGTAGTGTGAAGCCTAAAACACGTATGTTAACACATGTCTAAAGATTCATGACAAATATTTTGTCCTGCCACTAACCTTCCAGTCACCTTCCCAAGCATATAGTCTCACACACAGGTCTCTGAGGTCAGAAATAGTATGAGATGTGCATATAGGGGCTTAACTCAATTGTAACCTGCAGATAACAGGAAGCTTCCAGGGGTCTCTAACTTCTGTGCAAAATCTACTATGAAAGAAAGGGCTATTGCTGATCAGTAGCAAAGCAAACCATGAACTATGGCAGATATACACCCATAAGAACTCATACATTTATGTGACCAGCTGCTTTTGCCACCTTTTGTGATAAAATGTTTATTTACTATTGTTTTAGATGACAGGCTCTTGGATGTGCTTTCCTTTGCAATTTCATCTGGGAAGGCAATTATCTTTGGTCTAGATTATTTTTATTTGCTATATAATTGCAAACTTTTGAAGTGTTTTCTGCAAAGTATAGTTTCTTCATCAGAAAAAATTCTTCCCCTTATAAAGGCCAAATATTAACACATGAAAGATTGAAACTTGGGCCATTCAAATTAACTTGGGACTTTTATCCTAAATGGCATGTAAAGACAATATAATTCCTTAATCCATTATAAACAAGTGTTCCCAGCAAACAAAGCCTTTTCTTCTCAGAAAATGGACACATTTCTGTGGTTTATAGTGTGACAATGTCCTTTCCTGATCTTTGTGAAAAGCAATAAGGTTTCAGTAAATACTTCTTAGTAGCTTTTAAAAATTCCTTTGTTTAAAAGGTCTCACAATGTCATTTTAAAAATAATGTAATCCTTGCAACATGTTACAGTTGTAAAATTTTCTCATCATATACAAATCTCTATTGATAATTATGAATAAATTAACTCTATCACTGTGTTTACTTCCAAGAGGAAAAAAAAAAAAATACTAAATGTGTATTTATGACTATATTTGAGCACGCTTTCTGAAATGTCTTTAAATTAATGCTTAACTATTTCTGAATTATGCAAGCCAGTAGTTAGAAAAGAAAGCAAATTTTAAAAGACCATAACAGAAGTGCTAAGTTTCATTAAAACACCTGCACTGGTTGTCATGTAGCCAATAAAATCAATAACATCTACCTTTAAATAAAGTAGTAAGTCAAAATGGATTCATGATGTACCTGATAAAGGTCATGTGCCAGGGGCATTCAATGTCTTAAAACTACAGAAAAGATGGAAAAGTCAGTCTCACAAAAGAAAAATCAAAATCTGTTTCTTCATTTACACCCTGGCTTCCTTTCTCTGTCTTTGATGACCTTGGTGATCTTTTCTTTTAAGTTAGGTGCAGTTTGTGTTTGAGGAAGGTTCTGCACATCATCGCAACTATGCAAGACTTGTCAGTGTAGCTTTTTTACCTCTAAAAGACATTTATGTACAGTTGTTTTTGATACTGAGTTTTATTTCTTTTCAGTAACACTGTTTTGCACTCAATACCAGTTCTACTTGGGAATATATTAATTGTGTTAACATGAAGAAGAAGAACTTAGAATGAAAACGAAATCCTATATTAGCCTACATGTCTTTTTCAATTTTCTTTTTCTTCACTTGTACAAGAGGATTTTTCAAAAAAGGAAAGTGACATGATAGAGCCATGACTAGTAAGTTGAATGCAGCCCATTGCTTTTTCTTTGAGAGGCAAATGAGGTCTACTTCTGGATCGAGCAGATGCTTCTGAATGCAAAGACTTTGCTAGAGCTTCCTGTGGGAGATGCAGAAGGTGGTGTGTTTGGCAGCTGCTGCTGCGAGAGGGGGGAGAGAGCAGTGCAGGATGAGGAGATGTAGAGCGGTCCCAAAGACCAGTTATAACCTCCCTGGTTGTCTTGCTTGAATAACCCATGCTTTGGTTATAATACCAATTTCTCATACTACAAGGAAAATGTGATCTGTGTTGAAATAGCTCAATATACAGTGGATATCAGGTATGCATTTGGTAAACTATACAAAAGAAGGAATTGTCTTCTTTTCCCTATGTGGAAATTTAACTTGAAACACTAGATATGTTTGTTGGCACAAGAATGATGTTTACTAAAATATAAAATATAGGTCTGGCAAAGCAAAGACTTTATTTTATTTTATTTTTAATTATAAGGCAGATGGCCCAGCTCAGATTAGTTGTAGCATCAAAGGTAGTCAGAACATTCAAGGAAAAACATATGTGTTTTGTCTGTAGAGTATGTTCTATCAATGCAACAATGTAAAATACTTTTTTTTTTTTTTTTTTCTGTTATGGTGTTTTATATAATAGAGTGGTATCATTTCTTTATTTCTTTTTTTTTTTTTTCAACAGGTAGAGTTTTCTTATGAAGACTGGTTCATATTACAGTATTTTATGTAAAATTTCTAAGCTGTTAAGAGTCAGCTGGTAGTTCTTAAACCCAATGATTCTCCTGGTCTCTTTTTTGGCATGTGAATGTGCCAGTCATTTTTATTTATGATTATAGAATCATCTAGGCAGGAAGGAATCTGGGCTGATCTGTACTCCAACTTCCTGTTCAAAGCAGAATAAGCTGTTTGAGTTTCTAAGGGCTTTACCTGTTCTGGTTTTGATTAACCCTGAGGATGGGGACTGCAAAACCTGTTCCATTGCTTTACTGCTCTCAGAGTGAAAAAATGTTTTCTGATAGCAAGACGAGTGCTGTCTTTTTGTTCACCTTCCCCACCTTGCAAGTGCTGAGGTGCTGCTGTTAGGTGCTTCTGAATCTGTTTCTGCCTGAGGCTGAACCAGCCCCAGTTCATCGGTGTCTCTTCACCAGGTGAGAGCTCCAGCTGATTAACTTGGTGGTCCTTGCTTCGTCTTGTCAACATTTTTCCTATATTGGGGTGCCTGTGACTGGACCAATTCTTTGGATGCAGTCTAAGTGTTAAGTAGAGGGTGATGCAGCAGAAAACATAATGTTTCTGGGCTATAACCATAACACTGTCCCATCCCTACTTTTGACAGACCAGAATGCAAATAAGTAAAATAAGCTAATAAAGGTTTGGCATAATTTATTAAATGGATACCCTCAATATAGACTCATTCAACAAGTATCTACTTCATTCCATGTTCTGGACAATCAAGATGCATTCACTTTTCTGTTGCTACAATTATCAATTCATAAAACAATGTAAGAATAATAAATAAAAAGAGAAACTTCAATAATGCAATAATTGAGGGGGAACAAGAGCAGCATTTCTACTATTTGGAGAAGAGTGATCGTGATGAAGGTTAAGGGTATTTCTCTAGCAATACAGATACTGAAGCTTAATTCTTTCTTTCTGAAAGACACATCCAACCCTTGGAAGAACATGAATCTCTCATATGGTGAGTTTGTGGCAGCTTATGCTGGGGAGAGAAAACATTGAATGGGAGGTATAGATTCCACTTAACTAAAACTTACTTTCAGTACTGCTCTTTTTTAAACAGATTTAAATGTTTTTATTTCACACTTGGTCTTTGCAGATATGGGGGGCATTTTTGCACCTTGAAAAGTTAATTGAAACATGTTTTACTTGTCTGAGAAAACTAAATTTGTTTGGTGCTCTTTTGCATTTAAAAAATCTCCTCAAATACCATTTGATAAAATCCAAATACTATTCTATGGGAATTCAGGTTTTGAAAGTGTATTCAGACATGTTTATTTAAAAGATGAGTCATAAAAACAGTAGAACATATCATGCTCAGACACCCAGAGAGATGAAAGGGTTAATATGGTCAGCTTTAGAATATGTGTGTAGGCATATGTGATTTTCAGATGGTTTTGTCCCACTACAACTGAATAAGAATTTATTTTTTATTAAATGTGAAATGTGACAAATGAAACATCAATGATCAATGACTTAAAATGGCATCAAATGAAAAATGACAGCCTCCTCTTCATTACTTTGAAGAAGTTTCCACCAGACACTGATTTCCCAAAACATTCTGTAACTGATGACTGTTCAGATACTACTTGTTCATTTTATACATTGTACTGATAAGTGATTGGCAAGAACTGTTCTGAGAAACTCTAAAATCTCATAACACAATTTTTTCAACACACATACTTTCCTAAGGCCAAACACATTGGACCACATCTTACTAGGGACATTGTCGCAGTTTAAGGTGAGATATTGATAATGTAGTTGACTACTGGCCTGACGTTTCGAGGCACGTGTGTGGGAGAGGCAATATGAGCTCCCATTAGCTAAATGCTTCTATTTATAGCTACAGGTAAAGATCATGCATGGATAAAGAACAAAATTTGCAGAAGAGCTTGGTTCTTACATGAGTCACCTATGATCCCAGTGTCTGCAGTCTACTTCTGTATGAAAACAGTGGTGACCCTGTAATAGTATTTCATCCAGAGTATGAAATAGACATCATGACCGCTTTTGAAAATTAAAAGTGCTGGAGAACCCTGGGAATTGCCTTGACCAAGTGAGAAAACAACCCAAGATGGGCTTGGCTTGTGTGAACTGTCACTCACATAAACTTCTCCCAGGCACTGTCTGGGAGTTAGCATGGGCGATGCATGGGTTCCCAGCAGGCACTCTGACCAGCAGAACCCTGCCTGGGTCTACAAGAGAAGCTAACAGTACAGGCATGGGCTGTTCCCTGACATCTGGTCTCAATGGCATAGATGGTAGTGCTGGGGCCATTTAATTGACCAGGACAGGTTTTGCCTCTGCTGGGTTGTCTATGAATCAATCACGTTACAGGTGGGCATACACTGCTAGAAGCTAGTGGAACACAAGCCAACACACATATCCTGTTTTCCTGACATTTTAACGGAGGCTCAGTCCTGGGGTGATACAGCTATTGCTTTGTGCTGTTTCCTAGAATGGTCAGAATTTGTCCAGATCTGTTTTGGGCATGCCACATGTAATTGTTATTACCAGACCACCACCCAGAGAGTTGGATGACCTGCACGCTACTTAGCAGTGTTTGATTATTAACAAAATTCAAATCAGAGTTATTCTTTCCTTGTGCCAAGTCTGATATCTCCTCCTAAATTCTGACCCTTTAGGAACTATTCATTTCTCTGTAGAGACATATGCTTTGAATTTGTGCTAGTGTGTGTTCAAGTGATTTACTGTAGACTAATTAGATAATTTAATTGACACAGTTAGATGTAATATTTGTGGAAACAGCACATAATGCCTCACTTCTTGTGTCCTTGTTTTTGTCATGCCAATTATCCTCTGCTTTTCTAATCAAATGATTTTGTGGGAGACTCACAATGAGATACAGAGTGTGACGAGACTTTATCATTAAAAAGGAAAACTCTACTCCTTGCTTTTCAAGGAGGTATTTTAAATCTATTCACCCTTTATCATGCAAAACATATATTACACCATCCTGGCACATAGAGGCCCTTCTGAGTTTTCTTGTTTTAAAATAAAAAGTCTGGTGTTCATCTGAAAAAGAAATGCTGATGATACTGAATGGAGGGAATAACAGTGCAGCAGGTACTGTGGAAGCTTCCCCACAGAGCTCTGCCAATGGAGATAAGTTTGACCTGTAGTACCCCCTGTTATTTCAATGTCACTGGATGCCAATTAAGTTCATCACTAAAACTGCAGCAACCTGTTCAACACAGTTTGATATCTCTGCTGAACAAACAACCTCATTCCCATGCAGAAGTTCATGAATGAGTGGACTAATATTCACCTGTTCAGCACAAAATAAAATTGATTTTGAAATCAACTGTATCTTTTATCAGAAAAGTCCATTTTTTCTACAAGTGGAAAGTGCTTAAACTGTTGTGACAGTCAGAACAAATCATCCCAAAATGTTTCTGCACTGAACAGTTTTTCTAGGATGGAGATAGACATTCAAGTCTGGAGCAGCCCAGTTTTGGCATGTAAGATGTTGATAGCTCCCACCTGTATATTTTTCAGAGTGCTTCTCTGCCATGAGCCTACACATTCAGAAATGGTACTGGAAGTGGTGGGCTAGCCACATGTATTGTCACCGTTATCTTCCACCTTTTCTCAGGCTTCTTGGAATGGCAGTAAAACAAAACCTGTTAGAAGAAATCTAGTCTTCAGTATAGCTGATTTTCAAGCAATCATTATGGTTGACTAAACTAGTCAATCTAGTCAACTGGCTTGTTCATGATGTCCAGATCAGACAGCAATTTGCAGTATAAGTCACTAGTAACATCAGCTGTTACTGGAGATGGGAAATGTTAGTGACACGGCTGAAACCTCAGTAGGTGTCAGATACCTATGCCTGACAAAATCTTTAAGTAAAAAAATATCTTACTGTGGTGCTACTTGATGTCTGATGGTGAGCTACACAAAACTAAAACCAATTCAGTAGCCTCTTACAGAAAACCCTTAATAAAGAAACATAGATAATAAAAGAGGACTGAGGGAGGATACTATTTTAACACTCTGCTCTTTCTTAGCTGTCTGTATCTGAGAACCTGAATGGTTTGGCTAATATTAATGCATTTATTCTTTCACATTCACAGCATCTTTTTACTGTGAGTAACTATTACAGCCACCATAGAACTCCTGCCCACATCTAGAGGGAGAAAATGGTGTTATGGATACCAGGACTATGTTTTTTTCTCCCACTTCTCACTTCTCTGTAAATTATTCCAATATCTGAAATTCACAGCAAAATCTATATGCTAATGTAGCTGCTGTCCCACTTAAATTCATTAACAGTAATAAACAATGAAGTTATAGCCCTGTTTTAGGCATTGCCATCCAGTCTAGTATGCAAAAGGATTTATGCAGTATACTGTGTGATGTGATCTCTCAAAAATGCCAGGCTGCATTGAAAAACACCAAGCAAGGGTGATCTCAACTCCCATCTATCACTGGAAAAGGGAAAACCTGAGCCTATGAAATGTTTGTTTTCATGTACCCTTGAAAAGAACAGAGTTCACTGCATCGCTTTTAGCAATCAGGTGATCTATACAACCTGTGACCACCATTTGCAGTATAGCTTAGTTGTTAAGAGAATTCACCTGGAAACTCATGAGACCTGCTAGTTTAAGAAAAGATGGAAAGAGGACTGAAGATTTCCTCACTCAAATGCCCTACGTTATAGGCTGTTTTCTATGAGTGCTATGTAGAAATGGATTTAGAAGCATAACAAGTTATTGCAGGTACAAAAGAGGTATCACACCCATTACAGAGTGAGATCCAGGGTTCCTCCTTTCTATGTTAATATTCAAACTGGGGAGGGACTCTGTCAGGGAGTGTAGTGATAGGACAAGGAAAAATCGTCTTACATTAAAAAGGGGCTGATTTAAATTACATATTAGAAATAAGTTCTCTACTATGAGGGTAGTAAGGCACTGGAACATGTTGTCCAGAAAAGCTGTGGATGCCCCATCCTTGGAGGTGTTCAAGGCTGGGTTGGATGGGGCTTTGAGAAACCTGGTCTGGTGGGAAGTATCCCTGCCCATAGAAGGGGGGTTGGAAGTAGGTGATCTTTAAGGTCCCTTCCAACACAAACTATTCTGTGATTCTTTGATTCTATTATTCAAACAGCAAAAGTAGGAATGACCAACCCATTCAGCTGAATATAAATTAAAAAAAAAAGAAAATCTTTATTTGGTCAACATCCATATAATAAATACCTTAGAGAGTCAAGGGAAAACCACTCCAGGAGTAGCTGGGAACAGGAGATGACAAGGACTCTTCAAGGGAGATGCTGCCCCACTGACAAACAGAATTGAAATTTCCCAGAAATCCTCATTCACAATCTGATGCCACAAAATCCTACTCCCATTATAGTTATCCATTGCTAGGATGTTATATTAACTGAAGAGAGAGATGCTGTCCTTTAGCGCACTTAAAAACTAAAGCAAATACAAGAGCACTGTTAAGATTTTTGATCCTGTCAATGTAGGTTGTCCATACTTAAGTTGACCAAAGTTGGCATTTTGGGGGATTTAATACAGCACTCCACTTGTTCTAGTCCCAAAGGGTTTTAGGCAAGAGGTTCTTACCTATGTCAAAAAGCCAGAACAAGCACCTTAAGAACTGAACAGAGGAGTGGTATGAGCTTTCAAAGTTTATAATCTTAGCATACCTCTGCAATATCAGATTTAAGAATCACTGCTTTATATTTAGGTATGATTTTAGATTCTGCCTAAATCATGGTTTAGCACCTGCATTTATCTTTATTGTCTTCTTATTTATGTGTCTGTTCCTTTCACACAGGTCATTCTTCTGTTTTAACTAGGTCTTGTTATCTCCTGGTACTTTAGGGGTGAAAAATTTAGGTGAAGAGAGTTATCCCTGTCCTCTGTCTTCTTCTTTTGAAAACTCCTTTTCTGCCATGCCATGTCTTTTGGGAACATAAATGCTACACTAAGGGCAAAATCTCTTCTTACTGAAATCGGAGAGGTTTGCACTGACTTCACTAGAAAAAAAAGTATTGAATCCTTAACATGATTTAACCCAGAAAGAACAGCCTTGTGAATCTGATTAAGCACATACTATAATAATTGTTCTGACAACTTGTACCTTCCCTTCCACAAGCTGACACTGAGCTCTAGGGTAATGTGGCTCCCAGTCAGATGGAGATTAAGTGATTCAGGAGATGTTATCTTATCTTTGACCTTCAGTACCACCTCCATAGTGAGATGCATTACTCTGATCTCTGGAAAGGAAACTCACTCATGTTTTGCTGACTAAAACTGCTCTTTTTTTTTTTTTTTTTTTCCTCTTAGAAAAAATGGGTAAATATCTCAGGGAAGAAGGTATACATTATTGCCTTGCACCAGAGCAGGCAAAACTGCACAATTTGCCTGTTTGGATTTGAGATCTAACACACATCTCTGCAAAAACCTCCCCCTCTTCGGTCTCCTCGGTGTTCTTCTGAGTAGAATAACAATGTCACCAGAGAGGAGTCATCTTTTTTTTTTTTTTTTTTTTTTTTTTTTTCTCCCCTCCCCCCTTTCTGCCATTGCTCCTGTGTGAGTTTAAATTTCATTTTTCATTTACTTTGTCAAGACAGCCCTTTCTTTGCCTTTAAGAGTTTTAATTCATCTTGTAACACTACCTAAGTGAAATTAAGCTGCATTCTGTACTAGGAGTGAAAACCTACTTTATTTATCACCCAGCCCTACTTTACCATACACTGACCTAATTACAGTCCGCATCACAAGGGGTATGAGGAGCAGCAGAAGGAGCGCTTCTGCCACCTAGTGACTCGTGTCGGCCAGAAGCATCCTTTTAGGAGTTTCGCGTTTTTGTGTCGCTACCAAATGACCTTCCCCAGCCTGCCCACATGGATGCTGGGCTTATCTGCATACTGAACTCTTCTCTTCTTTCACTGATTCAAAACAGATTTCATGGGCGAATTCTGCTCTTTCAGCCTACACGAGAGCTGGTAACCAGCAGTAAAGCAAGTGGGATGGTAAAAATCCTTTTAAAATGATTTAAAATATGGCAGAAGAAAACTAAACCAAACAACAACAAAAAAAACTGTTCAAACAGGGCTAATACATGTCTAAAAACAGAAAATGTTTTGTATGCACAGATTTAAGCTGGGGGTTTTCAAATGCAGCACAGAGAGCTGGGAGCCTCTGTGCCTGTCACAGCAATTGGATGCACAAAAGATTTAGGTCTTGAGCATTTCTACGAGATTTGGCTTCTCCCTCTCCTACAATTATAATTTAGGGAATCTTGTTCCTGTGAAATGACAGGTGAACATGTACCAATTAACCTATTTTTTTCAATGATACCATTTTCAGTATGAGCTTTGAGAACAGAAAATTTAAATAAATAAATAAATAAATAATAAAACAAAACAAAATAAAATAAATAGAAATAAAAATAATTTTCTTTTGCTATAAACATACAAACATTACAGAACAGAACCAAACTCGACTGTCTGAAAATTAAAGTATTTCTATTTTTTAGGACACATCTTCAGATTCTGGTTATTCCATTTCAAAGCATTTCACTAGCTTTTTCCACAACTGCTCTGAAGGTCATATTTTTAATTGGGATTCTATTGCTAAATTAAATGTACATCACTGGCATCACTTGCTGTGCATAAGTGAAAGGATGTGGGCTCTTAAGAATTCCTGCAAGCTAATCTGAATTTTCTTGCCTAGTGTGTGCATGCTGAGAGAAATATCAAGTTATTTTAAACAGTATGTGCAAAACTCTATCTATTTTTTTTCTGTTTAAGGTTTTCTAGCGAGGTGGTCTAGTATAATCAATATTTGTATTGGCTTTCATATAAATGTATTATAAGGATGAAAATTCATGTTTCAGAATGCAATGTTAAACAATCAAAAATTATTCTGAGAATTGCCTCCACAATTTCCAATAATTTGCAGACCTTTTTCTTTGGCACTCAGAGAGGCATGTCCAAGGGCTTGACAAAAACTGTGAACATTATTCTGCAAATATGCCTTCTGATTGTAAGGAATATTATTACTACCTTTCGTAAGTATTTGGTAGTGAGTCACTGAAGTTAAATGGGAAGGCTAATAAAATTTGCCCTTCTACCTGCCATCATGAATGCTCAGGTTTTCCAGAAAGGTGCCTAGTTTAAATGTGGCATAGTTTCCTTTCAGGCCACATTTCCCTGTTGCCTCTCCAGGGCAGCCAGTATGTTGAAGCAAGAAGGGAAAGAAGGTTCTTCAGTACAGCCAAAAGGGTCCAGTGTTTCCTTTGCTGTGTTTTCTTAGTGTCCATCTCCTGATTGTTGTCTGTTTTAAAGAAACACTGAGCATTCATGTTTTTAATTGAAGGTGTGCTTTGAGCAAACAACCTCCTATATCACATTATATGATACAAATAATCAGGTATGAAGCACCTCAGATTAGCCACTCCACATAAGTATATACTTTTTGCCTTTATATCTCTGCTTCAGTTCTCTCTCTATAAGAAAAAAAAAAAAAATGATCCTCTCATTGAGGTGTTATGAAAACAAATTAATTGTTTTTGAAGCATTCATATATATCAGTAGTAAACAGTGTAAAAAAACTCACATGAGGAACAGATCAAAATAGTGTGTAGTAGATAGCTTACAAAAGTACACTGAATATTAAAAAGAAAGAGGCTGGAACCTGCTGGCTGAGTGAGTATTATCTATTCTGTACAATGACTGCTATAGGGATCTTATATAAAATGTAAATGAAGTTTGGGAAAAAAAATAAAAAATAAAAAAAATAAAAAATAAAATAAAATAAAAAAAAACCTACCCCAAGTGATTAACATTGGACAGATAATCTTACTTTTGTCTCACATAACTACAGGTCTTATCATAATATCATAATTCTAGATCTTTAGAATGTTTTCTGGCTGTCTCCTATGTTGCACTTCATAGTCAATGGATAGAGAATTTTTGATATTGCAATATAATAAAGTTCTTTTAAGTATTTTTGGATAAATAATATACATAACTTTGACACTGCTTATTTCCATGAAATCTTGGTTCTTTTTAGATCATACAGGAAATATATTTAACATCTGGTTAGGTTTACCAGTCAAAACAACATTAGGCACTACCTGATCTGTCTACGATATCAGAGAGATACACATATCAGAAAATAAATATTTCACTCTCATCTGCTCAAATGGATAGGCTTCATTTGATGGTTTTTCAGTATACAGTTGTTAAGGAAGGGTGGGGTGATAAAAAGTTGAAAAGAGTGATATTTTCTGTTTTGTTACAATGGTTATCAATGAATAGGTTAATAAACTGTTCTAAGAACCACCCATAGCTCTTAATCTATTGCTGGTATTCATGTTCAAATTCATCTACATGAATGCTTAACTCAGAACAGAAGCATGTTCCTGAAACTAAGCACAACTTTCAATATTTTCTGTTTTGGATCTCTGTTTTGACCCCTATGGCCCTCGTGCAGTGGTCTTGGAGAGATTTCAGAATGCATACACTGAATTCCTTTCAGGTTTCTATTAGCTAGAAGGAACACTCTAGGAGTGCACATGGTGTATTTCAGTCTCAAATGGAAACTCAGCAAATGGGACCAGACTGGATCAATTCCAAAATATAAACTTCTGAAATGGATCTATGTTGGATGCTAAATCCTCAGCGCAAGGTATTTTGCTATACTTGCTATTGTGGACAGACCTTTCTAAGTACCATATCATTCTTGCTATTTCTGATATGACTTCTTTATTAAGAAAAAAATAATTAAAAAATAATATATATATATATTTTTTAAAAAAGGTATAATTTTCCATGTACACAGATCTTTTTATGAAATTGTGAAAGGCTTAAGGCTTCAAATGTAGTTCAATATTCAACATAAAAACATGCAGGGAACAAAATGAAGTGAGTTTTCAAAATGTGTCTACTATGTCATGGGATAAATATATATATATATATATATATCTGAGAGAGAAATTAAAATTTGTCCATCACAGAAATTCAAATTTAACCAGAATTTGAGCTACAAAAAGTCATATATTAATGTTTATGTTCTTCCCATGTCCCAGATGAGAACTCTGTTTTGCAAAGTATAAGTAACTTGGGGATTATCTAAGATGTTCTCTGTTCTTTTGGGGTCATTACATTGTAAAAATATGTATTTAAATGTTATTTGAGGAAAGCAATTTTCTTATCCCGTATGAGTCTTGTGTGTAATCAATGAAAGTCTTAAGTGTTTTCAAATTAGGCACAGCAGAGCCTTTCAGAACACCTGCTGGTGGCCATCAACACCCTAAGTATGTCTTTCCCAAACAAAGAAATGCAGTGACAGCATCCTGAGCAAAAGCAATTTTCTCTAGTTCCTCTGCAGGGAACTAACTCTTTAGGGAGGAAAAAGTCCCTTAAGAGAAACAAGGAAAAAGAAGATGACTGTGCCAAATATCTGAAAACACAACAGCTGAGAAGATGAATTGTAGGTGAATTCTTTGGAGAATGTTTCATGTGTAAGTAGAGGTCTGATGATTGCTGGCCCAGGTGTGCTGAGGGATTTTGCCTTCAGGGGCCAAGGACGAAACTACTTAAAGCAGAAGAGCTAATCCAGAAGGTAAGAGTTATTACTCTTTAACATATACATATATATCATTTACTGCTATTTTTTGTAAAGACTGATCATATATCAGAAAATGAGAACAATGAAAGAGAAATCATTCAGTAAATGCTTATTGCTAAATATTTTCTGTCTGATCCAAATTAAGAGCTATTGGTTTAGAAGTCTCTTGAAAAACTTGCATTTTCTCTCTCCTGTCAACATGCACTTGCACAATTCAGAATGCCAACAATTGTCGGGGGGGGGGGGGGGGAAACATGCAAACATTCTTAGAGAGTTTTATTCTGTGTCTAGAGTGCTAAAACTATCTACTCTGACCTCAATAGAAGGGTGTCAGGACCTGGGAATGAACTGGGGAGTTAAGAATCAAGAGGTACCCTTAGAGGACCCACTGTTCTTTTCATAGCCAGAGATCCACTTCCAGAAAACAGTAAGAGAGAGAGATCCTCTATCCTGAAAGCACATTCTGTAAGCTGAAGCCAAAGAATGTGGCTGGAGCCTTGTAAAACCTAGAGGATCTTAGTGAAAACAGATGGGCTTGGCATATCAGTCTAAACAGCAAAGCTGGGTTGTCTCCAGAAGGCAGAGTGCACTGGGACAACTGTTCCATGGAGTATGAGCTGAAGCCTCATTTCTTTCTCCCTGCAGACTGCTCTGAGAAGTCTCTTTGGGAAATTGTTCTGACACAGTGAGGAGTAGGTAGGCCTGATTTCCATGCTTTAATGGACAGATTTTATTCAAGTCCTAGCTGTGGATAAAAAATAATTAAATAAATATTTCCTTTAAAGTGACTTATCCCTGAGGCTCATAAAAAAAATATATATATATATATTGTTTGGATGAATAGAGCACCTCTTGTCTCAAACCAGATCAGGTCTAACGTGACTGGTACTGCACAGAGTAATCAGTATGTTTGACTTGTGTCTTTGGAATGGAACAGATTGTACCCAGTATCAGGTAGCTGTAGGAACAGATGAACAGCAGTCTGAGGGAAAATGTCTCTAGCTACGATTAGAAAGTTTAATTAATTAGGTCATCCTTAGAATCCTAGCACACACATCTTCTAAACAGTATAATTTGAAAACTATGATGGGCTATCAAGATATTCACAACGTTTCTGGTGCAAAGCATAAACAATTTCACTCAAGTGTAGTTGTCATAAATTATGTTGCCAAGTGATAATAGATATTAGATTGGTTGTGACTATAAAAAAGTATTATGTTTACATGGAAAAGGGGAAAACATTTCTCATGCTTTCACTTTCCTTTGTTGCACAGTCTTGCAAACAGGGTGGATGGTAGATGTGACAGTGGTGCTCCTTTGTTACAGAATTTATTTTAATAATTTTGGTTCTAAAATGTTATGCAAGGCTGTATTATATTTTAATCTGCAGGTGGACTAGATGAAGAATGATCCCCTCCAGGGAAATATAAATTTTTTTCCTTCTTCTGATTTTTAAGAGGGAAAATGGTATGTGGCAAAGTTCCAGCAATAGAGAAAACTTGCTTAAATCAACAAAAAGGTAACATAAGGAGCAATATGTCATAACCACTAAGGAAGAGTGACACACAGATTCAATGTAAATCCCATGATCACTAAATGAATCCAGTCATTGCGCACAGCATCTGCAACCTACTGCTCTGCACCTCTGTCAGATACAGAGCAACTCTGCTGCCTTACATTGTGTCCCTTCACACTCTGTGTCTTTTAGCTGCTCTGACACTGGCAAGTGCCAAGTAGCTGTGGAAAAGAACAACAGGGAAAAATGTAGTTTCTGGTACAGAAATACAGTACTGATAGCTCTAATTTTGGTTGACACATAGTCAAATTAAAACAGTTCTGCAGCACTTCTGAAACAATTCTATATACTTCCATTACATGCTACAGAAGGGAGCTTTGAAGTTTCTCTAGAGTGCCAAAATATAGTTCCCTTAATTTTGAGATTGATCATTCTTAATCATTAAATATTTTTGTCATACATGTGACTGTCTTAAATTGCCAAGTACCATGTCATATCCACTTTTCCTTTATCACATCTTGCTGGGGATCTATGGATTTCCCCCTGTTGAAAATAAATAAATAAATAAATAACAACAATATGAAAAAACTATTTGATATCTCACAATCTCTGTTTCATTCATTGACTGAAGAGATATCCTGATGAAATGACAATAATTAAGCATCTCTATAGAATTTCCAATTTCAGACAAAAGGGGAAATTAGAAGGCTTATCCTTTTTTCCTCTACCAGTTTATGATATTTTATGAAAAATTTGGCTTACGTTTTGATCTGAAAGGTCTTTCTGGCAAATGCATAAAATCTAAAGACTCAGAATGCATACTTTTTGAATGTCTTCAGATCTGTCTAAATAGTGCTGACTGTTGCACCTATTTTAATGTTTTATCATTCTGTAATGACAATAATAGATAATGATGTACTTTAACGAATGCCTGCAATTAAACTAAAGTCTACATTGGCAATATACAGCTGGGATAAGTGAAACAAACATCTTACTTAGGCAGTGGCTTTCTGGCTGTCCTGGTTTCAGTTAGGACAGTTTTCCTCCTAGTAGCTGGTAGAGTGCTGTGTTTTGGATTAGGATTAGAAGAATGCTGATAACATGCCGATATTTTGGTTGTTGCAGAGCAGTGCTTGTACCAAGCCAAGGACTTTTCAGCTCCTCACTCTGTCCTGCCAGTGGGCAGGCTCGGGGTGCAGCAAGAGCTGGGAGGGGACAGACCCAGGACAGCTGACCCAAACTAGCCAAAGGAGTATTCCATATCATCTGACGTCACGCTAAACAATATATAGGGGTGGCTAGCCAGGTTGGGGAGCCGGCTGCTCAGGATAGACTGGGCATCAGTCAATTGCCTTGTGCATCACTTATTTCATACACACTATTACTATTATTATTATTTTATTATTATTATTGTTTCCTATCTTAATAAACTGTCTCTATCTCAACTCTCGTTTCACTTTTCCGTTTCTCTCCCCCATCCCAGAGAGGGAGGGGGGAGGGTGAGCGAACAGCTGTGTGGTGTTTAGCTGCCGGCCAGGTTAAACCACAACACTGGCATTCAAATTGCATCACAATTATATTTTATAAAAATGTGGGGTTTTTTGTTTGTTTGTTTTGTTGTTTTTTTCCCCCCCCAACTAGAAGATGTAGGGTGAAAAAGATAACAAGATCTGCACTACAGACCAATTCTAATGCTTCTCACATACCTCCTATTTTCCAAGCTTTCTTCACAATATTGAAAAAATCTTGACTCCAGTGAATAACTGGAGAGACTTTCTGTTTGTTTTCAATGTTATAGGAGGAAAAAAAAAAAAAAAAAACTCTCATTCTCTCATTTAGACCCTTCATTTTGGTCTGTTTGAGTCTTCCAAAATGTTCTGTTAAGGACATCACTTCTGAGTTAGTGTATATTAACTCATGTCATATATCACTTCTGAGTTAGTGTATATTAACTCATGTCATATAACAATATAGCAGGAACAGTGTGCTCTCTAAACTGCTCCTGCCCCAGGTACAACACCTTTAATCCTTCTTTCCAGCATCCTGTGAGTCACCATTTAATTGCATTCACATACAATATGTATATTTTTATACTGCTGTTCTATTATTCTTCTGTCTTAGAAGCATTGTATTGTGGTTCTCCTTAGCATCTGTAAAGTCCCAGCAAACAGAACTATTCCAAACAGTGTGTGTCCTTATGAACAGCAGTGTTCTCAGTTTGTTGACTCAGTCAAATAATTCCCACTGAAAACAATTTTCCAACCGTTCCACAGACAAGACTGCCATGAACTGAAAGGACACCAAAAATGAGATGTAGACCCATTGGTCTGCATGCATCTTGTTCAGTGAGCAACTGATAAAGTTAATCTGAGTCATTAATTGAAATAATTTCCTATCCTATAATTGTGCTTCGGCAAAATATATTAAAAATGGAATGTTTAATTTTCTGTCATTGCATTTTAATCTTGGAAAAATGATTATGTTTTGAGCACAATTTTGTGCTATGTCCTACATTTATATTTATACTAACATCTTCACCTTGCACTAAGGCATACATCATCGTAGTTGAGATGCTCTGAATCTCATCAGTGAAGTGTTCATACTTTTTTAGTTTTGTTGTTGTTGTTTTTCGTTTTATGATACTGGTGGAGAGATTACTTTTTAGTTTGTCAAACTGTTTTATTAGAAAATAAACAAAAGATAATAGTTATTTAAGTATGTTTTCTAGTTTAAAGGAAATGCTCCCCTGCTTATTTAGAATAAAACTTGCAGTCATAAAACTTATATAATCTTCACATTAACAATATTTCAGGAGGTTGTTTAATTTAAAGCCTTTCCCTTGCAAGAGGAGTGTGAGGGATGAATATTTGCAAGATACATGTCTTCTCCTTTCATAGGTCTTCATTATTTTGATTGTCACCTGCCAATTAGTTGAGAAGACAGGAAGCAACTTCCCCAGGAATTAACGTCTTTGAACAGATATGTTATATAGAGGAGAAGTTTTCAGATAAGGAAGGTCCTTCTTCTTGGGAGAGGTGGCACTGTGCTAAAGCCTGAAGTCAAGCAAATAAATGTATCTTGTCTTGCCAGGAAACAAAGAATTCCTATGGGTTCAAAATCTGACCACAAGAAATGAAAACATACCAAAGATCCATACTATAAATCAGCCAACCAAGAGAATGAGAGTAGTTGAAACATACTAAGGGAAATTATATCAGGACAGAAAGAACAAACAAAAGGTATATTCAGTTACCTGACACCCAACATTAAAATAGATTGACTCGTTAAGGCATAACAAGAAAATATACTTTTAAACACCTGAAATGCAATAGTATTGCATTATCATAGGTAAATTCATAGTGAAAGAAACAAATAAGTTGAGTGCTGAGCTTGACTCAAAAATTATTAATCAATGATAATTGCGTTTACATTTACCGTTCTTATCATTGAAACAAAAGCCAAAATATTCAATATTCACTAAAATAGTTGTATCCTAAAGGGTGAAATTGTGAAAAAGTGAAGAAATGTGATAAGAAGAAGTTAAAAGTTAAAAATAAAAATAAAATAATTAAAAAAAAAAAAAAAAAAGTAAAATTTATACAGGCATCATGTAGGCTGTTTAAACATATGAATTGGTATCTCGGAACAAATGCATACAACCTGAATAAAAAGAATTAAGGAAAGCTAAAATTAAAGCTCTCTTGTTTAAAAGAAAGGATGAATGGAGTTGACAGTTGAGAAAGCTGAAGTTATAGCCAAATAATAAGTTTGAAAAGAAGCTCCAACACTGGCTCTAGCAACACAAAAAGCCTGACCCAAATAGTGCAACATCTCAGGAACAGAAAGCCTGAAACAGAGTCAGCAATGTTAATAGACAATCAAAGTATATAGAAACACTTAGAAAACAACAAAATACAGTAAAAAAAATAACATACATTGGACACAGTTTCACCCGTTTGGAAATTTTCTTCTGAGAGTTGATGTAGATAATGCAGAAAAAGTATCTTGCATTGAATTACCAGTGGCTGAAACCATTAAAAAAATAAAAAATAATAATAATAAAAAAAAATCCACGAAGTGAACAATATGACCCATGGCTATTTGGGGCTATGACTTTAGTTGTCTGCAAAGAAACACAATTACAAGTTCCACAAAAATAATTAATTAAATAAATAAAATGATGGCATTGTTCTAATTCCAACTTTAATGAAGTGTTATTAAATGTATTTGGTTTACTTATATAGTGTACACATTAACTGGATTTATTACATAGTAATATAATACTTTGTATCCTTTATAATCCACTTATTCACACTTAAGAATAAAATTTAATTACAATTAAGTTTATAGTATATCTTTGTTAAATATAATAATTGTATATATATTTGTGAAACATTTAACAAATTTCAAGATGTTAATGAATATGAACATAAAAAAAAAAAAAAAAATGTTTCTCAAAAGTATGATCTACTAGTAGGCAGTTTCATACAAATTTGGTGTACTTCTGCATATTTTGTTTTGCTTCTTGAACTAAACAATATTTCAATATTTTTAGGGTGATAAATATAATCATCCATTGAAGATTTATTCATTCTTTTGCTATTGAGAGAAAGAGCATTTTGAATTGAAATACCTCTTTCTCCCCCTCACCTCGAGTTTGAACTTTCTATTTCTAAATCATGTATCATTGCACTACCAGTGTAATTTTTCTTGTTTGAACTAAAACATTATAATAAGACTCTGTATTTTTCAAGTATCTATAATTGCTAAAGGAAGACAGAATGCTTTAAAACAAATTGAAATAAGCATTTTTAAATAATGACCCTTATATGTTACAAACTGATGAAAGTTGAAAGACAAGTTAAAGCAGATAAGATTTCCATTTCTCCTTTCTGTGCAATAAAAGGAAAGGGAAATACAGATTTTTTGAGACAGTTAAGAGGGGAATACAGGCCTTTTCTAACAGCTTCCCACACAAGGAGACTTTTAAATATCCTTGGTCATATTCTGAGTACCTTAGAATGTGAATGTACCATAGGGTCTCTCTCTCCTTTGTTCCTCTGAAACACTTGATCAGAGACAGGTTACCAAACTAGGTGGATATTGTCTCTGATCAGAGACCACAATTTTTCTTTTCTAATCCCTAGTAGTTTATTATATCCTAGTGCTATGCAGAAAAAACATTAATAATATATTTTTGGGGGGTATAAAACAGCAGTAACTGATATCACAGATGAACTGGGGAGCATCCTGTCTCTAGCTGACAAGTTATACATGCAAAACTGTTCTAGCAGGATGGTATGAAGAAAAATTCAGGAAAAGAGAACTGAAGAAAAACAGCAAAAAAGAATCAAAGCCCTGTATAAAGGTATGCTTCATGGCATATGCAGCCATCTGAAATGCCTTCTCATTTCCAAATGAGATTTGCAAAACCCAATATTGGCAAAACTGACTTACATAATTATCACATTCCTAGCCCCACTAAGAATTTTTAACCTAGTGTTCCTTCTATATTGGTCGGGGCCCAGAAGTCTCCCTCAACATAAATAAAGATTTAGAATCTGTTGATTTTTAATTAGGCCAATTTAAGCAGATGTACTTGGAGAAAGTTACTCACCTTTCCTACTGTGCATTAGACAGTGCCATTCTTTTCAGTGAAGTAATACAGTGTTAATCATAATACATTAATTTGTACAATTTTTCTACATGGCAGGCTGGAGAGACAGGTCAGGAGGAAGCTCATGAAATTCAAAAAAGGCAAGCGCCGGGTCCTGCACCTAAGGAGGAATAACCCCAAGCACCAGTACAGGCTGGGGGCTGACCTGCTGGAAAGCAGCTCTGCAGAGTAGGACCTGGGAGTCCTGGTGGACAGCAGGTTAACCATGAGTCGGCAATGTGCCCTTGTGGCCAGGAAGGCCAACAGTATCCTGGGGTACATTCAGAAGTGTGTTGCCAGCAGGGCGAGGGGGGTGATCCTCCCCCTGTACTCAGCCCTGGTGAGGACCCACCTGGAGTATTGTGTCCAGTTCTGGGCTCCTCAGTATACAAGAGGGACATAAAGATACTGGAGCCAGTCCAGAGGAGGGCTACTAAGATTAGGGGACTGGAACACCTGTCGTATGAGGACAGGCTGAGAGAGCTGGGCCTGTTTAGCCTGGAAAAGAGAAGACTGAGGGGAGACCTCATCAATGTATATAAAAATCTGAGGGGAAGGTATCAAGTGGGGTGGAGCCAGTCTCATTTCAGTTGTGCCTAGTAAGAGGACAAGAAGCAATGGGCACAAACTGAAGCCCAGGAATTTCGATCCGAATATGAGAGGGCACTTTGATGTGAGAGTAACAGAGCATTGGCACAGGTTGCCTTGAGAGGATATGGAGTCTCCTTCTCTGGAGATACTCAAAATCCACCTGGATGCCACCCTGCTCAATGTGTTCTAGGTGATCCTGCTTGGCAGGGGGGTTGGACTAGATGATCTTCAGAGGTCCTTCCAACCTCAACCATTCTGCATTTCTGTTACACTATGGCTGCATAAGCTGAAAAAACAAATATCATAAATGAAAGCTGAGAGCAATTTATTTATCTCTGAAGAATCTACAAAATTTTGATCCTTGGAATTCTTTCAAGAGATTTGTGGTTTAACCGGGCCAGCAGCTAAGCACCACACAGCCTTTCACTCTCACTCCCCCTAGTGGTATGGGGGAGAGAATTGGGAAAAAAAAGTAAAAGCTAGTGGGTTGAGATAGACAGTTTAATAGGACAGAATAAAGATTAATAATAATAATAATAAATAAATAAATAATATTTAAAAAAAAAAAAAAAAAGTGATCACAATGCAATTACTCAACACCCAGTGACCACCCAGCCCATCCCTGAGCAGAGGTCTCCCCCACCCAAGACAGCCACCCCATATTAATTGTTCAGAATGACATCATGCGGTATGGAATATTCCTTTTGCCAGTTTGGGTCTGCTGTCCTGGTTCTGTCCCCTCCTAGCTTTTTGTGCACCCCCAGCCTCCTCACTGGCAGGGTGATGTGAGAAGCTGAAAAGTCCTTAGATAAGGACTTAGAATAGATTAGTAAGCACAGCTATGTAACAAAACATCAGCATGTTATCAACATTATTCTCAACCTAAATATAAAACACAGCATCATACCAGATATTACAAGGAAAATTAATTCTATCCTAGCCAAAACCAGGACATAGTAGTAAACAGCTTATGTAGTCATGTCTGAGTGACTGAGCAATCTCCTTTTATTCTGAAGGTATTCTGATTTTTTTTGCAAGTGAAAGTGAGTTGATCTGAACTGTGCTTTTGTTGTTGTCATATAGAGTTTCAACACAAACATTGTTTCAGCACTTAAACTCTTCTAGGTACTAAAGACAATAATCATTTACTAATTTTAATGATTAATGTATTAATTTTAAAAAGTAATAAAATTAAATTCATAGAATCATAGAATCATAGAATATCCTGAGTTGGAAGTGACCCATAAGGATCATCAAGTCCAACTCCTCGCACCACACAGGTCTACCAGAAGTTTAGACCATGTGACTAAATGGTTGAATTTCATTATGTTTGATAAACAATCTAAACAATGATAAACTAATGATAAACAATCAGAGGGAAATCTTAATGGCGCAGGAACGGTCTGTCCCCACGTGCCCAAAGATGAGCTGGCGGGGCAGAAGACCAGCCTGGCTGAACAGAGTATTGTGGCTTGAGCTTAGGAGAAAAAGGAGGGTTTATAATCTTTGGAAAAGTGGGCAGGCAACTAAGGAGGACTATAAGGATGTTGCGAAGCTGTGCAGGGACAAAATTAGAAAAGCCAAAGCTCATCTGGAGCTCAATCTGGCTACTGCCGTTAAAGATAACAGAAAATGTTTTTATAAATACATCAACACAAAAAGGAGGACTAAGGAGAATCTCCACCCTTTACTGGATGCAGGGGGAAACTTAGTTACCAGAGATGAGGAAAAGGTGGAGGTGCTTAATGCCTTCTTCGCCTCAGTCTTTAGCGGCAATACCGGTTGTTCTCTGGATACCCAATTCCCTGAACTGGTAGAAGGGGATGGGGAGCAGGATGTGGCCCTCACTATCCATGAAGAAATGGTTGGTGACCTGGTACGGCACTTGGAAGTGCACAAGTCGATGGGGCCGGACGGGATCCACCCAAGGGTACTGAGAGAACTGGCAGAGGAGCTGGCCAAGCCGCTTACCATCATTTATCAACAGTCCTGGCTATCAGGGGAGATCCCAGTTGACTGGCGGCTAGCAAACGTGACACCCATCTACAAGAAGGGCCGGAGGACTGACCCGGGAAACTACAGGCCTGTCAGTTTGACCTCAATGCCAGGGAAGCTCATGGAGCAGATTATCTTGAGAGTCATCACGCAGCACTTGCAGGGCAAGCAGGCGATCAGGCCCAGTCAGCGTGGGTTTATGAAGGGCAGGTCCTGCTTGACTAACCTGATCTCCTTCTATGACAAAGTGACGCGCTGGGTGGATGAGGGAAAGGCTGTGGATGTGGTCTACCTTGACTTCAGCAAGGCTTTTGACAGCGTTTCCCACAGCATTCTCCTCAGGAAACTGGCTGCTCTTGGCTTGGACTGGCGCACACTTCGTTGGGTTAGAAACTGGCTGGATGGCCGGGCCCAAAGAGTCGTGGTAAATGGAGTCAAATCCAGTTGGAGGCCGGTCGCTAGTGGCGTTCCCCAGGGCTCGGTGCTGGGGCCGGTCCTCTTTAATATCTTCATCGATGATCTGGACGACGGCATTGAGTGCACCCTCAGTAAGTTTGCAGATGACACCAAGTTAGGTGCGTGTGTCGATTTGCTCGAGGGTAGGAAGGCTCTGCAGGAGGATCTGGATAGGCTGCACCGATGGGCTGAGGTCAACGGTATCAAGTTCAACAAGGCCAAGTGCCGGGTCCTGCACCTGGGGCGCAATAACCCCAAGCAGAGCTACAGGCTGGGAAATGAGTGGTTGGAGAGCTGCCAGGCAGAGAAGGACCTGGGAGTGATGGTTGATAGTCGGCTGAATATGAGCCAGCAGTGTGCTCAGGTGGCCAAGAAGACCAACAGCATCCTGGCCTGTATAAGAAACAGTGTGACCAGCAAGGCTAGGGAGGTGATCGTCCCCCTGTACTCGGCTCTGGTGAGGCTGCACCTCGAATACTGTGTTCAGTTTTGGGCCCCTCGCTACAAGAAGGACATGGAGGTGCTTGAGCGAGTCCAGAGAAGGGTGACGAAGCTGGTGAGGGGCCTGGTGAACAAGTCCTACGAGGAGCGGCTGAGGGAGCTGGGATTGTTCAGCCTGAAGAAAAGGAGGCTCAGGGGTGACCTTATTGCTCTCTACAGGTACCTCAAAGGAGGCTGTAGCGAGGTGGGGGTTGGTCTGTTCTCCCACGTGCCTGGTGACAGGATGAGGGGGAATGGGCTTAAGTTGTGCCAGGGGAATTTTAGGTTGGATCTCAGGAAGAACTTCTTTACCGAAAGGGTTGTTAGACATTGGAACGCGCTGCCCAGGGAAGTGGTGGAGTCACCATCCCTGGAGGTCTTTTAAAGACATTTAGATGTAGAGCTTAGGGCTATGGTTTAGTGGGGACTGTTAATGTTAGGTTGGACTCGATGATCTTGAGGTCTCTTCCAACCTAGAAATTCTGTGATTCTGTGATTCTGTGATAAAGTCCAGGACAAAGAATTGTTGGGACTTTGGGGGTCTGTTTATTGCATGAAAAAGAGCATTATTCTGAATTCAGTTGACTAACTCTAAATGCACTCCCCTTGCATAGATAAGCCATAGAAGTTTGTTTGGTTAAAGTGCAACTGCTGTTACCAAGCAGATTTTAATTGTGTGAGTTTTCTTGTGTTTATTCATTTGTTGAAGATAATATTCTGGACTCATCCATCCTTATTCCAAGTCCTTTCTTCTTTGGAACAATCTTAGCTTTCATATGATGATGGAAATACATGCACTTTTGCTTAGACCTGTTTCCCTTTGCAGAGCATACATGTGGTTCTTCTGCAGCAGTATATTTGTAGATTTGATGTTTAATATTTCCCTTTCCAACATGGACAGCTATGTATCTATTATAAAGACATTTCCACTAAATCAATTCACTTTGTTCACCTGTAAATTGTTTTTAACACTTTCCTGAATTAACCATTATTTAATATGCAGATCAGAATCTATCATAATTTCCTTGGAGTACAACTCTTGTTAGTGATTAATTCACACCAGTGACCTTCCTGAGCTCCTGGGGATACAGGCTTTGATTTTACCTTATTACAGAATAAACACTATACAAATAATAGATTCAGATGTATGAAGTATGGCAAGATTAATAGAGGACAGGCTGATCATCTCTCCTACGTGGCTTGTGTTTTGAAATGATCCCTTCTTCACGAGTCATCTCTGTCTATTAACTTTATTATTTAGAAAAGAAATACAATTCCTAGCATAGGAAATGCCCCTGAACTTTTCACATCCTACTAATAGCTCTTCAGACAGTAACACGTATCAGTAACATTCAGTAAAATAACTGAAATATTAAACTGGAGGGATTTGTTTATTTATTTATTTGTTTGTTTGTTTTGTTGTTGTTGTTGTTGTTGTTTGTTTTGTTTTTTTTATCTTGGATGGAGAAGATAGTGCACTCTTTAAACCCAAGTCACTTTACTTTAACTTTCTTAGGATATCTGCTGTATTTCTTTCAGCATTATATTTTCATGCTGCCCCTCTTCTAGGTTAGAGTCCCCAGTTTGACAGTTTAGTTTCCTTGGACAAATGTGTGTGACATTCCTGAGCAGGAGCTTTGATTCTCATGCTGTTTATCCAGTTGGTTTACCAGATCTTGAGGTACTGAACATTTCACTTTGAATTATGCCTGTTGCACTCTGCTCTAAATACTTGAGCTGGTGCATTACTCACATATTTCACTGTGTGCCAGAATTTATCTTTCATCTAAAGGATGTGCTAGATTCCCAGATTTTCACCTAGTTGTACTGGCAAGATTTTCACATAACACATCTGATAGCAATTAACCAGTATAGCAGCCTCTCAGATGACTCTGTAATAACTGAGGCTTTAAGAAAAATGCAGAATTTCATGTAAACTTTAACCAACACATGTATGAGTTTCAACAGATTAGATATAAATCACATATTTTCATTGTAACTCCTTATCATTAAATCTGTCCCTCAGGCTCTACCTCTGGTGTTTTTTTCCCTCAGATAGCCACCTGGCAGGATCACTAATTCCATTCACCTGCTCAGTAGCTGTTACCAGGGTGGGAAAACTACGTTTTTAACCCTTCTGTTGCTAAGCTAGCTCCACATTTTTCTTAAGGAGCTGCCTTGAACTGCTACTGTGATTTCCTTCTGCTTGTAAAAATCACTTGGAATACAAGATACTATCAAATCAAGGTCACAAACTGAAAATGAAGGAGACCAGTTATTAACTGAAGGAGTGATCAGGTAAGTTTTAATTGTGCATGCAACTTCCTGAATATATTTCTCAATCAACACTGTACTTTCTGTTGGAAAAGTTTCTTAACTGCAGAGTGGTATTTCAGGACTGATCTTGAAGAAGAGAGCAAACCTATGCTCATCTATATAAGTTTGGCTCAAGTTCCTGTTCTGCAGCTAGGACTCAGACTTGTATATTATATATTATGAATAACTACCATTCTCCCAAGGATGTTAAATACATAACAGTTAGAGAGGGGTAGGTGCAAAACATACCCATTGCCTGGTTTGATTAATTCTTTTATTTATTTACAGGAAGCTTTGGTTTCTGACAGAGAACTGTAACAAACATTTAAGCTGAGTTCTCTGAAGAAACTGTACATGTGAATGCGGAACAGTTTATTTATATCTTGTGAGGACAGTCCTACACCTGCTGGATGTAGATAGATATAGGACACAAACAACTTCATAAAACATAGGGAGCTTGCCAGACTGAGGGGTGGATTACAACTCATGGTAAAGTGATACTTTACTTACTTACAAACTGACAGTCCAAGTATTTTCTGTCTCATATTTTAGTGGCATTTAGTTTCTGGCTACAACATGGCTCTTCCTTGTGTTTCTCAAAAAGCTTCCTGTTTTACTCTCTACAATTCTTTTCTATGGGTGGAAATATTTTGTTGGGTTGAAACATCACATTAAGCAAAGTTTTGGGCTTGTGCATACTCATTTGATGCAAGTTTGAAGGAAGTTGTTAACAGTTCTCATTGAGTGATTCATTCAGTTAATATTATAATACAGTATTGGTGGTGAGGCCCCAGGTGATCCAAGCAGGAATGAGCAAATGCCTGTATAGCCTGTCTCTGGCTGGAGTTCAGAGCAGCTGCTTCTTGAAGAAATGCCAATACAAAATGGTTTGTTCCCATTGCATGGTGCCAGCTAGCATCATCCATCAGTTCAGGGACTTCTGCTCTGAAGGTCATCTGTATGAAGTGAAGTGTTTATAATGCTAATGAACCTATTCACCATAACTATATTCCCCTTTGTAACTCATTTGCAATTTACCTATTCCAATGTGTGTCATGCCAGGACACAGTTGGTAATGCCCTCTTCTAGCCAAAAGCACTGCTAGATATGAAGAGTACAAATCTCGCATGACGCAGCTCTCCGCTTTCGTCTCAAAATAAATGTCTCGAGGATAGTTTTCCACCTGTTCTTCCACATATCACTGTACTGGGTCTAGCTGGGATGTTAACTTTCCCTGCAGCAGCCTATATTATGCCACACTCTGCACTGGTAGCTAGAACAGCAGTGTTATCACACTAGTGTTGTGTCTGCTGCTGAGAAGTGCTGGCACAGTATCAGGACTTTCTCTAACCCTCCTGGGGGGTGGGAAAAAAGTGAGAAAGAAACATCACCAGGGCAGCTGACCTAAACCAACCAAAGAGATATTCCATACCATATGATGTCACACTCAGCAATAAAAGGTGGAAGAAGGAGGAAGGGGGGAAGGGTGGGCTTTCGTTGCAAAAACGTCTGTCCTCCTCGCGAACACCGGCTACGTGCATTGAGGCCCTGCTTCAAGGACATGGTCAGGCATTGCTCATTTGCAGGAAGTAGAGAATAATTTATTTCCTCTGCACTTCCACATAGCCTTTACTTGTTTTGTTTTGCTGTTCCCTTCCCCCTCCCTTTCCCCTTTCCCTTTAGTTGAATTGTTAATTAATAATATTTCCTTAATATATATATATTTTTCCCTTTAATTAAATTATCCTTATCTCAACCCGTGAGTTGTTCTTTCCTTTACTTCTTCCCCTCCTCATCTGAGGAGGGGGAGTGAGAGAGCGGTTGTGGTATTCAGCTTGCCCAGCATGGTAAAACCACCACAATCACCCTTAGGTTATGCATGTTCTGACATGTTATATCCAGCATCTGCCCTTGGAGATAAAACAGTCTTTTTAAATAAAATAGCAAGATTAAACTAGATGTTTTATTCTTTAGAATAAAAGTTTAGTGATATAATTTCTTTTTAAATATATGTTTTCCCTTCAGTGCACTCTGACTTGCCAGGGTGGATTTCTATTCCTTACAGTTCAACAAAATACACAGCACATAAA
This sequence comes from Nettapus auritus, assembly GCA_011076525.1. NCBI lineage: Eukaryota > Metazoa > Chordata > Aves > Anseriformes > Anatidae > Nettapus > Nettapus auritus. Next base: position 56,205,268 of record CM021767.1, on the reverse strand, counting down.
TAACTGAACATGTTCTGATTTATGGGTGAGTTACTTCTTATTGGAGAAAAAAACAATTTAATGAGTAAAAAAATCATTTTACTGTTGCATATTACTAGCATCCAGTGATCTCTGACTCAATGCAATTGTCCATTTTATCATGGTCAGAACAAAGATGTCTGGGCTTAGTTTTGGTGAGATAAACTAAATTTTAAGAGCTCCATCTGAAGAGTTGTTCTTCACAATAATTACAGGAATTGTGAAAGATTAAGCATAGAAAACAATCTCACATTTATTTTTGTTGTTATTGTTTTGTTTTCAATGGAAAGAATCACAGAATTGTAGGGGTTGGAAGGGACATCAAGAGATAGTCAGGTCCAACTCTCCTGCCAAAGCACGTTCCATAGAGCAGGTTGCCCAGGTAGGAATCCAGACGGGCCTTGAATATCTCCATAGAAGGAGCCTCCACAACCTCCCTGGGCAGCCTGTTGCAGTGCTCCGTCACCCTCACTGTGAAGAAGTTATTTCGCATGTTGGTGCAGAACTTCCTGTGACCCTTCCCTTTCTTTTTTTTTTTTTTTTTTTTTTTTTTAACCACTGGGACTTGTCCTATCCCCACAAACCACTGAAAAGAGGTTGGCCAAATCCCTCTGTCTCCCACACTTAAGAGATTTGTAAACATTAATAAGATCCCCTCTCAGTCTTCTCCAGGCTGAACAGACCCAGGTCTCTCAGCTTTTCCTCATAGGAAAGAGGTCCCATATCATCATTGTGGCCTTCTGCTGGGCTCTTTCCAGGAGATCACTGTCTTTTCTGTATGGGGAAGCCCAGAACTGGACACAGTACTCCAGGTGAGGCCTGACCAGGGAAGAGTAGAGGGGGAGGATCACCTCCCTTGACCTGCTGGCCATGCTCCTTTTTATGCATGCCAAGATCCCATTGGCCTTCTTGTCCACCAGGGCACACTGCTGGCTCATGGTCAACCTGTTGTCCACCAGGACCCCCAGGTCCTTTTCCACAGAGTTCCTCTCCAGCAGGTCGTCCCCCAGCCTGTACTGAAACATCCAGTTGTTCCTCCCCAGGTGCAGGACTCTACACTTGCTCTTATTAAACTGCATCTGGTTTATTCCTGCCCATCTCTCCAGCTGGTCCAGGTCTTGCTGAATGGCAGCACAGCAATCTGGTGTGTCAGCCACTCCTCCCAGCTTTGTATCATTGGTGTACTTGCTGAGGGTGGACACTATTCCCTCTTCAAGGTCATCAATGAAGATGTTGAACAAGACTGGACCCAGCACCGACCCCTTGGGAACACCCCTAGTCACAGGTCTTCAGCTGGACTCCGCTCCGCCAATCACCACCCTCTGAGCTTGGCCAGTCAGCCCACTTTACTGTCCCACCTTACTGTCCACACTCTTACACACTCACACTTACTATCCCACACTTTCTCAGCTGTGCTAGTAGGATGTTGTGGGAGACAGCATCAAAAGCCTCGCTAAAGTCAAGGTAGATGACATTTCACTGCTCTCCCCTCGTCTACCCAGCTGGTGATGCCATCATAGAAGGCAATGAGGTTGGTCGAACATGATTTCCCCTTGGTGAATCCATGCTGACTGCTCCTCATAACTTTCTTCTCTTCCAATTGCTTGGAGATGGCATCAAGAACAAGCTGTTCCAACACCTTTCCAGGGATAGATGTAAGACTGACTGGCCTGTAGCTTCCTGGAACCTCATTCTTGACCTTCTTGAAGATCAGAGTGACACTGGCTGTCCTCTAGTCTTCAGGGACCTCTCCTGTTCTCCAGGACCTTTCAAAGATTATAGAGTGGTTTGGCAATCACCTCCACTAACTCCCTCAGCACACACAGGTGCATCCCATCGGTGCCCATAGATTTATGTACTTTGATCCCACTCAGATGCTCCCAAACCACTCCCTTGTCAACGCGGGAGGGGGGAGGGGAAAATCTCAATTTCCCAGACACTTTCTCCTCCCTACAGGGTCCAGGACTCCCAGGTAGGAGTCTTTGAAGCAAAGACTGAAGCAAAGAAGGCACTCTGTATCTCTGCCTTCTCAGCATCCCCCATTACCAGGACACCCCCCTCATTCAGCAGGTTACCCACATTATCCCTAGTCTTCCTTCTATTGTTTACATACTTAAAAAATAAAAAATTAAAAAAAAAAAAAAAAAAAAAAAAAACTTTTTATCTTTACTTCCTACTGCTGCTACTCCAATTAATACAGGAAAAAGATAAATGAAAGGGGAGATAAAATAACTTTAAAACCCAAAAATTTAGCATGGGACAGAACTGTGACTTGTTTGGTGTTTTGTTTGCTGTTTCCCATTTCCTAGTGTGCCAATCTAGTTCTGCAGTTTCCAAAATGTGGCATTTCATAAATTCACTCACTGTAAGCATAGTAAGAAGGCGGAATGGTGAGCTAATATAGGTCATTTTACAGTGAGAAAAATTACAAACAGAAATAGTCACTAAAAGACATAGACTCTGGTATATGACAAATATAACTTTATCTAGAAATTATTGTATTCAGTTGCAACAGAAATATCAGTACAGTTGTGAAAACCCTCTTGCACTACCACTGCACCCTAGACAAATTTAAAGACCTCACTTCTCTCAGTTGTTTATATAAACTTAGCACAAAGCTTAGCAGGGCTCTAAAGCATTTTAAGTTCCTACTAAGCAAATTATGAGGTATATATAATCATAACGAGGAATATAATCGTTCAGTGATGTTAAATATAACATCAGGGGCTGATGAAACTATTTCCAGACTCTCAATATGCCTTCATCTGGGGGATAACAGGAACTTCATGGGCTAGCATAATTGGGAATGGGCATTTGTTAAGAGAAAGCAGTTGCCAGCTCTTGCCTCCTTCCCCTGCCCCAAAATCTTTATTTTTTTCCCTCTTTTCTGTCTTTTTCCATTCTATGTTCCTTCTTCCTTTCCTACTCTTCAGTCCAAACCCTTAATCTGTCAAAACTTTACAAATATATGGTTTTTTTTGTTTGTTTTGTTTTGTTTTGTTTTTGATACCTAAGCATACCTATGCTTGACTTAGTCTTGAACTTGTGAAATTTAGCGAGTATCAGAATCATTCCATCAGGTACCAACAGGTTGTAGTATAATGCTCAACTATCACAACTTAAGGAAAACCTCCCACAAACAGAGCCTGTCAAGTAGCTTCATGCAATACAGGTCTAGCTTCACCTATAAGAACTGTTTCCTCTCAGCACTGATTTTTTCAATGAGAATTTATACTTGTCACAGCTTTAAGATGCTGGATGCAACTAAATTTGATATGAGACTGACATTAGCAGAATTATATCAGAGATTTATATTTCTTCCTTTGCATTTAAGAGTCTGGTAAATGTCTGCATAATGTCTAGGTAGCTTAGCAAGAAACCTGAGTTATCTAGCATTGCAGTACCAGGCTTGGGGGGAGGGAGGGGGAGGGGGAAGGGGGGGAGGAGGTAAACTTAGATATTAAGAATCATATTCTCCATCTAGGTAATTTGGTTGGCTCCATTGCCCTTAATGGAGCCATGCCAATTTATATAGTTTTCTGGCTAGTGACAGCAAGATTGTAGTATACAATCTGAGAGCCTGAATTATGGGCAGGGAGGAAGACACTGTGAACAAATGGAGGAAACAAATATGGCCTTTCTGAAAAATCTTTACTGCCTAAACATTAGACAAAAGAAAACAGTGACGCTGACAGGCAGACAAAAAGCCTTCAGGAACCAACAGCATAATATATTAAAAAATCGAGTTTGATATATCATAAAGGTTTATTGTTTGTTTTAAACTGATGATAATATTCCCTTCTTTTTGAAATATCAGGAGCAAAATCCAGCCCCATTGATATTATGGGAGGCTCAACATTGATTTCTATGGGAACATAGTGGCAAGAAATTTGTTTATTCTGTACAAAACCTGAGATATGCTATCTCTATATACAGTATAGCTATCGTTAAATAAAAATAATAAAAGTTAATTGCATGTCTTCGGTGATTCCTTTTTCCTTCTTTACTTAAAAGAAGACTCATTTAAATAATAGCCTTATAAAAATGTATGTTTTCTTTTCTTTCCCTCTGGCTTTCCTATTCCCCTTCTTTGTTCAGAATAAGATGTTCATTATTTGTCCAGTAAATGAGTAATCTGCTAATTAACTGCACTTGTTATGTGATGAATATTCAATTACTATAATGAGAAGAGAAAGAAGATGTATCATACCTAAGTAAATTAATTTGTTGTTGGTCAATGAATTTACATCTACCTGCTTGCAATTGCTCAGAAAAGCTTTCCAGGTTTGCTATATTTGAAAACTAAAGGAGAACATAGCCCAATTGCAGCCATGTACAAAAGGTGAATACCTTTCTCTTTTTGTCTTTTCTGTTTCTTTTAACAGTATTATTCCAAAAAATTAAATTTGGAGATAACTTGTGTTCTACTTAGTGATAAGAAAAAGAAATTACCAAGTAAATTACTTTTATTTCCTGTCTTTGAAAAATGGTAGCCTGCTCATATCATGTTAACAAAGAAGTGAGCACATTCCGTATGGAAAAACAGACCAGTCTCTTCCTACACACTGCAAACTGGATTTAACAGCCAGATCCCATTGTTTCACTGGGCTCACTGATCTCAAAAGCAATACCAAATGTAACCAGTGTGAAATGCTACAAAGTCAGCATAATGGTCCACACTCAAATTGTCATAATTTGTCCAACTTACACGGTGAAGGACAAAACGGAGTGGAGTCCAATTCACAGAACAGAGTGGTCTCATTTCTGTCCAGTGGTGAGACTGCCTGTCTGATGTTCCTGCCCATCGTGTTCCTTCACATAATACATGGAGTTATTATTAGTTCAGCACATGAAGTGTCAAAGCCCTCCTTTTAAGCTAACTGTGACCTGAAAACTTCCTACCACGGCCTCCACATAAACATCATATATTCACAGAGCAGCTGCTTTCCAAGGATGACTGCTTTTTCTTATTTACTGCCAATTAAGGATCATTGTGGTACTTAGTATGGCACACAACAGTAACACTGGAAATGATCCAAATGTAATGCATATCACTTCTCTAACCCAAAAAGAAAGAAAAGATCATAACAAAAAATATGCAGTGTTAGGGTAAATAATGGATTTACTGAATCTATATATCATCAAGCTTTATAGACAAGTGCTGGGGAGGTAGTAACTCTTCCACTCTTAGGGAGAGGGAGGAGGAGAGGTCCAAAAAACCTAAGTCTGATGGCATAGATTAATTTGCATGAAAAACCTATTCAAATGACCTAGAGTGGTAAACAGAAAGAATTAGAAGAGGAAGGGGCATGAGGAAAAAGTTGTGTTTTATGATAAATGTTTATTTCTTCACAGCTGGAGTTCAGTGCAATGGTTTTCAGCACTCGTGGTTTTCTAGGGGTTTTCATGTGGCATGGAAATTATGTCATATGGTGCAGTGAAGAGGACATCTTCAGACAGTTTGAGAAGGTATCTTGAGGTCACCTAACACCCCAATACCTTCCTGGTCACAGTCAGTGCGGGGTGGCACAGCAATAGTGGTAGTGCCTCTGAACAGACCAAAAAATAGTTGTGGTAAGGCAGGAGATTTTGAGATAAATTAATTTGTAGGACACTTACCTCATCTAGGAGTGGAATTAGAAGGGGGAGTTCTTCCTTTCCCTCATAATTCTATCTTAATCTTCATGTTTTATTTTGTCAAGTTCATGACTATAGATTCTTTCCATCCCTACTTGCTGAAGAAATGGATTTTGAATTGTCACTGCAGTTACTTTCCTAGTCTCAAAGTTCAAGGTGCATGTAAAAGTGTGTTATCAGTAATTGTTGCAGGCACTATTTGCAGACAGCAAGCTACTTCTCATGCTCTCTCCTGGAGAGGAAGGGTGACAAGTAAGCTTGAAGCGTGGCAAGCAATGAGCAACAACGTTGCCATTGTGTGCCTTATGTCATCAGTTCTTCTTCTTTCCAGTAAGATCCTTTGTACTTTGTCATGGATTGACTGCCATATTCCTGCTCAGTAGTGTTTGGAAAATAAAGAAAAATACACTGTCTGTGAACAGCAAAAGGCCAGGAGGGAAATTTTTTTAGTCTGTACCATTCTCACTTCCTGCTGGCACACTGGGAAGAAGACTGCTGAGGAAAATCCAAGATTGTTCTGAAACTCATAGTGCTGAGTGCAGGGGCAAACAGTGCAGCAGAAAAGCAAAAGGGAGCAGAAGTGTTTCTGAAGCCCATGTCCTGAAAGTGCATAAGTTGTACAGAACTATACATCTACTGACTTATTTAAGCAGATGGGAATATGGAAATAGGGTAAAACTCCTAGAAGGAGAGTATCACCAATGACAAGGATACTTCATCTAACTGGTATCTGGCAGCTGTTCAGGACAAAGATTTGTTGTGGTAATGTTGACCAGAAGTTTTTGATTAGATGTCTGGTTACTGCTTTCTGAAAACAAAACTCAGGTTAAGACAAAACATCAGTGGAACTTGTTGATTCAGACGTATTTCTGATCTGAAAAAAAAAAAAAAAAAAAAAAAAAAAAAAAAGTTTCAGTTGCTGATTAACTTTTTTGATTTTACTTATCCAATGAATTAGGTTGGCAAAAGATTTTGAGCAATTTCTCATACCTTACTTGTGGTTTTACATACTCACTTGCATTTTATTTCTTTTCTGTTTTTATTACACATACACACAGGGGAAAAAAAAAAAAAAAAAAAAAAAACAATGCAAAGAATTTAAATGAGAAGAAAATATCTGATTTAAATATAAGAATGTTTTTTAAAGCCTTAATAATTTCAAAAAAAAAAAAAAAAGAGAAAGAGAGAAAGAGAGAATTTAAGGACTTTTTTTTTACTTCCTGTCTTCAAGAAAGATTTTTTATGGAAAAAGAAAAAAAAAAAAAACTGCCAGCTATAATGGTAATATAGTTTTCTTCCTGACATTGGCAGAGAAATATAAAATTCCTCTAGATAATTCTGATTCTGTCTCCTGATAAAGGTTCTTTGTCAAGAAGTCATTGCATTTACTTGCTATTAAAGCAGCATGCTGCCCATCCTTACTCACCATATTTAGCTGTTCGAGTGCAGGTCATGTATGTTACAATGAGGGTGATAAAGCATTTGTCGACTGTAACTTAAGGTAATTTTCTTTACTGCACACTTACAGTTTATTTTACCATAAGTGTCTTGCCAGGGATGAAAAGTTAGGCAGGATTAAACAAAATGCTATAAAACATATCAAAGTGTATTGTATAAACAATTACCATTCTCTGGGAAATGGCTGATTAATTGACTGAAGTGAGACATCTGCAGGATGTAGGCACTGTGGATACATCAAAGGATCTCAACTGCCTCATTTGTTTTAATAAAAGTGGTTTAATTTGTTGCTATAGTACAAAGCCTCCTGTTGTAGCTGTTTTTGTCATCCTCATTATTAAGGGAAAGGGCACTACACCTCTGAATACAGGAGTCCTCTCAAGGCCAAATCTGCTTGCACATTCTCCAGTGCAACAGCAAGAGAAAGGTATGATAAATAAATGGTTGACTTCCAAACAGAATTCCAATTAAAGTTAATTTATTTGAATAGAGGCAAGCAAACAGCACTGGGTGCACCAGGAGTCTCTGCTCCACCAAGACGCACACCTTACAGTTCCCATCCCTGGTTTATATCTCTTCTACTAATGCACATTCATTGTGGGCGTGTCCTCCTCTGAGCATGCCCTCTTCATCTTCTGGAATCCTCAAGTCTTCTGGACCTCAGCCCCCATGCAGGCTCCCCCCACAGACTTCTGCTTAACACTGCACAGCCAGCAACAAAATGGTGGAGGCCAATCCTGTCAGATGTCCATTGCAGAACACATGAAATACATACGTATATTAACCACCAAACACAAAAACTATATACATACATTAGCCATCTTTATTTTCTTAGTCTCTCGGTTATACAAGCATGTGTAAAACAGAAGATCACATTTTATCATGCAGCCCTAGCATTGCTGCACGTTGACACGAATCAGATGAACACATTTCACAAAGGGATTTTATCTGATCTCATAAATTAAGAAGAAAAAAGCCTGATTTAGGTGAAAAAATAAAACCAAATACAAACAAACAAACAAACAAAAGACACCTGACAACAACAACAAAAAGCAGATTTTTTGGAGATGTTTAGGGGAAAAAAATAAATAAATGAATAAAAATAAAAATGTTTACCCACCTCTTAGACCTCTGGCTCTTCTTTGACCAACACTAAAAATACAAATATAAAAATTATTTTATTATCCTTTCAAACTTATCCACCATTTGTGACAATAGTACTTTACAGCCTTCAGTGAACATTTTCAGATAGACACTGCTATGCCATTTCTCTGATAGGACATTTATATGCAGCCAAACTGAGGCCCATAATATAAAAGTAGAATAGTGAACTCCTGTGTAAGTGCCTTGCTCTTACTAGAAACCACACACAGATTAGATGCTTTAAAAATCTGAAACTAAGTTGTTCATCCATGTCACATGATTTGAAGATCGAAGTCAGCAATTTTCTTAGTGACGAAGTATTCGTTATTGGCAGCGCTGGATGCACAGGGGATCTCTCCACCTAACATGCATACCTATCATGACAAACTATCTCATATTTGTACAATGAAATAATGAATATTCAATTAACACCTATACGTATTCATTACCTAAACTGCCTACTCTCGCTTTGTATGCTAATTAGCTTATCAGTCCTTTGCACTTGCGGAGATTCTTCCAAGAATTGTGGGCAGGGGTCTTCAGGACGTGGGCAGTGGTCTTTGGGAGGAAGGCCGTATGTCTTCCTCGTAGTATGCTTTTCACCTTTGGCCTGGAATGTAGTGATTTGGCAGGCTTGCAATTTCTTTATCGGTCTGAGCTAATTTATGTCCTTGTTGTCCACCTGTTTTCTGCCCGGGACATGATGGTCTGGCAAGCCCCCGCAACCAGTCTCCACACATCCTTCACCTCCTGGCCCCCAACAGCACATCCTACAGACTCAGACAATCTCCTCCCCGACCAACAGATAACTTTGAGTATATATTCTACTCCAATTTCACTATGCAGACAGCAATTCATTCTACTGTCTAGTTAACTAAGCATTCTTTTACATTTAACTATTTGCTTGCTTGTTTCACACATAAGAATTCTGTGGTAAGGCTAACTAAAAGCTGTGGCTAAAAGGCTAACTAAACTGTGGCTTTATGACCACACAGACACTTCAACTTTGCCTGGGCAACCAGCAAACCCTCGGCAACCTCCATGCCTTAACAGCTGGAGAACAAGCAAGCCAAGATGGCAGGGCATCTCCTGAATCACTTCTTTTTTCTCTCTAAACTCTTTACATTCCTGATGTCCTCATTGTTAAGAGTCCAATGTTATCACCAACCGTGGGGTTTGTCGACCCCCATGGCCACACTCCCGCACTAAACTGAGTTTTTTGAGTCACAGCACATCTGACAGCACAAGAAATCAGGATTATTTGTTTCTCCTGGTTTGAATCCAGCCATTTTAGGGACATCCCAAGAGAAGATTTGCCAAACCTATTGAACTTGCAGCTACCACAGCTTAGGTAAGTTTACACTTGGTAGAAAAATCAGTGAATATTTCAGTAAATGTGATGTAATCTTTAAAAGCTAAGAATAAAATAGAATGTGTGAAGTACAGTAGCTCTCTCCTTGACAGCCTGTACACCTGCAACGCTTAAGATTCTTCAATGTAACTGAAAGGATAACATTTCTCCTCAAAATTCTCCGTATTCTCCTGCTCTAAAAATACCTCTTTCAAAATAACGTATTCTCTCTGATGTTTACTGAGTGGATCTTAAGGAATATACGGGGAATATAAGGAAAAAAAAAAAAAAAAAAAAAAAAAAATCTTCCTAAAGGAGTTTGGGTTGGAAAGTAGATATCTGCATGTCGCCTTTTAGGTAGTCATCTCTGGGTTCCATGGAAGAGATGTGACCACCTGAGGGGACTTGCCTGAATCTTTTGTCTATCAATAAATATACCACTTAAAGCAAATGTAAGTATAGATAATTAATAAAAATATAAATGTAAATAAGTGTAAAAATACAAGAATTAACATGTTGATAAAAATGCATACCTCTCTACAATAGCTAAGCACTATAATCTTCTGCTTTCATTCCATGACGAATACTCTTCCATTACAAAAGACTAATATTTTTCTCTTAATCTTTTGCATATTCTACTTGTTCTTATGACTCGCTATCCACAGAACTTAAAATATACATATATTTTAAAAAGTTTTGGATTACCCCAAAGCTTAGCAAGGTCAAAAGATTCTCTCCATATTTACAACATCTTTTGTTGTTGTTAGTCTTGCATGATTCAATCCTTCTGATTCCCTGCCTGATAGACTTCCTGACATGCTTACCTGAACCATGTAGTCAGCTGTTTTTAACTCTTTTCCCTAATAACAGTGTCTAATATTCATGCATTTTTGATGCTTAAGTGTGATGTTTAACAAAAGGTTTCTAACTCCATCAGTCAGGTTTGTTCCAAGTGTTACAGTTCTTGCCCACAAACCTTTATCTTGTCAATGAGACATGTTCGGTATCAATTACTTAACACTTGTCTAGTGAGTTGTTCAACAAAATCTCTTGCTTATACTGAGCTGCAGAAGAATTCTGCAGCCAAATCTAAAAATTCAAAAGGGAAAAACAGAAATTTTATTATCGAGAAATGAAATGCTTTTCTCAAAATAATGTCAATCTGAACATTTTATAACATCAGTGACAACTATCTAACATTGTTATTTTATAACAGTGGTAGCTACCTCATAACTGCTTAAAATGTAATGGCTATCTTTGAAAAATCAAGACTCTATTAGGGTTTCTTTTCTGCTCCACTAATGCCTAAATTATTACATATACTGTGTTAACAAAAAGAAATTATGATGTCTTATTTCTTATTCTCATCACTGTTACCAATTCAGCTTGCATGTGTATCACATCAAGATGCATTCATGGGCTCACCACACTTCTAGTGGCTAAGCTCTCCAGAGTCTGAGTAAGTGGCAGAAAGTGCCTTTTTGTGGCATATACATTCAGCATAATTTTCAGATATTATGATTTCGTGTTTTCATCTGGCCTTCAGTTGCACACTACACCTTCCCCAAAGCTTCAACAACACTGTGGTTACATCTTTCATAGGTACATGACAGCTGAAGAAAACATCATAGAGTACTGTGCCAAGGTCATTCTTTCCCCAAAGACAGGACAATGTACACATCAAGGCAGAGAAGTTGAACATGTGTATAACACTCCCACTAATCCCCCAGCACTTCGCAGTGGTTGACCTGGTACCTTTACAAGATATCTCTCTCAATCCTTAGTTCTTTAAAACCCGTTGTCTTCTAGTTCTGTGTCTGCAGACATTCTTTTTCCTCTGTCCCTCTTGGGATGGATTTGTCCTATTTTTCTGGTGTACTCTGACCAGAAAGTTATTCAGAAGAGAACTCTTTATACCCGATATTGACACTGGGACTTGGAAGCAAATGGTTTGTTCTGTCTTTTGAGAGACTTTCAAGGATACAAATTTTAAATCCTGTTATAAAATGTGCATATATATGTGCATTTGTGTATATAACCTATACATCTCTGACCACTTGGCAATGATTAAGACATAAATTATGCAAAATCCAAAGATAAACCACTGATATCTTGAAAGTCCTTATCACTGTCCCAGGCTGAATGTTATCAAGAGAGATGCTGATTCTCTTCCACATTTCCATTTATTGATTTGTGTATAAACATGTGAAAGAAAGGTACTTGCACACGGATTGCCTACTCACAATGTCATAATTGGTAGGAGGGATAGCAGTCATGCTATTAGAGTTGAAACTGTAGTAATAATGTCTTCTGTTTCTATTCTAGTAAGAAAGGACAATGAATATGAAAGCATTGGGAATGTTTTCCTGGCTAGCAGAAAAATCTTTATTCCCTAGGTTTCTGTGGAATTATTTAACAAATAATTTTGAATAATGTAAAATAACAAAAAGGTTGAATAACATGATCTGACTTGTGTACAGTTATTGGGAAAAGAGTAATTGGATTACTCATTCCAAATGACACTAATTACCTGGTTTTCACCTAGATCTGTCTTTACTGAAAGGAATTCAGATCCTTCTTTGATAATACTGTGAAACTAACAGGTTCAGCATAATGCCAGTTTCTCTGGTACTTCCAGGGCTGATCCCCAGCTCCCTACACCTTCTTTTCAGGTAGTTGTAGAGAGCAATATGGTATATGCCCTGAGCATCCTCTTCTCCATACTAAACAACCCCAGTTCCCTCAGCCACTCCTCATAGGACTTGTGTTCCAGGCACTTAACCAGCTCCAGGGCTTTGATGTCCTTCTTGTAGTGATGGGCCCAAAACTGATCACAGTAATCAGGGTGCAACCTCACCAGAGCTGACTACAGAGGGATGGTGACCTCCCTGGTCCTTCTGGCTACACTTTTCCTGATACAAGCCAGGATGCTTCTGGCCTTTTGGGCCACCTGGGCACACCTAGGCTCATGTTCAGGTGAGCATCAACCAGCACCCCCAGATCTTTTTCCTCTGCACAGCTTTCAAGCCAGTCTTCCTCAAGCCTGTAGCATGGAGTTGGTGTGACCAAATGTAGGACCCAGTACTTAGCCATGTTGAACCTCATCCCATTGGCCTCTGCCCATCGACCCAACATGTCCAGGTCCCTCTGCAGGGCCTTTGTACCTTCTGGCAGATTGACACTTCCCCCCAGCTTGGTGTCATCTGCAAAGTTACTGAGGGTGCACCCAATTCTCTCTCATCCAAAAAAAAAAAAAAAAAAAAAAAAAAAAAAAAAAAGAAAACCTGAGCCCAAAAATCCATTTAATACAAATGAGGAACATATCAGATATTAAACTGATAAAAACATATACTACACATGACCTTAGGCAAAAGGCTGAGAACTGATCAAAGAATTAAACCACTGACCTAGAAAAACAGCTCCTAATGATAGACATGGAGTAATACAAATTCTCCAGAGAGAGAGGAAAAGCAAGGAAAAACAACAACAACAATAAAAAGCACTAAAAATAATAAATTTATTTTACATTTTAGAAATACGATGTTGATAATGTGATAAGCAAATTTTGACTAGTGTTACAGTAGGATTCATACTAGCTTAAGATAGCCAAGATTCTTTCTTCTACCATGACTATATTCCCTCGGCTACTGCACAAGATGCAGAAGTTGTCCATATTGCAGATATAACTCTACTAATACATCCATGCCGGTTTAGCTGTGGCAGTAAGTTCCCTTTTTGTAGAGACAGAGTATATTGACAGAAGGATTTTTTCTGCCTGCATAGTTATATAACTTCCCTGAGCATGCAGAGGTCAGCCCATAAAGCTCTCTTTTGTCAGCATAGATGTGTCCACATGGGGTTTTTGGCTGGTGTAGCTATTTTGGCAAAGAATATATGATTTTTCACACTCTTCACTGACATAACTGTGTGGATAAAACACTGCAGATCAGAAGTATGCACACACAATATGTCTCTCACTCCCCAGCTTGCCTTTGTTTTTCACATTACCACAAATTAATAACTTGAAGCAATGTTTGCTGAAGAAGAGAATAAACACAAGTTTAAATCATCACATTGTTGTTACTCCCCAATATGGGACAGAGACCATGGGACAGAGGAAATAGAAGAATGCATGATGCAAGTAAAATTTCAATACAGTTGTAGATATATATGTATTTTTTCAGTTATGACAGTGTTAGTAAGAAAAAGGTAAGCAAAAGCTTGCAACTAAAAAATTTCAAGGATAGGTAAAATTGTCAAATTTGCACAGATGAGATAAAACATCCTCAGGGTACTAATGGAATCATGGAATCACAAAATCATAGAATCATTTAGATTGGAAAAGACTTCTAAGATCATCTGTCCCAACCTCATCCTAGCACTGCCAAATCCACCATTAAACCATGTCACTCTTTTTGTTGGAAGGCACAGTTTTAAAGAATCAGGAGCCCCACTGCTGGGCTCGGTTTGGGCTTCTCTAACAGCATTCAGAAAACTCTAACCAAAGGAAAGAGAGAAATATGCAGCCATCACATCCAGGGTATCCTGCCAACTGCAGTTAGTTCAGAGCATCCAATAGCCAGGCTGTCACTCAGAAAGACATTTTCAAAGCACTGCTTCTTAGGTCCAGGCCACTGAGATTTGATACTCTCATGTAGAGCTAAGCACACAAGGCAGTAGAAAACAGTAGTGTCTTGTCTTCAACTCTTATTTACCCATGGGAGAATGGTAAAAAACCTGCTATTCCACCTTTTCTGATCCTTAGACCAAATAAGTGTTCATGTGTCACCAGATCGCTATCAGTGCTCAACTGTTAAAAGATCTAGGTATTACATTTTTCTTTTTTAATGTTCTGCTCTCTCGTATCTCCAGCTGAGAGCCTCCTTTTCTGGTGCATCAGATCAGTCACAGAAAGCAGCTGAAATAATTCTACATAGTGACAGAAAGTCATAGATACTAGTTTCTAGGACAAGCTATGCCTCTCTAGGGACAATTCTATTTTATCTCACATTATTAAGTAGCAGATGACAGTTAAAAATGAAATAACTGTGCTACCTGCATGTTGTTAGAAAAATTCTTCTCCTCCCCCTATTTTTAATTCTCTCACACCCATTAACATCATACTTGAACTTCTTTCAGGTGAGTCAATGAATCTGCTAAAGAAGTTACAACATCAGTAAAAGGGGGCTGTATTCCAGATGATTCCTTACCAAGACAGACAATTCGTCATTCTCTTTCTACAGAAAACAAACAAAGAGAAAAAGAAAATAAAAGGAAAAAAAAAAAAAAAAAAAAAAAAACATGATAACATTCTGATATTAATCCAGCTAGAGGAATCGGTTGCAGAGTTTTCTGTTATCTGAAGAAAGTTGAACAATAAACATTTACATGAAATACCTTTCTATAGAAACTAGGCAACCAGGAAATCACTCAAATCAATGCCAACATTTATTCTGTGCTGTAAATCTTTCTATTTGGACTAACTGACCAGCCTGGGGCAGGAGGAAGCAGGAACATCCATTATCATATTTATTCATTAGAGTTAATTCACCTCCCAATAAAGATCAGTTATAAATGTGTGTGTCATGAACAAAATAGGTTAAAGAACTGGAAGAAAAAATAGAACATGATGAAAAAAAATTTGCAGTGTTTCATTTTGCTTATTATTTTCAGCTCTTGCAAAACGTACTACAGTATAACAAACCTGAAAAGAAGAGCCTGGGATTCAAAGATAATCTTTTACCAGGATGGAACAACTGCAAAGAAAGGAATGGAGACAAAAGAAAATGAAGCAGACCTACAAATACTTGTGTAAAAAGAGATATTTTTTTGAAGTGATGATTATTTGCATTTCCCTATTCATATAGTGATAACTGAAGTCAGATTCCAGTGTGTTACTTGAAGTTAGTTAACTCTGATGCAATTACTGTACTGCTAACACTTGAAGATCATTGGATTGTATTCAAGCAATAGCACCTGGGGAAAAAAAAAAAAAAAAAAAAAAGGCTTGAAATGTTTTCAATTTTACCTCTGCTGATCTTCATGGACAAGCAGTGGGAATATTTGTCTTGTCTCTAGTATTGACTCTCACAATTGACAGTGACTGCTTTCCAAGCTGGTAGCTGCATGAGAGAGAGGGAAAAAGGTATTGTTCAACTAGAAAATGTCACTTAAGAGTACTGGTGACAAAGATGTTACACTTCTGGATTTTTTAAAAATAGAACAGTGTATAAAATCAGTAAAAAATAAAGGACTGTTGGTTTGCTACCTAAACCACAGTAATGCCCTACAGGTACTTTTGCGACGTATTTATTTAAGAATAGCAACCCAACAGCTTTCTTGATGAAGAAGAAAAAAATAAACCAAAATGCGACTAACCAGAATGAGGTAGAAGATTATTCAAAACTTTAATGAACTTCAATCAGTAAAGAATCCTGAAGATGTGACTTCATCTAGTATGCTAGCACAAATTCGTGTTTGAAAAGTCTCCTTTTCATTTAGCTGCAACTGTAGTTGATCCTATTTTGTGTTCTGGCACAAAAGCTATTAAAAAATGTTTGTTCTCTTGTTCACATAAAAAAAAAAAAAAAAAAAAAAAAACTTTTTCAGAATTTTTGATGCTAAAAATGAGGTCAGGAAGAGGTTGATGCCAACTGACATTATTATTTTTTTTATAAGTAATAATTGATGTCAGGCATGGGAAAAGTATTTGACTGATAGTACTTGGCAAGAAATATCTCTCTTTCTGCACAACATAAAACAACATGGGCATAACCTGTGGAAACCTTTCTCTTTTGCCTTGGTAAGACTATCATAGTGCTTGGGGGAATTACTCAATGCACGGGTGCTTTCCTTCTTTGTTTTTTTCAGTGATAGTAAGAGCACCAGTAGTGCTAATCATATTGCCAGTTTCACTGGTAGGCTTTATGTTAAAAATAACTGCTTCTTAGGGACAACCATAAGATTAATTTCATATGAGCTGCCAAATAAGTGGCAGTGATCTTTGGGTACTGACTACTGGCTACACTGTACCTAAACACTGACTTGGTTCTGCAATGCCCACTGCTTGCTCACACAGCTATACAAATCTTCCCTCATTCTTGGTGTTGTTATTTTATACATCCTTTTCACAGAATCACAGGATCACAGAATCGCAGAATCGCAGAATCACAGAATGGTTGAGGTTGGAAGGACCTCTGAAGATCATCTAGTCCAACCCCCCTGACAAGCAGGATCACCTAGAATGCATTGTGCAGGGTGGCATCCAGGTGGATTTTGAGTATCTCCAGAGAAGGAGACTCCATATCCTCTCAAGGCAACCTGTGCCAATACTCTGTTACCCTCACAGTAAAGAAGTGCCCTTTCATATTCAGCCAGAACTTCTGGGCCTCAGTTTGTGCCCATTGCTTCTTGTCCTCTTACTAGGCACAACTGAAATGAGACTGGCTCCATCCTCTTAACACACTCCCTTCAGATATTTATACACATTGATGAGGTCTCCCCTCAGTCTTCTCTTTTCCAGGCTAAACAGGCCCAGCTCTCTCAGCCTGTTCTTGTATGACAGGTGCTCCTGTCCTCTAATCATCTTAGTAGCCCTCCTCTGAACTCTCTCCAGTATTTCCATGTCTCTCTTGTACTGGGGAGCCCAGTTTCTTTTCAGTTTCTAAGCTTTTTCCTTAATTTAACATGCAATATTTTATATTATAATTATTATTTTAATAGTTAAGCACTATCTATGTGAAATATATTAGTGTTTATGTTACAGGTAACATCTCCAAATTCTTCAAATGAAATCATTAGAACTAAGAAATAGGTCACAACCTTGGCAACCATCTGATGTGAGACAATGTAATCTGCTAGCACATTGGTTGTCATGGAAACTGACAATATTGGATTTTTCCTTCAATGTAACCTGTATTTTATGCATAAAATATTAGCATATTAAATCTAAGACACTGACACTTCAAAGCAGACCACCCATGTGTTTTATATCTGTTCAAGAGTAACTTAAACTCATTCCTATTGGCATTCAGGAGATAGTTCAGCAGATGATCACTCTGACACAGGAAAGATTTTTTTAGATTGGATAGCACAGACCTGTGCTTTTAAGCTGAAGAGGTTTCAGGCTCTATCCCTTTTACTTTATGAGACACCTAAGTGTGCTGTATCACAGTGCCCAACTGTTTTGCTTTTAGGGTCTATACTGTCAATTGTCTCAAATAAAAATTTGTTGAATGCACAAACAGCTTTGTGAAATGTGTTCAAAATTTATACATTGCTTGTTTTTCTTTCATCCCAGCTGGGATGAGAATAAGGAGATAAGTAAAGAATCCTTTTGTTCCTACTTAAATCCTTGTTACTTCCCCAACCCCTCCCTCAATGAGGAAGGGAGTTTCTCTTGAAACCATGAGTTTCTCTTTTAAGATTTTCTCTCTTAAAATCAGGGACTAGTGCTTGAATATCTCCCCATCTTCCTGAATTACCAAACTACCAACCACAGTCTCTTTTTCTTGTTGTCTTCCTTCATCCATTCAGTATTTATCTGCAGTGCATATTAGTTGTAAAGAAATGGCATTTCAAAATGGCAAAAGGTTTATTTAATTTTTGTGTTTTCCACAGCCTCAAGCTGTATATGTAGTAAATGCAGTAATGTGCAGAGTATCCAGAGGGAAGAAATGAGACCATTTATCCATTGCCAAAGAACTTCTGTCATACAATGTGTAATCTGAGCTGACACCCATGTCTTTTTCTTCCTGGGGAGGAAGAAAAAAAAAAAAAATGTCTTTTTCTGAAGCATTAAAAAAGTTTGAAAGGTGAAAACACAGAACTCAAAAATGTACCGAATATCATCTGCAGACTTTTGAAAAGAGATAAGGTGACAGCCCATCACTTTTTCCTTCCTTCAAACCCTTGTTGTGGCAAAGAATATCTCATGACTTGGACATGTGTTTCTTTATTGCATGGTACTCACAACAACATTTGGCTTCCCAATAAGAACTGCCCTTCCCCAATTTTCATGGGAATCTGATTTAATCCATAAAGGAAACTTACTTTAATGTGCATGTCAGGAGATAGAGGAAGAGTCACAGATTCCTTTGTGGCATGTAGAACCTCTACTGAATGTGCTAGTTTTATTTCAACTGAAAATCAGGCCAGGTATGACTTCAGTATTTATTTTTTTTCCCTAGATAATAAGCTTAAAAGCTCTAAATATGTGAATACTAAAGGCTATTCACTTGTTTTACTCAATGAGAAGACAAGAAGATTGTTCTCAATTTTTTTTTTTTTTGGTCTCTGAAGAATTTTGGTCTGTGTAGATAATACACAGCCACACTACCTTTATTGCTAAAACTTATAGTGCATCCCTACTACCCAATAACATGCAGAAACAGTAATTCTGGGCACTGTGTTAATGAAGCTGTACTGGGTCTGGCTGGGATGTTAACTTTCCCTGCAGCAGCCCATAAAGTGCCATGCTCTGCAATTGTAGCTAGAACAGCAGTGTTATCACATTAGTGTTGTGTCTGCTGCTGAGAAGTGCTGGCACAGTATCAGGACTTTCTCTAACCCTCCTGGGGGGTGGGCAAAAAGTGAGAAAGAAACATCACCAGGGCAGCTGACCGAAACCAACCAAAGAGATATTCCATACCATATGATGTCACACTCAGCAATAAAAGGTGGAAGAAGGAGGAAGAGGGGAGGGGTGGGCTTTCGTTGAGAAAACGTCTGTCCTCCTCGCGAACACCGGCTACGTGCATTGAGGCCCTGCTTCAAGGACGTGGTCAGGCATCGCTCATTTGCGGGAAGTAGAGAATAATTTATTTCCTCTGCACTTCCACATAGCCTTTACTTGCTTTGTTTTGCTGTTCCCTTTCCCCCTCCCTTTCCCGTTTCCCTTTTTCCCTTTTTCCCTTTAGTTGAATTGTTAATTAATAATATTTCCTTAATATATGTATATTTTTTCCTTTAATTAAATTATCCTTATCTCAGCCCGTGAGTTGTTCTTTCCTTTACTTCTTCCTCTCCTCATCTGAGGAGGGGGAGTGAGAGAGCGGTTGTGGTGTTCAGCTGCCTAGCATGGTAAAACCACCACAGAAGAAAATTTTCCTGTAATCTTTTCCTGTAATCTAAATTCCAGCCTTTGTTGATGTTGATCAACAGATCAACAACAGTCAACAGATGTTGATTTTTCTAATGTAGCTAACAAAGAAGAAAAGGGTTTCACAGCAGAATAATGACCAAATTCTATTTGCAATCCAGAAATATTATGTTTTGTTCCCCATAGTGAGGTTTAGAAATGGCCTGACCAAGGCCATGAAGGCAAACTTCAAACTTCATTTCTGTATTTCTTTTAGTAAGAGAAACACTATTTGGAACAGAATGTCTTCAAGTAAAAAAGTAATCTCTCAACTAGAGAAACCTAAGTTATTTGGCTTAGACAGAGTCTTTCTGGTTTTTACTCTGCGTGTTGAAACAGTCAGCACATTTGTACAGCTTTCTGTGAACATCCAACTCATTTAAATTTACCTACCATTTTTATATTTGAATGCCAGAAACTGCAATACCTGATGTTGCTCAGATTTCTCTTTTACATGAAGAATGCAGAATTCCTTCTGGCAAACCAGACCCTAAGAGTTCCTTCTGAACTTTTAACCCACAGACAAGAGCTATAAACATGAAATATGAAATATACCTTTTTTTTTTTTTTTTTCTTCATATGGTGTTGATGCTAGTTAATGTATTCAGTGCACTTAGAATACCTGTGTTTAGCCCACATGAACCACTCATATAATTATTTAATTTGGTAACTCAATCTGCTGACTAGAGTTATTACTGATTATCAGTATGAAACATGTTTAAAGTGCACTCATAGTTGGGCATAAATAACCCAAAAAGAGAACCCACAAAACTTGATGTGCTCAAAAGTACTTGCCCACTTCCCTCGGTGAAGCTGTTACTTTTGAGCAGCTCCTTAAAGCTTGAGTTGAAAGGATCTGTAGCTGTTGGGGTGGCTCTGTGTTGTGTTGTTCACACAGAAACCTGGAGCGGGCTATTAGTCATTTAGGTCATCTCTGCGGTGCCTTGTCAATTTGAGACCAGGTAGATTGGGAACTCTTACTAAGAGAGTGATCTACAACCTAGCCGCTCTTTGGGATACAATGCCCTAGATTGCTAGCACAAACCTTAGCCCACTGTACACTTGGCAGTAACTGTCACTCTGAACCAGTCCCGTGGTGCCACCACTCCACACTCCTAGCCAGCCCACACGCAAGAGCCAGGCAAACTTCAGTGGGTGTCTGCAGCTGCCAGTCACATTTTGATATGTCCCCTGGGCTCTGGATAACATTCCTTTCATGGCCCTGGTTTTCTTATAAACCAATGTGTAGTTTTAAAACTCTGACCTTTTATCTGAGTTATCATAGAAAGCCCCCCATGAGGCAGAATTTTTTAGATGATAAAGAGGATTTAGGGGGGAGTTATCATTTCGAGAACTCTATCTTGGCAAAACAACCACAGGCCTATTAACCAGGCTATGGCATTTTTGTACTTGTTGTCTCTTATTCTATATTATTGTGTAACTGTATAAGTGTAACTCCCTAGCAAGTAATCATAAAAAAACACACGGAGGTACAGGCCATAGTCATAAGAAAAGAACACAGTTTTGGTTTGGTTTGGTTTTCTCACACTTCTCCGTGGTAGTTTTAGAAGTCTCTTTTATTGTTGTTTTGTTTTATCAACATTGATCAGAGACCCTGGTGGCAAGTCAGAACAAAGAGCATTGATCTCAGGTTCAAATGTGGAGAGAATTAGAAATGGGAAAGCACAGTATATTAAGAGGGATTTTGTCTAAATCCAACTCTCATTTTTTATTCATGTTACTTAACTGGGTTTTGTTTCTTAGTGTATATATATACATATTTAAAAGAAAAAATCATGGTCATTTTGTTTTTAATAATTGCAGAACATACTGTACTCCAAACAGAAGTATACTTCCATCCAAACTACGACATACAAGTACTTATAGATTTCTGTGTTTTTCATATATATGCCTATCCCTGATTTGAAATAGCAAATAAAACAATGAATGGGACAGACATTTAACCATCATACCCTGAACCTCATACACCTGAACACCAGAGAGGAAAAACTAAGTATTAAAAAAAGGCTGGACTAACAACAGTAGAAAGATTCGTGGAGCACAGGAGAGTTTTGTGTATTTTCTTACAAAAAAAAAAAAAAAAAAAAAAAAAAAAAAAAAAACTTCTGATTACTTTTATAGTAAATTTTGGGTAGGATTGGTTTGGTTTTGATCTGAATGTTTGTATAAAAAATAATGGCCCAACTTTAATTGCTCAGAGTGGAGGATGTAGGATACTACTTATGAGTTTGGTTTATTCTCAAGCTTCTTTTGTTCCCGAGAGACAAAAGCAGTAATTGACATATAGGAAATTCAACTAGTCATACCAACAAGTGAGATGCCAGTTCCCAGATTTAATCAGATCCTTTAAGTGAGGATAGAGGGATGAGTTCTTGTATGGTGTTCTGTTCCTGAAATCGACATCCTTGGTGAACTCATTCACTGAAACTTCAGACGCTGCCACTAAAATATTGTCTTTGTCCTTTGTCTTAGTTCTTTTTTATGCTGTTGCATTCTTTTTCCACCAGCTGGTAAGCAATAAAGGCAAGCTTATCTGCTGCTGTATACTTAAAAGAAAGCAAACAAAATTAAATAAATTGCAACTCTGAAACAAGTCTCCATATGCCTGAATCCTGTTTATGCATGCAACTGAAATACAGCACTAGAAGAGAGCCGGTAGGTGTTTGCAGGTATTTGATTAATAACGAGTAAGGCCTACAGAGGCACATGGCACATATGCTATTATATATTGAAAAAAATACTATTGTGTCTCCTGTTCTGTTTTCTATAGTTGCAAACAAAACTAATTATTATCAAGATATGCATTTCTGTCAATTCCTTTAAGGAAAACCATTTATTCCACTTATCCTGCTGCAACCAGATAAATGAAATTGTCTCCCCAATGTGTAAATTTCTTCTCCTGCCTTGTTAGTGCTGTCTTGTACATGAAGTACTCATTTAGTTGCAAAAACCAATTATCATCCCTGTCTGGATACATTAAGAATTTTCCTACAAATCTTTTTCTCTCTCACATTTTAAGGAACACTGTACATGAATTATTCATATTGCCCATCTTGCAGGCAGGTTTTTTTATTATTAAATTTGATCATAATAATAGTTATTACCACAGTCATGGCAGTTTTATGAGTATTCTTCAATGCCATTACCTGGAAAGATTTCAATCAAGACATATAAAAGATGCAAATCAATTTCCATAATAAAATTAAACTGTACCATCTACTCTTTCATCCTTGCAATAGTGTTGATTGACAACTTCTCCCTGATAGGTGTAGCTGATAACTTGCAGGTATGGTAATGGAGATAACTTGCAGGTATGGTAATGGAGAATGGCAGATTCTCTTGCTCTAATATTCTAAGAAATTCAGTATCTTTCTTGCCTTGTCAGTACTTAATGTTCATGTCTTCATGAAAACACAGTGTTTAAGATGCAAACATTCAGTTTACAAATTTTTGTCAGAAGAAAGAGGAAGAAATGATCCCCCTTATGATCCCCAACTTCATCCTACTTTTATTTTAGATCTTTCTCTCTTTCTTCTTTTAGCACTTCATGTTTTAATGATTATTCTTCTTTGCATCCTTTCTGTACAAGCACTTGTTATCTTGTTCCTACCTCCTTGTTTGATTACTGCTTCCATTGTGCTTCTCATTCATCATTTTCTGGTGCTTTAGATCCATGGTTCTTTCTAAATAATATAAATACATATGCATATGTTTATTGGAAATTAGGAGACATTTCTTCTCAGAAAGAGTAGTCAGGTATTGGAATGTGTTGCCAGGGAAGTGGTGGAGTCTTCATCCCTGGGGGTGTTTAAGGAAAGGTTGAACCCGGTGCTTAGGGACATGGTTTATTGGGTGATATTGGAAGTAGGGCGATGGTTGGACCAAATGATCTTGGAGGTCTTTTCCAACCCTAATGATTCTATGATTCTAGGATAATGCCCACTGGTGCTGTAATTAATTTTCTTGCAATTTTGCCTTTAGTCTGGAGGAGTATTAAAAGGTCAATTTCAATGAAAGTTTCAAACTGTTACATTTCACTTCAGATCGACTTACTTCAATTGAAAGGCTGAACAATGAATTCATCTTAAAGGAGTTATTCTGGAATGATATTGGAGTAATTAAAAAGAGAATATAAATCTCATTAATATAAAGAGCATTAGTAGGTATAAAAAGGTCTTCTCTCTTCAAGTAAGCGTTAAGTAAGGCCAAAAACTACTAAATGCCTATCAGTCCTAATACCTTGGAAAATAAAGTGCTCACCATTTAGAGTCAAGAAGAAATTTATTTTCCTGATAAGGATTGGACAAATCTACATATTATGTAAAGATTAATGTTCCCTTTGAAGTGTTAGTGAGACATCTGTTAAAAGTAGGCTCCTGGCGTAGAGAAAGTCTTGATCATTCCAGTATAAAATTCTTACACTCCTAAGAACTTGCTCTTTCATGTTCAAAAACACTTAAAAAGATAGATTACCTCACACTTCAAGAAACTAAACTATGCAAGACTGAACTGATGTCTGTTATGTAATTCAATTTATTACAGCAAGGCTTCAGAATTAAAGAATTAATTATAATTGTTTTCCATTCCTGCTAACATAATGTTAGGACTATTACTGTTATTTTCAAAGATGCATGGCAAAAAATAATAATAATGAAATAAGCTATACATTTATAGATATATATTCTATCTTCATATATATTTAGAGGTAGTCTAAATTTCAATTTAAATTATCCATCAGCCTTCAATTTTATCTGTATATTATGGCATCTATTAAAATCACTTTCTGTTGAGAATTAATTGCTATCTTCAGCTGCAACATTTCCTGAAATTTTGTAGATGGTTTTCCAGCAAGTGTTGGAAAAATTAACAATAGTGTTGGAACAAGAAAATAAATCCCAACACCTAAGTGTTAACCATTGGCAATGGAGTCTTAATCTCTGTATTCATAACTCCTTCCCTAAGACCATTTTACTAGCTAGGGACACATTTATTCCACAATGCTTTCAGAATTATTATAATTCTTAATATAATGTTTGGGATTGATACCAGCACAACAGCCCATCTGGAAAATATGCAGTTTGTGTACAATGCAATATTGAAAACAAATGCTGTCATCATTTTGGGGTAATAGGTACTTTTTATGGCACAGATCACTAGAAACTCTGAGATTTGTAGGAAGGCATTTTGATCCATTTGGACCTTGGTTCTCATTGCCTTAAAAAATAAATAAATAAATAAATAAATAAATAAAATCCCTGGCAAATGAGTTCTGGCTGATTTTAAGATATCTACTGGAAACAGCCATCTCTGTAGCAGAATTGACAGAAGAAAATGCATGTTCTAACATTTCATTCTAAAGGTTAGTGCATCAGTTTACAGCAAGTGGAGAATAGGGAAAAGTGTTAGGATGTATGCTGTACTCATAGGGATACAGGGGTACATTATACTCCATGAAGTCTGCCAGAGGAATGGTAATCACTGGAAGACTGTTAATACTACAGATTTAGACTGCTAGTGTCTTAAAGTATTATAATGCCTTACTCAGCCATTAAAGCAAAGCCTTAGAGCTTAGACTTTGGACAGTCCTACATACTCTGACCAGAAAAAAAATAAATAAATAAATAAATAAATAAATAAATAAAAATTCTCAAGAGAAAGACCTCTGTAAGTATGCAGGATCCATCAAGCTGTCACTGTGATTTTTATCTGACTTGGCTACATCTGCATTATCAAGCCTAACAGGTCTGAGGTCTATCATGTTGCCTGACCACGACAGCAAGTGGTGCAGCATGACCTGTATCCACTCTGGCAGCTGGGAAGAGCTTCAGGTCTGAGACAGTCCTCAAACCACATTTAGGCTCTCTCTAGGAGTGTTTTACTTAGCACAGAGTGAAGATGAGCCAGCAAAAGGAAAATAATTAACCTATACAGATGATGATGTGTCAGTGTTGCCTTGGTTAATTTACCACTGAAGATGAACCTACAAATCTTGCAACTTTAGGAAGAAGTAGTAGCAGAAGGATTTAATGAACAACTTGGTTATCCACTGTAGAGAAAAATCAGAGACATTTATAGTATTTTTCACATGCCTGCTGTAAATAAAGGTTAGTACCTTTTTTTCACCCTGCCAAAAATGAACCCTCCTCTCTGTGCAGAAATGCAGGAACAAAACCTCAGAGCCCATGGAAATTCCACAAAGTGACCCTTCAAATTCTGTCTTTTCCTGTCTCCCCCGTCAAGCAGAACTACAGCCAATTTGATTGATTGATTGATTAAGGTGATGTCCTTTTGTTGTCTCCTCTGTTATTTTGAGATGGAGTAATGAGACCGGTGTCCCTCACCACCATATTACACAATTATACAAGTGTTCAGCCTTCTGCACTTGGAGAGACAAGGGAAAGCACTTGGAGAGACAAGGGAAAGATTAGTCATGAAGAAAAAATACTTCAGTCTTTGTCAGTTTTTCTGTTTGTTTTCCTGCTCACAGAATTACAGGAGTAGTAAGGTTACAGAATGATTGAGATCAAAGAATCATAGAATCACAGAATGGTTGAGGTTGGAAGGGACCTCTGAAGATCATCTTGTCCAACCCCCCTGCCAAGCAGGATCACCTAGAACACATTGAGCAGGGTGGCATCCAGGTGGATTTTGAGTATCTCCAGAGAAGGAGACTCCATATCCTCTCAAGGCAACCTGTGCCAATGCTCTGTTACTCTCACATCAAAGTGCCCTCTCATATTCGGATCGAAATTCCTGGGCTTCAGTTTGTGCCCATTGCTTCTTGTCCTCTTACTAGGCACAACTGAAATGAGACTGGCTCCACCCCACTTGATACCTTCCCCTCAGATTTTTATATACATTGATGAGGTCTCCCCTCAGTCTTCTCTTTTCCAGGCTAAACAGGCCCAGCTCTCTCAGCCTGTCCTCATACGACAGGTGTTCCAGTCCCCTAATCTTAGTAGCCCTCCTCTGGACTGGCTCCAGTATCTTTATGTCCCTCTTGTATACTGAGGAGCCCAGAACTGGACACAATACTCCAGGTGGGTCCTCACCAGGGCTGAGTACAGGGGGAGGATCACCCCCCTCGCCCTGCTGGCAACACACTTCTGAATGTACCCCAGGATACTGTTGGCCTTCCTGGCCACAAGGGCACATTGCCGACTCATGGTTAACCTGCTGTCCACCAGGACTCCCAGGTCCTACTCTGCAGAGCTGCTTTCCAGCAGGTCAGCCCCCAGCCTGTACTGGTGCTTGGGGTTATTCCTCCTTAGGTGCAGGACCCGGCGCTTGCCTTTTTTGAATTTCATGAGCTTCCTCTCAACCCAACCCTCTAGCCTGTCAAGGCCTCTCTGAATGTAAGCACAGCCTTCTAGGGTATCAGGCACTCCTCCTAGCTTTGTGTCATCAGCAAACTTGCTGAGTGCCATCTCTGTTCTTTCATTCAGGTTATTGATGAATAAGTTGAATAAAACTGGACCTAGTCCTGACCCTGGGGGACAATGCTAGCTATTGACCCCCAACTAGACTCTACACCACTGAGCACAACCCTCTGAGCTCTGCCATCCAGGAAATCCAACTCACTGCCCACTCATCTAGGCTGCACTTCCTGTGCTTATTTGTGAGTATGTTATGGGAAACAGTGTCAAAATCTTTGCTGAAAAAGTAGACCACATCCACTACTCTCCCCTCATCTACTTAGCTAGTCATCTAGGAAGGATATCAGATTGGTTAAACATGATTTCCCCTTGGTGAATCCATGCTGACTACTACTCCTGATCACCTTCTTATCCTCCATATGCTTGGAGACGACCTTTAGGATGAGCTGCTCCATCACCTTTCCAAGGATGGAGGTGAGGCTGACTGGCCTGTAATTGTCTGAGTCCTCCTTCTTGCCCTTTTTGAAGACTGGTGAGACATTGGCTTTCTTGTAGTCCTGAGGCACCTCTCATGTTCTCCATGACCTTTCAAAGATGCTGGAAAGTGGCCTAGCAATAACATTGACCAGCTCCCTCAGCACACATGGGTGCATTCCATCAAGGCCCCTGGATTTGTGGATAAGTTTGCTTAAAAGATCTCTGACCTGATCCTCCTTGACCAAGAGGGATCTTCTTTTGCTGGACTTCCTCTCTTGTCTCCAGGTTCTGAGATTCCCAAGGGCTGATCTTAGCAGTAAAGGCTAAAGAAAAAAGGCATTCAGCAACTCTGCCTTCTCTGTATCCTTCATCACCAGGACACCCGCCCCGTTCAGCAACAAGTCTGCTTTTTCACCAGTCTTTCTTTTTCTACTGATGTATTTGAAGAATAGCTTATTTTTGTCCTTGACATCCACGATTGTTTAGTTCAAATTCCTGACCCATTCAGATTCACATACAGAAGGTTGCCTAGGACTTTATCCACTGAGATTTTGAGTAGCTTCAGAGATCAAGACTGCAAAACCTCTCTGGACAATCTATTCCAGCATTTGACCACCCCCATAGGAAATATATATATATAAATGTGTATCACAAGATATATATTTACTTTTTGGAAAATGCTCTTTCTAGGAGCATCTTTGCCTGTGTGTCTTTCCTCATGTGCATGCTTTCTTTTAAATTTTACTCTCCACTTTATGTCTGTTATTACTAACTAGTGTTAGTTGAACAATGGTGTTAGTGCCAATAGGTGCCAATGAAAATTAATGAGGTGTTTGAATAAGATGTACAGTATTATACAGAGAAACAAACAGAAGAGGCACAGGAAATAAATTGTAAGTGAGAAAATTTTCTCCTGGATCACTGTCAGAAATCATGACATTTGTACTGTAATGTTGTCATATTATGTGGGCAGGAATTCTAAGAAACACTCTTTGGGATTTTCATGTGGATTTGGATACCGGTATTTAAAATATGCAATCAGATTTTTAGCAGGATATTCAGGGAATATCAAGAGAACTCTATAGATGTTGTGTTGTTCAGAGGTTGTTTTGTTTTGTTATTCCAAGTAGCCCAGGGACAATCCCTGTTCAGCTAAATGGAGGAGAAGTTATGAGCTGGGTGGTTATCAGATAAATACTGTTCATGAGCTTCCTGTCCACTTTCTGTTCTTTAGTTCTGCCTGAAATATTTAGACAGGTATACAAACAAAGCAGATATGTAAAATTACATTGTGCATCCACAAAAGACTGGACAGCTTCTGAATGTTCCTTTTTTTCCTCAGTGTCACGTAGTTATTGTCAAGGAATTTAAGACCATAACGTGATGACAATGTAATGGTATTTTCCATGGTGAACAAGCCACAGTTCCTGCAGAAGTCCAGGTAGATGACATCTGCTGGTCTTGCTTTGTGGCTGATGCAATTACTCCATCACAGGAGGCCACCAAATTGATCAGGCATGATTTGCCTTTTGTGAAGCTGTGCTGGCTGTCTCTTATCACCTCCTTGTCTTGCATGTGCCTTAACTTTGTTTCCAGGATGATCTGTTCCATGATCTTCCAGGCAGAGAGGTGATGTTCACCTGTCTGTCGTTCCTCAGGTCTTCCGTTCTACCCTTTTTAAAAATAGGATTGATGTATCCTTTTTTCCAGTCACTGGGGACTTTGTTTGACTGCCATGAATTTTCAAATATGTTGGAGAGTATACTGGTAACTACATCAGCCAGTTTCCTCCAGTCCAGTTCCAGCCAGTTTCCTGTGATGCATGTCATCAGGACCCATAGACTTGTACCTGTTCAGTTTCATCATGTGATCTCAAAACTCCTCTAACACAACATGGTAACTTCATGTTCATTTCATGTAACTTAAATGTTCATTTGGGCACACTTGCACCTATGACACTCAGCTCTGCCTTCAGGCCCTAGGAGAACTTCCAAATTCTGGAATTCCTTGTAACTGAGGGTCTGGATTTGAAGGGTGGACTAATCTGTGGATAAGGAATTGCCTTGATGGCCACAGCATCCTGGGCTGCATCAAAAGATGTGTGACTAACAGGTCAAGGGAGGTAATTGTCCCACCTCTGCTCACTTGCTGTGGCCTCGCTTGAAGTACAGCATCCGGGTCTGGGGCCCCAAGCACAAGAAATATGTGGACCCATTGGAGAGGGTCCAAAGGAGGGCCACAAAGGTGACCAGAGGGCTGGAGTACCTCTCTCCTGTGAAGAAAGGCTGAGAGAGCTGGGGATGTTCAGCCTGGAGAAGAGAAGGTTCCAAGAAGACCTCACTGTGGCCTTTCACTGAGGGTACTTCTTTACTGTGAAGGTGACAGAGCACTGGAACTGGGTGCCCAGAGAGGATATGGAGTCTCCTTCTCTGGAGATATTCAAAACATGCCTGGATGCCATCCCACACAATGTGCTGTAGGTGATCCTGTTTGCCAGGGGGGATGGACTAGATGATCTTCAGAGGTCCTTTCCAACTTCAGCCATTCTGTGATTTAGTTCTTAAAAGGGTGTTATAAAAAACATGGAGAGTGACTTTTTACACAGACATGTAGTGATAGGACAAGGGGGAATGGTTTTGAACTAAAAGAGGGGAGATTTAGATTAGATGTTAGGAAGAAAATCTTTACTCAGAGGTAGTGAGGCATTGGAAGAAGTTGATCAGAGAAGTTGTGGATGTCCCATCCTTAGAGGTCTTCAAAGCCATGTTGAGTGGAGCCCTGGGCAACCTGATTTAGTGGGTGGCATCCCACGGCCAGGGGATTAATACTAAATGATCTTTAAGTCCCTTCCAACAAAAATTATTCTATGATTCAACATTTTAAATTATCACAGTGCTGAGATCAGTAAAGCTAGAAGCTAAACTTAAATCTAACTTGCAGGTTGTCTTTGGAATAAGGGATCAGAAAAGAAAATTTCTATATTATGGAGGAAAGCTTTCAGTAATACTTGTCTTCAACTAATAGCAGACTATTTTACTTAAGTTAAAATTTTAAACCTACTCTTTTATGTTGCCTAAATGAAATGCATAACAGGAAGATTCAAAAGATGTACCTTTATTCCTTCCACCCAGTTTGGTATGACCTGAGTTCTTCCTCAAACTCTGTAAGTGCCAACATTTATTTATTTGAACCTTCCCTTCAATGCTTCATCTGGCATATGAAGACTTTCAAAGTTGTGTCCACCTAAAATAAAGTCTTCAGTGGTAACTATTCACAGCTCAGCCAGATTCTTCTCTGTCTTACTCTACACTATTGCAGCTCGATTTTTAAATATGTCAAGCCCACATTTGTTACTCAGAGATAATTAAAAAAAAAAAAAAAAAAAAAGTCAGAAATCATTGGTAATATACTGTTTTAAAATGAATTTGTTCATTTCCTGCTAGGAAACCTAAATTTAAATAAAATCAATGATTGTCCCAGCACTCATTCTTAGCTGCTTTGTCAGAGAAGGGAAAACTCTAACTGAAATTACCATAGAGGAAGGTCTTCCTGTAAGAGCTGAGGACTGTGGCATCTGTATTGTCACTATACATCCCTACCTAATTTCAAGTTACGTCACATTACCCCATTACATTTCAGTTCTCATGAAGACTTGTCATGTTTACTTTCATTATACTGTACCAGAGAAACTTTTATAACTATCTACTTACTAATCCATCTATCTTTTTACCTATCTGAAGCCTAATAAGTGCCCAGAAGAGAAGATAGGATTTACTAAAAATTCAAAACAGGAAAGAAAAATTAATTATTTGATTTTTTTCTCCTTTTAGAAAATAAATAAATAAATAAACAGAAGAAGCTAACCATATTTGTGACATTGGATTCTAAAGACAGAGTTCAACTGCCATTTAAATTGCACTAGTTTTGTCAAAACATCATAATCAAAGTAAAAATGTTCTTATAGAATATAAATTTTTTTGTTCTAATGTAACATTTTTATTTATTGCTTGGTAAAAGTTAACCTGATATCACACATGGTTGCTGAGGCTTTGACTTATCCTTTAAAGCCAGTGCATCTTTTCCATGGCTCAATTTCTAACTATTGACTTATAAATTCTTATATAACACCCCGTGAAAAAAAAAAAAAATTATATATATATATATATATATTTATATATATGTATATATGAAGGAGGCTAAATAGTCCACGCAGGAGCTCATGACTGAATTGTGGTTTACCTATATGAGCTTTTTCTCCCATATGCCATTGAATATATTCATATTAAGCTTCATGTTTGCAGCTGAGCTCCCTTTGCCTGACCTACTGTAATTGAGATTCTAAGCAGACAGAGACCTCCTTCACTTGCATGTCTGAACTGTTCCTTCTGGTCCTGGTTCCCTCTATTTCCAAATCATTATTTCACTATTTCTATTAAAACTTGACATGACTAACAATATCATTTTCAGAACTAGACTCATTTCTCATGAATGACAGATATCTCTTTATTTCTGCTGTGAATATTACAAAAGAGGGAAAAAATAGAGATCTTGAAGGAGTTGCATGGTATAAAAATTGCATTTTGCTTTATAATAGTAATGCTTTTCACTTATCCATCATTCTTCAGATACGAATCAATTTTAAATTATTACAGGGTTTATAATGGAATGTATCACTAGTACTTCTCTTATCTTCACTGGAATTCATTCAAGATTTATTTATTTATTTTTTAATTTAAACTCTCTAGAAGCTATTCTTTCACACTGACTTAATAACCAAAATGGTCTGCCCTCATCTTAAAAGAGAGTGTCTACATTTATATCTTCCTGCTCTTACAATCTATTTCAGTATCTCATTTCTACAGTGCAATAGACCACACCTTTTGATAAATATCAAAGGAAAGCCACTGAGAAATATTTTTGACAATTAAAGGGATGGATTTATAAATGAGTAAACATAGTCTGATTAATAAACTTGTTCTAGTATCAAGATATAGGAGTCTCAAGACATGTAGTGTCCTAAGAAAGCCCATATAACCATCTGAGACAAAGAAAAAGAAGGTGCTGAATTTAAGCTCTTAAATGTAATCATTCAGCTTTGAGGCTACAGTTCAAACTGACTTCACAGAAGATCTAATATGGATCTTATTCTTATTTCTGAAAGTGAGAGGAGGTGGTCAACTAGAGAGAGAGGCTGGCATTAGGTTGTTTGTCTCATGCTGTTCAGTTGTGGAAATAAAAGCAAGACCAAAATAGAAAGAGTAAAGGTATGAGTAGAACAGTAAAGCAGGGTGTATGAATCTGCATATTTTGCAATGACATGCACTCCAGTCATGTGGGGATCAGATTGCATTTTAGCAGTGCTGTGGCTAAGGTTCCAGTGTTATTTAAAGGAGTCTTTTTTTTTTTTTTTTTTTTTTTTAATTACTCTAACAAGCTGGATTTTATATATTTGTCTACTGAAGAATAATTGTCTGCCTTTTGCTAGAAACAAACAAATATTTTTTTTTTAATTAAAATCTTAAAGATTTTATTTTATTAATACTTCTTTATTTAGTTTCTTCAGTTATTTGTTCAGGAAGCAAGCAAACAAAACGCTATCAGGACCGTTTCAAGGTAAATGCCAATCTGGACCAGTGAGCCTGAGAAAGAGTGATTACGGACATCTTAGGGAAATCAGAAAAAAAATCCAATTAATATCATTAAACAACAAAACAAAACAAAAAAATCCTTTGAACGAGGAAAAAAAATGTTTTTTTTTTAGTTCTTTGTTCATTTATTTACAAAATGGCTCATTTTGTGTATATATGTGTATGCATATGCATAGAACTCTTGATCTTTATAAGATCAGTTAATAAAAAAAATGTGTGTGTTTTTTTTTTTCCTTAATCTTGAAATACTGAAAGTTTTGAAGTTTCTCAGGCTTTGAAAACATTACTGCTGAGTTTATTTGTTCTTGAGCCTGATGTTCTCATAAACAAGCATATGATGGTCTTAGGGTATGCGGGAGATCTATGTTAAAATAGTACCAATTCTACTTAGAATAATTAGAATTCTAATTAAAACTACTAGAATTATAAAAAGTATACCTAAATAATTCTACCAGTGTCATTAGTGCAAAAATATATGAATCTTTCCTGGTTGTTTGAACATTTGTGCAGTAAAAGAACAGTTTTCTTCAAATAATAAAAGTGATTTATTTGTTTGTTTCTTTGTTTGTTACTCTAAAATGTGTTAAAGAGAGAGGACTGAAAGAAAGAAGGAAGCTTAAAAGAATAAGCTGGTAGTAAACATTAAAAGAATAACCTTTCCTAAACGATCTCTCCATTTATGTTTAATTGTCCTGCAGAATAGAAGGAACAATTTTATATAAGGGAAGAGAGATGTGTCAGAATACACTTTATGCATTATAACATTTCCCCATTTGATGGCAAAATCACATTGACAATTTCTATTTACACTGGAAGAAGTGCTTGTTTCGTTCTCACTGACCTCTTTTTCTCACACACCTGCCTCCCCCAGAAGTGGTGGTGTCATCTTCCATGTGTAGAATTGTATAATCATTAAGATTGGAAAAGACCTTCAGGATCATCACCTATGTCACCCACTAAACCATGTACATAAGCATTATGTCCAACCTTTTCTTAAGCAATTTCAAGGTCGGTAACTCCACCACTTCCCTGGGCAACCTGTTCCAATGCCTGACTATGCTTTCTGAAAAGAAATATCTCCTAATTTCCAACCTAAACCTCCCCTGGCACAACTTGAGTCCATTCCCTCTAGTCCTATCACTAGTTATCTACGAGAATAAGACAGGTATTCAGTTGATGATTCAAGAAAGAAATGTGGTACTACTTTTCAGTCAGTCTGTTCACATGATAGAGACTCATCATGAAGCTGAGTTATAGCGTATTCAGTTCTGCTACTATAACCAAATGCTGAGGGCATAAAAGCTCAACGTTGTAGAAAATGGTGCAGCTAGTCTGTGGTATCTGTCCTCAGTTTTTCATCCCCCAAAAAAGATGGGAGAATGTGAAAATTCCTAAAATTATCAAATAATTCCAGAAAACATCATATTCTGTTATCAATAAGAAAGAAAGTGTGACTAAGTGGGTGACTAATAGGCAGAAACTGTGCTATGAATCTTCAGGTATTTTCTTGATGGAAGAGACTGTGCATGTCTCTGGTTGTACTTTCATAGTTATGTCTCTCCTAAACTTAGATTAAAACCTTCTCATTCCAAACAACATTGCTAACCTTTATCAGCCTTTCTGTTTTCCGAGACTGTTCCTGTTTTAGTCAAGTCCCACCAGATATTTTTTTTTAATATTAATTGGTTCCTTACTTGGAAAGCAAGGTGTGCTACAAATATTTTAAGAGAATGTATTCTCATGAGATCCCTAGCCCAGTTTTGTAAAACTCAAAAGATTTGACTCATATTTGTACAGTGTAAATATAAAATCCCATGTGTATTCTCTGAAATAGAATAAAACTCTGATACAGCTTGCATTTTTGCAGGGAGGTGTTCAATGATTATGTTACACAGTAAGCTGGTGATGCTTGATCACTTTGTATTCTGTTTAAGGGGAAATTTCTTGTTACCCAGCAAGACTGGTAATCAGTAAGCTATTCTATTACATCCTGCTTAGTGACAAATTTAGAGTACTAATATTAATAATATTATTTTCACTTCAGTTTATTTCAGGCTTCAGATTTGGTGAACCTTGAGGAAGGTTGATATTGAGTGGTTGTTGAGTTGAGACATCATGAGAAACTATGGAATGGAAATTTTAATTTTAGGTTAGCCCTTTGGCAACCCCTTACTATTTAGTTTATTAGCATTTCAGTTACAAAATGTGTTTACAATCCTAATGAACCAGACTATAGATTTACTGAACAATGTGTTTAAAGGTAGATTAAAATAAAAAATAAAAAATAAAAAAATAAAAAAATAAAAAAAAATAAAATGTGAATAATTTGCTGAGTTTCCATGCAGACCTAGCCTGGGAATTTAGGTTGATTTTTGATCTTCATAGGGCTGCAAATTACTTGACCTTGCTTGGAATATAGCATTATAAAAGTTTTCTTGCGGCATTTTTGGACTTGTCTTTCAGAAGGGAATACTGGAAAATTCATAATTCTAAACAGAGAAAGGGATAGAAGTGGAAAAGTGATGGAAACTCTCTGAACATTCTAAGAGACTGCAGGGAAAAGGATTTGTATCTTTTTGTTTTCTTTTTGGCTGAGACATTAGATTTTGTAAAATTTGAATTTTTTATTTCCTTTGGATTTTATCCAGTTATTTAGAATTGTCTCAGGACTAGTGATATAAACAATCTCTTAGAAAAGTCATAATAACAATTGGAGAAAATGGAGTAAAATGAACCACAAATGTAATACTCATAAATCACAGTAGCTCAGGCTCATAGGTGGAAAATGGCTCAAGTTTGCCCCCTGAAGGAAGTTCTATCCCATCCATTCACTGCTGCTCATTCCTCATCACCAGAGCATCCTTATTTTAAAAAATAATACAATTACCCTATCCATTATCAAATTGATCATTACACTTCATATTTTAGTTCATAGTGAAACAAACAAACAAACAAATTCTACCCAGCTACAGAAATATTCCTGTAGGAAACCAGGAATTCCTGTCTAACCTTGTTTTTTACTACTATATCTATCCTAAACTTCCATAGATTTACCGTTCTTTTTGTTGTTGTTAATGTAATTTTAACTGAATTAGTTTTATATCTGTAGTAAAATATTAGTGACATTTTCTATAAATTTTCATGAAGTGTGTCTTTCTTTCATATGTTTTATTAGATAATTTTAAGAAAATGTGCTCTGCAAATTGTGTGTCTTTAACTGTTCTCTGGTCATTTTACTGGAGTCATAAGAGCCATCTCATGCCTCTTGCCAATTAAGATGTACAGAATTATTCATGTTTTTGTAAAATAATGTTTTGATTTTTCTCCCTTTCTTAATTTCTCTTCCTGCTATCCTCAGTTTTAATGTATTATTGTAAGCCGTGAAGGATAGATAATGATGAAGTAATGTTAGACTGTTTGTGTATTGTTCTAGCACAGGAGAAGGCAACTAATTCTCCCTTAATGCATGGAGTCTCCTAGCTGTATGCAAATACACATCTATCAAAAACAAGTAATGCATTGTCTTATGTGAACATATCCTTAGGTTTTGTTTTCTAAATAATTCTGTAACCACAGGAAGAAAAAAGACAAAACAAACACATACACACACAAAAGAAAGAAAACAAACAAACAAACAAACAAACAAACAAACAAA